>CM069912.1:14704210-14942198 GCA_036172215.1 Camellia granthamiana
CCCTATGGGCCCATCTATGTCGGACAACAGAAAGCATTTAGACGCATGCACTACGTAGGCTTTTCGACTTGGACAGATAGGCATTTGTTTTCAAGATTAAAATTGTCAAAGTTGAACGGATTGACCAACAAGAAAAAGATTTTAAAAAGGTGTTGCCATTTTGCAATGGTGTTGGCCTTCATAGGATCTTTGTTGCTCTTCTAATCTCAAGGAAGAAGAAGAAGGTTATAGAAATGCTAGTGGAATTTGGGCAGTCCCGTATTGGCCCTCACAAATTTACTCATGGATCTTATATCCATTGCCACAAAGGGTTTTAAAAATGGTTAGTCTTGTTGGGGCTGTCCTTGTTTCTCTTGGGTACTCCAAACAGCCTTCTCTCTCTCTCTCTCTCCAAATACTCACTAATCTATATTCTCTTCTTTCACACAATTCATTGAACACCACATAGTCAGAAATTCATGTTTTTTTCCATCTAACATGCCAAGTGTTTGTTAAAATTCCCAAACACACTCGTGTTATTTGACAAAATTGGCAAATCAATTTGTTTATTTATTTATTTTTAAACACACACCAAAAATCACTTATCATCAATACCCAATTCACATTAAATGATAACTGAGTCATTGGTTCTTGAGTTGCAGCACCTACTTCTCCCAATCACTCAATATTGAAGCCATACCGGTCCTGTAAAAGGGGCTGACTTCTTTCCCGTCCGTCCAAACAAACATGGCCTAAAGGTCTTATTGTTAGAGAAGCAGTGGCTAGGACTTGGCTCCACAGCTTCTCTCACAAATAAAGAGAAGTTGTGTTGTATTGGAATTAACGTATGGTTGATGCAGTGATTGAAAAGGAAAAGGATAAAGAACTTTTGGTTCTTCCTTTCTCTCTTTCTCACCATTTTTTTTTTTCTTTTTCATTCGGCATGACAGCTATGCTTCAACCACACTACTAGTACTAGCCCTGATTCAACGAATAAAGATGGGTCATTTTCTTCCAATCTTTTTTTTCCTCTTCATTTTTTTTTTTTTTTTTTTTTTTTTTTTTTTTTTGAGAAAATAATCTAGACCCAGAAATGTTTTTTTCCAAAAAGTGTCAAAATACAATGCTGATAGTACTATATTCATTGTAGATTGCTTTCACATTACCTTCTCGACAATTGGTCAAAATTTTTTGGGTCCGCATCGTTACTGTCTAGTGGTCCCTCAGTAGCTAAGTCGTCGCAGATCGAGACTAGTATGGTAGTGAGAGTTTCCTTGTGAGCACTGGCGAAATTAATTTAAGACTTCTATGGTATGGAAAATGGGTATGGATAAAGTTAAGATTTGACGAGACAATAGTTCAGTTTCTGTAACTACTGCATTTGTAAGATAAGCAAGTCATGTCGTACATGATCATGGTGTTTTTTCTCCTCCTCAAATTTGCATCTTCCAATGGTACTTGGGTTGAGTTCATCTTTAAAGGGAACGCACTGAACCTGGATCAAACTGCAACGGGCCCATTGAAGCTAATTAATACTACATTCCTATAGATAGGTCACAGTTTCTATGATGTTCCCCTCCATTTCAAGAACTCGACAAATGGTAGTGTCTTCTCTTTCTCTACTACTTTTATATTTGCGATTGTACCAAAGCACGCAGATATCGGTAGCAATGGAATGGCCTTTGTTATTTCACCTTCCAACGATTTCCAGGCAGCTCTACCTGATGGATATCTTGGGCTCTTGAATGATGTCAACATGGGGAATAGTTCCAACCATATTGTTGTTGTTGAGCTAGACACCTTTCAAGACTTAGAATTCAAGGACATAGATGACAATCATGTTGGCATCAACATTAACAGCTTGGAATCAACCATATCTGCTCATGCAGGTTACTTTCATGCTGGTAAAAAATGGTACCATCAAATATCTAAACCTCAAAAGCGGTGACCCAATGCAGGTTTGGGTGGAATATAATGGAGTAAACAAGTAATTTAATGTTACTCTTTATCCAATTGACGTACCCAAGCCTGACCTCCCACTCTTATCATTGACACTAGATCTCACCAGTCATGCTTGACCAAATGCATGTAGGGCATTTCGACCTCTAGAGGCATACTTACTGCATCTCATTACATATTAGGTTGGAGTTTTAAGATAAATGGTCAAGCTAAGCCGATTGACCTGTCTCACCTTTCCAAGATCACTCAGACTCAAATAGAGAAAGAAAACAAAAAGAGAATGTTGGCATTGGCAATTGTGTTGCCCTTTATAGGATTTCTTGTACTCATAATCTCAAGGAAGCAGAAGTTTATAGAAGTGCTGGAGGATTGGGAAGTCCAGTATGGCCCTTACAAATTCAATTATATGGATCTATCCATTGCCACAAAGGGATTTAAAGACAGAGAAATTCTTGGTAAAGAAGGTTTCGGTAGAGTGTACTGAGGTGTGCTACCAGCATCGAATATACAGGTTGCAGTCAAAAGAGTCGCCCATGATTCGAGACAAGGAATGAGGGAATTTGTAGCAGAAATTGCAACCATAGGCTGCCTGTGCCACCCAAACTTAGTCCGCCTCCTTGGCTATTCGTGGCATAAGCAAGAACTCCTCTTGGTTTATGATTTCATGCCTAATGGAAGCCTTAACAAGTTTCTTTATGGCTAACCCAAGGGGATGCTAAATTGGATGCAAAGATTTAAGATCATCAAAGACGTAGCATCAGGCCTCTTCTATTTGCACCATCAATGGGTACAGGTTATCATTCATAGAGATATCAAGGCCAGCAATGTCTTGATTGATAGTGACTTCAACACAAGATTAGGAGATTTTGGGGCTTGCCAAATTATGCGACCATGGAGATGATCCTCAAACCTCTCACGTGGCAGGTACTCTCAGCTATATTGCACCTGAGCTGGTCCGTACCAGAAAAGCAAATACAAGCACTGATTTGTTTGCATTTGGGACATTTATGCTAGAGGTTGTTTGTGGTAGAAGGCCAGTGGAACACCGGGCCTCTCCAGAGAAAATAATTTTGATAGACTGGGTGTTTGAGTGCTTGGAAAGGGGAAACATTCTTGAAGCCATTGATGAATGTCTGGGAATTGAGTATATGATTGAGGAAGCTGAGTTGGTGTTGAAGCTAGGGTTGCTTTGCTCTCATGTCGTGGCTGCAGCAAGGCCCAACATGTCTGATGTGGTGAAATACTTGGAAGGTGAAGCTCAACTACCTGATAACTAGAGGTCGTTTAATTACTCGATCTCTTTTAACAGCAGCTTGTCACGTCCTTGGTTGTTTCCAAGCTATCCGTGCAGCACTTAGACAATCTCAAGCTTCACTTGATGATGCTAAGTCAGCCTAACTCACAAACTTAGAAGAAAGACAAGTAAGAGGAACCCAAGAGAATTTGAGAGAATGTCTTATATTCACAATGAGAAAGCTTTACAACTCTTGGATCATTGATGGAACAAATGAACCCCTCTCCTATTTATAGGCATCTTAGGCTTTCTCTAGAATGTTTTGAGCATACAAGAAAAGGACTATAGAGAAGCTTCTCATGGAAGCTTTCCTTACCCTACAAGAAGGTTCTATAATCCACCCTAAAAATATCTATACAAATATGTACCTCATTCTAGAAGTAAGTACAAGAATCTTTTACCACCTCTATTTCTCTAGGAGGTTCTAGAAGCTTCTGTTACTTCCATTCCTCTAATATTCACTTGAATACTCTAGAACCTTTTCTTAGATCCTTCCGTGTACATTATAGAATTATGTACCATATTCTCATATTTTCTCAAGTCTTCCAGTAGCTTCCAGAATATTTCATTAGTCTTCCTTTCTTGAGACTTCCTCTTGGTAGGCAATTCTGTCTAGGTAATTTGGCGGGACGTGACAAGCTGCTTTGTAAGTACTAAACTATTTCTTAGATTTTGATTTCTTCATGTAAAATAAACAAGTATATTACCTCTGCCTTTTGCAATTTTCTGGGCTTTGTCTAATGTTGTTTTGAGGGAGAGTTAACTTTTGTTCTGTGCATTCCAATTAAGTATCTTCCATAGTTTCTTTATTAAAGATTCTAATTTCTAGTGTAAACATTGACAACATATGTGGGGGGAAAATGCATTGTTTCAACATATTTAAACTTTGATAAAATTAGTGAAAATTAAGTGCAAAAATTTTCTAGAGCTTCCAGCAATAAGTAAAAGACGAGGGTGGCGAGGAACAAGCTATCCAAGCTCTCTATGAGCCTCCCAAAGACCTCACTAATCAAACTTCAATCCTCTTTGTAGCAGCAGCAGTGAAAGACATTGGTATGTCAGCAAGAGCAGAGTCTTTTGTTTTATGCAAAAGCAGAAAATTGTGAATACGTGTCTCTTGGGCAGGAACAATAAGCTTGTAATCTTCTCTTTGTAATAATTGTATTTTCTAAAGGATGTTGGAAAAAATGGTTTTATATAGGCATATTTTTTAGCCAAATTTGAGTGGGCCCCAAACGTCTTTTGGGGTGGGTCCGAAGAGGTGAAGTGTTCCTTGCCGCGTGGCAAGTCACACGGTGAAGACGGTACGTCAAAACTATTTATGAGTGAATGGGAAGTTGACGTCGTTTTCGGGTCTAACATTAATTTTTTAGATAAAATTCATTTGAATTTTTTCAATAAAAAATTATTGTGGGAATTTAATTTAATTCTAAATTCAAATTTTTGGGTTCCTAAGTGGTTTTTTAAAGTTTGTAATTGTAAGAATTTAATTTAATTCTAAATTCAAATTTTAGGTTCTTAAGTGATTTCCTAAAGTTTGTACCTCTTCCTTTCTTTATTAAACTATTCAAATTGTTTAATATATATATATTCATTTAGTTTAATATATATATATATGTAATAGTTTAAATAAATAAGGTCCAATAGGTTTGACTTTGGTCCAACGGCTACTTTTCAATTAATCTGGAAAGAATTTGGTTCCATGTACAACGGTCAAAAATTTGTTTAAAAACAGATTGCATCAGTTCATTTTGCTTTGGAACCTGTTCGGTCAAAATTTTGTGCCTATTTATACCCATCATTCCGGCAGTCTTGGGAAGAGTTTCTTATCTGAAAAATCAATCTGATTATTGTCTTTGGCTGTCCTAAATTCTGCATTTTTGCATTATTCTTCATATTAGATTTAGTATAAATTTCAGAGAGTTAGAATACAGGTTTGGTTCGCCGAACAAATTGTTTGGAGTACTACTACAATTTGTGAAGATTATTGTATCTTGGGAGATAGACGCCACTCAACCGTAAGTATCGTAGCGGAGCAAATCTGTTTTAAGGATAGAGTGTCACACACTCGACTTGGTCTTAATTTTAATTCGGTTCGATAAATAAATCCGGTATGTTATTTATTTATTTTGTTTGAATTTATTTTCAAGTTATTTTATTTTACACAGAAGATTATTCCAACAATCTTAAGACAGATTCGAACTATTCTGTTTACAGAATTTTTCGTTTGTTTCCTTTTTCTTTCTTCGTAAATAATTTCGGAAGAAAATTATTTTCTGTGAATTTACAAAATAATATTCTGGTTGGAAAAACAAATAGTGATTATATGCTATTTGACAGATAGTAGTAATATACTGTCTCTTTTCTTTAACAACAACTAGTAGTACGATACTGGTGTCATTAACAATTCAAAATATATTTTTGTGGAATTTTGTCAGGAAATTAATTTTGGTTTTTTTAGAAATTATTTTCTGAGTTTTCATTAATTAAAATTCTGTTTTCAGTATTTTAATTATTGAAGTGTTACTGAAATTAATTTTCTGTGTGGAATTAATTTGGTTAAATAAAATTTTATTTTATTTCCAAATTAATTGGAAAATAAAAGTTACATTCTTGTTTCTTTTATTTTTACAGAATTTAATTCTGTGCATTTGGTTAAATTTTCTGTGTAGTGTAAATTCTAATTATAATTTTGTTTTATAAATTAGAGTTTATGGCTACTGAAACAAATGCCCAAACAAGTACTTCTGTGGTGGCTGCAATTGCACCAACCCCCCTCTCCTGTGATGACAGTACCAATAAATCATGGAGAAAAGCCAGAGAAGTTCTCAGGAACTGACTTTAAAAGATGGCAACAGAAAATGTTGTTTTATCTTACAACTCTGAACCTGGCTCATTTTCTCCGTGAAGATGCTCCTATCCTGAAAGAGGATGAAATCGACCGGCAAGTGGTTGCTGCGGTTGATGCCTGGAAACATGCCGATTTCCTTTGTCGGAATTACGTCTTGAACGGACTTGACAACACATTATACAACGTCTACAGTCCAATCAAGACAGCAAAGGAACTTTGGGAATCGTTGGAGAAAAAGTACAAAACGGAAGATGCCGGCTCAAAGAAATTTGTGGTTGACAGATTCTTGGATTTTGTAATGGTTGATTCAAAAACTGTGATCAGCCAAGTTCAAGATTTCCAACTCATTCTGCATGACATTCACGCAGAAGGTATGTCTCTCAGTGAATCCTTCCAAGTTGCAGCCTTAATTGAAAAATTACCAAAAGGCTGGAAGGAATTCAAGAACTACCTCAAACACAAGCGCAAAGAAATTTCTATGGACGAATTAATTGTGCGTTTGAGAATTGAGGAGGACAACCGCAATTCTGAAAAGCGGCTGGTAAGAATCCTATGGAGTCTAAGGCAAATGTGGTGGAACATGCTTCAAAAACCAAGAAACGAAAGTCTTCTGGAGAAAGTTCATCACAAGGCTCTAAAGGGGGGGAGGGGAAAATAAAAAGTACAAGTTTAATAGCAAATGTTACATCTGTGACAGAGAGGGACATCGGGCGAAAGATTGCCGTAGCAAAGGCAAAAGCAAAAGAAGAACAAGCAAAAAGCCTGCTCAAGCCCATATGACCGAAGTGGACAATATTTCCAATGGTGTCAATGACATCAATCTTTCTACAGTTGTTTCCGAGGCAAATCTTGTCGGAAATCCTAAAGAATGGTGGGTGGGCACTGGTGCTACTCGTCATATTTGTGCCGACAAAAAGATATTCACATCTTATTCTTCAGTGGACAATGGTGAACAACTTTTTATGGGCAACTCCTCAACTTCCAAAGTTGAAGGACAAGGAAAGATTGTACTCAAGATGACATCTGGAAAGGAACTCACTCTCAACAATGTGCTGCATGTACCGGACATTCAGAAGAATCTTGTTTCCGGATCTTTGTTGAGTAAGAGTGGGTTTAGGCTAGTATTTGAGAGTGATAAATTTGTACTTACTAAGAATGGGATGTATGTAGGAAAAGGTTACATGTCTGATGGCCTTTTTAAGTTAAATGTAAGGACCGTTGTACCCTCAATTATTAATAATACTACATCTTCTTCTTACTTGCTTGACTCTTCAAATTTATGGCATGGTAGACTAGGACATGTTAATTATGGATCTTTGCGTAGATTAATTAATATGGAATGTTTACCTAAATTTGACATTGATTCAAATCATAAATGTGAAATTTGTGTTGAGGCAAAATTATCTAAAACTCCTTTTCATTCAATTGAAAAAAGTACGGAACCACTTGAATTAATTCATAGTGACATTTGTGATTTTAAATCAATTCAAACCAGAGGTGGGAAAAAGTACGTAATCACTTTTATAGATGACTATACTAGATATAGTTATGTTTATTTAATTCGAACCAAGGATGAAGCTTTGGAAACTTTCATTCAATATAAGAATGAAGTTGAAAATCAACTTGGTAAGAAAATCAAGAAACTTAGAAGTGATAGAGGTGGTGAATATGAATCACCTTTTGGTGAATTTTGTAAAGAACATGGAATAATTTATCAAACCACCGCTCCTTACTCACCTCAGCAAAATGGAATTGCTGAAAGGAAAAATAGGACTTTAAAAGAAATGATGAATGCCATGTTAATTAGTTCTAGATTACCTCAGAACTTGTGAGGGGAAGCAATACTTTCTGCTAATTATATTTTAAATAAAGTACCCTGAAAGAAAATAAATCAAACACCTTATGAATTATGGCATGGAAGAGTACCATCCTACAAATATTTAAAAGTGTGGGGGTGTTTGGCTAAAGTGGCTATTCCTAGTCCTAAAAAGACTAAGATAGGTCCTAAGACCATTGATTGCATTTTCATTGGTTATGCTAAGAATAGTAGTGCATATCGGTTTTTGATTCATAAATCAGAACATACCGAAATGCATGAAAATACTATTATTGAGTCTCAGAATGCATCATTTTTTGAACATGTATTTCCAAAGAAGACTGGACAAGAGACTAGTAACAATAAAAGATCTTTTGATGCTATTACTAGTAATGATCAAGAACATGATCAAGAGCAAGAGTTAGATCAAAATGAGGAAGAGGAACCTAGGTGTAGTAAACGCGCTAGAACCTCAAAATCTTTTGGTCCAGATTTCCTAACATTTTTGTTAGAAAATGAGCCTTTAACTTTTAAAGAGGCTATGTCCAGTCCTGAAGCTCCTTTATGGAAAGAAGCTGTCAACAGTGAAGTTGAATCCATCTTGCAAAATCACACTTGGGAATTAGTGGACTTGCCACCAGGTTGTAAACCTCTTGGGTACAAGTGGATTTTCAAAAGAAAATTGAAAGCGGATGGATCAATAGACAAATACAAGGCAAGACTTGTAGGCAAAGGTTTTAGACAGAAAGAAGGTCTAGATTACTTTGACACATACTCACCGGTTACTAGAATAACATCCATTAGAATGCTAATTGCCATTGCATCTCTATACAATCTAGAAATTCATCAAATGGATGTTAAAACCGCTTTCTTAAATGATGAGTTAAATGAAGAAATTTACATGGAACAACCAGAAGGGTTTTCTGTTCTAGGGAAAGAAAAGAAAGTGTGTAAATTGGTTAAATCATTATATGGTTTAAAACAAGCGCCAAAGCAATGGCATGAGAAATTTGACAAGGCAATGATGTCAAATGGATTTAAAATTAATGAGTGTGACAAATGTGTTTATATTAAAAACACAGATAAAGGTTATGTCATTGTATGTCTTTATGTAGATGATATGCTCATCATTGGTAGTAATAATGACATGATTAAAACTACCAAGAAAATGTTGAATAAACATTTTGATATGAAGGATATGGGCATTGCTGATGTAATACTTGGTATAAGAATTACAAAAACATCAGAAGGATATGCTTTGTCACAATCTCATTACATTGAGAAAATACTTAACAAATTCAGCAAAGATGATGATCATCTTGTTAGAACTCCTGTAGATGTTAATTTGTATCTTTCTAAGAATGTACAGGAAAGTATTTCTCAATTAGAGTATGCCCAAATTATTGGAAGCTTAATGTACTTGATGAACTGCACTCGCCCAGATATAGCTTATGCAGTAAGTAAATTAAGTAAATATACGAGTAATCTGGGAGTAGAACACTGGAAAGCAATTATAAGGGTTCTAAGATATCTCTGATTTACTCGTAACATTGGGCTTCATTATACTAGATATCCAGCAGTACTTGAAGGATACTGTGATGCAAATTGGATATCGGATACTAGAGACTCAAAGTACACCAGTGGGTATGTCTTTACTCTTGGTGGGGCGGCTGTATCTTGGAAATCTTCCAAACAGACTTGTATTGCTAGGTCTATTATGGAATCTGAATTCATAGCTTTAGACAAAGCAGGGGAAGAGGCAGAATGGCTTCGCCACTTCCTTGAAGATATTCCAATATGGCCAAAACCGGTGCCTGCTATATGCATACATTGCGATAGTCAATCTGCAATAGGTAGAGCACAGAGTCATATGTATAACGGTAAGTCACGACACATTCATCGTCGACATAACACCGTGAGACAACTACTCTCTAATGGAATTATTTTCATAGAATATGTTAAGTCTAAAGACAACATAGCGGATCCACTAACCAAAGGGTTAGCAAGAGAGCTAGTTAAGAATTCATCGAGGGGAATGGGACTAAAGCCTATTAAATAAGAGTTACCACAACGGCAACCCAACCTATTTGACTGGAGATCCCAAGATCTAGGTTCAAAGGGACAACCGAGTTGTGATTAACTCAGAAGGATCACTGGGGAGTCTTACTCCTACCCATTTCTTTGATGAAATAGTGATGTCTGCAGCGTTAAAGGTTAAGTAAAATTTTAATGATTCTTATACCTAGGTAAACCTAGTGGAGTATGGCAGGATACTCTTCATAAGAATCACCTATATTAGTGTGAACTGGGCTGGTTCTATGAGATTTGTGAAGGGCTACAATTCCATGAAGACCAGGTTGTTCAGGGCCAAAATGAACACAATAGTGAGAACTAAACTGTGTCTGGGAATATACTGTGTGAGTTCTATTGTCTTGGTTTACACAAACGGCTGAGCAGTTCAAGACATCATGTTCACTGGTTAGCTAGTAAATCCGATAGTGTCTCACAAGGGAAGGTTCAAAGCCAAAAGTTACCTATCCTTTGCAGAATATCACCAATTTCTGTACTCTCTGTATTTAGATCATATTATTGCATTTTCTCTCCATCAAATTCCATTCATGTGGGGGATTGTTGGAAAAAATGGTTTTATATAGGCATATTTTTTAGCCAAATTTGAGTGGGCCCCAAACGTCTTTTGGGGTGGGTCCGAAGAGGTGAAGTGTTCCTTGCCGCGTGGCAAGTCACACGGTGAAGACGGTACGTCAAAACCATTTATGAGTGAATGGGAAGTTGACGTCGTTTTCGGGTTTAACATTAATTTTTTAGATAAAATTCATTTGAATTTTTTCAATAAAAAATTATTGTGGGAATTTAATTTAATTCTAAATTCAAATTTTTGGGTTCCTAAGTAGTTTCTTAAAGTTTGTAATTGTAAGAATTTAATTTAATTCTAAATTCAAATTTTAGGTTCTTAAGTGATTTTCTAAAGTTTGTACATCTTCCTTTATTTATTAAACTATTCAAATTGTTTAATATATATATATATTCATTTAGTTTAATATATATATATAATAGTTTAAATAAATAAGGTCCAACAGGTTTGACTTTGGTCCAACGGCTACTTTTCAATTAATCTGGAAAGAATTTGGTTCCATGTGCAACGGTCAAAAATCTGTTTAAAACAGATTGCATCAGTTCATTTGGCTTTGGAACCTGTTCGGTCAAAATTTTGTGCCTATTTATACCCATCATTCCAGCAGTCTTGGGAAGAGTTTCTTATCTGAAAAATCAGTCTGATTACTGTCTTTGGCTGTCCTAAATTCTGCATTTTTGCATTATTCTTCATATTAGATTTAGTATAAATTTCAGAGAGTTAGAACACAGGTTTGGTTCGCCGAACAAATTGTTTGGAGTACTACTACAATTTGTGAAGATCATTGTATCTTGGGAGATAGACGCCACTCAACCGTAAGTACCGTAGCGGGGCGAATTTGTTTTAAGAACAGAGTGTCACACACTCGACTTGGTCTTAATTTTAATTCGGTTCGATAAATAAATCCGGTATGTTATTTATTTATTTTGTTTGAATTTATTTTCAAGTTATTTTATTTTACACACAAGATTGTTCCGACAAAGGGTCCTTCGGATAATTGATTTTCTGCTGAACCTCAATATGTATTTTCACTTCTCGTTACTTACATTTCCTTCTTGAACTCATTGAATCCCTTTCACACTGCATTGCCCCAACATGCACATTGACAATGATTGGTATATTCAGCTTCATTGAGGTGATAGGATCATATATGTTTATGGGATCCCAAGAATGCTACATCTATTGACTTTTAATTGAAGTTCATTCTCCCACTTCTCAGTTGCAGCCAAATATCTCTCAGGATGAGAAACTCAGATGAAAAAGTTATTCTTAAAATGAATGAGCTATATGCTAGCCCATCTCACAAAAAAATTAAAAACAAAAATCTAAAAGTCACAACTTTTGTAAAAGCCTAAGCCGAGTGAATAATATAGCCAAAAAATAAAGAACAAAAGCATTTGTATCACAGAGAAGAAAAAGCTCGACAAGTCACCAACTTCTGCCCACTCTATTTTTTTCCCCAAACTGCTCTCTTTCTCTCTCTCTCTCTCTCTCTCTCTCTGTGAACGTTTTTTCACTTTTCCAAAACTATCCCTCTTTGCGATGTTAAATTGTAAATCAATGGGACAGCCATAAGAATTGTGTATTGATCTTCAGGACACAAAAGAAATCCATTTGGAACATTTACATATGGATTTGAATTTTTATAAAGGCAAATCAATTTAGGATTGTTTTATCTATAATCAAGTGAAGAATGAGAATGAAGTAACACTTCATAGTTATTGTTTTATTGTTATTTCAATTTAGAGCTAAGAGTTCACATAAAAGTGAATTATTTACTTTAAACCCATTCCTTTATAGCAGCATGACTTACTTCCATGTAATTTGTAACAGTGGTGCTTTGGTGACACTTTGTTTGGTATATCTATCAAACCTTTTCTACATGTCCACCTCCAACGACTAGCTTTGTCAAATGCAGTTGCAGTAGCCATGCGATCATTTCGATCTATGGCTTGAATAATTTTTGGGAACTGATCTCTCACAATTGGAATGTACATTTCCTTACACTTGGTTAAGGCCGCTTGTACCTTTTGATGCAACTTTGGATTGGATTTAATAAACTCGGTTGTGAAGTTTAAGAAAACGAATCCTTGTTCTTTCGCAGCTACAATAGCAATGAGGCTTAGCCCTCGTAAATCTGCATTTTTGCTTCAAGGGTCTGACCTTAAAGTTGAGAGACAAAGGTCAATATGGGGAAATGCGATGGAACATGTTTTTGTTATTAAATCAACCTGAGCCAAAGTTTGAAACATGGTCAAACAAAGATGAATGAAAGAAATGATAAAATCTTCATGATTAGAGGGCAAATGAGGGAGGAGAAGATGGTGTGATCAATCACACAAAGTAGTTGGCTCTTTTTATATACAGGTTTACTTTTGTCTTAATCTACAAGTACTGTTGACCTTTCATTTACTCTGTTTCTATCTTGAAATTAATTTGCAAATATTGTTTTGTGGAAAGCAAATCCATTTAGATACTGTTTGCCACAAGAAAGGGATATAATAAATAATAGCACAAGTGTGTGTGTTTGTTTTTTTTTAAACACGGAATGTGACACAAATGTCTCATTGTGGAACTAACTTTTTGTGAGACATCAGTGTTTGATCTCTGTGTTCCTAACATTATTGTATATATACACATGCTACTGCACATCTCGTATTACATACTAGATTGAGCTGTGTTGCCTTCCTAAGATTTCCCATGACCAACAAGGAAAAGATTTTCAAGATGTTGGCATTGGCAGTTGTGTTGTGTTACCCTTCATAGAATTTGTTGTACTTCTTCCCAATCTTGCTCTTCTAATCTCAAGGAAGAAGAAGAAGTTTATGGCCCATACAAATTCAGTTATACGGATCTATCCATTGCTACAAAGGGTTCTAAAATGGTTAGTCTTCTTGGGACTTTGCTTCTTCTCTCTCTCTCCAACTACTCTAATCTGTTCAATTGTTCTTTCGCACAATTCAATGGAATCAAGGAACACCAAATACTTAACGAGTCAGAAATACATATTATTTTTCATGTAACATGTCAAGTGTCTGTTAAAATTCCTAAGGCCAAGTTTGGGAAGTGTAGAATAAGTGTACTTTTTGACTTTTCTTGTATTATGTGTAGAAAAAGTAGAGAGGAGATGTTGATTGATGTGACCCAAAAAAGATAAAAAGATGAAATAAGTGCACTTATATTGGGTACCCAAACAAGACCTAAGTGTGGATGGTATAGACACAAGAACATTGTAATGCAACATGCCAAGTATTTGACAAAATTCTCAAATCAAATAGAAATAGACTATTTAACTTCTTTAACAAACATTGCAAACCAAACCCCCGACCCCCCCTTCCAAAATAAAAGTAAAAATAAATTGAGAAACAACATTCACATTTTCTGTTAAACACAAACAAAATGGACCCCACTGCTTCTCTCAAAAATGAAGAGAAGATGTACTGTATTGGAATTAATATGTGGTTGAATGAAGGGATAAAGAACTTTTGGTTCTTCCATTTTCCCTTTCACACCTCTTTTCTCTCTTTTTTTTTTCTTATTTGGCTAGCTGACCCACATTATGATAGCTATGCTTCAGTCACGTTACATTCTTGATATGGGTTTGCGTAATTACTCTGACTTCTTTCCCCTTGTTTTATTTTTTCCTCACTAGGAAGGCGGGTTGCACCAACTCCAGTCAAGAGCAACATAATCAATGACACCTCATAATGGGGTAGTCGCCATGTCATGAGGTAGATCCCATTCAACAGTTGCTTCTCACCATGTGAAATTTGCCTATTGCATTGATAGAGTATCAATATATCGTTGTTAATTGAGTGAGCCGGATCCCATTCAACACTTATTCTCACCATGTAAAAATGCATGTGCATGAAGTTAGGATATGAGGAGACTCGAGTTCAATTTCTGTAACTACTAACTATTGCATTTGTAAGATAACCTAGTCATTTGATAACGTTGGCAGATTTTTGCTTTTTGTCTAAAAAAATAGAAAAACAGAAAAATAAATAAATAAACATGTTTAATAAGTTATTAAGGTGGTGATGGCTTGAGGTACCCTCCAGAGTTGGTAGCCAGAGGGTTGCCAGAAGCTGGTCAGAGATCACGTTCAGAAAGGTGTCTGGAGTTAGCTAGAGGTCACTAGAGGTGCCAGAGGGCAATGGCAGCCGTGGGTGGTGGTTGGCAGAGAGAAAAAGAATGAAAACTTGCTTTGGATACAAGTAAAAACACCCTTTTTTGTTTCAGATTTTTTTGACAACTTTGAAATCAATTTCCAGTTTTGAAAAAAGTAAAAACGAAAACAGAAAACAATAAGGGAAGCATTACCAAACAAATTTTAGTTGGGTTTGGGCTAGTGTTCAACGCAACCCAACCTCAGATCGACTGTCAAGCCTTTTGCCAAACTTTTAACAGCAAACCATTGTATGATTTCCCCAAACTTTTTCCAGCAACATTTTATTTCATCAATCAACCGTAATCAATGCTTGCGTGGCAATAGCTTTGTAAGAACATAAAAAACTTCAATGAAAATTTCCTACATCAATCATTTGAAAATAATAAAGCATAAATAAACATAAAAATTTATGTTGCTTAATCATATTACACGTGCAGGATAAATTGTTAGCTCCAGCCACATGGTAAGGCTCCAGCATCCACACGGTGAGGTTGGCACCAACGTGACAAAAGAAGATGGTGGGGGCAGCACAACCAAACCCACTCAGTGTTGTCCCTTAACTACTCCTCCTCTCTTGTTTATAAATTGAGATGAGTGAGGAGAGGTTGATCAGTGCAGTGTAGTAACACAGACTGAGAGAGAAAACATAGAGAGTGTAATCTATGAGTGAGAGTGCTATACAGAGAGTTGTGAGGTGTGAGTACTGTAATCTCCCTCTGGGATAATTCTATAGTGGATATCTCTCCCGTAGACGTAGGCAATTGCCGAACCACGTAAATCTCTTGTGTTATTGTGTATGATTGATTTATGGTGTCTCATATTTCTAATAAGTGGTATCAGAGCCTCGTCAGTCACATTTCGAAACAAAAACAGAGTGTTTTTCGAAACTGCCCAGAAATCAAGTTACTCGGAATCAAGTTTTGAGCATACCAGGAGCAAGGTCTCCAAGAGAGGAGTCCAGAATTGCAAAAGTAGAGCCCCGGAAACATCCGCACGCGCCGTCAAGCGCCTTTTGAACAAAGCGCGTGAATCCCAGTCTCTTACACGCGCTTCACGCGCCGTTTGAATTGTTAGCTCGTCATCTTAGACGCAGTCACGCGGCCTCTCGCGCATGGAAGGAAGAAGACGAGTGGGAAGGCCCATGCACATGGTTTTGACGTCAGCGTGACGTCACTGAGCTACTGACCAGCCATTGACCGAGCCAAGCCGAGCCTTTTACCGGAGCCGCTGACCAAGCCGAGCCAGAGCCACGCCGCTTACCAAGCCGCGTTGACCAAGCCGCTGATGTCAGCCAAACTGGAGAAATTATCCGGTGCTTCTCAGCCACACCAGATTTCACCAATCTGAACCATTCAACTTGTTTTGGGCTTGATTTAAGCCATTTTGAGTCTGTTTTTGACGATTCAATAGTGCTTTTCAACTATTTGGAGTATTCTGGACACATCCGTACGGTTAGAATTTTGAATCGGAGTTTCTGTAAAAAGAAAGAATACGATGGAGGAATCCACATCAACTTCAAGATCTATGTTCAAGTTGACTCCTTCCAATTATGCAATTTGGAAGTCACTGATGGAAGATATCCTATTTTATAAAGACCTATTTGACCCTATTTTTGTAAAAAGGGTTAAACCTGAAGAAGTGAAAGATGATGACTAGATAAAGATGAATCGCAAGACTATCGGTTGTATCAGACAATGGATAGACCACGGTGTGTACCGTCATGTTGCCGAGGAGACAGATGCCTATTCTCTATGGACAATGTTAGACGACATGTACCGGTCAAAGATCGCTCGGAACAAAGCCTTGGTGATGAGAAGGCTTGTCAATTTGAAGTTGAAGAATGGTATGTCTGTCGCCAAGCACACCAGTGAATTTAAAAATTTGGTGAATCAGCTTGCAACTGTCAAGATGCTCTTAGACGATGAAATGCAAGCCGTACTACTGCTCAGTTCTTTACCGGACAGCTGAGAGACGTTGGTGGTTTCTCTCAGTAGCTCTGCACCAGAAGGGAAGCTGACCATAAGCATGGTCACAGACGCCTTGTACAATGAAGAGACAAGGAGGAAAGACATGTGAGGGAATCAGTCCCATGCTCTTGTCACAGAAGATAGAGGCAGAGACAGAAGTAAAGGAAGAAGCAGAGAAAGAAGCAAGAGTAGAGGCAGTTGGAACAACATGAGTAAATCCAAAGACAACAAAGGTCGAGGTAACTCTAGCTTCACTTGCTTTCACTGTGACCGGGAGGGTCACATAAAGAGAAACTGCCCAAGTCGGAAAGACAACAAAGGCCAAAGCAGTAAATCAAAGCGAGATGAGAACACGACAGCCACAACAGCTGATAAAATACTTTTTGCAGTTGGTGAAGAGGAGGATTGCCTTCACGTGGCTGACCACAGCTGCACAGAATGAGTGATAGACTCAACTGCATCCTATCACGCCACTTCCCACAGAGAACTCTTCAACTCGTACAACGCTGGAGATTTTGGCACTGTTCGAATGGGGAATTCTAGCTATTCGAAGATTATGGGTATTTGAGACATTAGCATTCAGACTAATGTTAGGCACAAGCCGGTTCTCAAAGATGTGAGGCATGTTCCAGATTTGCGCCTCAATCTTATCTCCGGAAGCGCCCTAGACCGACAGGGCTATACAAGTACATTCGGAAATGGCCGTTGGAAGCTGACAGGAGGAGCTTTGACAAACGCCAGAGGAGAGATGTCTTCAACACTGTATAAGACTCAAACGAAGATCTGTCTAGAAAGTCTTAATGCAGCAGAAGACAAGGAGTCACCGGACTTATGGCACAGAAGACTGGCTCACATGAGTGAGAAGGGATTGCACCTGTTGGCAAAACAATCCAGGATACCCCTATTCAAAGGGAGAGCCTTGAAGCTTTGTGATCATTGTCTTTATGGCAAGCAACATCCAGTATCATTCAGTTCAACGAGTAAGAGGAAAATAGAAGTGTTTAGTATGGTATACTCGGATGTTTGTGGCCTAATTGAAGTGGAGTCACATGGCAGCTGCAAGTATTTTCTGACTTTCATTGATGATGCGTCAAGGAAGTTGTGGGTGTATTTCCTAAAGACAAAGGATGAGGTATTTCAGCACTTTCAGGAGTTCCATGCAATGGTGGAAAGAGAGATCGAGAAGAAGTGGAAATGTCTTCGCACAGACAATGGAGGCGAGTACACTTCCAATGCTTTTGTAGCATATTCTACCAGCAGAGGTATTCGGCACGAGACAATAGTTCCTGGCACCCCACAACACAATGGTGTGGCAGAGAGGATGAACTACACTATTATTGAAAGAGTCAGATATATGCTCAGAATGGCAAAGTTGCCAAAGTCATTCTAGGTTGAAGCTGCTTGTATAGCCTGTTATCTCATCAACAGGTCGCCTTCAGTCCCTTGAATTTTACGATATCTGAGGAAGTCTGGTCCATAAGAAAGGTATCATATTCTCACTTGAGAGACTTCGTGTGTAAGGCTTTTGCACACATCTCCAAGGAAAACAGACAGAAGCTTGATGACAAGTCTATTCCATGCATATTTGTGAGCTATTCAGATGCAGCATTTGGGTACAAGTTGTGGGACCCAGTGAACAAGAAGATGTTCAGGAGCAGAGATGTTGTATTCCATGAAGACCAGACAGTAGCAGATTTTGAGAAATCTGCAAAGTCTAGAGATGTCATCACTCCAGACTTGTTCCATCTCCTGAGCCATCACAAAATGCTAGATGTGATGATGTGCAACAAGAAGTGCCAGAGTTGCAGGATCCTATGCCAGGAATTGAGGATCAAGAGGAAAAAGATGAAGATCCGGATGAAGAGGGTGTTGAGCAGGAGGAGCAACCCCCTCAACTAGAGACAACTGGGCCTCAGTTATGGAGATCTGGAAGAGCTTCCATGCCATCAACCAAATATCCCGCTTCTCAGTATATTCTGATTATTGATGAGAGGGAGCTCGAGAGTTTTTCAGAAGCAAAGAGTCATATAGAGAAAGACTGTTGGATGCAAGCCATGAAGGAGGAGATGAGTTCTTTGCAGAAGAACCACACTTATGAGCTTGTTCCACTTCCAAGGGGTAGAAGAGCCTTGAAGAACAAATGGGTATACAAATTAAAGAAAGATGGCAACGGTAAATTACTGCAGCATAAAGCTCGCTTGGTGGTCAAAGGTTTTGTGCAGAAGAAGGGAATTGATTTTGATGAGATATTCTCCTGCCTTTCTCCATGGTAATTTGGAGGAAGAGATCTATATGGAGCAACCAGAAGGATTTGAAGTTAAAGGGAAACATAATCTAGTCTGCAAACTGAAGAAGAGTCTCTATGGCCTGAAGCAGGCGCCGAGACAATGGTACAAGAAGTTTGATTCATTCATGGTGGATCACGAATACACAAGAACAGTAGCAAACCAGTGTGTATATTTCCGAAGGTTTTCGGATGGAAACTTCATCATCCTACTGTTGTATGTCGATGATATGTTGATCATCGGATATGATATTGCTATGATCAACAAGTTGAAAAAGGACTTGTTGTAGTATTTTGACATGAAGAATTTAGGCCCAGCACAACAGATTTTGGGCATGAAGATTATTCGTGACAGGAAAGCCAAGAAGATATGGTTGTCACAGGAGAAATATGTTGAACGGGTGATTGAAAGGTTCAACATGAAAGATGCCAAGCCAGTCAGCACACCATTGGCCAACCATTTCAAGGTGACAAAGCGTTCGTGTCCCACGACCAGCTCTGAAAGGAAAGAAATTGAGGCAATCCCTTATTCTTCCGCAGTAAGGAGTTTGATGTATACAATGGTGTGTACCCGGCCAGATATAGCTCACGCAATTGGCATTGTAAGCAGATTCCTCGCCAATCCAGGAAAGGAGCATTGGGAGGCAGTCAAATGGATTCTTCAGTACTGGAAGGGAACTTCAAAGATGTGTCTATGTTTTGGGGGAGCTGAACCAATTTTGGAAGGTTTTGCAGATACCGATATGGCAGGTGATCTTGATGGAAGAAAGTCTACATCAGGATTTCTGTTCACTTTTGTAGGGGGAGCTGTCTCATGGCAATCCGAACTACAAAAGTGTGTTGCTTTATCTACAACAGAGGCAGAGTACATTACTGCCGCAGATGCTGGAAAAGAAAGGTTATGGTTAAAGGGGTTTCTCCAAAAATTGGGTTTACAGTAGGAAGAGTACAAGGTACATTGTGATACTCAGAGTGCAATTGATCTGAGTAAGAATTCTATGTACCATTCCCGTACAAAGCACATTGATGTCCGGTATCATTGGATACGAGAAGTGATGGAAAAGCAGTTGATAAAGCTGGTGAAGATTCACACGGACAAGAATCCTTCTGACATGATGACCAAGGGTGTCACCAGAGACAAACTGGAAGTTTACAAGAATTTAACCGGGATGGACTTCAAGTGAGAAGTCAGTTATCCATGTGGGCATGGAGGGGGAGAATTTTTAGCTCCAGCCACATGGTGAGGCTCTAGCATCCACATGGTGAGGTTGGCACCAACGTGACAAAAGAAGATGGTGGGAGCAGCATAACCAAACCCACCCAGTGTTGTCCCTTAACCACTCATCCTCTCTTGTGTATAAATTGAGATGAGTGAGGAGAGGTTGATCAATGCAGTGTAGTAACACAGACTGAAAGAGAAAACACAGAGAGTGTAATCTGTGAGTGAGAGTGCTATAGAGAGAGTTGTGAGGTGTGAGTATTGTAATCTCCCTCCGGGATAATTCTATAGTAGATATCTCTCCCGTGGACGTAGACAATTGCCGAACCACGTAAATCTCTTGTGTTATTGTGTATAATTGATTTATGGTGTCTCATACTCCTAACATAGATAACAATCCCTACTTTGAAAAAATTGAAAATTGGAAGAAACATGCTATGATTCAAAATTCCATAGAACCTTGGTTCATGGCACCAAATGAGTACATGTAGCACCACAAAATGAGATGTAAAGCGCCGAATATGTAGATGATACTTTGACTGATTGCTGGGCTTACTAGATTTTCCACTTGTGCTCCAAACCACCACAAATTCTTGAAATGCAGACTGCTGCACTCATTGGATAACCAGAAACTACACAAATTGGGAGTTGGGATTTGAAAGAAAAAAAAAACTGAGAACAACAAAAGAATGTATCATAATTATGCAACCAATTAACAATTGATATTAAACAGCATATTAGAACATAATCTTCTAAGTTTGGACCAATATCTACTTGAACAATCAGTTCTAGATTAGATCTCTACGTTGCATGGGGGTTAAAGCATGTCCACGTGTAACTTTTCTACCTCCCATCTAATTTACTTTCAAGTGTTAAATATGCATATATATACCATCTTGTGTGGTGTCAATATGGGTATTCCAGGCTGAAGTAAAGGGTCCAAGAAACATCGGCAAACAAATAAGATGAACAACCGCAGAATCCTTAGGAGAGTTATGCAGTATGCTCATGAGAACTTTGAGTAAAGTGGTATGTATATGTGACTTAATGGACCTTAAAACTTTGTAATCTTTATATAGATAGTTGGATATATAAACTGTTATAATGTCAACCAACCCAAAATTACGGTGCTACTCCATAGATGGATTTGATAGTAGAAGACTATACATGATATGTTATTTGCTCACAAGCATATAGAAGACATTCTTCTGCAACTTTCAACCAACAAGCCTACCTTGAGGATTAATACAACTTGATCAAGAATGCAATAAATTTTAACACAACCGATGCACAATATAGTTTGTAATAGATAGGTGTCAAGGAAGCACGGGTACTCCAAAATGGATGTCGTGGTGTCCAATACGTAGGAAGCACGGGGCGCTCCAAAATAGATGTTGTGTACATGTCCGACAAGTATCGGAACACTGACATGCTGCATTCACATGTGTCCACGTGTCAAACATGCCTACTTTTTTGTTTTTTTCCTATAGGACACTTTGGGGACACTTCATTGCACGCGTGTCTTGTGTTCCGGTGAATTTTTTTTTCATAAATATTTTAGAAAGTTGATTTGGATCGAAGTAAAAAAATACACCCACATGTATATATATATATTGATGCCACTTTATCTATGTGTCCTAAATTTATATTCATATAAATAGCAAACAAAAGTATATTGAAAAATTTGCCATATTGCCTCTGTGTTCATGTCTTATTTTTTTTAAATCATTTTGCCCGATGTCCATGTTCGTACTTCTTAAATAGGCATTCAATCTCCAATAGTCCGCACGCAAGATATACCAATTCCTTCAGCACTATGTAAATAAGATGCTAAACCAACTAAACCACTACCATCTAGATAGCACTGACAAAGATGCCAAGTACAGCAAAGAGAGGAAATTAGATGCGAAAAGATATGTGTAGGAGGCGTAAATTCTACTACAAATATATATTCAAGAAAGTTAAGAAAAAAATTCAGAATTAGCTTACTTGAGATAAAATCATCTGCATAATCCTTAATATCAATTTTCCCATGGGCCATTGCACCAACCTATACATGCATGGGGTCAAGAATGTAGTACCAATCAAGTGCATACCAAATTTTAAAGCGTAAGTAGCTTTCGACATACCACAAAAACAAAATTCACATCATCGCTAACAGCAGCCACATAGTCTCTTATATCAACCAATTTTTCTGAACTATAGCAGGAGCCTTATATGCAAGAAAGCAATTTTATCATTTCTGCTTGATGCCAATTCATCAGATAAGAACACTTAAAATGATTGCTTACCTATTTTACAAGAGTTGAGGGGTGAATATTGTGTTATCGGGTTCTTGATCACATGCAATAATTTTTCACTCTCACCAACAGCAGTTATACTCAATTTGTAGCAGCAGCGCTGAAATGATTATTAAGAGACTTAGAAAGTAGGAGAAAGACAATGGAATTCCTACAAGGCAAAACAATGGAAAGAAATGATAGTATATATAGCAAAATAAGTGTTTGAGTAACTTACACATGATACCAGAAAAGCGCTTGTATGTCCTTGGAATACGAACATATGGTTTAATTTCAAATAGAACACCATTCTACGAACATATCCCCTTTTCTCTTTAACATTGTAGCTGAGGGCCTGAATATTCTGATTCATAGAGCTGTCCAGGCTGGATTGATCAAGGGTGCATCAGTTGGTTCAAATGATCTTACTATTACTCACTTACAATTTGCTGATGACACAATCTTGTTTTGTGAGGCGAAGAGGAAGGAGGTGCTTAATATTAAAAGAATATTGAGATGTTTTGTAATCATGTCTGGGTTGAAGATAAATTATCACAAGAGCGTAGTGTGTGGTGTTGGCATTGCTGAAGACCTTACCAAAGAGTTTGCTGCCATTCTGAACTGCTTGCATCATAGGTTACCTTTGAAGTATTTAGGGATGCCATTGGGGGCTAATCCAAGGAGGAGAAGGTCTTGGCAACCTGTCATTGATAATTTCAAATCAAAACTTGCTTCCTGGAAGCGTAGGCTTCTTTCATTCGCTGGTCGGTTGACAATGATCAACTCTGTGTTATCTTCATTACCAGTGTATTACTTATCTTTGTTTAGAATGCTTGATGGGGTAGCCAAGGAGATTGATAGAATTCAGTCCAGATTTCTTTGGGGGTGTGATGAACTTAGAAGGAAAATTCATATGGTAAAGTGGGAGGAAATCACTCAAAGCAAAAGTAACGGGGGTTTTGGTGTTAGAAAGGTTAGAATCATGAATGAATGTCTTCTTCTCAAATGGTGGTGGATATTTGGGAGCGTAGCTGACTCTATTTGGAAACAAGTGATTCTTAGCAAGTACCCACAGCAGGGTGGGTCTAGGTAGCCAGATCAAGATGCAAATTCCAGATGTTCTATGGTGTGGAGGGACATCTTGAGGGTTGCTATTAAGTGCCCAGAGCTGCTGGAGGTATTTAAGGCCAATTCAAAGATTAATGTTGGGGACGGGAGGCTCATAAGTTTTTGGCTGGATCAAGGGTTGGTAGAGACTGTTTAAAGAATTTATTTCCTAGATTATTCTCTTTGTCTTTGCATAAAGGTATATCAGTGGCAGTGATTAAGAGCAGGAGTATTGGAAATAAGGAGTGGAATTTGTCTTTCAGAAGAGCATTGTTCCAATGGGAACTTAAAGAGTTGAGGAGGATGAAGGTGGTGCTACAAACTGCTCCAGAGCTTAGGAATGGTGTGTTAGATAGGTTGTCTTGGGCTGCAGACAGGTCTAGCACCTTTACTGTTTCGTCTGTCTACAAGTGGCAGGAGTCACCATCTACTATGCCTGCAAAAGTGGTGGATCTTGTGATACCCCTGTTCCGTAATATGTTAATTGGTCCCTAATATGAGTATGATTATGTGTTTAATATGATTTTGCATGCCATTGTGTGAAAATATGTGGTTTTGAATTTCTATCTGTTCACTGTAGGAATATCTGTTTGATTATCTGCTTTGGAAATTAAATTGAAGGCCTTATCGGCCACAAAACCCAAAATTGATTGCGCCATTGTGATTGGCATAATTTTTAGAGCCTACGGTGAAGTTTAATTGAAAAATTGATTCGGACCAGATTAAGTTGATTAAATTGGTGAATTAGTGCCCAATTATTTCTTATTATTAAATTGTGGCTAGTGGGAGTTTATGGAAAAAGACACTATACACTCAAATCCCTCTTTTATTTTCATTTGGCTGGTTTTGACTCCAAGAGATAGAGAGAGAACCGAACTAGAGAGAGGGAGAGTGTAGGAGAATCAAAATTAGTCTTGAAGGCTTGGAAGTTTGAAGTCTAACTCAAGGATTAACCATAGATTGGGAAAGTTAAGCCTCTAGGTAAGTGAATTCATGAATATTAAGTTGTGATTTTGTGGATTTAAATTGGAATAATGGTCAAGAACATGAATTTGATTGAGCATGATGTAATTGAATTGGTTTTGTTGAATTGAGGGCCAATATGTGCATGCATGTAAGAAATTGTTTTGAATTTGCATGTTTGAGCTTGAAATACATGATTCATGTAAAGTTTGGTTAAAGCTTATGTTATGATCACCATTTGTATCATCTAAGTTGAAAAGGAGAGTAATACATCACATGCATGTACAATGTATGAGGATAGGAGCTTTGAATACATGAGTGTGTTATGATGAAAATGAGTTTGGTGTAATTTGAGCCATGCATGTGATTATTTTGTGAAATTGAGCTCCATTATGTTGTAATTTAGTGTTGGTATCATGTTAGTATGTGTATATGTGATATTTGAGCCATTGTATGCAAGAAAGGTTGGGTAGAAAGTCGAATTGGAGCTCAAGAACACAATCTGGAAAACCAGAATTTTGATGCCTGCTCAAGCGGGAGAATCGCCGCTGGAGCGGAGATTTCGAGCTCCCAGTATTTTCTTGTAGGCTTGGTGTCCGCTCAAGCTAGGAAGTTCACGCTTGAGCGGGGATCGTTGTGGGATGAACTTCCGCTCGAGCGTCCGAGTTCACGCTCAAGCGTAAAAATGATATATCCAGTACTTTTTGCAGACATAGCGTCCGCTCGAGCGGGGAAGCTCACGCTTGAGCATGGATTCATGTAGAGAGGCCTTCCGCTTGAGCGCTAGAGTGCACGATCAAGCGCAAATTCGACCTGACCAATACTTTTGCAAGCCTCAAGGGTCCGCTCGAGCAGGGAAGTCCACGCTCGAGCGGGGACCCTATTTTCTGAAATTTTGTTTATGCATTCTGAGTTTCATTTTCTGTTCTCTTTCACTTCCAAGCACTCTTAGGCGTACATTGAGCATTGTAATTGAGTTAAAGAGATAAGAATGAAGCCTAGAGAGGAATATGTGAATTAAAGAACGGATTGAATCATTTGTAACCCATATGTGTTATATGATATGTAGGGTCAAGCTCCAGGGCAAATCCACAAGTCGACCACTGTGAGTAATATCTGAAATGTGTTATTGTCCAATTGCTCACTCCTACGTAAGTTTTGTAATGCGCAATAATTTGAATGATGGACAGTTTGATATGAAAGTTTGAGAGGCTTAAAAACCAGTTTGATATGAAAGTTTGAGAGGCTTAAAAGCCAGTTTGATATGAAAAGTTTGAAAGGCCTAAAGGCCAGTTTGATATGAAAGTTTGAAAGGGCCAAAAGGCCAGTATGATAAGAAAGTCTAAAAAGGCCAAAGGCTAGTTTGACATGAATGAATTGGGCCCAAGGCCGTCTGATGTATAATGTTCCAATGCATTTTCTTTATTTGATATTATTCATTGGGCTTTCGCTCACGCTCATTCATGCGTTTGTAGGTGAGCCAAGAGAGGTCCAGACCCAGCCCCAGCCCCAGTGAAGTCTGTATGGAATAACCGAGTTTTGGAGACTCAGCCCATGTGTCTTACGCACGAGACTCGCCTTCGCCTTTTTGTCATTTTGTTTTAAGTTGTCATGTTGGCGAAGCCTTTGTATATATCTGTATATAGTGTGCATGGGTTGACTTAGTTTTGGATGATCCTGTTTGTACAGAACTTATGCCACTGTATTTCTGTTGTGAGTTATTAATGTATGTATGCATGGTTTGTTTTGGTGTGCCATGTAAGCACAGCTCTATGGACAAAGTTTTTAAAATTGCTTCCGTTAGCCCCATTAACTCTGTTAAAATACGTTTGGTTTGGTTTGAGGCCGTAGGTAATCTCATGATTACTGGCCGGTTGTGTCCTTAACCCACGGGGGCGGGTTCGATTCATGACAAATCTCATCTGGAAGAATGCTGCACCTCCGAAAGTGCAATTCTTTGCTTGGCTAGCATGGAAAGGGAGGATCAAGACTGCCACGTACTTGCATAGAATTGGAATCCTAAGTGCCAATTCTGATGTTAACTGCATATTTTGCAGGGATGAAAGGGAAACTGTGTCTCATGTGCTGCTGTAATGTACGTTCAGGTGGAGAGGTTGGTCTCATATTATTGGATGGTGGGGTGTATCATGGGTGCAGCCGGGTTCAGTGGTTGGTCTTATTCAATGGTGGACTGGGTTTAGATGCAACAACAGATTGAAGGCAATCTGGAGGCTAATCCCACTGGCAGTGTTTTGGTCCTTATGGAAGCAGAGGAATGAAATCATTTTTAATGAGTCACAGTTGGATTTCGAGAAGTTGTGTGATCTTATCAAAACACGGATTGCTTTGTGGTTCAGAGCCTCTACCTCTTCCTTTTGTTATTCAGTTGATGATTTGGTGTTCAATTTGCAAAATGTGAAATTTTGTATCCTGCACTGAGGGTGGTAACCCGTGTTCTGCTGTTTTTCTGTTATATCTGGGTGTTGCTCTGTTCTGGTGCATGGCTGCTTGCTGTTGTGCTCTGATCTGTCTGATCAGTCTTGCTGCTGTGGTGGTTTAAATAATCTTGGTGCTTGGATTGGTTGAAGGATGGATGTAGTTTAAATAATCTTCTATGCCTGGTCTGTTTTTCTGCCTCGAAGTGCTGCTGTTTTGCTTTGTAGGGATGTTGTAGGGAGTGATCTGTTTGGTGTTTAAAAGTGTGCTATACTGCTTGCTCTGACTTTGGTGCTGTTTGTGCCTTATTTTCTGGTTTTCTGTTTCCTGTGCTTGTTGTGCTCGTTGGTTTCTCACCAACTAGGAGGTTGGAGCTTGTTTTAGCTCCAAGCTCCTCTTTATTGATGTAATTTTTATATATTCATCAATAAAGTCTTCTTTTCGCCGATCAAAAAAAAAAAAAAAAAAAAAAAAAATCTCCGTTTTCACATACAATGCTCGTAATCTCCCAGCTTTGTTTAGGGGGCTATCTAAAATTGCTAGCATAGCCTGGAAAGCATAACTTTATGATCAGTGTGGTTGGAAAAACAAGTTAATACAATTTAACATAAGCCTCATAAATACTAGGAGGATTTGGTGATAGCCCCCTCACTATCTAATTTGTTTTTCAAAAGGACAAGATTTATATAAGTACTTTCAAAACCCCTTAATATTTTAAAACTTGTTTCTTTTACTATATTACCCTCATATCTATCAGCTCTCCTATTAAGCCATCTTCACTGTGTATTTCAGAGTAAAATTTTACTCTGTATAAAAGTAAAATTTTACTCTAAATAGAAGTAAAATTTTACACTATGAAACTAAAAGTAAAATTTTACTCTGTATAAAAGTAAAATTTTACTCTGAAAAATTAGTAAAATGTTAAACTCTACACAAAAATAATGTTAAACTCTACACAAAAGTAAAATTTTACTCTGTATAAAACTAAAATTTTACTCTGAAAAACGAGTAAACTGTGAGACTCTGAAACTAAAAGTAAAATTTTACTCTGTATAAAAGTAAAATTTTACTTTGAAAAACTAGTAAAATGTTAGACTCTTCACAAAAGTAAAATTTTACTCTGTATAAAAGTAAAATTTTACTGTGAAAAACGAATAAACTGTGAGACTCTGAAGCAAAAATTAAAATGTTACTCTGCACAAAAGTAAAAAAGCGAAGGCAGTGTTTGTGGCGGCTGAAGTGTTTGGCAATGACCACCTCTTGATAGTAAAATTTTACTGTCATTTTAACACCAGAGTAAAATTTTACTCTAATTCTCAAACAAAAAACAGAGCAATAGAACAAGAGTAAAATTTTACTCTCATTATCTGAAACAAAAAACAGAGCAATAGAACTAGAATAAAATTTTACTCTCATTATCTGAAACAAAAAACAGAGCAATAGAACCAGAGTAGAATTTTACTCTGGTTCTGTCAAATGAAATTAGATCAAAACAACAAAAAAAAAAAAAAAAAAAAAAAACAAACAAACAAACAAACAAAAACAAAACAAATTAATCAACAAATCAACATATCTAATTAAGAAGAAAAACTTCTAAAACTCGATCAACAATCACAAATCTCAATGAAAAGAATACATGTGTTCAACAACACTCATACACGCAAATATATATATAATACATATATTCAAAACTCAAATCTGTATTTAAAAAAATATGTATAAGCAAACAACTCCACCAGCACTCTTCTCCACGTGGTCGTCATTGTTGATCGCGCGTCGTTCCTGAACGATGTTGGAGAAATCAACGGAAAGATCGGAGTAGAGAGATATGACTTTGGATATATTACTGTTGATCTCTCGAATTAAGGCAACGTTCTTGACGAGATTGTCAGGCATCTTCGACTAGTAATTCTCGTTAACCTGTTGAATCAAAGCTCGATTCCAGAGGGAGTGGTGGAAAAGGATCGGACGCCGGCGGCGTTGGCAAGGTCTGAAGCTTCCAGATCTGAAACTTGAAGGAGTTAGAGAAGGGAGAGAGGGAGGAGAAAGACAAAGAAGGTGGGGAGACAGTGGGTGGAGAAGGTGGGAAAATTTAGTTGAAGGTATAATAGTCTAATAAAATATTTAAATAATAAATTTTGTCCTTTATGCAAGATTTTATAATTATGAGGGGGTTTAGAAAGTATAATTTTTTTCTTAATCCTTTTAACAATGAAAAAAAGGTAAAAAGGGTTTATAGCCAAATTTCCCTAAATACTACTAGAGAACTAGCCAACTGGCTGCTAAAAATATTGTAATGAAACTAAGTTTTGGACAATGCAACTATGTAGAACAAAATGTAAGCCAATCAAAATGGCCAACGAACTCCACATCGCTGCACTATTTTGAGGCTGAAACCAACAAGTTCTCCTGAACTGAAGCATCCTTGCTCACTACCAATTGCCAAATCAAATAAATCAGGAAAACAAATCCTCCAAAGGGTGACCATACCACAGTCAAGCCAAAGCTTCACTCTACTCCCATTACCCAATTTAAAACAATTCTCTTAGTAAATTCATCTCACCTTCATAATGCTCTTCCACAAACCCACCCCACACGGCCCATGACTGTCCCCAACCCCCTCACAAAACAACAAAGAGGACGGGAATATGGTATAAACATTCAAAATACCTTGGTTTTAAGGCCACACAGATTCCATAGTTGGAATGTAATTAGACAGTTCTAAATGTGGAGTGGTTCTCCTTCCACTATGGCCCTCTCTTATTTATCTCCTGCAAAAATCCTCTATTTCATAGTTTTTTTCTTTTCTTTTCTTTTCTTTTTTCGAATGTTTCATCTTATAATAGGATAGTTAAACCAAAGAATAAGAACCAGGTTTTCTAATCATTATACTCGGTGTTCTAGAATGAAGGTGATACAATGTTTTCTGAATGTGGGTGTTCTCAAATGAAAATGTACAATGTTTTGGGAACATAATTTGTTGGGATGCTGGTGTTTCCTGATAACCATGATTTAGACTTATACATACCAATGTAGACCATATGTAAACAGCAAAAAAGTTAAAACGACTGAACTTTTCAACGAAAGGATCTGGACCGTAACACCAAAGTTCAGTACCTGATGAGCAATATCTGGCCGGTAATCAGCAGGATTTTTGTTATTACTTCTCAGAAATTTGTCATGATCTGAGTTCAAAAGCTGATAAAACTGTATGGATATAAAAAAGCTATTAGGCAAAATTACATGCATCATGTGTGTGTGCACACAGATGAAGAGATACTTTAAACCCAATGATGGAAGATCCTTGAGAAACCCAACCAAAATTCATCCTAAAGCATTCAATGCAGACAATAAATAAATAAAAAGTCCCTCAACAAACACAAAACTACAACAAAAATTTGAAACATTCCCCAATGATGGAAGATCCTTACGAAATCCCAACCAAAATGCTGAAGCCTAAATCCTTAACCCTCAAGAAACCCAACTACAATAAAAGTTTGAAAGCACCATAATCCTAAACCCAACAAAAATAAGTTTAAGAAAGAATATAGAAATAGAAAAAGACAAAGATAACAAAATTTATACAGACCTTTCCGAGTTTTGCAACTTCCAAAGAAGCCTTCTCAAGAATGAAAATAGCCCCAGTCTGAGCCTTGGGATCATAAGGTTGAATCGGAATACGGGCAAGTTCATCTACATTTTCTGTTTCTTTCTCTTCATCTGGTGCATTTTCCATCTCCTCTTTACCCATTACCCCATCTATTTCCTCTACCATAAACTGTTCTATGTCTTCTGTATCATATTTCTCTTCTCTCCGCTTCCGTTTACGCAGTTCTGTCTGTGCCATTTTGCGGTTCAAGCTTTAAACTTTTTTTTAGAAGAAAACAAGATCAGCATTGATACAATATTTTTTTTATTATTCATAAAAATTAAGAAGCAAAGAACCAAAAGGACTGAGAGACTAAGCTTAAAGAAAGTAGGTATAAATTTTCTTGTAAGTATAATCTTTTATAATTTGCATGTTTATGGGGAGAATTAATGTGTTTTCTTTCTAATTTTTCTCCCTCAAATTCTCAGCAACCAAACAACAATACAAACAAATTTTCAGCAAAATATATGAACAGAAACAGAAACAGAATAGAGACCACATAGATGAAAGACTCAAACTTTGCAATAGTATCTGAAACTGTTCTCACCTTCTGTCCTCACGCCGTCAGAAGAAGCGGAGGAGGAGGAGGAGAGGAGACAACGGCGGTAGTGAGAGAAGAGCGCGAAGAGGGGGAAATTCTATTTCCACACACCAAATTTCCTTACTCCAGACACTTAACGAATTTTTTCAGAATCACAATTTTATTCTTTAACAAAATTATTTTCTCATCCACCACCATCTCACCCACACATCTCCCAATTTCTCCATACACATCTCACCCACCACCATCTCACTAGCCACTTCACTGTCGGCCATCGCCTCCCATGCCCAAAGCTCAACCATACATAGCATTTCCTTTCATTTTCCCCACTCATTTCAGTCCCTAACCTTCCCATTTCGTAAGCTATAGTGACTGCAGTTAAATTCTTCTTAACCAGAAAGCATTATCATATGATATTGGTTAACTTCCTGCCAGTCTCTATGCTTCCAGAAACTCTGCAATCTCATTAGACAAAACAAAGACAACCAAAAAAAGGAGACAAAACAAAACAAAACAAAAATTAAACTCAATCAGTGTGTGATTTATTTTATTTACTTATTAATTTACAATCTTTCCAATTTAATTCTGTTCAGTTACGGGCATTGTAAAGTAGTATTTAATCATGATGTTATATCAGCATATCATCAGACTTTATTACCGATCACATTTTACATGTATAAGCAAAAGAAGAATATATATATATATATAAGTTATCAGTTAGCCTCACATTTTGAGATTGAAATCCTGTTAATCAACACACTTGATTCATCCTATTTTTATTCCCATTCAAGATTTGTGTCTGAAGGGTCGTACATGGATCTATTAGTAGTTTTAACCACAAATGCCATCTAACATCCAAAGGTGAGAAGAATCAACTTAATTAGAAGAGTGACAAAAATTAGACAGAGGTGAATGTGGATCGCAGAGGTGACGGCGACCGGTGATGATCGCGATGGAGGTGACGGTAGCGCGAGGGGTTGTGCGGGAATGGCTGAGAGGCTAGGGATGGGCGGTGGTTTATGTTGTCGTTGCTACCGTCGCCGGTAGTTGGTGTAGTTAGGATTAAGGCTTTTTGGAATGAGAAATGATGGAAGGAGAGGGTTTGTACAGAAAAGGTGAGGATATATTTGAAATGTGAAGTGTGTGGACTGAAATAAAAAAGTAAAAATCAAATTATTAAATGTATGGATTGAGAAAAAATTGTAAACAAACATAATTTGGTGTATGGAAATAGAATTTTCCGCGAAGAGGAGTGAGAAGCAGCTAGGGTTTGGATTTTTTAACTAGTTTAGGGATTGTTTGGGCTTCTCCACTTTTGAAGACTTGCAAACTGGTAACGAGGCTATTTTCGAAAGGGGAAATTAGGGTGTGCAAGGAATCCGAATAGAATCGAGGCTCCACGGTCGGCTTTGTCACTTTGGACGGTCGGCAATGGATTAATATTCTATAAATTTGTTATCTAACGGCCGGTCAATGAATTGATCTAAAAATAATTATCGAAACTGAACCTACCGAGATATATATTATATGATATATATTCAAATAGATAGTAGTCCACCTTTTCATATAATATTTTTATATTTACCTTGGAAATACAAATCTGTCATCTCTCTTTATCACTTTGAGTTCGATACAGAGACTAACTCAATTTCAACCTTATCATAGAGTTTGAGATAGACTGTCCTATTTTCTTAAGCTCTGTTTGGTGGTACTCTGGAATGTTAGTTCCAGAGCTTGACTTGAGCATAGTATTTCTTTAAGATTTTTAAAAATTAATTTCACACTCACTTTTGAAAACGCGGTTGAAGGCGGGAGAATTTATGCTGACCAGTCATCCGGCCAGTTGATCGGAACAATGTAATTTTTTTATTTATTTTTGCAATTGACACATGTTAATTTTTATATATTCAATAAAAATATATTTTTTGAATTTTTTAAAATTTTTTATGAACTTTAATAGAATTTTGAGTTGTGTTTTTGGTTATGAGTTGTAAGTTTTGTATCAAATATCATATGTCACATAAAAAATTCTCCACTCAATTCAAAACTCTTTTCAAAACTTATTCACTAAACAAATTTTCCACACTCAAATCATAATTCCAAAACTCACAAACTCAAAATACAATTATATTCTCAAATCATATTTAGAAAACTCTACCAAATGCAACCCTATTTTTTCCATAGCCATTCAAAGTTCTCTCTCTCTCTCTCTCTCCTAAACCCTAAGAAATTTCTCAGAAAACTAATCTTCAATCTCGATCTCATCTCTCTTCTTCATATCTGCTCTCCCTCTCTCTCTCTCTCACAAACGATTTCTCAAAAAACGAAGCAACTCTCATCTCTCTCACTCATCTGTTTCTCACTATTTTACCTCCCATCATCGATCTTTAAATTCCTCTTTAATGGTGGTGGTAATGGAGAAGTGTTGTGAGCAAGGGTGTGAAGATGTTGGGCGATGGCGGTCGTGGTGGTTGCGACCGGTGGTTGGCGACTGTTGCTAAAATGAGCAAAGACCGTGGCGTTGATGGAGCGACAAACAACGATGAGAAAAGAGTGATGAGTTTCTTCTCTCCCCTTTTCCCCCCAATTTTCACTTCCCTCTTTCTTACACAGATTTGTAAGTATATATATGTGTGTGAGTGATTTTCTGACCACACTGCCCGCTTAGTAATTCAGCTGTAGAACACTGGCAGAATAGATGGCACCTTGCTGACCTGCAACAGAAAGAGAAGGCTCCAGCGGTGGTTCTTCCACCCGGGGGTACTCCGACAATCAAGTCAGTACTCAATATCTCTCAAAGATAATCAATCATCTATTCAACTCACAAGCTTGAGCATAAAAAACATACCTTAGACCCATGGGGGTGCCTCTTATTTATAGCCAACTCAATCCTAGTCCCAATGGAAGCCTAACTCCAATGGACTCAGGATTACTGCTAATTTGGAACTCCCAGTGGGATTAGGATAAACTCTCTAAGAGTTTCATCTTTACCCAAACTGAAGTCTTCTCTCAATCTAGGACTCTTGTCCATATCCAGGTTGAGTTCCCTCTTCATTTTAGGACTCCTACCCCTATCTGCTTATCTCGGATTCCGATATCTTCGGAGGTAACCTCGGCCTATCCGAGATGACCTCGGCATAACAACCAGGACACGTGGCACCTCGGCTGACACGTCGGCGTCACCTTGCCACGTGTTGGTACTCAGAAAATATATCCCCACAACTGCCCCCTAGGTTCTATTACCTCGACATCCTGAGGTGATGGAACCTACACTGTTCCTTCATCTGTGCCCCTCTGTCTGAGATAAAACTTGCCGACCTCAAAGTTCCCTAGACTTTTCTGTCCACTAGTGTCAAGTATCAAGTTTCAGGCTCTCCAAGCTACTTGAGATCGCACCTCCTAACCGAGGTTCTGGTTCCATTAATTCTTAAACTCCAAGAGCTTTGCAACTACTCCATTCACATTTTCTAGTGGGTTCCCGATTCCCAGTCATCTATCTGACTCCGGTAATATTCATATCGGCATTCATTTCACTTGGTAGGCTCATAAATTCCTTACTTGTTATTAAGCTCAATCTTTGATAACACTTCCAAATCTGTTTACTTGCCATCTGTTGCCTTCTATTTCGATTTGTTTTACTGTTTGAATGCCTGGTACTGTTCTCGCCATATCTAACTTTCTGTTGCTAGCATCATGCCTGGGTCATTACTTTCTTGTTCTTCACATGCTTTACTTAGTGCCTGTGCACTTGGCTTTATTCATGAACTTTGTTGTCTTCTTGACTCTGAATTTTCTCTTTCTAGTTGTTTTCCTCAAATCCGCTATTGTTCCAAGCTTTCAAACTCTGCAACTGTCTTCGTTCCTCTCCTTCGGTGACGCTTATGTCATTTTGTTTTTTTCGCATCCGTCGTCAGACTTCGGCAATTCTCATTCCGACTTCCCTCTTTCTGGTAAGCCACTGTTCCTCCTGGTTTTATTTCTTATTGCTTTCCAAGAAGCTCTGCTTCATTGTTAATCACCATTGCTGTTTTACCCGTTGTTTCCAAATCATCTCCTTGAATACACACTGTTCACATATCTGTTGATTTCTGCCACTGTTCTTGGCTTGATATACTTGTGCAATCTTTTTGTCTTGATTTCCTGATAGTTTCATCACCATTTTTGATTTACGAATTACATTCTTGTTTCTGTTTTTTGTGTCTTTTCCCAGATTTTTGCTTTTAATCCTTGCTTTCAAAACTCCGAGGTACCAATTGCCGAGAAGAGCTTTGATCAAACTCTTCAGGAGATTGATGTTGAGCTCGTGGCTGAGAAGGCTGCTGAGAAGTTCTTTCCAACTGTCTTCTAGGGGTGAGACACAACCTGCCACTGATGCCGAGTAGTTTGCTTCTTTCTTGAAATTGATGCCGAGGTAACGGTAGAGAAGCTCCTCCAACTGACTGCTGAGGCTGAACCATCGTCGTCCGTTGAAGTAGATCAGTCCGACGTTCTTGCTTTCAGTCCCTAGTTCTTTAAGGTCTTCATTTCTGTACTTGCTAACCTTCTCAGCTCTTAACAAGCTAGTTGGTCATCTCGGATGATCATATCTCGGAAATGTATTTCAGTGTTATCTCGGCTATACCAAACTTGTAAATTGCTACAAATTTCAACAAGTGATAGACTTCATAATCTTCGGTTAACTCATCTTGTAATTTGCTCAAAAATTTCAACAAGTGTTAACATTCCTTGCTCCTTAATTATCATTCCTTCCCCCTGCACCTTCTCCCTGCCCCCTAATGTGAACATAAGTTGCACTTAGGATCACTTTAGGGGAGTTGGCTTCGTACCGTAGTCACAGACCTGATGTGTTCTTCTTTCGCCGATGTATTAAACTTCTGGTATTTAATTCACCCCCTTTAGACCCTCTTTCTCTTGGCCTTTGCAAACTATCATCGCTATTTCTTGAAACATTTATTCCTTTCACAATTTTGGTCACCACTTCTGGCGTGCACTTAGTGGTTCTGTTCTAATCAAAACGACGTTTGACTCAGCGAATCTTTTCCTGACATTTAACTTTATGCACTCTTTAACTTGTAAATTCTCTCAGAATTTCAACAAGTGTTGAACATCATCTCGGCTTAACTTCGGTTAAGCATCATCTCAGTTTAACTTCGGTTAGACATCATCTCGGTTTTAACTTCGGTTAAGCATCACCTCAGTTTAACTTCGGTTAAACATCATCTCGGCTTAACTTTGGTTAAGCATCACCTTGGTTTTTGAAGTTTTTCCTTTTTTTGTCGCTTGTACTCTTGTACCTTTTTGTTTTTTAGACAATGTAAGTTCTGCATATGGCTGATGTACCTCCTTGTTCTTGAATGTCTAATTCAACTTTCCTTCTCTGAATGCTTGTGCCTTTGTCTTTTCTTGACTGCCTTGCATGATTCTATACTTAGAACATTTTGCGTGTCTTTAGTATGCTCTTCCTTCTTTGTGCAATCTTCTCGGGGTTACATACCTCGGGTATAATAACTGCAAACTTTTCTTCGGCAAGATACTGACCTGCAAACTTTTCATAAATTTCAACAAGTATATATACTTATAAACTTTTCTCAAATTATAACAAGTGTTTAAACAATGATCTGCTTGTAAATTGCTACAAATTTCAACAAGTGTTTAAACAATATACTTAGCTTTTACTTCAACCTGTAAATTGCTGCAAATTTCAACAGATGATCACATGTCGGCTTAACATCATCTTGTAAATTGCTATAAATTTCAACAAGTGTTAAGCATCTTCTTTGGTTTAACCAACCTGTAGATTGCTATAAGTGTGTAAGCAATAACCTCAGCTTCACTTCGACTTGTAAATTGCTACAAATTTCAACAAGCGAAGAGAAACAGTAATCTTGGCTTCACTTCAACTTATAAATTGCTACAAATTTCAACAAGTGAAGATAAGGAACCATCTCAGCTTAACTTCAACTTGTAAATTGCTACAAATTTCAACAAGTGAAGATAAAGAACCATCTCAGCTTAACTTCGACTTGTAAATTGCTACAAATTTCAACAAGTGAAGATAAGGAACCATCTCAGCTTAACTTCAACTTGTAAATTGCTACAAATTTCAACAAGTGAAGATAAGGAACCATCTCAGCTTAACCTCAACTTGTAAATTGCTACAAACTTCAACAAGTGAAGATAAGGAACCATCTCAGCTTACCTTCAACTTGTAAATTGCTACAAATTTCAACAAGTGAAGATAATGAACCATCTCAGCTTACCTTCAACTTGTAAATTGCTACAAATTTCAACAAGTGAAGATAAGGAACCATCTCAACTTACCTTCAACTTGTAAATTGCTACAAATTTCAACAAGTTTAACTTCGGTTAAACATCTTCTCGGCTTAACTTCGGTTAAGCATCATCTTGGATTCAAGCCGGGGTTTTCAACCCGACCAACTTTAGTCTGATCTTGTGTGTTTCCTTTTTATCCTCTGGGATCTTAGATCTGTTCGCTGTGCTCTTCTCTTCTCGAACTTAAACGCCGAGATCTTATCTTCTTAGATCTGCTCACTCAGTTTGAGCTCTTCTTTTCTCGGGCCTACTCATGTCTTTTCTAGGCCGAGATCATGTCTTCTAGGATCCGGGATCTGGAATCCGGGATCTGCTCACTTAGGCTGAGCTCTTCTATCCTTGAATGTCATCTCCTTGAGAACGCTCATGCCCCCTGCCTTTGCATCCCTTCTGGAAGGGTCTTCGTTCCTCCGCAGGTATCTATCCTTCCATACCTGGAGGTCATCTTTGTTGTAGTATCCGCTTCGATCTGTTGTCTTTGATGCGTCACCTTCCTGGCCGGCGTCTTTCACTCTGTGACTCTGGTCACGAGTTTCTGTGTTGCGGTCGTCCCCTTCAGCGTCGAGGTCGATAGGTCTCCCACTCCCAGCAGGAGTGTTTTGTCTTCAATCTGATCCTTCTGTCTGTCATTGGCCATCTATTCTTCTTTCTTTCCCACAGACGGCGCCAAATTGTGTGAGTGATTTTCTGACCACACTGCCCGCTTAGTAATTCAGCTGTAGAACACTGGCAGAATAGATGGCACCTTGCTGACCTGTAACAGAAAGAAAAGGCTCCAGCGGTGGTTCTTCCACCCGGGGGTACTCCGACGATCAAGTCAGTACTCAATATCTCTCAAAGATAATCAATCATCTATTCAACTCACAAGCTTGAGCATAAAAAACATACCTTAGACACATGGGGTGCCTCTTATTTATAGCCAACTCAATCCTAGTCCCAATGGAAGCCTAACTCCAATGGACTCAGGATTACTGCTAATTTGGAACTCCCAGTGGGATTAGGATAAACTCTCTAAGAGTTTCATCTTTACCCAAACTGAAGTCTTCTCTCAATCTAGGACTCTTGTCCATATCCAAGTTGAGTTCCTTTTTCATTTTAGGACTCCTACCCCTATCCGCTTATGTCGGATTCCGATATCTTTAGAGGTAACCTCGGTCTATCCGAGATGACCTCGGCATAACAACCAGGACACGTGGCACCTCGGCTGACACGTCGGCGTCACCTTGCCACGTGTTGGTACTCAGAAAATATATCCCCACAATATGTATATATATATATTATATGAGTTTATTTGTTGATTTGAAATTTGATTTCGTTTTTGGACAGATTTTTTCCACACTTGATCAGATTCTCGAAATCACTCGAACCGACCGCTAAGCCGTGTTCTTTGGTTCGGTCGATTTCGAACTTCACAACGATCGGCAACGGATAACAGATTTTCTCACTCGATGCTGTCGATTCGGCTGACGAGCTATAGGTAAACCCGAGTTAAACCGACCCGTGCACACCCCTAGGGGAAATGCTATGCACTCTAAATAATTTATTAAATTTTTTATTAAATCTTTTTATATGGGTGTGAGATTCGCACAAATTTATGTGTAGATTTTACACCTATATGAGAGATTTAATAAAATATTTGGTAAATTATTTGGAGTTCTTAGCATTACTCTTTAGAAAGATGGTTTTTAACTAATTTTGAGATATATCAGCTCTATACTTTTTTTTATACATTTAAAAAAAAAAGTCCAAAAAAATTAATTTTTAACCAAATTTTCAAAACAATCGAATATGATAAAAAAAAATTAAAAAATGTGCTACAATAGGAAAGGTCAAACAACCTTTTAATTTGGTTGTATTTTCATTTCTGCAAAACCTTTTTTTTTTTTTAAATTCTATGCATCGTAGCTATAGAATATATATATATATATTTTCTCATATCATATGTATATTTAGTTATGACATTTTTTTTTTTAATTATGATATTATTTTAAAATTTTAATTATGATTTTTATGTATTTGGTTAAGAGTTTTTTTTTATTTTATTTTAATTATAACTCAAAAAATATAAAATTATGTCATTTTCAATAAGGTGCATAGCCTTTCCTATGTATTTAAATTTTTCCTAACAATGACAAATAAAGAAAAATCTATTTTATATTTATTTATTTTTATTATTTTTATTCATAAATCCAAAATTTATACATTATAATCTTTAGAAATTATGGAGTTCTTTTTATCTCTCTTTCATATTTTATTAAATTGTCAATTTTATTACATTCTCATCATCGTTAAAGGGTGTTTGGGAAAATAATTTTTTCTAAAATAGTCAATAAAGACAAAATAACCTAAAATAATTAATAATAGCCAAATCACAATTATTTCATTTTTTTCTTTGATAACTATCAAATCAATTATAAGAAGAAGTCAACTATTAATAAGCCAGTCATGTCTTACATGATCGTGGTGTTTTTTTCCCTCCTGAAATTTGCATCTTCCAATGGTACTTGGGATGAGTTCATCTTTAAGGGCATGTTTGTTTTCAGAAGTAGAATGGAAAGAATTGATAAGAGGGGGATTGATAGTGAGGTGATTAATAAAATTGTATTTATTTTTATGATAGTTGTTAGTGTGAGAATTGTTAAATTATTTTTATATAAAATAATAAAACAAATAAAATTATGATTTTTACATAACAAAAAATATAAAAACATTAGACATTAATGTTCAAAAAAAATGTCCAACATGTAAAAAAGACAAAAAAAACAAAAATATTGTCTGGTAACACTCTAAGCCAAACAAACTATTTTCTCATACCATCTCCTCGCCTAGACTATCAATCCCCTCGCCCAAAGCCTTTCATAGGGGATCGAATTGCAACGAGTGACCACATATTCCAAAACTAAGTGTAAAACTCGCTCGTTTTGTACTTCATTTTTTATTGTGGGTCTTCAAATAAAATCTATAATTTTTCTACATTGAATTTACAAATTATGACTGCATGGATACTGTAGACACCCCATTTTTGACCGTCCTCAAGACTTGGATGTCACCGTTTGAACACTCGGTGATCATCCATGTTCGTATTCGTCTTGAGTTCTCGGAGGCCTCGGCCATGCGCCTTGCTTCGAGACTTCTTGACTCGACTGTTTTGTGTTTGGTTTTGCACCAAACACTTGTGTTTTGCTTTTGAGGGGCAGGGAATGGCTTGTTGGCCATCCCCGCACCCCACCGGCCATTGCTTTGTTGCCATCGGCCAAATGTTTGGCCGGCCGGCATGCTTTGTGGCCGGCCGACCATTGTTTTGGTCAATTTGGCATTTTTGGCTGGCCGACCACTGTGCATCTGCTTTTACAGATATTTTTATGCCAGCTGTGCTAGCTGGCATACACTTTGCACCCCCTCCATACACGTGTATGGAGGGATTTCACTCTTGCTTAGCTTGTTTTGTAAGCTTTGCAAGAGTGATCCTCTATAAAGGGAGGGCCTTTCCTCCCTCCAAAAGGGTTACAAAAAATTCCAGAGAGAGGTCTGAGATTAGGGTTTGAGTGTGTGTCTATTCTATCTCTATATCTTCCTCTCATTGTGTATAAGTGTGTGTTTGTTCATAGTTTTGCATACAAACACCTAGTATTACACTATACCCTAGTTGTTGAGGCATTAGAGGTCTGTTTTCAAACTTTTTGAGCTAGTTTTGACCCAAGAAGAGGTCTGGTCTTGTGATCTTGGAAGTGTTCTTCAAGGGTAAGTGTTCTTGCCCTTTATACCCCATTTTTGCATAGCTTTTTTTCCTATCTTGCAACTATTTTTAGACTTTGTATATAACTAATAAAAGTCTTGTTTTTCATTGCTTAAAATAGTTGTTTAAGGGTGTTTTGTTATTTGGGGTTGTTTGACCCCTCTTAGGCCTTGTTTGGCCCCTATTTTGTGCATTTTTGGTGAGCTCCGGGACTACCTTGTTTGGGCCTCCTCACCACTGAAATCTTGAGGGATTTCAGTGGTGAGGATGGTGTCTTAAGGTCCTAAGAAGGAGAAGGTCATCCCCTCTCCTTGCTGTCTTCAAACTTGCCATTTTAAGCCTCATGTGTGAGCACCATTTTTGAGTTCATGTTGGCCATGTTTCAGTAGGTATTTGGTAGTATTTTGCCATGATTTACCTCTGTTTTTACTTGGTTTAGACACACCATGCATGCCTTGCATACTTGTCTTGTAATGCCATGAATTGCCTTAACATGCTTTGTGCTTTGAGCCTTGTGTCTAGCATGTTTTTGGCCTAGCTTTGTGAAGCTTTTATGCTTGTTTTAGCATGCTAAAGGTCTGTTTTTGGTTATTTGGGCCATCCATGGCTTGCTTTGTATAGCTACCATGCAACCTCTCTTGTATGCCTTGAGCATTGACCCTCCTAGCATGCCACCCTTGCCTTGTTTCAGTGGTTTGGCACCACTTATAGCATCATTTCAGTCCCCATGGTATGCTTGTATGCTTGCATTTGATGCTCCTTTAATGCTTTAAAAGGGTGTTGTCCTATGCTCCATGTTTGGCCTCTTTTGTATGCTTCCATGTATAGGCCACTTAGATGCTATCTAGGTGTGTCCTTAGCTTTGTTTAGGTCTGCCTTGGGACTATTCTAAGTCCTCTTAGCCTTGTGAGGCTTGATTGGCATGGCCATGGTTTAAGCCCCTTGGCTTGCCTTAAGTCTTAGACATCATTGCATGCTATGCTTGTCTTGTTAAGTTGGTTTGGCACCCTTTTCTAACATGATTTTCAGAGCTTTCTATGCATGCCATTTGTCCATGTTTATCCTCTTTTAAGTGTGCTTAAAATTTGCTCTTTGGTGCCTTAGTGTTGGACCTTGTATGCATGCATGTTTGTATGCACATTAGCCTTCATTCTTGAGCATATTGGCCACTGTTTTGGGCTTATTTAGGAGCTGTCCAAATTAGTTTAAGTCCCTCCGTCGCATATTGTTGCATGCTCACCTTGTGTGTTGTTGCATACTTGGACTATCGCACGTGTTGCATGCTTGAATCATGTTGCATTTGGCATGCAATCTCCCTTGATTAAGTTGCTTAACATGTTGCATGCCTTACATGCTTGCTTATTTAGATTACATCTTGCATGATTGGTCATTAGCATAGTGGTCCATGCCTTGCATGCTTATTTGCATAGGTTGTGTACCTAGCATACATTGTTTGCTCGCATGCTCTTATTGCACATCTAGCTAGCATGCTTAGGTTGCATTTGACATGCATGCCTTGCCTCTTGATCAAGTGATAGAGGTTGGGTCTTATGTGTTTGTTTGGTTTGCATTACATTTGAAATCAAATGCACAACTTGGTTTCTTGGGCCATCATGTATTGAAATGCGCGATTGGTGGTCCGAGAATCAAGGAACATCCTCCTTTGAGTCATAAACATGATAAGGGGTATATTGGTGCACACATTTGCTTGAAATGCATTGCCGTACTTTGCTTGTCCTCTGTTGCTGTCAAAGCAGGACTCTGCAGGCATAGATAGCCGACCGACCTCATTCAGTGCCGACCGGCCATCCATTTATAGCCGATGGCTTCATTTGTGGTCGATGGCCACTTACCTTTGGCCGATGGTATTCCCCCTTGGCCGGTGATGTTCCACAGTGTTTAGAGAGTGTTCTTTGAGAATTGTGCCATTTTCAGAGGAGCAGAGCAGGGTAAACAGAGACAGCTTGTGCATGGTATTGGATTTCCGGGCAAAGCCAATCCAAGCATGCGTACACCCCTCTTCTCGAGGCCCTTTATTGCTTTCAGTAGCTTAATTGATTCGTTAATTAGTTAAGTGTTGTATAAGTTAATTAATTAGCTTTTAGGTTAATTAATTTGTATATTCTTTTGGTCCCTCCGGGCGAGGGCGAATGTGTAATAAGTGTGGGTGCGTGTGTGCATGTCTTCCAATCCCCATTTCTTTCTCCCTTTTACTTACTTGCTTTTGATGGTTAGTATTAGGGCATATTTAATTTAACATACCTTATGTTATGCATACGTGCATCCATTCATTTGTCTTGCATGCACCGGGCTCGGTGCATCATGCTAACTGCATAGTATTTCAAATCTAACTTGAATACGTGTTATTTGTTGCATTCCACATGCCATCCTAGGATTAGCCGAGCCTATTCTAGTTGCATTTTGTATGCGATGCATTAGCTATTTAACATGGACTTGGATCATACATTGATTGCTAACAAGTTCTTTGTTTTGGCTCGGAGTACTCGGTAAGCTTTTTATGCTTTAGCATCTCGCATGAGTGTGAATGTTAACATGACAGCATGCTTACCATGTGACTATCTGCTTATGTGATATAAATTGCTTGAATGCCTGTGGGTGAAGGTTGGACTTTTTGAGTTGGAACGACTCATTGAAATCCGTATTTTAGCCTACTCGCGAGTAGCAAATCTCAAACCATTTTTCAAACGAGCAGATATGCAATGCTTTGTTCCAAATTAAGCGATCTAGTCTATACTTGTGTGTTATGTGCATCACATAGTAAACTCTAGCTAATTAACCGGAATAAGAACGCATATGTTTTCAAAACAAGATATCATGGTTAGTAGAGGCCGATCTTTGATCGGGCGAGCGGGGGTGCTCATAGCTGACCTTCCCCAATCGTACCCAAGTTCCCGAGCCGAGGCAACTTTGGTGATGACGGACACGTGGCCTTAGGCAAACGAGTCAAGGTTTCCTAAATTCCCCTATAAAAAATATTTAGGTGGCGACTCTGTATCTGGCAAAGCAGTCCATGTTTGGCACTTCTTTCAAAAAATCTGTTTTCCAAAACGATTTGTCAGATTTGGACTCTTTGGTGATTTATCAATCCTGCATTGCACTTTGCGAGATCAGATTAAGAACCGACACAAATCGAGTCCGAACTGTAGCACATGAGACCCACGAGGGCGCGTCTATAGATACGTCCGGAATAATCTGAATAGCTAGAAACGACTATTGGATTGTTGTAATTGGAATTCAGATGGCTTAAATTTAGTCAAAAATAATCTGATGGTTCAAATCTGTTGAGATTTGTGCTCTGCAATGCCGTAGATAATTTCTCCTGGATCAATCAGCGTGTGTTAGCGTGATGTCAGAGGCCGGTTTTGGCGGCTTGACTCTGAGGCTCGACTTGGTGGCTCAACTAGGTGGCTCAGCTATAACTCTACCCCGCAATGCAATGAATAATTTCTTTTGTTTGCTGGTTCATCTTCTCCAGCAGCGTGTAATTTTTGTTGATAAACTTTGACCAGCTCGTACGGCTTCGTTTTAGCTCCGATTTGCTTAATTTTTTCTTCGTTGAAATTTTCTCAACAAAAACTTCAATCTGGTATACTCAAAAATGAATTTTGAGAACTTTGATTTCTAGACAAATTTTGGACTTTGCTCTGTTCTTCAATTTTCTGATAAATTCAGGCTCTTCTAGCTCTGATACCACTGATGAGACATGAAAATGGGATCCCAATGATGTATTTTAAGAATATAATTTGAAAAACACACTCAATTTTATTTATGAATTTTGGATACAAATAGTATCTCTAATTCTTCTCATGGAATATTTTATTTCCCCATCTCATGATCTTGCCCATTTTCATCAACATCAATACAATCAATCTATTTATAGGCCTAAGCCCAGGTATGAACACCTGATGGCTATAAGCTAGGTACAGCTTAATTTCCATGTTTTTCTCATTTTGTTTATGGTGGAGGTTTTGACAGTCAACAATGGTGGGCTTTCTTGAAGTTTCTCCTACTTCTTTCAATCTTCATTATGACGCCCCAAAAGCCGGGAACATCAGATAATATATTAACCATTAAATACAGGGTTTATCTAAGGTTACAAGAGTAGGAAACGTTACTAATGAGTCCTTTCGATAATAACCAAGCAAGATCCCAGGAAAGTCAAAGGAGTCAAAAGAGCCTCCCTTCAAAGTCCAACCTCCTTAGATAACAAAGCAACATTTTTTATAGATCTTGATAAGGTATTAACACAAGGCCTACATGAGTTGATGGAGTATAAGGATAGGTTACAAATGTTATATATATACAAATTACAAAATCATGTCTTAAATACAACATGGGATCTATCACTTACAATCTCAAAACACGTTTAAAAACTAGTTTCTAATCCTCCTAGGGTAGCCGTACATCCTCAAATGCTTCAACTTTGCCTTCGTTAGTCTAATAGTCTTCAATACCTGGCATGAAATGCCATGAGCTTTGAATGCCCAGTAAACGCACACACACCCCGTCCCTTTTTCCCAATCCAATACACCATCACATTATAGCAAGCAAATAGTGAAGCATGATATTCAAGTCAATAACAGCAATTTCAATAATAGAGGAAATGAACATGTCATTCAAATAGATAACAAAGGTTATAATGTTAGTGGTTAGTATTCTAGAAATCCCCCAAAGAGATTCCATCCTCCCAATCACAAGAATTAGACACCGGACTATTTGGAACCCCCCCTTTTGTTGCTTTGTTGCAGAACTAACCTCGGATGCCTACCAACGGTTATATACTATGTAGCGCCAACCGCAGGGCCTTAAAAGGGACAGCAAAAAGAAAAATGTTTTATTTCCTGAATCCAACCTTATCCTTCAAAAAAGTTTTATCCTCCTGAATATCCCGTCCGGACCCAACCTTATCTGCACCAATCAAACCGTCGCAAAGAGTCCGAATACGTCCGTTCCATTCTAGGGTTTACGCGACAACCGCTTGCGCAAGACTTAACCTCCAATTAGGGAGCACATCCCATCAATCCATACATAACACATTATCATCTCTTCATTATTCAAGTGATCGAAAACCCAATACCATCCCAATTAAGTTTTCCGTTTGGATCAATGCTTTAAGTCAACTTAGAACAAACTCAACAAGATAATAATATCCACATAAGCATGAGCATCATTAAAATGAAGAAGATAAGGAACATAACCATAACACATGAAATACCATACCAAGACATGATCATAAACTAATAAGCATATTCATGTACACAAGAGAGCAAAACTAAATTTCCAGATTCAGTAGCATTTAAAGATTAAAATCAAAAGGGCTATTTCAGATTTTTTTTTTTTTCCGAACTAAGCCTTCCTATGGTTTCTAGAGAATTTAATCTAGTTTTCATAACATGTTTCGGAAATGGAATAGCTTTTCTAGATTTTTAGTTAGTTAAGAAATGCTCCAGCGCTGTCCAGATTCGTCGATCGTTACGAAAATTGGAGTTTCTCACAAATCGCTCACTTGTTTTCAATAAAACCAATTTTAGTTGAAAGATAACTCCTTAAGGAAGATTTTTACATAAAATGGAGGTCCATAAGATTTTTCTACATTTTTCTAGAAATTTCGAAAGTTGGATGAAAATGGAGGCCTATTAAAGCTAACCAATACAATACTACATTCCTATAGATGGGTTACAGTTCTATGACATTCCTCTCCATTTCAAGAACTCCACAAATGGTAGTGTCTTATCTTTCTCTACTACTTTTATATTTGAGATTGTACCAAAGCACACAGATATTGGTAAGCAATGGAATGGTCTTTGTTATTTCACCTTCCAACGATTTCCAGAAAGCTCTACCTGATAAATATCTTGGGCTCTTGAATGATATCAACATAGGGAATAGTTTAAACCATATTATTGTTGTCAAGCTAGACAACTTTCAAGACATAGATGACAATCATGTTGGCGTCAATATTAACAACTTGGAATCAATCATATCTGCTCGTACAGGTTACTTTCTAGCTGGTAAAAATGGTACTATCAAATATCTAAACCTCAAAAGAGGTAACCCAATGCAGGTTTGGATGGAATATAATGGAGTAAACAAGCAATTTAATGTTACTCTTTATCCAATTGATGTACCCAAGCCTGACCTCCCACTTTTATCAGTGACATTAGATCTTTCACCAGTCATGCTTGACTGAATGTATGTAGGCTTTTCAATCTCTGGAGGCATATTTACTGCATCTTACAAGTTGAGCTGATTGACATGTCTCGCCTTTACAAGATCACTCGGACTTAAACAGAGAAAGAAAACAAAAAGAGAATATTGGCATTGGCAATTGTGTTGCCCTTCATAGGATTTCTTATACTCTTAGTCCTGATCTCTGGTGCCCTTCTAATCTCAAGGGTGAAGGATTAGGAAGTCCAGTATGGCCCGTACAAATTCAATTATATAGATCTATCCATTGCCACAAAGGGATTTAAAGACATAGAAATTCTTGGTAAAGGAGTTTTCAGTAGAGTGTACCAAGATGTGCTACCATCATCGAATATACAGGTTACAGTCAAAAGAGTTGCCCATGATTCGAGACAAAGAATGAGGGAATTTGTAGTAGAAATTGCAACCATAGGTTGCCTGCGCAACCTAAACTTAGTTCGCCTCTTTGTCTATTCACGACGTAAGCAAGAATTCCTTGTAATCATGTGGCTTAATTTTGATGATATCTAAAATATTATTTGATAAATTATGATTATTTTAATTTACATATTTTACAATCATTTGTCACAAAATATGAAAATAGATTTTGGCTGCATCATATATTTTTATCGTGCAAGTATTGTGCATATTTGAATTTCGTGAAAGTTACTATGCATAAATATTAATATTACTATTCACGTTTGAAAATAATCAATTGATTACTATTCATTATTTGACAAATTTGATACACCCACTTGGTGGTGGGTTATCTTCATTAGAGTGTATCTAAAATCTCTACAACAACTACAAAAATTATAAAAGGGGTATATATTTTCAAATCTAATACAAATGTTATTTCAAGAGATTTACTGTCCTTTCAAATATTTTAATAGAAAAGTTACTATGCAAGGCACTGTGTACCCTTTGATTTTACGAGAAATGTTTTGAAAAATTAGCCATTACTATTCATCAAAAGCGACCCTAGACCTATTATTTCAACCTTCGCCTGCAATTTTTGTGAAAGATAAAAAGCGTGCCCGTGTTCCGCGTGAAGCGCCTCGTGATCAAAAGACTCAAACGAATAGTTTTTCTGCTATACAAGGAGTACTTTGGTTAGAGAAAAATATGAAATGAAGAAGAGAAAATTTTGTGATATTGAAATATTCTCAAATATTGTATTGTGCTTTATTGAGTTGTATTTTATGAGAGAAAATTTATTGAGAATTTTAGCAAAAATCGTAAAAGGGTTTTCACACCCTTCTTATTATTCTTGTAAAAGAGAGAGTTTTTGTGAATGACTTTTTGGGATAAAATCACTTGGTTAGGTGTGACCAGACACCAGAGTCGAAACTAGTCGGAGTGATTCGATTTGATTACTTGTTGTAAAAGGTTCACTATTACCTGTAAAGCTAGTGGAGAAATACCCAGGGAGGATACTTAGGAAGTGGACGTAGACCTGGTGTGCCAAGCCACTATAAATTGCTAGATTTGTTTTTCTCTTCCCTTTAGTCATTTTATTTCATTACTCTATTTTATATTATTGAGCATATTTATTTTTATTATTTGGGTTAATATGTTTAATTTGGCAATTTATTTAAAAACCCAATTCACTCCACTCTTAGGTTGCCTACTTGAGATAACACTCCTCTTGGTTTATGATTTCATGCCTAATGGAAGCCTTAACAAGTTTCTTGATGGCCAACCCAAGGGGATGCTAAAATTGGATGCAAAGATTTAAGATCATCAAAGACGTAGCATTAGGCCTAATCTATTTGCAACATTAACGGGTACAGGTTATCATTTATCAAGGCCAACAATGTCTTGATTGACAGTGACTTCAACACAAGATTATGAGATTTTGGGCTTGCCAAATTATGCGACTAGGGAGCCAATCCTCAAACCTCTCACATGGCAGGTATTCTCGGCTATATTGCACCTGAGTTGGCCCATACCGGAAAAACAAATACAAGCATTGAGTTTAGGGAATATTTAATTATTAACCAATCATTTTCTTGGCACATCACTAAATTTAGAAAGTGAGTCTAATTTTTTGGCCTGAATAGTAATACTCTAACTTTTATCATAAAAAAAAGTAACATTTTCATTCCTATTTTTTTGGTGCAAACTATAACTTTGCCACATAACTTTTACCACAAAATATTGAAACTTTTCCCAAAATGACTCTATTGTTACAGAGTGATGCCTTTCAAGTTGAAGAATGCAGAACCAACCTATCAACAGTTAGTGACCAAAATGTTTAAGCATCTGATTGGGAAGACAGTAGAAGTCTACATTGATGACATGGTCGTGAAGACCAAGGAGCCTGGGAACCATCTGGCCGATTTAAAGGCAGTTTTTGATATCTTAAGAACATATCGGCTCTGACTCAATGCTTCAAAATATGCATTTGGAGTCGGGTCTAGTAAGTTCCTGGGATACTTTGTCACAAGAAGAGGAATTGAGGCAAGCCCAGATCAAATCAAGGTCATTCTTGACTTAAAGAGCCCGACGTCAGCAAAGCAGGTCCAGATTTTGACTGGTAAGGCTACAGCCCTAAACAGGTTCATTAGCCAAAATTCAGATAAGTGTAAACCATTTTTTAGTTTGTTAAAGAAGGCCATAGATTTTTTGTGGACAGAAGAGTGTGAAGTCGCCTTGGCCGACTTAAAAAAGTACTTGACAATAGCTCCAATTCTGTCAAATCCAATACCTAGAGAAGAATTGTTTCTATACTTGGTAATTTCAGAACACGCAGTAAGCGCGGTAGTAATCCGAGAAGAGGAGGGAGAACAAAAGGCAGTATACTATATAAGTAAAACCCTAACAAGTGCAAAAACCAGGTACCTACCCTTGGAGAAATTGACATTCATTTGGCGTCGTCTGTGGGAACTTAAGGAGAATAAATGGCTAACGACAGACAAGAAGAAAAGATTAGGGATGACATAAACAGCGAGAGTTGTGAACATGCAAATCCTAATGTCGGGAAGGAAAACCGTAATAAAGGAACAAAAGATCTGAATCATGGGGAGAAGGACGTCAATAAAGAGGGAAATGTCTCAAAGAAAGTAGGCCAAGACGAGTATTACAACGAAAGCGACCTTCAGATATGGAAGGATAGATGCCTGAGGAGGGACGGCGAGAGGAAAGGAATGGTAAACAAGTTGGCAGACCTACAATCGATTGTCAACTTCATAATGTAGAACAATATGATGCAACCACCATTCCCATTGCACGACACGCCGGCACCAGCGGCCAAAACTGACGCCCAGAAAGGGAGGCAGAAAATAATCCCAACAGTCCCATAGCATGGCAAGGACGAAGAGCGCTCACATTGGCCTTCACGAGATGTTGGGCGAGTAGAGTCGGTAAGAGGTAAGTCGCAGAGGACACCACAAACCAGGAAACCTATGCCCAAGAACCTCAGCATATCCAAGGGAAGGGACTTTGCTTTGATATAGCAAATGAAGAGAAGTCCAAAAAGACACACAATGACGCCGAGAGCAGCGTGCCAAAAAGGCTAAAATCTGTTGATAGCCAAGCTTCCAGTTGAACGAAGAAGGATCTGTGGGACTACCTCCAGAGGAAGCGACTCCACACTAAGGTAACATCCTCGTCAAGCTGAGAACGACATTCTCAGTGGAGTTGGATAGATTTGAGGCCCCAGAAAGATTTTATATATCGAGGCTCCAGGTTTATGACAGTAAGTCTGATCCAAATCTTCATGTCGGCTTATATTTAAATTCAATGGCTTTGTATAGCGGGAATGAGCAGTTGCTGTGCAAGATGTTCCCTTCATTCTTTGGGGAAATCACATCGGATTGGTTTCACAAGTTGCTGAAAGGAACTGTGAAGAGTTGGGAAGGCCTGGCCGAGATGTTTATGGCCAGGTTTGTAACAAATCAGCTACAACCACTAAGGGTAGACTCCCTGCTGGCTTTGAACATTAGCAAGGGTGAAAACCTTAGGGCTTATGCCAAACGGTATTATGAGGTGTTCAACCGAATACCGGTATACAACCAGGAGTTGGTAGTCATATCTTTCAAAAACGGCTTGAAGGATGAACACCCGCTTCAAAAGTCACTTGCAAAAACTCTACTAAAGAGTATAGAGGAGCTCATGGCACAAATTGAGAAGCACGCCAGAGTAGAGGAAGACACACATGGAGCAAATGCACCAAAGTAGGAAAAGAGAAACGACTCGCCAAAGCGAGGCTGAGGTAATATAGGTTTCAACATGCAGGAAACAAGGTTGAGGGTTGCACAAGCAATCACCACTGTATTCAGAATCCCGGTCTACAAAGTTCTAGAAAGGATCAGGAACCAACCATACTACAGAGCATTGAACAAGATCGTCGGTGAGTTTATGGGAAGGAGCCTTGGGAAGCATTGTGCTTACCATAATGAGGATGGGCACTTGACTCAAGGATGTAGGGCTCTGAAGACACACTTGGAGGATTTGGTCAGATAGGGTCACCTGAGAGACCTAGTAGATGAGGCTAGGACAAGGGAAGAGCAAGCAAGGCTACCCCAGGCACCGGCAGCACCACCTCCACCACTACCACCGTAGCAAGCAGAAGGACCGAGGGTGATCAATGTAATTCACTCGAAGGTCAATAAGAATGATGTACGAGGGGAAACTCAGAGGACAAGGCACCTACAACATGTGTACCAGGTCTAGCAAAAGAAGCCTAGAACAAATGAGTACCAGGGTCCAGTGGTTTCTTTTATTGAGGCAGACCTGCATATGATGCAGCATTCCCACAACGATGCCCTAGTGATAATGCTAAAGATTGGAGAGTGCCAGGTGAGGCACATACTGGTAGATCAAGGTAGTTCTTATGACATTATGTATGTTAGATGTTACAAGGAACTTAGTCTGCACCCAGATGATCTGGAATAATCCAACAGCTCGATGGTCAGATTCAATAGAATGCCAACGTGGCCTCTAGAAGCCACGAATCTAAAGGTGCAGGAAGGCACGAAGAAGGTAAGCATGGAGTTTACAGTAATTGATACCCTCTCCCCTTACAATGTTATTTTGGGAAGATCGTGGTTGCACACAATGAGGGTTGTTCCTTCAATGTTACACCAGTTGTTACGATTCCCAACGGAGCATGAAATTGAGGAGGTCAGAGGGGATTAGATATAGGCAAAAAATTGCTCCATGGCAATGATAAAGTCCACCTGCAATGTGCAAGGAGCAAAGACATTTGAAATTGAAGACGAAGACATGGAGGTCCTAGATGATGTCGGCAAATAACCAGCCGACAAGAGTAAGGAGGCTTTAAAGAAGATTTTGATCCAGGAAGATGATAGAGAGCACTTCTTCCTTCTCGGCTCACGCTTAGCAGAGGAGGAGGAAAGGGAGTTTGAAGCTTTTTTGTGAGCAAACATAGAAGTATTTGCCTGGACGCCCTATGATCAATTCTCTCTTATTTGACTCGATTTTAGTGTAGTCGATCACCATCTTTGATCAATAAGTGATCTAATATTTGGATCTCACATAGGCGCTCTCATGGTAGCGTTTCTCGCATTTCTCTATCTTGAAATCCATAGCTGGTTGTCCTCACAATGCATTGAGACATAGCAGTTGACTAGACATCTAGGGATAAATTTTTGTGTCAATTTTTTTTTGATATTCTTAAAAAATGGGACACTCTATCTTTTTTTTTTCTTTTTCGAAATGAAACCCCTAAAACATTTTTTGATTAAATTTAAACAAAAATATTGTTATTGTGATTTTAACTATATGAAAGCAATAATAGGGTGTCTTTGTACAAATTTTAAACACCTATAAAAAAGCTCCTATGCCAACTTGATATGCCAATGTAATCATTTTACATATTCTGCAAAAATGATATATCAATTTCTTTTCAGAAAAGTAAATCTTCCATTTACTCTAATGTCATCATAACATTTATATATAGCTTTGCATTTTACAAAAACAAATCCATTTGGAACTATAATATCTACAATCAAGCAAAGAGTGAGAAGAAAGTAACACTTCATAATTATTGTTTTACTATTATTTATTTCAATTATAGCTCAAGAGTTCACATAAAAGTGAGTTTTGGATTACGAATCCATTCCTTTAAAACATCAAGATTTACTTCCATGTAAGTTGTAATAATGGTGTTTTGATTACAAATGTAATTTGTAATAGTTGGTGACACTTTCTTTGGTATATTTATCAAATCTTGTCTTCATTTCCACCTCCAATCACTAGCTTTGTCGAATGCAATTGCAACAACTTCACAGTTATTTCTATTTATGGCTTCAACAAATTTTGGGAACTCAATGTTCACAATTGGAGTGTACATGTTCTTACACTCAATTAAGGCAGTTTTATTAGAGGTGAGCATGGTCAGGATTGGGATAAAACCAGGACCAATCCATTACCTATGGTTCCTGAAAAATTAGAACCAATACAATCGATTTAGGACCACAGATTTACATAGTTAAGTAATATATATATATATAGAACATTTAAAGCAAACAAAAGCAGCAGCAACAATAGTAAACAACAAACATACAGAGATAACAACAACAAACAAATCCGTGTTTAAACAAATAGCAGGAACAAAATTCAGCAGAAGTAGACAACAACAGAGATAACAACAAACAAATTCAGTAGTAGTGAGAACAAAATTCAGCAGTAGTAGACAAGAACCTAAAGGAGTTTCAAGCTGAGGATCATGCTCTGGCTCAGATTGAGACTGAGAGAGGTCGATGACATCATTTGTCTCTCTAGTATTTGACATCTATCAAACAAGAAAAATAAATACATAAATCATTTGTCTCTACATACACTGTTTCTATCCATACCACATAAATCATACCAGAAATCAAAGAAAAAAAAATTTCAGAAACAAAAAAAAATAAAAATAAAAACAAAAAATAATAAAACCTCTTACTTACAAGAAAGATGAGATGAAATCACAATAAGGATTTTTTACTTACATTTACCGAATCCATTGTAGATGAAATGAACAATCGATTTGAGATTAAATCCACCGATCTAAGATGAAATCACAATAGTGTATGTTTTTTCTTTGAGATTAAATCCATTTCAGAGTGTTAGAGAGAGAGCGAGAGAGAGAGACAAGCAGCTACAGCTACCGATCTGATCTGAGATGGATGATCTGAGCTAACTGCGTCTGAGAACAAAAGAACAAAAATAGTGTCACCGAGAGAGAGAGAGAGAGAGAGAGAGAGAGAGAGAGAGAGAGAGAGAATGACAAGCAGATACGGCTACCGATCTGATCCGAGATGGATGATCTAAGCTGACTATGTCTGAGAACACACAGAGAGAGAGAGAGAGAGAGAGAGAGAGAGAGCTCACCGAGAGAGAGACAAGCAGCTCACCAATCTAATATGAGATAGATGAGATTGTGAGACAGTATCGAAAGAGAGAGAGAGAGAGAGAGAGAGAGAGAGAGAGAGAGCTCACTGAGAGAGAGAGAGAGACAAGCAGCTCACCGATCTGATCTGAGTTTGAGATAGATGAGTGTGAGAGACAATACTGAGAGAGAACTTAGTCTGATCTGAGATGAGAAAGAGAAGAGAAGAGAGAGAGTACTGAGAGAGAGATGAGAGTGAGAGACAGTGAGGGAGTGGCGTGAATTAGGTTAGAGTTTAGCTTTTATATAAGAGAAAAAATGATATTATGTGGGAAGGTATATAGTATAAATATAGACTATTTCTATATGGTCCGAATCGATTCCAATCCAGAACCGATACATAGCCTATGGATTTTTAAATTTCCAATCCGGAACCGAACCACGGATTCAAAAAATCAATCCAAACCTACTAAATTGGACTAGACCGGATCGGATTACGAATTTTACGAATTTCTTACTCAGCCCTAAGTTTTATGTTTCGATGCAACTTTGGATTGAATTTAATAAACTCCGTTGTGAAGTTTAAAAAAACAATGGCCTTGTTTTTTGCAGCTTCAGTAAAAATGAGGGTTAGCCCTTGTAATTTTGCATTTTTGCTTCGAGGATCTGACCTTAAAGTCGAGGGACAAAGGTCAATATGAGGATATGCCATGGAACTTTTTTTTTGTTATTAAATCAACCTGAGCCAAAGTTTGAAACATGGTAAAAACAAAGATGAATGAAAGAAATGATAAAATCTTCATGATTAGGCTACAATTGCACAGTGAAAAAATGTGGGAAGGAAGATGGTCTAATGGATCTTCATCAAGCAAAGGAGTCAGTTATTTTATATACAACTCAACTTTTGTCGCAATCTGCAACCAAACTAAGATAATGTCAATTTTAAGATTTTAAAGGTCATATGCAACTATTGTTAATTAACCTTAATTTTCTGTGATTTTATCTAGAAATGAATTTGTGGATCTTGTTTTTAAGAAAGGAAATCCATTCAGATAATTGCTTGCCATAAGAAAGAGTATGAATAAATAATAGCACAAGTAACTAACCAGGCTAGTGCAATTGGCCAAATGAAAAGAGTATCTAAAGGGATTAAATGAGGGGATAAATGCTAAATTTCACTAGAATTAAGAGCATACAGAGAGATATGGGAGAGTTAAGGCCTTCAATGCTTTTCCATATCCCTGGGCAAGTTGAATTATACATCCTGAGTACATCTGAACCCAATACAATCTTGGGTTTAGTCGAATACGCATATCGAATCATGTTTGCTTGGCTTTTACTTGTGAACAGTGTGTTCTTCATTGAGTCATCAAAAATAGGATGAACTAATATCCCATACAAACATGAACCAATCTTCATTTTACATTTGAAATTCACCACCTGCCTCTTCCTTATCTTTTTTCACAACTCGTGGGCCGCTAAAACTCGATCTATCTGGCTTTAGCCCCAATGATTGAATCCCTCTCTTTTCACATCATTCTTCCCTATCCTTTGATAAGCTTCTAGAAATGAAAATATCTCTCAATCCTACTCCTGGTCTCAACTTAACACGCTCAGAGTACATGAAACCTATTGCTCATTTGTCAAATATGCTACCCTTGCTCACCTAATGGAAGAGAGTCCTTCGTAAGTGAGACATGGTTCCAAAATTCTTTCTGAATGTCACTCATCTTATAGTCCATACAATCTGTAGGTTTTGTTAACGAAACATAGAGGTTTGAGAATATCACTTTCATGAGATTGCTCATTTAACCAACCAAGCAAAAAAGATTTGTCCATGGATCTGCAATTATAGATTTGACATAAAATCCAAATGTTTGTACTTCTACATGCCATTTGAGGATAACTGAACCCCTCTCACTGAAAATTAGGGGTAATTATTCAGTAATTTCGGAGTATGAACACCTGTTATTCTATAGTATTATGATTGGTGGAGAAGGTGTGTAGGTGGGGTATTGTGTTGGGTGATTGGAGAACACGAAGGGCATATTGAATGATGATTGATTAGGGAGTACAGACATGTGATACTCTGGGAATATTAAATAATTTTCCAAAAATTAGGGCACCGAAGGGCAAGTTGAAACTTCATGGGTTACAAATTATATATTAGAATGTCAACTCAATAAACACAAACAATCTATAAGTACATGCATTCAACTTAGAACTCACGATTCGTTTTTAGATTTTCTCACCATCAGTGATCATCTTCTGATGACGGTGGAGCTGTTGATGCATCAGAATCACTTAAACTCCGATCCTCATCTTCAATAACACATGCTCAAAATGTTCCTCAACCATAGAATGCAAAGCCAGATTAGCGAAAATTCATCAACTTCAAAAAGTCATGGACACAAAAATGTAGAAACATGGGAAGAATTTCTTAATTTAAAATTAAAGGGAGCATAAATAGAGTTCACAAGATTGCCCCATGTTTTCATGATTTCATCATTACAAAGACAAATGATAAACTAGTTTATATTACCAATAATATCTAGAATGCTTTGGATTTTATTTCTCACACTTACATCTCTACATCAAGTGATCAGAAAGCATAAAAAGTGAAAAATCTAGAAATTCTCTAGATATTGATTTGTGATTATGTATAAATTTTAAGCAGTAAATAACAATCACAATCAAACAATCAAGACAAATCAACTTAAAGAATTTAACGTGGAAAAACCACAATTGGAGCACCTCCAATTGTGATAAAAAAATCACGGGCCAAAGCTACAAAACAATCCACTAAACAAAAGGAATTACACAAGTGCACTCTCAATTACCTACCGAATCCACGTCCAAATTGAACCGACCCCTATATGCCTCTTCCACCACGGTCTTCACCTCAGAACTGTCTTGTCCAACGTTGAATCCACAACGCCGATGTCGAATCACGATGATGAGCCACTCCGAAATCCACCAAAGCTTCAGGCTCGAATTCCCCAGAATCCACCGAAGAAGAACACTCTCTTTTGTATAGAATAAACAAACAATCCTTTGATGTATACTTCTTAAACCATGAGTTGAATACTCAATCAAACATCAAAGAAAACTAGCAAAATAGCCCCAGATATAAACCCTAATATCCAAGAAGAAGATCGGGAAGTCGTAACCCTAAAATCTGACTGAAACACATATTTATAGCAATCTGTTCTGCGATCTCCGCTCGAGCGCAAGAATGGCTACTCTGCGCTCGAGCGGACTGACGCTCGAGCGATGGAAATTCTGCTCAAGCGAAAAAATGCAACTCCCAGTACTTTTGAAACCAAACATTCTCTGCTCGAGCGCACAAACGGCCGCTCGATCCTCGTCATAGTCAGCGAAGTGGCAAACCTGATATGATTAAGATCACAAACTCCTCTGCATAGGCACACTTCGGGTTGGATTCGCATCTAAATACTCATAGCCTCACTTAAATAAACGAATGAATAAAATTACAACTGAAAGGAGTTTTGTCAAACAGGATTGTCAAGAATAAAAACCTAACAAAAAGTAAAATATTTGATAAACTATATATGCAATAAAATATCATGTGATATATAATACAGAAGTCTTCTACACATTCATATAAACACATACATCCAATAATTACCATTAATTTCCAGGTTCTTGGCATTTATAGGTTTTTGACACTCGAAGTGCTTGTGAAATGGTCACTAAAAACCTAGGAAGCACAGGTGTGGGTATGGATATGAGTACGATACGGATATGACGATACGACAAAGTCTTTAAAAAGTAGGATATGGGTAAGGGTACGGGTACGGCTAAAGTACACCAATTATTTTTTTATTTTTTATAATTTATAACTAAACATCTAACATACAAATCAAATTTAATATCATAATTAAAAAGAGAAATTACAAAACCAAAATAATTTGTGAATTCTTTCACTTCATTCGAGTATATAATTTTTCAAATATTCAAATAACAATTTAAAACCATCAATATTATAAAAATAATTACAATGAAATAAATACATCAGAATAAGTTTATGAACCCTAAATCTAAATGTTCCTTTCTTTTGCCTTCTTAGATTTTAAATTTTTTTTATCTTTTATTTTATATAATTATGATTGAATGGCAGACCTGACGTAGTGGTAAAGTTACCCCTTGGAGACCTGGTGGTTATGGGTTCAAGTCACGGAAACAGCCTCTCTGTTTGCAGGGGTAAGGCTGCGTACATCAATCCTTCCCTAGATCTCGCTTAAGCGAGAGTTTCGTACACTAGGTACTATATCGAAAAAATAAAATAAAAAATAAAGGTTGGAAGGATCAGAAAAAACGATAATCAAAGAAAAGTAGATTAGCTACAAGAGGAGGTAAGAAAGCTCACAAGAAAAAAAAATCAGATGTTGGACAAATTTGGTTGTTTGCTGCGAAAAAAGAGGGAAAAAAAATTTGGGAAAAAAAATTCAAAGAAAGAGGAAGAAGAGGAAGAATCGAAAAAGAGGAACTAAGAGAAACTCATCGGAATATCGAGCTTTGCCATCGACCAGCACCGTCGTATTCGAAGAATAGTTATTAAATTTTTTAAAACTAACAAGAAAAAATTGCATGAGGCATGGATAATTCTGGAGATGTAGACTTATGGTCCCCGAATTTATCCAGAATGGTAATGTGTAATTGAAATTGAATTTGTGTAATGTGAAATTTATATATAGAATAAATCTGAACTATTAAATAATAATTTTAAGTAATTAAATTTGAATTTGTAGTATTACTGATAAGGCATTAGATATGAATGATGAGATGGCATGACTGACATGAGATGGTGATGACCAAGATTATATGATGATGAAGAAAAAAAATGTAATATTTTTTGGTTTGTTTTTTTTTTTTTTGTTTGGTAAAAGTAATTTTGGTCTTTCTCATGTGACACGTCAGTGCCATGTGGAGTTTTTATTTCTACACAATTTTAAAGGAGTGTTTGAGAATTAATTTTTTATAAAAAGTCATACAAAAAGATAAAAATAATAATTTGATAACCTTTTTTACTTTTTGATTAAAAAGAAATAAGTGCATTGAACCATACGTTTGTTACATCCATAGTCTATTATCCATTATTTGAGAATTTTATCGAATACAGTGTGTACATTTGTGTTTTTTTTTTTTTTTTTTTTTTTTTGTGTCAACAACCTCATTTGGGAATTTACACATAATAACAACTTGAATGCATTTCTCTCTCTAAACTTTTCTCCTCTTAGGGTTTTCAAAGTTTGTGGCTGCCGACGGTGGGGAAGGGGTTTTCGGCAGCCTCCGGCCTCCTCTTCCCTCTCCCTACCCCTCTTTTGCTCTTTCCTTTCCTTACTTTGTTTTCCCACAACTTGGAAGCTTTGGCTTCCCATCCTCTCCCTCCTTTGTGACGTGTTTTTCTCCTATCCATTCACTCCGGGAGTGGCCTTCTCGGATCCGCGCCTTCACCGCCTCTTCCCCGTCGCCTTCTCCATAGCCTGATTTGCCGATGTTGGATTCGCCTTCCCCGCCACCTTCACCTCCTCTTCTCAGCCTCCCCTGCTCTTTTCCGCCGCCTCTTCCTCGCCATTCTTCTCCATCGCCGAATTCGCCGACGCCACTGCCGGATTTGTTTTGGTGATGGGTCTGTTTTGTTTTGTTTGTTCGGTTTTAGTCCTATGTTGTTTTCTTTTGTTTTTCTTTTCCTACAGTTTGTGTGTAGGTTTTGGGTCTGTTTGGTTCTCTTAGAGTCCATCTGTGCGAATTTGTTAAGCTTACCCTCTTTGTGGTTGGGATCTATGATTTATCTCGGACATACTCTATTGTCGAACGTCTTTGATCGACTCTGCTTCACAGTACGAGCACGAGTACAATATGTACGTTTGAATATTATCATAGTTTTCTTCCTTAGTGCTTCTTGCTTTATTTTCACTTTGTTTAGTGTAAGTTTTGCATTGATTGGACTCTTGTAAGTGCCGTTTGGCTTTCTTAATGAAATATTTCTTCCGATCAAAACAAACAAAAAAAAACCTCATTTGGGAATTTTGACTAGATGTGCAATTTGAATGGGCTTAATCTGAACAATTCGAGTCTAGCTTGAATTTTTTTTTTTAAATTTGAATAAAATATTTTTAAATTCGTACAAGCTTAGACAAAAATTTAGAAGTTCAAATTAAATTTGAGAGGATTTGGGTAAAGACATTAAATAACTCGAGCAATTCGAAACCCGAATTAGACATTTATACATATATAAAAATATTAAATATACATAAAAAATATTAGCCATTACATGATATTAATGTAATTTAGATTATTAAATCATATTAAATATATATTATATATACAAGTAACACAAAATCTTATATTTTTTTATTCTCACTCATTAATTTTAAATACTACTATAGCGGCATCTCTTTTACATTATATAAATATTTGTTTTGATGTTATTAATGATTTTCTAAAAAATATATAAATAAAGTCTAATTTCAATAATTTAATAATTTCGCTGCAAAATATATATATATTATTTACAATTTGGGCAATTCGAGTAAGTCGGACAATTCAAGTTTAACTCAGGGTCGAATTTGGACAGACAACTTCAAGTTACAATTCGGGTCTGAACAGATTTCAACATAATTTAGATTGGCTTAAACAAACTCCTAACCCAACCTAACCCGAGTTACGCACCTAATTTTTACGCACACTTAGCATTTTTAAATGGAAAAGGCCATGTATGTGGTGTTTTATGAATTTGTGTGAAAGAAGAGACTAGGAGACTAACCATTTTAAGATTGAATTTGTAAGGGTCATTCTGGACTGGACTTCCCAATCCTCCACCAGTACAAGTGTTCATTGATTTTTATTTTATTTTTAGTAAATTAAAAAAAAAATCTAGTAAACTCTTAATTTTTAGACCTTACAGTAGATTAGAAATCTCTAAAAATAAATAATAATAATAATAATAAATTAAAAGATTAACTAAAGACAAAAAAAAAAAAAATACACTTTTTCATCAGTTTTACTTAATGAAAATAATCAGATAATTTAGATTGAAAACAAATCAAAAAATTAGGATTTAAATAGTAAAATTAAAAATTCTAAATTTATTATAAGGGTCAAACTTGAGATTTTTTGTTGTTGTTGTTGTTGTAATTTCCCCTAATTATTTATACCTTCTTCATGTCATTAGGTAATTTTGGACATGTCATCTTTAAGTTTTTCCAAAACAATTTCTTCTTCAAAAATTATCCTTCCATTTACTCTAATTTCATCATAACATTTATATATGGATTTGCATTTTATAAAAATAAATCAATTTGAAACTTTTATATCTATAGTCAAGTGAACAATGAGAATGATGCAACACTTAATAGTTTTTGTTTTATTATTATTTCAATTTATAGCTAAGAGTTCACATAAAAGTGAATTCTTTACAACATCCATTGCAATAAAACAGCATAGCTTACTTCCATGTAATCTGTAACAATGTTGTATTGATCCCAAATGTATTTTGTAATATTTGGTGACACTTTGTCTAGTATATTTTTCAAACCTAGTCTACATCTCCACCTCCGACGACTAGCTTTGTCAAATGCATTGGCAGTAGCTTTGCAATTTTTTCGATTTATGGCTTGAATAATTTTTAAGAACCGATCTCTCACAATTGGAATGTACATTTCCTTACACTTAGTTAAGGCAGCTTTTACCTTTCGATGCAACTTTGGATTGGATTTAATAAACTCAGTCATGAAGTTTAAGAAAACAAAATGAGACTTAGCCCTTGTTAATTTGCATTTTTGCTTCCATGGTCTGATTTTATAATTGAGAGACAAAGCTCAGTACTTGGATATGCCTCGTAAGTTCGTAACATGTTTATGTTAGTAAATCAATCGCAACCAAAGTTTGAAACATGGTCAAAACAAAGATGAATGAAGGAAATGATAAAATCTTCATGATTAGGCTACAGAGAAGAGAAGATGGTTTGATGGATCTTAGTCAAGCAAAGGAGTCAGCTCTTCTTATATATAACTCGACTTTTGTCTCAATTTACAACCAAACTTTACTCATTATATCTTGAGGTTAATTTGAGGATCTTGTTTTTGGAAAAGCAACTCCATTTAGATAATGTTTGCCACAAGAAAGTGATATAAGCAAATAACTGCACGAGTGTTGCCCTTAGCAAGGTAAGCTTTGTGTAATATTACCATTCCAAATTCCAACTAATTTAATGCAATTCTCTATTTTACAAAATAGTTCAACAAAATTAATAATATTGCTACCAAACTAATATGATTGTTGTTTTGTGAAATCGCGTTATAAATAATATAAAATTATATTTAGAAAATATAATTAATTTTTTAATATATATATATATTTCCATCTCCCTTTCTTCTATTCTTTCCTTCTGGCTTCTGTAAATAATAGATTGGCAACAAACAATTAACAAATGGTTTTTAGAGGGTTGCTTGACATTGTTGCAAGATTTTTCTTGTTTTTTCGTTTTCATAAAAGAGAACAAGTTTTGTGTTTTTTTTTTTTTCTTGGGCAAAAAACTTGTTTGGTGAGTTGCCACAGCTAGTTTTATGCTCTTCTCTTTTTTGGACCTCAAATGTTACAAGTCTAAGCATTGAAAATATGTATTTCAGCTCATTTTCATATGGGGCCCGTTCAAGATTTGTATAATCTCACAATTCACATGAGTCCTACCCGAAGTGATCACGATTGTGTTTGATCTTGATTTGTATTGCTTACATGTATGGTCAGGTGACGAAAATTGAGTTCGTGTTTGATCTTGATGCAGACATGACATTGTCAATTTCTGGTGAGATGGTGGAACAGCTTGATCTGCCAACTGAAGATGCGACTTTGATTGCCGAGTTAATGGATAACTCGATTGTCAAAATGGTACCTCGTTGGATGCCATCGCTTGTGAGATTTTGTAAAATGTTCATATGATGATTCAATCCTTGTTTTTTGTTTCTATCTTTTCAGTCAAAATTTTGAGAAAAATATTGAATGATTGATTAATACATTATTATCTCTGATTTGATAACTTTACTTCAACATGGTGTTCAATAATGGCAAACAAATATTTTAGTTCAGTAGCTTTGTGAGTACATCCAATATGTATAAAACCATTGATAACAAATGAAGGCAATCAAAGATGACAACCAATGTTCATCACAGATAGTTTGGCTTTTGATTTTATAAAGAGAGGCAGAGTATATAATAGATTTTGGGAGCTTTCACATTTGCAATTTCATGAATATTCACCAGCCTGCAACCAATAGCATTGAATATCTAATTTTAAACAGAGTTTTACATCCCCACACTTCATTAGGGTAGTGGAAGCATGAATGGAATTCATTGAGTTCAAGAAGGATATGAAAGTGAATGAAAATTGCAAAAGGCAGAGTTTGTATACTTAATTATATGAACAAAGACTTGCTGATTAAATCAGAATCAAGGTAATAGTTCAGAACTTACAGAGCAGCTGATATTAAAAGAGATCAAGTAATTCAACAGCCTCTAGAGACGAATGGCTCAGTGATTGTCAATGATGGAACAGAAATTAGTGTCGCACTCAGGTTCTGTCTATTTGAGGCTTCACCGAAATCCCGAGACCTAATTATATCACTCAAGCTATCAGGCAGTTGAGCTTCACCTTCCATGCATTTTACCACATCAGACATGCTTGGCCTAGCTGCAGCCATGGCATGTGAGCAAAGCAACCCAAGCTTCAATACCAACTCAGCTTCCTCAACCACAAACTCAGTTCCCAGACATTGATCAATGGCCTCAAGAATGTTTCCCCTTTCCAAGCACTCAAACACCCAATCTATCAAAATTATCTTCTCGGAAGAAGCCTGGTGTTCCACCGGCCTTCTACCGCAGACAACCTCTAGCATAAATGTCCCAAATGCAAACAGATCAGTGCTTGTATTTGCTTTTCCAGTACGAGCCAACTCAGGTGTAATACAGCCAAGAGTACCGGCTACATGGGAGGTTTGAGGATTGGTTCCATGGTCACATAATTTGGCAAGCCCAAAATCCCCTAATCTTGCATTGAAGTCATTGTCTATCAAGATATTGCTGGCCTTGATATCTCTATGAATGACAACCTGTACCCATTGGTGGTGCAAATAGAAGAGGCCTGATGCTACATCTTTGATGATCTTAAATCTTTGCATCCAATTTAGCATCCCCTTGGGTTGGCCATAAAGAAACTTGTCCAGACTTCCATTGGGCATGAAATCATAAACCAAGAGGAGTTCTTGCTTATGCCGGCAATAGCCAAGGAGGCGGACTAAGTTTGGGTGGCGCAGCCGGCCTATGGTTGCAATTTCTGCTACAAATTCCCTCATTCCTTGTCTCGAATCGTAGGCAACTCTTTTGACAGCAACCTGTATATTCGACGTTGGTAGCACACCCCGGTACACCCTACCAAAGCCTCCCCTGCCAAGAAGTTCTCTCTCTTTGAAACCCTTTGTCGCCATGGATAGAATCTTATGACTGAATTTATGAGGGCCAAACTGGAACTCCCAATCCTCCAGCTCTTTTGTGAACTTCTTCTTCCTCGTGATTAGCAGAGCACCAAAGGTGAGGGCTAGAAGTACAAGAAATCCTATGAAGGGAAAAAACAATTGCCAATGCCAACATTCTCTTTCTATTTTCTTTCACTCGTGGAGTCTTGGGGATCTTGGGAAGGTGAGACAGGTCAATCGGTTCAGCTTGACCATTCATCTTAAAACTCCAACCTAGTATGTAATGAGATGAGGCACGTAAGCCTGTGGAGGTTGAAAAGCCTACATACATGTAGTCACGCAGGACTGGTGAGAGATCTCGCGTCAACGATAAGAGTGGGAGGTCAGGCTTGGGTACATAAATTGGAGCAAGGGTAACGTTAAGTTGCTTGTCTACTCCATTATATTCCACCCAAACCTGCATTCGGTCACCGCTTTTGAGGTTTAGATCTTTAAAGGTATCATTTTCACGTGTAGGAAAGTAACCTGCACTAGCAGACTTGATTGATTTCAAGCCATTAATATCGATGCCGACATGGTTGTCATCTATGTCCTCGAATTCGAAGTCTTGGGAGGTGTCTAGCTCAGCAGCAACAATATGATTTGAACTATTCCCAATGTTGTTATTATTGAAGATCCCAAGATATTGGGAAGGTAGAGCTCCTTGGAGCTCTTTGGAAGGTGAAATAACAAAGGCCAATCCTTGGCCACCAAGTCTTGGGTACTCTGATACAATTGCAAAGATGAAAGTGGTAGAGAAGGAGATGACACTACCGTCGTTTGTGGAGTTCTTGAATTGGAGGGAAAGTTGTATAAAGCGTGGCCGATCTCTCGCACTGTAGTATTGGTTAGCATGAATAGGCCATTGGAATCAAGCTTTGCACTTCCACCCAGCTTCAGTGCGTATCCATTAAACATGAAATCATCCATAAGTCTACTGGAATATACAAATTTCACAAGGATAAATAACCCCAAGATCATGGTCATGTGAGTCATGACTAACTTATCTTCCAAATGTTGCATAAAAATGAACTATTGTCTCCTTTGGAAGTCTTTTAAGTCCTCATGACTTGCTTTTCTTACAAATGCATACTAAACTACTCTCCTTGAAAGTCTTTTTTTAATAAGTCATGACTAACTCATCTTTATCCACACACATTTTCCACGCCATGGAAGCCTGTTAGTCTCGTCGAAGCTCATGAGAAAATTTCCGCTACCATTCTAGTCTAAACGTGGGTCACATTTTTTCTTTTTTCAACAAGTAGTTCCCAAGGATTCTAAAATGGTTAGTCTTCTTGGGCTTTGCTTCTTTTCTCTCTTCAACTACTCACTAATATGTTCAATCTGTTCTTTCACACAATTTAATGTAATCAAGGAACATCACATACCTAGAGTCAGAAATACATATTATTTTTCATTTAACATGCCAAGTGTTTGTTAGACACACAAAAAAAACGCTAGTGTGACATGCCGAGTATTCGATGAAATTCTCAAATCAAATAGAAATAGACTATTTAACATCTTTAGCCAGAATTGAAAAAAATAAAAAAGATAAAAAAAAATGAAGAGAACATGTCCTGTATTGGAATATGGTGTGAATGAAGGGATAAAAAACCTTTTTTTTTGACAAAGGGATAAAGAAGTTTTGGTTCTTCCATTTTCTCTCACACCTTTTTTCTCTCTTTTTTCTTCATTGGGCTAGCTGACTCAGAGTATGACAGCTATGCTTCAATCACACTATTATCCATGTGATGTCCTTATTAAAGAAATAAAGAACTTGTAGGCCATTTTCATTCAATTTTTCAAACAATAATACAGACTGATAATTTATCAGTACAACAATTGACATTTTTGATAATTAAATTTGACAACAATTTACATTTTTGGTAATTAAATTTGACGACTAAAAGAAATTTAGTCTTCAAAAGTTATAGAATATGCAACTAAAAATTACATTGGTCGGCATTGAAAATGGTTTTAGCTATTAAATTTTTTTTAATAGCTGTATATTAATTATTGGCGACTAAAAAAAATTTAGTCGCTGAACATGTCACGATAGGTGACTAAAAATTATTTTAGTCAGCATTAGTTCATGTTTTAGGCTACTAATTTATTTTAGTCGTGGTGTATCAGTTTTTGCCTACTGAAATAAATTTTGTTGCCAAAAAGCTAGCATAATTTTTGCTATTAATTTTGGCGACCAAAATTTTGGTCGGCAAATATTCATTTTCAGTGACCAAAAAACTTTTAGTCGCTGTAAAGTAAATTTTATCTACTAAAATAATCTAGTCACTAAATAAAAAGCATAAATTTTACTTTTGTATTTGGTGACCAAAAATTTGGTCAGTGAATATTTCTTTTCGATGACCAAAATATCTGTAATCGCCAAAAGTGCCACAATAAGCGACTAAAATTTAGATTGATTGGCAATAATAGCAAATTTTTTAGTAGAAATTTTTTCAAATTTGGAGACAATTCACTACTTATGTTTTATTTTATTTTATTTTTTTTCATATTTGTTTTCATCAGACTCTAACCTAAACAAAAACAAGACTCTCTCTCTCTCTCTCTCTCTCTCTCTCGGACTCACTATCACTTTACCCCCCATCACTCAATGTGGATCTTCCACTGTCGCACATTGCCACTGCCACCGCCACCTCCACTGCCGCTCGCCTCGCTATAACATTGAGATTTTTCTCTTCCTCTATCTATTTCTCTTACTCTCTCTATCTCTTTTCCTCTCGATGTATGTTTTTCTATCTCCCTTTTTCTATTTTCCCATTTCATTAGAAATTGTTTGGGATAATCTAAATAAGTGCACCTTTTGACTTTTTATGAAAAAACGTGAAATATGGGTTGGGTTTAAAGTGATGTGGTAGAGAGATGTTGTGATTTAAATGAGATGATGTGACTTAAATAGGATAGTGACTTTTTGACTTTTTGTCTTTTTTGTATTATGCCAAACTAGGCCTAACTCTAGGTTTGTTTCTTTTATAGTGTAGGGTTTCCATTTATATGAAATTAACGAACCAATGATTGAAATGGGTTTTAATAAAATAATTGAAAGAACATGTAATTTACAAAAATGATTCATACCTCTAAAAAAGGACCACTAATACACCTTTAATTTGTCTTTTTTTTTTTTTTTTTTTTTTTTTGTCTTTTACTTCATTATTGTTTTTTTTTTTTTTTTTTTTTTTTTTTTTTTTTTTTTTATGCCTTGACAGGTCACTAGTGCTGTATGGCAGCACCTCTAATTAGAGGTCTGCAACACAGCCGTGTAATTTATTGGGTAAACTATCAATACGTCTTAATAGTTACACTTAATTTTCATAAATCCTAATAAAATTGTCTCTAAAAATAATTTTTTTGTGATAATTTTTTATATATATCGTTAAAAATTGATAATTAGTGATTTTCTTTTGTCACGATTTTTATAAATTATAGCTAAAACTTACAATTAGTAATATTTTTTGTGACAAATTTTTCAAACTGTCACTAAAAGTTAAAAATTATTAACTTTTTTGTGATAGTTTTTTTAAACTGTCACTAAAATTTATAATTAATGACATTTTTTATGATAAAATTTTTAAACTGCTACTAAAAATTAATAATTAATGATACTTTTTAATAATATTTTATAAAAAATATACCATTAATTATCCTAGCACGTATTGGATATCAAATAGGTATTTAACATGCACTAAAAAATATATTTTTTTTATACGTACATTTATTTGGGCCACCTCAATCAAAATTTATCAATATCTCCTGTCTGCTATATTACCCACTCTCCCTACTTTTGTACATATATATATATATATTTTTTTTATAAAAAATGAAAAATTACACTTATTCTGAATAGAATCAAGATTTCACTCTAGTTCCAGATTCAAGATTTAGCCAGATAATTGAAAAACAGCCCCAGCCAGCATTTTCTGATAATCTTTATGGGTTTGTTTGGTGCTAGATCCTTGTTTGGTGCACCGCTTGCAGAGGAATGAATGGATGCTTGCACCGTTTACAGAGGCATAACCGGATGTCTGCATTCTTAGTTTGCAAAACACCCATTTGCGCCTTATTCAGATCGCACATACCTGCTATTTTTTCACAAAAGTTGTTTCATTTGTTGTCTCTATTAATGAAAGCCTTGATTTTGGGAAGATGGGTTATGGGTATCTCCATCTCTCTGTTTATTTATTTATTTTTAATATTATCTTCTACTGTTTGTTTGGTGGGTTGAGCTCTATTTGATGATTATTTGATTTTTCTACAGCTGCAAGCATTATAGAAGATGCAAGATCAGAGCTCCCTGCTGCAACGAGGTCTTCGATTGTCTTCATTGTCACAATGAATCCATGGTATTATCATCAAATTACCTATTTTTTATGATCTGGGTGTTTGTTGTTTCGTTTGTTTGATCAATTATAGCATACTTAGCTACCCCTTAGATTGGCACTAGCTCAATTTGCAGTGATTTTTTTTTATATTGAGTGCAAAATAAAAAAAACTATATATCTGTTTTTTATTTGGGTTTTTGTTATTTTGCCTTTTTTGATTCATTAGAGCATGTTGAACAGCCCCTTTGATTAACACGAACTTGTTCGGATCGATGTTAAGCAAGCATGTTTAATCATGGATCTATTTCTTTCACCATCTCTTCATTCATCTGTTTTATTATCTAAGGCTTAGTTGCCAATTACCTTTCTCGACAATTACTCAACGACTAATAAAAAAATTTGGTCGGTAAAACCATTTGGCGACTAAATATTGACTTTTGGAGACTAAAATTTAGTCGTCAAGAGTGCCATTTGTTGTAGTGTCTCTCTTTCTCCAACTACTCACTAATCTGTTCTTTCACACAATTCAATGGAATCAAAGGACACCACATACTTGAGAGTCAGAAATACATATTATTTTTCATGTAACATGCCAAGTGTTTGTTAAAATTCCAAAGTATGGTTGGTATAGGCACAAAAACACGGTAGTGTAACATGCCAAGTATTTGACAAAATTCTCAAATCAATTGGAAATAGACTATTTAACTTCTTTAACAAACATTGCAAAAAATATATAAATAAATAAATAACGACATTCACATTTTTTTGTTAAATACAAGCAAAATGGACCCCACTGCTTCTCTAAAAAATGAAGAGAGTGCATTGGAATTAACATGTGGCTGAATGAAGGGAAAAAGAACTTTTGGTTCCTCCATTTTCTCTTTCACACCTCTTTTCTCTCTTTTTTAATTCATTTGGCTAGCTGACCCACATTATGATAGCTATGCTTCAACTACACTACTACCATCCATGTGGTGTCCTCATTGAAGGAATAAAGGACTTGTGGGTCATTTTCTTCCTATTTTCCGGAAAATAATACAGACCGATAATTTTGTTTATTTAATTTTTTTTAAATGTTTAGAATATGCAGTGTCAGTCACATTACATTCTTGATATGGGTTTTTTTAATTACTCTCACCTCTTTCCCCTCGTTTTATTTTTTCGTCACCAGAAGGCGGGCTGCACCAACTCCAGTCAAGAGCAACATAATCAATGACACCTCATAATGGGGTTGTGGGTTGTCAATGTCATGAGGTGGATCCCATTCAACAGTTGCTTCTCACCATGTGAAATTTGCCTATTCCATTGATGGAATATCAATATGTCAGTTGTAAATTGAGTGAGGTGGATCCCATTCAACACTTGCTTCTCACCATGTAAAATTGCATGTGGATAAAGTTAGGATATGAGGAGACTCGAGTTCAATTTCTGTAACTACTAACTATTGCATTTGTAAGATAAGCTAGTCATGTCTTACATGATCATGGCGGTATTTCTCCTTTTAAAATTTGCATATTCCAGTAGCCCTTTGGATGATTTCATCTTTAATGGGTCCACAATGAAGCTGGATGGAACTGCAAAGATTGATTCCAAAGGCCTATTGATGCTAACCAATACTACTAGTTCACGACAGACAGGCTACGCTTTCTACAACGATGCCATCCAATTCAAGAACTCCACAAACAATGGTAGTGTCGTCTCCTTCTCTACTACTTTCATCTTTGAGATTGTACCAAAGTACCCAAGGTTAGATGGCCATGGAATGGCTTTTGTTATTTCACCTTCCAAAGAGCTTCGGGGTGCTCGGCCTGCTGGATATCTTGGGCTCTTTGATGATATCAACATGGGGAGTAGTTCAAATCATATTGTTGCTGTTGAGATAGACACCTTCAAAGACGTTGAATTCGATGACAGAGCCGACAACCATGTTGGCATCGATATTAATGGCTTGAAATCAATCATATCTGCTAGTGCAGGTTACTTTCCTGCAGGTAAAAATGGTACCTTCAAAGATCTATAACTCAAAAACGCTGACCCAATGCAGGTTTGGGTGGAATATAATGGAGTAGAAAAGCAAATTAATGTGACCCTTTCTCCTATTAATGTAACCAAGCCTGACCTCCCACTCATATCATTGCCGCTAGATCTTTCACCAGGCATGCTTGACACCATGTATGTAGGCTTTTCCACCTCCACAGGCTCACGTACTGGATCTGATTATTACATACTAGCTTGGAGTTTTAAGATGAGTGGTCAAGCTGAACAGATTGACCTATCTAAGATCCCCCAGCCTTCACAAGAAATATACAAAGAAACGAACACAGTATTGGTATTCATCGTATTTCTTGTACTCCTCCTAGTCTCACTTGCTGGTAGTCTTCTAATCTCAAGGAAGAAGAAGTTTATTGACGTGCTGGAGGATTGGGAGTTCCAATATGGCCCATACAGATTCAGTTATAGAGATCTCTCTATTGCCACAGACGGTTTCGAAGAGAAAGAACTTCTTGGAAGGGGAGGCTTTGGTACAGTGTACCGAGGTGTGCTACCAACATTGAATACACAGGTTGCTGTCAAAAGAGTTGCCCATGATTCAAGACAAGGAATGAGGGAATTTGTAGCAGAAATTGCAACCATAGGCCGCCTGCGTCACCCAAACTTAGTTCGCCTCCTTGGGTATTCCAGGCATAAGCAAGAACTCCTCTTGGTTTATGATTACATGCCTAATGGAAGTCTTGACAAGTTTCTTTATGGCCAACCCAAGGGGATTCTAAATGGGATGCAAAGATTTAAGATCATCAAAGATGTAGCATCAGGCCTCTTTTATTTGCACCACCAATGGGTACAGGTTGTCATTCATAGAGATATCAAGGCCAGCAATGTCTTGATAGACAGTCACTTCAATGCAAGATTAGGAGATTTTGGGCTTGCCAAATTATGTGAACATGGAACCGATCCTCAAACCTCCCATGTGGCCAGTACTCTTGGCTATATTGCACCTGAGCTGGCTCGTACCGGAAAAGCAAATACAAACACTGATATGTTTGCATGTGGGACATTTATGCTAGAGGTTGTCTGTGGTAGAAGACCAGTGGAGCACCAAGCCTCTCCCGAGAAGATAATTTTGATCGACTGGGTATTTGAGTGCTTGGAAAGGGGAAACATTCTTGAGGCCATTGATCAAAGTCTGGGAGCTGAGTATGTGGTTGAGGAAGCTGAGTTGGTGTTGAAGCTGGGGTTGCTTTGCTCACGTGCCAATGTGCCATGGCTGCAGCTAGGCCGAGCATGTCTGTCATAATAAAATACTTGGAAGGTGAAGCTCAACTACCTGATAACTTGAGTGAAATTATTAGGAATCGGGATTTCGGAGAAGCCTCAAATGGAGAGGGCGTGCCACTAATTTCTATTCCATCAGCAACAATCACAGAGCCATTCGTCTCTAGAGGCCGTTGAATTACTTGATCTCTTTTAACATGTTATGAAATATTTCCTAGATTTTGATTTTGTCATCTAAAGTATATCAGTGGGTTTTTGTTCATATAAATAAGTATATAACTACTGCTTTTTGCAATTTTTTGGGCTTTGCCTGAAGTTGTTTTGACGGAGATTTGACTTTTGTTCTACGGACTCCAATTAATTATATCCAATAGCTTCTTTAAAGATTATAACATGAATTGACGATGTATGCGAAAAAAATTGCATTGTTTTCAACATATCCAAACATCGAATACTTTGATAACATTAGTAAAATTTAAGTGCAGATTTTTCTACAGCTTCTGGCAATAATTAAAAGAGGAGGTGACGAGGAACCAGCTGTCTAAGCTCTCCATGAGCCTCCCAAAAACAGTCTTTAATCCATTTTGCAGCAGCAAAATGTAACTGTAGGAAGATTTTTTCTGTTTTTATGCAAAAGCAGAAAACTGTAAATATGGGGCTTTTGGGCGGAAACAAGAAGCTTGTAATTTTCTCCTTGTAATAATTCTACTTTCAAAAAGGTCTTTTGAATATTAATTTTTTGCAGAACCTAAATATAAATTTTCTCTTCTCATTACTTTCATATCCTTCTTGAACTCATTGAATCCCATTCACGCTTCCACTACCCCAACATGCATATCAACAATGATTAGTATATTCAGCTTCATTGAGGGTGATAGGATCATATGTTTATGTGTTTCCCAAGAATGCTACAACTATTGACTTAATTTCCCACTTCTCAGCTGCAGCCGACTGTCTCTCAGGATGACAAAATCAGGACTTTTTAACTTCTGATGAGAATTTCCTAGTTTCTTTCTGCTTGGAATCAGTTGTATGTTTGTCATCCTCCTGTCCTGTTAGTTTGGTAATCCAAGGCTATTTCCTTGTCGTTGCTTTATCTTATGGCTTGCAGGTGGTTTATGGTGTTGTGCATAACATGAGCTGTGATTTGGCTGCTTGGTTCAGTGTAGTTGGTTTCCATTGTATGTGCAAAGGTTACAGTGTGTATAAAAGTAGATAATAATCCCAGGAACATAATGTACAATTGAACTGGAATTTTATAGTAGTTATTTCCTTGTTTCCTAGTACTGTCAGTGCTAAGCTACTGCAGACAGTAACCTTGGTCAAACTGATTGAGCTGGCTCTGCCTAGGCTGTCTTGTATGTTACTCTGTCTCCATTATTGGACCTGGACCTCTATTTGATATATTGGACCTGGACCTCTATGAAACCAAAGATCAAAGCATAATCTAGTCCTACCATTGCCAGTTGACACATTTAATAATCAGAGACCTGGTTTTCTCTCTTAGAATTAGAAGCTTTCCAAGATTCAAGAATTCACGTACAATTTTGGGCACCTTTGGCAAACCTGAAATTTTCTCCTTTCAATGAATAGCTGGTTGAAATAAGTTGCAGATGTCATTAGCCATCGCAGCTTTGTTCCAATTCTCCACATTTTTTTTTTTACTCGCAGCCGACCTTCCTGTTTTGTACAACAGACATCTTTCCATGGTCTTTTGTTCCACTGTTTGTCAGTTCAACTCGAGGTTTTAAGTAATGGGGGTGGCTGTGAGAATATTATGTATTTATGGTATTATGTAATTACGGTATTATGTATCAATGAGATATTATTGTGATACTCGATTGATTGTATAGGATTTTTGGACAATGAGAGTTTTTTTAAGCATTGTGATTTTTGGTCTAGGAAGTTTTTTAAGCTTTACTGCAGAAAATGAGAATTATTATTGGACTTTGCTATTTGGGGTCTTCGGACAATGAGAGTTTTTAAGGAAAGTTTCTTTAAGCTTTAGTATGGAGTGTCTTTGGTCAAGAATAGTTTTTTTATGATTTAATATTGAGGGCCTTTGGAAAGAAGGATGTTTATCAGACTTTACTATTAGGGGCCTTTGGGCAAGCTAAATTTTTTTTTTTTTTTCTTGGCCTTTGAATAAGGTTTTTTTTTTTTTTTTTTTGGTTGTTCTTTTTGACAAATATTTTCTATTAGAATTTTTTTGGGGGAGCATTTAGCAAGTAACTTGAAAATTTTGGTGCCTTTTAAAAATTAAGGCCTTAGGCAACTATCTCAACCGCTTTACAAATAGGCCAGCCCTGGTGACAACTGGAATTGTGAATTTCCTAATTCTTCTCATTACTTCAAAAAAATATATTGATAGGCATTTTTCATTCAACAAGTTAATGTGTCAACTGTTAAATGGGTACAAAATGTGTGAAACTTGTCTTTTGGTGTTGAAATGGATACAGCTGGCCGAAACAAACAAGAGAGCAAGAGAGGTGAAGGCAGTGCACAAAAACCCCTATTTTGTTTTAAATTCCTTAGGCTTTACCCTTGTTCTGGTACATGCTTTAAGCTTTGGTTAAGACTATAAGGGTTAATTCTTGGGCAACCCACTGGATTTTGGAGTAAAATCTAAAAACTTCCGAGAAACTTGAATGTTACCAAGCCATGAGTAAAGGAACTGTAGTTGCTTGGAATTCAACTTTGAAATTGGTTTGAGTTAAGAGGATTCTTGCTAATAGTTCATATTATATTTTTAAATTGTAAAGCTAAGGTTAATATTTGGTTCTATTTTATATTGTTTGATTGCTTTTGTTATACAGTAGCATGTGGATGTTTGGGTAAGATGAGTAATATGGTTTGTGCATAAGCACGAGGTTGTTGTAAGTTAAGTTTTGGTATTTTGTTCTTTTATGATCAAGTTGCTCAAAAAAAAAAAAAAAAAACAAAAAAGAAAAAAAAAAAAGAGAGAGAAGCTGTAATTTCTCTATGGATTAAAAACCATTATTTTTAGCTGTTGAACTATCATTCAGAACCTATAACAGCTTCTCTAAATGGTGATTAGTGTTTATTTAAAACTTGGGTCAAGTGCCTAAATTGTTGAACTGAAAGCTTAAAGTTGAAACAATTTCAGTAGATTCTGAAATTGTATTTGAAACTAAAAGCCCAGAAATTTTCTGTACAAAATTATTGTTAAATGCTGAAATAATCTTTATATGTTAATACCTTGATTATATTTGCAGGAACAAAGTTTACAAGCTGAAACAGTTTAGTGTTAAATTTAGTGCTCAAAAGCTACAATAAACTGACTAGTTGCTGAAATTATAGCTTATATGCTGGTTAAAGCTGTAATATGGGAGCTTCTATTTACACAATTAAAATATCTCATTACACATTTTATGCATTGTTAAAGTAGTACTTTATGTAGTAAGTGTAGAGGGCAAATATATCAAAACTGTGTCTGAACAGAAGGATTAGTAGAAGTAAGAGAATCTGCAGAATTTGTAGGATAAAATATTTGGAGTGTTTTATAAAAAAATGGAAGGAATCGGAAGCAGCCAGTATCGGACCCCCATTGCGTATCAGAGGTCGAGGACACCGGCGGCTAGTGGATATAAGCGAAGTTAGAGTGGTAGTGCACCTTTTAAGGCGGCGTACGTTCGCCGATGGTACGTTCAGAATATTCCCCGATATATTAAGAAGACTAAGAGGGGAGTAAGGAAGTTGCAGTTGTACGATGAACAATTAAGGGACGTTAAATTTGATAATAAAGGTGTGATGAGATTGCTTAATGGTATTAGGTTGGGTAATAAAAGATGTGACCGTCAATCAGACAAGATCGTGGTTAAGGGTATAAAATTAATTGAGAATGTTCAATTGGGACAAGACACTAAAGACGAAGCTGTGGTCCACCACGTTTTGTTTTTTGTCATAAGTGATGATAGTCCGTCGGATTCCGTCCCACACTTGACAAGATATTTATTGGAGTTGGCGAGGCTAATCTTGAGACCTGGATTATTGATCCTGACCAGTCCAACCGGTTTTGGATGCTAAAAAAATGAGATTCAAGCTCGTTGGGGGTAATGACAAAGAGTACGTTCGTCACGGGATAGAAGTTGTGGACCGGTTCTTCCCAGTTGATGTTTGGACGGACTACAAAGATACGCTGTTGGGAAATGTTGGAAGTATTCAAAAGGGTGCCATTTATTTAGTGGTTGCTACTGTTAGTGGAAAAGAATGCAAAATTACTTTAAGGAGTCAAATGTACTTTAAAACTGTTTATAATTGTAGTTTTATGTATTTTTATTTGTAATGTTCAGGTTAATGGAGGTGGACGATATAAAAACTGGTGTTGTTGAAGGTGTTTCAGCAAGTGATTTCAGTTGTATTGAACTTGCTTTGCCTAATTTATTTTCTCAGTTGAGGTTACGATACAAACAAAAGAAATATTAAGGTTGATAAAATATTGATAAAATATTCCCCCTTTGTGCACCCAATGCTAGTGGGTTGGTTAGAGTAAATGTTTATGATCGGAGGTTAGATGGTAATGACAGTCTGCAGGCGTGGTTTCTTTTCCCTGTGGATTGTCAATGCGAGTTAGTCTATTATGGGAATGGTTATTGTTCAATTAACGACAAACAAGTGCCATGGATGGTGAAGTATCGACTTGAAAATTCGAATATTAAAAAGGGGATTACGTATTGTAAAATGAAGGAGTATCTGAAGTATTCTACGAGTGACATGCCAGAAGATTCGCAAATGAGGGCCCCCTCTATTATTGTGTTATCTGAAAAATATACTAATGAAAATGTTGATATTTGGCATTGTCCCCCAACGAAGGCCATTCTGATTTTGACACGAACTAAGTCTGTGGGTTTGCCGGAGAGGCGAAGAGATTTGTTGTTAGGAGATTTTGAGAAAAGTGGTTCAGTTATTCATGAACGTAGAGGTCATCTGAGTTTGTCTGAGATTGATGTACACAGAGGTGGTGATGATACTAGTGATGTTGATCCTGGTCCGTCAATTTCAGAAGTTGGTGTTAGCAAAGAGGAAGTTGATCATAGAGGATCAGTTGTTATGGACCCTGCAAAATTTTCTAATGTTTTATGAAATGTAATCATAAGTGTAAAAAATAGTGATGTGACTCAAGATGCAATAGTTGATGATAAGGAAAATGTAGTAAGTAAATAAAACTTTGAGTGGTTTCATAAATAAAACTAATAAATTTTTTCATTAATCATGACAGTGGTTACATTAACATCAAACCATTCTCTCATTTTTGGGGACATTGCATCTAACAAACTACTGTCCCCATTAGTTAATATAATTCCTCCTCTAATAGTGACATCTGGTTGAAATTTAACAAATACATGAAAGTCTCTCTAGCAACCTACTAAATTCTTCATTAATTCGGTAGGGACTGTTGAGTATTTGATGTCGTCTATGACACTGTAGACGGCGTCTTGATCGTAGTCCTTGAAGTTTATTCTGCCGGAAAAGTAATTATGTCGTCCGAGACTTCTGTCCCAGGTCGTTTTGCCTGTTCTTGAGGGTTCTTTGAGGTAGAGGGAGACTGGGCAGATGGGCCGTTATTCTGGTTCTTGTTATTAGAAGAGGATGAGAGTTCTTTGTCAATATATAAATCGTGTACATTATTCCTGTGTATCCCTAATCTAATGTTGTCGTCTTCACTGTAAACAGAGAAACAACAATTTTGACATAGTTCGTATTTTACAGAATTCTGACTTACAAAAAAAATATTATTTTTTACCCATTTTTTTATTTCTTCATTTAAAAAAGGAAATAAATTAAAGGGGCTAGTATATGGGGGCCGCTCTTGTTTGTAGTGATCCCTCAATTTTTTTTTTTTAATTTGGGGTATTTTGTGACGTAATCGGAAGGACATCTTTCTTTGCAGAGTACAAAGAATTATTCCTCCGTTTCTGCTTTTGCAAGTATTTCCTGCCATAGTTTGTCTCTGTTCTTGGAAGGACTCTTCCCCTTCGATGAAAATTCTCCCCATTCGACGAACTCTCCCCCTTTCTGTATATACTGTCGACTTGCTGTTGGCGAGTGGAGTTTTTCTATATTTGGATAATAGATTCTGTCGTTGGTTCCGGTGAGATCGAAAAATCTCGGGTTAGTAGTTTGGATCTTGTTTGTGCATTGAACCATGGCATGAAGGTGAGGGTTTCCATCTTCGTGAAGCTCCCTTGCGACAAGTATGTAGTATGGCTGAAAGGCTAGTTGGAGAAGGGATTGGAGGAGTTCTAAGAGTTGTTCTTTTGGGCATGGGCATTGTGGGTAGGTGAGGAAAACATTCTTGGCATAGAAACAGAAAGAGGCTTGGCGAGACATTTTGTAATGGAGAATAGTGAACTCACACCGGTTGTACACTCACACCAGCCGTACAAGGCCTCTCTATTAGTTAAAAAACCCGGTGTGAATGGTGTGAGTGGTGTAACTTGAGGGGGCACTATAGTAATATTACCAGCGCCCCACCTCCCGCTGATCTGGGCCGTCAATTGTTGTACTTATGGACATGTGTACGGATGGTGTTAAAAGGAAGTCACACTCAGGCCCAGGTGTGAGTGGTGTGAATACTTTTGATTCCTTTGCCAGATAGTGCTATACACGAGTCACTTTTCTGGTGGTTTGCGTGATTGTAAAGATAAGATGCTATCGGAACGACTAACATAAAGCAAAGGCGGGAAAATAAATGTGTTTGAATTATTTTGAATGGAGAATCTTTGTTCTTACACGCGAGCCAATTTTGCTATATGTTTGGTACCAGAAAATATTTTATGGCAGAGAGGAATATGCTTTTGCAGTGGGATAGCTATTATGTGATGTTGTTTTCTGGTACCATGTTTCGTCCCTCTTTTTTTTTTTTTTTTTTTTTTTTTTTTTTTGTCCTTTTTGTTTGATTTATTTGGTATACAATGTTGTACTCCTTAGAAGAGTATCCTGAGAATTACGGGCAGTTCACTCAAATATGTGTAGATCACTTTTTGACGTGGCAAATAGGACTGTAAGAAAAGAGCCAGCGGTCAGCTCCGGCGAAGTTTGTTCCGGTGTATGAGGAGCAGAGGGCAAATATATCAAAGCTAAGGTGTCTGAACAGAAGGGTTAGCAAATGTAAGAGAATTTGTAGAATTTGTAAGATAGAAGATTTGGAGTGTTTTATAAAAAATAGAAGGAATAGGAAGCAGCCAGTATCGGACCCCTTGCGTATCGGAGGTCAAGGACACTGGTGGCCAGTGGATATAAGCGGAGTTACAGTGGCAGTGCACCTTTTAAGGCGGCGTACGTTCGTCGACGGTACGTTCAGAATATTCCCCGACATACTAAGAAGACTAAGAGAGGAGTAAGGAAGTTGCAGCTGTACGATGAACAATTAAGGGACGTTAAATTTGATAATAAAGGGTGTGGCGAGATTGCTTAATGGTATTGAGTTGGGTAATAAAAGTTGTGACCGCCAATCAGACAAGATCGTGGTTAAGGGTATAAAATTAATTAGGAATGTGCAATTGGGACAAAACGCTAAAGACGAAGTTGTGGTCCACCACGTTTTGTTTTTCGTCATAAGTGATAATAGTCCGTCAGATTTTGTCCCACACTTGACAACGTATTTATTGGAGTTGGCGAGGCTAATCTTGAGACCTGGATTATTGATCCTGACCAGTCCAATCGGTTTCGGATGCTAAAAAGAATGAGATACAAGCTCGTTGGGGGTAAGGACAAAGAGTACGTTCGTCACAGGATAGAAGTTATGGATCGGTTCTTCCCAGTTGATGTTTGGACAGACTACAAAGATACGCTGTTAGGAAATATTGAAAGTATTCAAAAGGGTGCCACTTATTTAGTAGCTGCTACTGTTAGTGAAAAAGAATGCAAAATTACTTTAAAGAGTCAAATGTACTTTAAAACTGTTTAGAATTGTAGTTTTATATATTTTTATTTGTAATGTTCAGGTTAATAGAGATGGACGATATAAAACCTAGTGTTGTTGAAGGTGTTTCAGCAAGTGATTTTAGTTATATTGAACTTGCTTTGCCTAATTTATTTCTCAGTTGAAGTTAAGATACAAATAAAAAAGTATTAAGGTTGATAAAATATTGATAAAATATTCCCCCTTTGCGCACCCAATGCTAGTGGGTTGGTCAGAGTAAATATTTATGATCGGAGTTTAGATGGTAATGACAGTCTGCAGGCGTGGTTTCTTTTCCCTGTGGATTGTCAATGCAAGTTAGTCTATTATGGGAATTGTTATTGTTCAATTAACGACAAACAAGTGCCATTGATGGTGAAGTATTGACTTAAAAATTCGAATATTAAAAGGGAGATTACGTATTGTAAAAATGAAGGGGTATCTGAAGTATTCTATGAGTGACATGCCAGAAGATTCGCAAATGAGGGCCCCCTCTATTGTTGTGTTATCTGAAAAATATACTAATGAAAATGTTGATGTTTGGCATTGTCCCAAAACAAAGGCCATTCCGATTCTGACACGGACTAAGTCTGTGGGTTTATCGGAGTGGCGAAGAAATTTGTTGTTAGAAAGTTTTGGGGAAAGTGGCTCAGTTTTTCATGAATGCAGAGGTCGTCTGAGTTTGTCTGAGATTGATGTACACAGAGGTGGTGATGATACTAGTGATATTGATCTTGGTCCGTCGATTTCGAAGGTTGGTGTTAGCAAAGAGGAAGTTGATCGTAGAGAATCAGTTGTTATGGACACTGCAGAATTTTCTAATGTTTTATGAAATGTAATCATAAGTGTAAAAAATAGTGATGTGACTCAAGATGTAATAGTTGATGATAAGGAAAATATAGTAAGTAAATAAAACTTTGAGTGGTTTCATAAATAAAACTAAGAAATTTTTTCATTAATCATGACAGTGATTACATTAACATCAAACCATTCTCTCATTTTTGGGGACTTTGCATCTAACCAACTACTGTCCCCATTAGTTAATATAATACATGAATTCCTTCTCTAATAGTAAGATCTAGTTGAAATTTAACGAATACATGGAAGTCTCTCTAGCAACCTACTAAATTCTTCATTAATTCGATAGAGATTGTTGAGTATTTGATGTCGTCTATGACGTTGTAGACGGCGTCTTGATCGTAGTCCTTGAAGCTTATTCTACCGAAGAAGTAATTGTGTCGTCTAAGACTTCTGGTCCTGGCCGTTTTGTTAGTTCTTGAGGGTCCTTCGAGGTAGAGGGAGACTGAGCGAATGGGCCGCTGTTCTGGTTCCTATTATTAGAGGAGGAGGAGGAGAGTTCTTCGTCAGTATATAAATCGTGTATATTATTCCTGTGTATCCCTAATCTAATGTTGTCATCTTCACTGTAATAGAGAAACAACAATTTTGACATAGTTTGTATTTTACAAAAATTTTGACTTACAAACAAAATATTTTTTTATGCTCAACTTTTTACTTCTTCATTTAAAAAAGGAAATGAATTAAAGGGGCTAGTATATAGGGACCGCTCTCGTTTGTAGTGATCTCTCAGAAAATGTTTTTAATTGGGGGGTATTTTGTGACGTAATTGGAAGGACATCTTCTTTACAAAGTGCAAAGAATTGTTCCTCCATTTTTGCTTCTACAAGTATTCCCCGCCAGAGTTCTTCTCTGTTCTTGGAAAGACTTATCCCCTTCGATGAAAATTCTCCCCATTCGACGAACTCGCCCCCCTTCTATATATACTGTCGACTTGTTGTTGGCGAGTGGAGTTTTTCTATATTTGGATAATAGATTCTGTTGTTGGTTCCGGTCAGATCGAAAAATCTCGAGTTGGTAGTTTGGATCTTGTTTGTGCATTGAACTATGGCATGAAGGTGAGGGTTTCCATCTTCGTGGAGCTCCCTTGCGACAAATATGTAGTATGGCTGACAGGCTAATTGGAGAAGGGATTGGAGGAGTTCTAAGAGTTGTTCTTTTGGGCATGGGCATTGTGAGTAGGTGAGGAAAACATTCTTGGCATAGAAATAGAAAGAGGCTTGGTAAGGCATTTTATAATAGAGAATAGTGAACTCACACCGGCTGTACACTCACACCAGCCGTACAAGGCCTCTCTATTAGTTAAAAAACCCGTTGTGAATGGTGTGAGTGGTGTGACTTGGGGGGGGTGCCGGATTAATATTACCGGCGCCCCCCCCCTCCCTGCTAATCTGGGCCGTCAATTGTTGTACTTATTGACATGTGTATGGATAGTGTTAAATGATGTCACACCCGGACCCAGGTGCGAGTGGTGTGAGTACTTTTGATTCCTTTGCCAAATAATGCTATGCACGTGTCACGTTTCTGGTGGTTTGCGTGGTTGTAAAACATATGGACGTAATGAGATATTAATTGGGTGTAACTAGAAGCTCCCTTGAAATATTGACTTTTTTTGTATGTTGATGAAATCCTCATGGCGTCTGGAATGTTGTGTTTAAGTGCTGGAAGTGACTGTGAGTGCTGAAAACTATAATATATATGCTGAAAATTTCTGTTTCAAGTGTTGCACTATTCAATTTAGGTACTAAAACTTTAGCTAAAGTAATATAAATAAATCTTAGTTTTGATTAAATGCTAAAAAACAAAATACAGACAATATGTTATATTTATTAGCTAGGAGAAAAACACCGGCAACACTTTCTTTGTGTGGTTTGGGTTGTTTTGGTCCATGAATGCTGCCAATAATTTCATATCATTTAGTTGAGTGATATACAGACTTCATTATACATTATAAAACACAACATTGACTTGAGATTGTGGTCAAGCCAAGGAATTAGGCTAGATTACAGGTTGGAATCATGGAATTGGCATTATCATGCTTCTTCTTAAGTACCTATATATACGTAGGACTTGTATACGTGTGTCAATATTATGTGTGCTAAGCTTAGAGGTGATTGATATCATCATTTACATATCAAAATATTTTATTTATAATCAAGTAATAATTACTACTCCAAAATATAGTGGTTAAGATTAGGTGTCGATATTTAGAAACTAATTGAGTTGTTTTGATAAAAAAAAAATAATAATTTAAATAATTTAAAGAGTTTGGTTTTGAAAATAATAAAACTAAAATTAATGAAACATAAAATAAGAAACTTTTTAAGGTTTTGAATCCACCCCTAACTTTATAATTAGAGATTATTTTATTAGTTTTCAGAAAATCATTAATTTGGAAAATATGATGTAAGTTGATTAGAAATATATCGTCAAGAAAATTTGTATATTAAAATCAGAAAGTCATAAATCATTTTCACTTAGTACGGACCGTCATTATTAAATTAAAGCAAATTGTGATTTAAGGCCGAGCAAAGAATCCGTGAAATCCGTAATCCGATCTAGTCCAGTCCAATTCGATAGGTTTGGATTGGTTTTTTGAATCCGTGGTTCGGTTCCAGATTGAAAAATTAAGAATCCGTAGTCCACGAATCGGTTCCGGATTGGAACCGATTCGGACCATATACAAATAGCCTATTGTAGACACCCTGTTTTTGACGGCCCTTCAAGACTTGGATGTTCTTGCAGGTACATCCGATGATGAGTCTGTTTGCTTGCCGAGCGCTCGAAGTCCTCAACGGAACGACACAGGTTTGAGCCTTTCAAACCCTGCATCAATTTTGTCCCATTTTTGGACCATGCCTTGGTCTTTCCCTCCTGCAGTCTCTGGTGGCCTGCCGGCCATCTACAAAGGCTGCTGGCCAGAGCTTTTGGTCTGCCGACCATTGATGTGCCTTGCCTGCCATCAATGATGGCCGGCCGGCCACCAGTGTTTTCTGCAGATATTTTGTGACAATTGTGCCAGCTGTTTGCACAGATGCTTGCATCTGTCCACTCGTGGAGGGCTGGATCTCCTTGTATAAAATTCATGTTTTCTATATATAGAGGATCTCCTCCCCCATTTTTTAGGATTAGAAATTTTGGAACAAAAATTCTCTCTTTCTCTCTCTTGAAATTTTGTGCTTAGTTGCTTAGATACTGTAGACACCCCATTTTTTATGGTCCCTAAGACTTGGATGTTCTTGCAGGTACACTCGATGATGGGTTTGATCGCTCGTCGAGCGCTTGAAGTCTGTGGCGGAACGTCATAGGTTTGAGTTTTCCTAAACCCTGTATCCATTCTGTCTCTTTTTTGGACCATGTCTAGGTCTTTGCAGCTTGATGTTGTTAATGGCCTACTGGCCATCACTAATGGCCGACCGGCCGGCCACCAGTGCATCAGCAGATATTTTGTGATATTTTATGCCAGCTGCTTGCACAAATTGAAGCATCTTCTAGCACGTGTATGGTTGGATCTTTATGAGGAGATTTTGCATCTTCTATATATAGAGGCCCTCTCTTGCATGTGCAAGGGTTAGAAATTTTTGAAGACAAAAAATGTCTCTCTTTCTCTCTCTCTCTCTAGAATCCTCTCTCTCTAGATATTTTGTGCCTTATAGCCTAAATTCTCTACACTCTTGCATATAAGCCCTCGATCAAACTTGATCACCATTGAGTTGAGGTTACTTGAGGCCCTCTTGGAGCTCTAGAAGAGGATTTTGGCTTCGTTTGGCTTGATTTTGGTGCCTAAATTGCATCTTATCTTCAAGAGGTAAAACACTTGTGTTTTAAGCTTATTTTAAATACTTGTTTTGCCATATTTACATACTGTTTTGAGGCTGGTTTTGACCTCTGAAAATCTCTGTTTTCATAGTCTAAAATGGTGGTTTGAGATTTGTTTGGAGTTAGGGATAGTCTGCCCTTCTTGTTGCTTGATTATTAAGTTGTTGTGCTATCTTTCAAAACTTTTAAAACAACTTTTTTTGGCCCTTTTAACCACTGAATTCCAGAGTATTTTCAATGGTAAAAATTTTGTTTTGAGGTCCAAAATAGGAGGGGTTAGCCTCCCCTCCTTGTGTCTTGCTTCCATGCCTATGTTGCTTCACATGTTAGCATGATTTTCTAGCTTAACCTAGCTTAATTCAAGCATGTTTTAGGCTTTATTTTGGCATGTTTCAGCTCTATTTTGGGCTACTTGGAGCACTTGAGGTTTGCTTTCTATGCTTGTAGTGCAATTATGATTAATAGTTTAGCTTGTGCTATGCTTTGGCCTTTTATTCTAGCTATTTTTAACTTCAAACATGTTTTAGGACTCATTTTAGGCTATTTTAGGACTGTTTTGAAGTGTTTGTACCTTTTGAGCTTTGTATTGCATGCCTATAGTGTTGTGATCTTCACTAGTTTGGTGTTTTAGGCTTCTAAACATGATTTGCTTGGGTTGTTTGCATGTTGTAGTGTCGTTTTGCATATAATTTTAGCACACATAATATCTGCAACCTCCCTCATTTCATCACTTTTTCATTTGCTTTGAGGGTTGGTTAACCTTTGGGTTGTGTTTAAGCTTGAGATTGAGATTTGTGCTTAATGGTTTTAATCCTCTTTTGAGTGTTTCTCCTAACCAAAGGCATGATCTCTCTCTGCCTTAAATCCTCCTTTGGTTGACACCTCTTCCATTAGAGGACACTCACCTTGGACTTAATCAACTAAAGAATGAGTTGGTAACTTAAAATGAGTAAATAAAAGTGATAAGTAAAACTTGAGCAAGTTAAGCATTTTGTGTTGCATTGCATGTGTTCAATCGGACGTTATATTGAACACAAGGAAAATTGGAGCATTTCATACTAAAAGTGATTAAATGAGCCAATCTCTTTTGTCTCCATTGCCTTTGATCACACACGATGAGGTGATGGTCTTGAGTCTTGTTTTTGCATACATTGAAATTGTACTCCTTGGTTCCTTGGCCATCATGCATTGAAAATGCTTGGTTGGTGGTTTTGGATCCAAGTGTGCCACTCCTTTGAGATTTTGAGATGATAAGGAGGGCCACAGTACAAATAAACCCCTGGAAAAACCCTCCATTTTCCTATGTTTATGCTCTGTTGCAGTGTGGTAACTTAGAGCACCAGTGGCCGGCAGTGGCTCACTGATGGCCGGCAGTGCCTCATTCTTGGCCGGCAAGGCACATTTTTGGCCGGCAGGGAGCTGGCAGCAACCAATTATGGCGGCAGGCCACTGGTGCAATCCTCATCAAGTTTTTAGTAAGGTGGAGCAGAAAGTTTTTGGAGTATGTTCAACTCTACAAACAGAGCCTCTCGGGAGCAAAACAGAAGGCTTTTCGGGGCGAAAACTGAGTGCAAGCATCCTCCACTTCCCGAAGCAGAGCTGAGGCAGTGTAGTTTAAATATTTTGCATGATTTAGTTTGTGTACATTTGTGTTGTAATTTAATTAATTAGTTTTCTAATTAGTTAAAGTGTTGTAATAATTAGTAATTAGTTTGCTAGTTATTCATTTGATTTGTAATAATTAGTCTAATTAGTTTATTTAGATTAGTTAGCCTAGCTTAGCTTAGATTAGCTTAGCTCTTATTTATTTGGACCCTCCTTCGTGAGGGTACAATGTTGTAATAAGTGTGCGTGCGTGTGTGCATGTCTTCCAACCCCGCGTCTTTCTCCCTTTTACTTAACTGCTTTCGATGGTTAGTTTAGGAACATTTTTCAATTAGCATACCTTATGCTCGCATGTTTGCATTCATTCATTTGTCTTGCATGCACCGAGGCTCGGCGCATCACACAAACTGCATTGTAATTTCAATACTTATTTGAATACGTGTTTTAAAGCATGTTATCAAATTGAATCGAATCAAATGCCATATTAGTAGCTGAGTCTATTAATTTCATATTGCATGTGTTGCATTAGGCATTTTGTATAGTTATGATCATGCATTTTTCTAACTAGCTTTTGTTTTGGCTTGGAGTACTCGGTAAGCTTTTGCGCTTTAGCATGCTTGCATGAGTGTGATTGTCATATTGCCATGATAACATGCTTGCCATGAGGCTATTTGCTTAAATGATTAATTGCATGAATACCTGTGGATGAAGGCTTGATTGTTTGAATTGGAACGATTCAATAAATGTGAGTTTTAAGCCCACTTGAGGTGGAAAATCATGTTTTAAACCCACTTAAGGTGGCAAATCCGCATTTTTAAGCCCACTTAAGGTGGCAAATTCAAACCATTTTCGAAAAGCAAACATGATTTGAATTGTTCCAATTCTTGCAATCTTAGTCTATATTTGTTTGTGCACGTCACATAGTAATGTTAGCTAATAATCAGGATAAGAACACATGAGGTTCATAAAACAACATATCATGATTAATAGAGGCCGATCCTTTGATCGGGCGAGCGAGGGTGCTCATTTCATGACCTTCCCCCCTCGTACCCAAGTTCCCGAGCCGAGACAACTATGGTGATGACGAACACGTGGCCTTTGGCACGAGTCAAGGTTTCCTAAATTTTTCCAAAAATAAATATTTAGGTGGCGACTCTGTAATCTGGCAAAGCAGTCCAATTTTGGCATTATTTGATTTAAAATCGATTTTCCAAAAAGATTTGCCGGATTGGACTCTTTGGTGTTTATCAGTTTCACATTGCACATTGTGAGATTAGATTCAGAATCATGGTAGGAGTCCGAACTGTAGGACCAATTCGAGCTCTCCGAAAGGGGGCGTGAAAAAGTCGAGCTACAGTTTCTGGCGACTCTGCTGGGGATTTAGAGAACTTGACTTGAACTCATGATATGTTATTTTATCCACATACTTATGTGTTTCTTTGCATTTGCATTTGCATTGGTGCGCCTAAGTCACAGTGTTTGCTACCTGTTATTCCTGAGCGGTTTGCCGGAGGCTTGCTTGGAAAAGCTTGCCATAAGGTTGACCGGTTGCGGGCTCTGCCATGATGGGAACACAAACTTTGGATCTGGACTACCGCCATACCGTTTGATCCTCCTTTCACTTCTCGGTGTTAGGAGCGAAAGGTATATTAGGTAGTCTTGCTGAGGCACCCCTTTTGACCAATCGACCTAGTTGCATATCAGAAGCCTTAGAGACTGTTCCAAACTAGGACAGGTTGCTCACCCAAATGTAGGTTTGTTTGAAACTGCTTGTTTGTGTAGTGAACCCCTAGTTCCTGACGAAATTAGGATAGGGTAACCCTACCCCATCATAGGGGTGTTTTAGCTCTCACTTGCTTGATACGTGCTGTTAGAGTGAAACTCTGCAGGAATGTATGTATCAGTTGCAAGTCTAGGTATCAGTTTGAGGATATCAGTTTTCAGGCAGAAATTTGGGATAGAAATCAGTGTTTGAGTACAGTTGTCCAGCTTATGATTACGACTGCGTGTTGTTTCTGTCTGAGTCGAGGTACTGTACGTTTTCTGATTTTTGTTTCTTTTTCTTTATTTTTCTTTTTTCAAGGTAGTCTTTCACGATTGCTTCAGACGAGGCAGTTACCCCCCAAGCACTCTGGACCAGAGTAAGGCGGCTTTATCGACCTGGGGATCTTGTGAGAGGATAATTAGTGTTTCCTTCCCTACCCCCGGTTACAAGACGGAGGAGAGTCAAGCATAATTCACCGGTTCGGCAGTTACCTTCCTTCAGCGAAGTCCAGTTTTCTTCTTCCACATCGGAAAGAGAGCACACGCCAGTAAATCAGCATCCTTTAGTCAATATGGAGGATATGATGCGCCAACTCCAACAGACCATCGAGGCAATGCAGCTAGACACTGCTCTCCAATCGAAAGTCACCGCTCGCCAAACGAAAATTGCAGCCCAGTAGGCTGAGTTGATTGCTAGGCTTCAACAGCAATAACAACCACAACAAGCAGCAGCTTCTGCTTCACATCTACCCCCAGTCAGGGTTCCAATACCCGGGGTTACAACTAATGTCTAGGAAAATGCAGACATTCCGGCAGAGCCAGTTCCACCCTAGACTGTAGAAGTTATCCCTCTTTGGTCAGACCATGTCAGGTATCGCGGCCATCTGGTACGCTAAGCTTGAGGATTCTGTAAAGAGGAATTGAGAGGAAATGGTTGAGGCCTTCATACTGCAGTACTCCTCCAAAACACAGATCAAGGTCACAACTCATGATCTCGAAGCAACCCGCCAAGAGCAAAAGGAGGGATTCTCCGATTTTGTAATCCGGTGGAGGGCCAAGGCCTCCATGATGACCACTCGACCCGCTGAGAAAGACCAGATTCGAATGGTGGTCCGTAACCTACAACCGAGGCTGCTGCAGAAAATGATAGTCTTACCTCTATCAACGTTTGCCGACCTCCATGAAATAAGGGTGCAAATAGAGGATGTAATAAAGCAGGGTCTAATAGACCACGAGAAAGAGCAGCCCAAGAGGGCTTCCACACGCAATTCGAATGCGGCTACTGGTAGTAGTGCAGCTGCGAGGACCTCTGATGTTGGTATGGTCACCACCATACCGAAAACAGCCACCCCCTTTTCCGATACATCTGACATGACCCCATAAACTGTGAAACACCAACCCTGAGGCCAGAGGGTTTTCACCCCACTCTATATGTCTCTGTGGGAGCCGGATAATTGGAATAATCAGAAGTGTACTTTAGAAGACAGATATTACACGACTCTACCCTGCACGATAAGGATGCCGAACATAATAGATAGGCCGAATAGATACTGAACTATGGAGCCGAGTAAATAAGAGGATAATGAGTGACAAGTGGGCCTGGCCACGAGGCCTAGGAAACAAGTATAAATAAAGGAACAACAGACTAAGAAGGTATGTGAGAATTGTTGGGCTGAACTTAGAATACAAGCATTTTTGTACATTGAGACTGACTTGTCCGTCGGAGTGCCAATTCTGGCACCCCTGACCGGAGTGTTTATTCCTTTTCAGGTGACTAGAAGAGGATCACGAGCGTTCCCCAAGATTAGAAAAGTATTTCCAAACCACTTCTCCACAATTGGCGCCGTCTGTGGGAATACTCAAGCACATCCATGGCGAGCATGACAGAAGACCCTCTGATAGTCACTGTCGACCCTATACCACAAGATGAAACCACTCCAACAAACTTGCTTGGAACAGAGACTATTGCCGCAAGACGTGCCTTGAATTTCGCCTCACCCTCAACTTCGGAGCACGAGACAATGCAGGCGATCATGGAACAAGCAAAGCAAAATGAACAGAGGTTGGAGAACATGATCACCGAGAACGAACGTCTTCGTGAAGATTTGGCCTTGGAAATGGCGAAGTCCAAGCAAGCTGTGCGCCTACATCTGGAACGATCTCCGAAGGCAGGTGGTCAACAACCTCGAGCACGACAAGACACTGATAGCGACTCCGACTCATTATCCCCGGAGCCCAGGAAGAAGGGACGACATGAAACCACCAGTTCTTCTGAAGAAAGTCCCCGTACAATGCACAAGCAAAGAAGGAACAGTTCAGACGAAGACCAACACAATCCCTTCGTACGACGTATTGCAAAGGCTGCGCTACCCAAGAAATTCAAAGCACCGTCGTTCACCTTGTATGACGGCAAATCAGACCCCACTAACCACATCTACCACTACAAGCAGGCCATGACATTGTATGCAGACGACGAGGCCCTCATGTGCCAAACATTTCCCAACAGTTTGGGACCATTGGCGGTCAAGTGGTATTATAAACTGGAGCCGGCTTCGATCAAAACCTTCCACCAACTACAAAAATCCTTTAGGGCCAGATTCATCACCAATGAAGTCCAGCCGAAGCAAGCCGACTCTCTCTGGGCAATGCAAATCCTGCCAGGAGAAACACTAAGAGCATATTCGGCGCGATATTGGGAATGCTTTAATCTTGTTGACGACGCTTGCAACGACTCCATGGCCATCACTGCCTTCAAAATGGGATTACACCCAGATAGTGCCCTCCGCAGTTCCTTGACTAGAAGACCCCCCAAAACAGTTTGGGGGTTGATGAAGAAAGTAGAGGAATACTGCAAAGCGGAAGATGACGCCTTGCGGGTTAAAGCCGGACGCGTGGCCAACAAAACGGCCCCTCTCGAAATCGCTCAGCCAATAAGCTCCGCACCACCTCAGAGCCCTGAACCATGACAGCGGGCTAAACGAGACAAGAGACGGGATTCTCGCAGTTCCAGTGATCAATGCTCACACCAAGCAAATGAGCAACTGCAGGTCGATAGCAGGCGTACAAAGCGCGTCGACAAGAAATATACGGAGTTGTTAGAGCCAATCAGCTCGATTATGTCCAAAATCCAACATCTTCCGATCTTCAAATGGCCGTCCAAGATGGTGGGACCTCCTGACACGAGAAGGCGGGACAGGCGTTGCGAATATCACAAAGATCACGGTCATGATACGGACAGTTGCTATGCCTTGAAAGACCACCTTGAGGAATTGGTGCAAGATGGTCGGCTCCAGCAACACGTCCGGAAGAGCACAATCAAAACTGTTGCCCTTCGGCAGGAGTCACCTCTCCTCGGCGTTATACATATGATATACAACCTTCCAACGCCACGTACCATACACGCAATTCATTCAGTCTTCCAGAAGCAATGCACACAAACGAAACAGCCCCACGAAGCTTTGAGTATTACCTTCGACGATTCCGATCTTATCGGCATAACACTCCCCCATATTGATCCATTGGTCATTGAACTACACGTGAACCGATTTACCATTGAACGCATCCTCATAGACCAGGGGAGCACTTCGGAGGTCATGTATTATGAGACCTTCCTCAAACTCGGCTTCAACGAATCAGACTTGTCTCCAGCTCCTCATCCATTATTCAGCTTCAACGAAAATCCAAAGTACCCATTGGGAAAAATCACGTTACCCGTTCGGGCGGGCTCCCAAACAGTGGATGTGGAATTCTTGGTCGTCAAGCTCCCTTCGCCGTATAACCTCATCATGGGGCGAACTTGGTTGCATACTATTCAGGCCGTGCCAAGCACCTATCATCAGCTGCTATGCTTCCCGACTGAACACGGCGTCGAGCAAATTCGTGGTTCTCGGCAATCCGCACAAGCATGCTATCTCCTTTCTAGAAAAACACCAACGGAGACACAAGTCAACTCCACTGAAGTGTCGAATCGAGACAGTCTCGACGACGTCGGACGACTCCCTGACGAAAAGCCACGAAAACTTTAGGCGATACTAGCAGCAGCTTCCCGAGACGTATGCTCAATGCATCCAGCTGCACCGCTACACGCCGGAAAGTTGCTCCTGAAGGTATTTTCGGATGATAGAAGGCCGGTTGATGGAAAATTAGGCACGCGGCCTTGCTCCTAACGCACTTGTGTAAATTTTATCATTACACCCGACCTATGGGGAATGATATTGGTTCTGAATGGCTCACCATGTACACTTTCCACTTCTGCAATGCAAAGATTCCTGTTTACTCGCTGTGCAATCCAGCTCAAAAGTGTTCCAAATAACGTCTTCGGATTCAAAGCCCCATCGGCGCATGACGTCTTTGGGCCGATAAAGCCTCCGGATTCGGAGCGCCCTTCGTGGATGTCATGATTGGCCAAATAATCTCCGGATTTAAAGCTCTATCGGCGCATGACGTCTTTCGGCCGATAAAACCTCCGGATTCGGAGCGCCCTTCGTGGATGTCACGATTGGCCAAATAAAGTCTCCGAATTCAGAGCCCCATCGGCGCATGATGTCTTTGGGCCAATAAAGCCTCCGGATTCGGAGCGCCCTTCGTGGATGTCACGATTGGCCAAATAAAGTCTCCGAATTCAGAGCCCCATCGGCGCATGACGTCTTTGGGCCAATAAAGCCTCCGGATTCGGAGCGCCCTTCGTGGATGTCACGATTGGCCAAATAAAGTCTCCGGATTCAGAGCCCCATCGGCACATGATGTCTTTGGGCCAATAAAGCCTTCAGATTCGGAGCGCCCTTCGTAGATGTCACGATTGGCCAAATAGTCTCCGGATTCGGAGCCCCATCGGCGCATGATGTCTTTGGGCCGATAAAGCCTCCGGATTCGGAGCGCCCTTCGTGGATGTCACGATTGGCCAAATAAAGTCTCCAGATTCAGAGCCCCATCAGCGCATGACGTCTTTGGGCCGATAAAGCCTCCGGATTCGGAGTGCCCTTCGTGGATGTCACGATTGGCCAAATAAAGTCTCCGGATTCGGAGCCCCATCAGCGCATGACGTCTTTGGGCCGATAAAGCCTCCAGATTCGGAGCGCCCTTCGTGGATGTCATGATTGGCTAAATAAAGTCTCCGGATTCGGAGCCCCATCGGCGCATGGCGCCTTTGGGCCCAAAGACTTCGGATTCAGAGCCTCATCGGCGCACGACATCTTCAGGTCGATAAAACCTCCAAATTCAGCTGACCAAATAGTCCCACCGAGCGACGCTCAAGGGCCGAGTAATATTCTGAATTTGGAGCACCCTCCAGAATGAAAACATTTACACATCGAAGCAGGGATATGTAGGTTGAGCCAATACAACTGCATGAACATGATAAGACGTTCCAGCATTCAAAATAAGATGCTTAATTAAGCATACAAAAAGTTAGAATGAAATAAACCTTTAGAATGAAACATTTTATTCGATTACACAGTAATTACAAAAAACGCAATCCGCGTTCAAAGCATTACAATGTCTATTCTCATACGGCGTCGCGTTGGTACAAGCGGCAGTCCCGAATCAACGCCCGCTGATCAGAGAGCACCCGCAACTTGAAATGCTTTGATCTGACCACGCTTGAATTCACGATTTACAACGACGATATAATGACCCTTGAGGCGGGGACCTTTGACACCATAGACAACGTCAAGGCCAAGATCCAAGACAAGAAAGGAATTCCCCACAAAAACAGTAATACTCAACGGTCGTGGCGCTACGTCGGCCTCATTTCTCGGTCGCGATTGCGGAGAACTTCGCCATTGCTGTTTCTCTCTTCGAGGTGATCTGCTTTGACGACTTAGAGGCTAACGTTTTTCCCGCTTTTTGAACGCCCTACCTCTCGTGCGAGTGGGTTCTCTATTGCAATTCATTACAAGCTCAGCCAGAGTCTAAGCTTCTCCTCTACTGCTAAAGAAAAACTCCATTCGACATTCACACTTATCTAACCCCATGCAACAAAATCGTTTTAAATCGAGTCTGAGCACAGTAAGCGAAGTCACTGGAGCAAAAAGTCCTAGATGATTTATTTCTAAAATCCTTGCAGTGGCCCCGAGGCGATTTCATTAACATTGAATTCCGAAAGACGGATGCCGAGCAATATTGGCCACAGCCACTCCATGTATTAATCTTTGGCTTTTTTGGAGTTAAAATGGCCTAATTATATAAACAACAATTATAGATGGGCTGACTGTCTTCGGATTCGGAGCCCCTAGAGCATGACACCTTTGGGCCGGCTAAGCCTCCGAATTCGGAACCTCATCGGTGCAATTGACCTTGCGTGACACGCCAAAAATGTTTAGTGAAGAATGCTCATGGCAAGCCGGCATATAACCGTTCGGAAATAAAACGCCTAGTTGATTCGAGCCGGTCAATGTTTATACAATGAAACGCATGAAAACACGTGTGTGCCGAATGAAAATTACAATGAAACATTTAAAATAGAACGTTTTATTCAAATCAGGCAATAATTTCATAGTTATGAACACGATCTGCGTTCGAACATTACATTGAATATTTTTATACGGCGTCGCTCTCATCCTCACTCTGCTCGACTTCAAAGGCAGAAAACGGAAAATGGTTATGTTGGTACAGTGGCAATGCCGAATCGACCCCCACTACTCAGAGAGCTTCCTCGGCCTGAAGCGCCTTGATCCAACCATGTTTAAATCCACGATTTTCGCATCGGCAAACTTCCTCAGCGAGCTTTTCCTTGGTCTTCTGTATCCCTACTTTCCGGCCATCGTGGAGGCCTTTCTCATAGGCCCTCCCCTTCGCGGATTCCATCGTGAACATGCTCACCGTATCGCGATCGGTGAGCGCGGTACTGATAAGCCGCTAGGTGACCCTTTCTTCCACGATTAGGTTAGCCTATCCAACGGGTTGTGCCTAAATGGCCTTGACCTTCCTTAGCTCACACCCCGCCGCTTCCGCGTGAGCCTCCAAAGTTCGGATGCGTTCATCCCTCTTCTCTATTTCTCAGCGGGAAGCATGGAGACGCATGCCAATTTCGTAGGCGGTATAGAGCCCCTTCACCACACCGTGGATGCCTTCACGAAACACTTCAAAGTCCTATCGACCTACCATCGACTGCTGGACCTTAGAAGGAAAAATCTGTCGAGCAAATTTGACTGCCACACTTGAATCTCGAACGATCGAGTTCGTATCTGTCATGGGCCTATTCCCCACGAAGATTGCAAAACTCAATGGGCGTGGGTTCTCACCGGCTCCCTTCCAGAACAGGGTTGCGGGGATTTGCCCTGTGGCTCCTTGTCCCTCCTGGGCGACCTACTTCGACGACGAGGAGATTGACGTCTCTTCCGATCCCTCAAAATCCTACCTCTCGAACGCGAAGGTTCGCCACTTCGATTCATGTCTCCTCCCAGCTCAGCTAGCGTCCTCGCTTCCCCTTTGCTGTTAAAGAAGAGTCTATTCGACATTCGCGCTTGTTTATCCTTCGTCAAAGACCTGGACTGAGTTACTCACTGAGCACTTAAATAGGACCTTCATTCATTGATTCCCTACAAGGGTAGCGCCTCCAAGGCAATCTCATTAATATCGAAACCTCAACAGCCCGAAGCCGACCGAGTCGTGCCCCTATCAAATATTGATTTAGGCAGTCTTAACTTCCGCATGGGCAAATTCACGAAGCAACTGGGGCAAGGGCAGATTCATCAATCTATTCGGCTTGAGTACCGCAGCCACTTCACGAATAGACTCATCAATATTGTGTTATTCAGCGTTTCGAATTCATGAACCAGCTGGGGCAAGGACAGATTCATCAATCTATTCGGCTTGAGTCCTGCAGCCGCTTCACGAATAGACTCAATATTGTGTTATTCGGCGTTTCGAATTCATGAACCAGCTGGGGCAAGGGCAGATTCATCAATCTATTTGGCTTGAGTGTCACAGCCGCTTCACGAATAGACTCAGCAATATTGTGTTATTCGGTGCTTCAAATTCATGAACCAGCTGGGACAAGGGCAGATTCATCAATCTATTCGGCTTGAGTACCGCAGCCGCTTCACGAATAGACTCATCAATATTGTGTTATTCGGCGTTTCGAATTCATGAACCAGCTGGAGCAAGGGCAGATTCATCAATCTATTCGGCTTGAGAGCCGCTTCATGAATCAATTTACTAGTCCTATTCGCACTAAGAGTCGATTTACTTGTTCGGATAAATTAAAATTAAACTAATATAATGGCCAAGATTACACTGTTATCCAAAGTAGTGGAAGGCAAAACCCTTCATTAATATCAAACACTGCGTACAAGTAACAGTGAAACGGGAAGGAAATTTTCATTAATAAATTGAGCGCAGATAATAACTAATTTATACATGAAAATTACCTTGAATCCACTAAACAAAAACGTACATTGAAATTAAAGATACCTAATAAAACAAGAATGTCTCCCAGATCAATCCTCGGGATCAGACTCAAGCGGCTCAACATCCACTTGCTCGTATGGAATTGGCAAGGCCAATGTAACTCCAGCGGCAGCAAGGGCTTTGAGCCACCCATGTTTAAATCCCCGATTCTCGAATTTGGGGACCTCATCTACGTATTCCTTCAAGGTGACGCTCTTCCCAGCTTCTAGCGCCGTAGAAGCTACAGATTCGGCTTTTTCCTTGGCCGCCTTCAATTCTTCTAACTCGGCCTCTGCCTTGGAAAGCGCCTCCTGGGCTAACTTGAGCGACTCCTCGCTCGCGTTCGCCCTATCCTCAGCTTCGGATCTGAGCTGGTCAGCAGTCCGAGCCCTCTCCTTTTCAGCTTTGGCTCGAGCACTTTCCATTGCGGCCCTCATCGCCTCGAACTCGGCCCTGCTTCTTTCCCCTTCAGCTTCAAACTTTAAACGACTAATTCTTTCAATGACATCACGCTATCGACGGCCTAGTTCGGCTATCCTTCCAACCATCTGCAGAACAAGTTTGGATCACCACATCAAGCAACATCGTAGGCAAACCAAACCAAACGAGCAAAAAAGAAAGTATCGTATACATACCAGAAGGGCCGACTGGGCAGCGAACGCTATAGCTACCAAATCTGGCTCTTCTTGAAAAGTGGCCTTGTCAGCCAGTAGCGAAACCGAGGTGGCCAAGCTCAACGCCACTGCTGGATCCTTCATGGCAGATGCGTCAGAGGAAATTGGCGTGTCTTTGATCTTTGGTTGAACAACGAAGGGGACAACCACGTCAGACTCCTCTAAGCGAGGCCATTTGTCAACAGGGCTATACTTTGAGCCAGCCTCTCCCTCGGCGGAATGTTTTTCGCCCCGCTCTTCTGAAACCAGCCGTTCTTCCGTAACTTGCTGTTCAGTCCCCTTCGTCTCGGCCACAACAACTTACGTCGTTTGTTCTCCAGTAACCGGTTGTAAAGATTCAATCGGGCAGGCTCAGAACGAGCGGCCTCGGCTTTCTTTCAAGCGGCCATTCGCTCGACATTTCTCTTTCTCGCCATCTGCATGAGATTCTCCCCAGCCATGCCTTCTGAAAAAGTGCAGGGAAGGTCTTCCAAGTTTGTAAAAATATCTCCAAAGGAAAACTCCGCCCGACCCGAAGTGGATGGTGAGTTAGACTAGTTTAGACCGGCTGCCTCAAACGCTGATTTCAGAGCTTCATCGACCTCTTCGGCCTCGGCGGTGAACTCCCTCGTTAATTCGGCATCTGCCTCGACAACCGGCTCTAAGCCTTGCTCCGAATCAGAAGCTTCGAGACCAATTTGCCTAAGGATCTTGAAACTGGGGAAGACAAGAGCCGTAAGGTGTTGTTCGCCGGTTCGGATTGGGATGTCGTCCGCGGCCGAGAACGTAGTGTAGGTAGGCTCGTACCGCAGGATAATATGGGCAACCCTCCCTTGCTTCTGTACGTTTGCACGGCCACAGTACTTTAGTGTAGTTTTAATTTCCACAAGGACTGCGTCGTCAACTGAGGTCAAAATCCTCTTCAACTTATTGCCTGCAAGAACAAAGGATAAGGCTTGGAGAAAAAGCCGCATAAAAGAAAGATCAACAAAACAAGGAGTTTCACGGCAACCTAGTTCACCCCTCCATCTGGGAATAGGGTCTAGGCAATCTTTGCCTTCGCCGAACTCCTAGTTGCCTCGGGCATTGACCATTACATCGTCAACTCATTTGCCAGAGCTGGCAAGCATCGTTACCAAGTGATGGTCAGTGTCCTTGGCCCTGAGAAAGTAGCGCCCAAGTCGACCAGAGGATTTGGCTAAAGCATAGCAGTGCCGAATTGCTGGAATGCCAAGGTTAATCCTGAGACGTTGGTTCAACTCTACGATTCCCATTATGATTCAAAAAAAATTCACATTGGGTTGCGAAGGAATCAGACTCCAATAGCGGAGGACGGCCCTGAGAAATGGATGTAGGTGAAAGCGAACTCCGCCCTCCATAATAGACAGGAGAGGGAAAACGATTGTATTTTGGTCGTCCTTCTTCAAATCAAGGGTATTGTCCGTTACCAGAGAAAGATGAACATCCTCAGGGATAGAAAAATGTCTTCGGAACCCAAAAATTCGACCCTCGGAAAGGAGGTCTTTCAAATGCTTAGCCATTCTAGTGAGGACTCGAGGATATTCTAAATCAAAAATAAAAACAGAAAATAGGATTGCAAGGAGAAGAGAAGAAAACTTACGAAAGGCAAAGGAGACAAGGAGAGAACGGATAGGAGTTGCAGAAAACGCGTCGAAGAAGAGATATTGACTGGCAGTCCAGGAGGTTCAAATATTCGAAAAAGCATGTTTTCGAAGGGACTTAAGTTTCAAATCGTAATAAATGCGAGAGAAGCATGAATGGGGCTAGAAAGCGTTACAATGACCAAAAAACACGTACGCGTTCTGACACGCATTGGGAAGAGGATTAACCGCTGAATTTTTGACTTCTAGCCAAACACGCCGACTAACTAATGCTAGCGAGGTGTTTGGGGGGCAATTGTGGGAGCCGGATAATTGGAATAATCAAAAGCGTACTCTAGAAAACAAATATTACACGGCTCTAACCTGCACAATAAGGATGCCAAACATAATAGATAGGCCGAATAGATACTGAACTATGGAACCGAGTAAATAAGAGGATAATGAGTGACAAGTGGGCCTGGCCACGAGGCCCAGGAAACAAGTATAAATAAAGGAACAACAGACTAAGAAAGGTATGTGAGAATTGTTGTGCTAAACTTAGAATACAAGCATTTTTGTACATTGAGACTGACTTGTCTGTCAGAGTGCCAATTCCGGCACCCTTGACCGGAGTGTTTATTCCTTTTCAGGTGACTAGAAGAGGATCACGAGCGTTCCCCAGGATCAGAAGAGTATTTCCAAACCACTTCTCCACAGTCTCTATCTGCGGCCTTAAGGGCCCTGATCAAAAAAAGGAATCTGAAGCCCCTAGAGCTGCACCCATTACCTAATCCCCTCCCTCTTATAGACAACTCAGCCAAATACTGCGCCTTCCACTAATAGCACGATCATGACACCGACCTATGCTTTAGATTACGTCATGAGATTCAAGATCTCATTGACAATAAGGTGATAGTGCCTCCCAAAAAGCCTGACATCACTACAAACCCCCTTCCACCACATAACCAAACCCCTTCACCTAGGCAAATAAGCCTTATCCAAACACTGGCCGTCCTATACGACCCCAGCATATACATCACTCTCTCCCACCTACCCAAGCCGGCGCTTTTCATCCTATAAAGCATAAATCTGTGCATGATGAACGCGTCCATATCCCGAACCAAACCTATGGTGGTGATCGTGGTAGATGAAGGTAGGGTGGCTTTGTTGGAGGATGAGAATGTCAGTTCAGTGCCTGAGGGCTCCGTGGACTTATTTGAGAAAGAATACAACCCCTGTCGCTATATTGTGCCAGCCAATCATGCTGAATCATGGGTGGAGTTGCCAACATGGCTGGAGGTTAATGTAGTCTGGGAGGACGGACCAAGCCAGGGACTGGATGACTTAGCCGATCTCGAGGAGGACATCAGTAACCTATAGTTCTTTGATGAACTAGATCTGGGGAGTGTACAAGTCGACTGGTTTGATATGAACGGATCAATGGATAATTTGGGGTGGCTCAATGATGAACCGGATATTGATGAGGGGTCTCAATCAAAACTGGAACAACCGGAAGCAGGAACTACTACAGGGACTGGAGCGGTCGATGACAAGGGGAAGTTGCCGGAGAGCACCGGTACTAAGAATTTTTCTCGGGAATTGAGTAGCATTTGTATAGCTGATACAGAGCAAGAGGCCGCACTTAAGTAGTTTGAACACGAAAGAACTGAGAGTGATCAGAAGACTAGAAAAGCCAATGGCCCTGCGGAGACTGACTGTGTTGTGGATGCAAGAATACTTACAATGGAACCAGACAGTTGCTTGTCAGTTGCCGAAGGAACATGATTGGGAGATGATGATTTGCATCTTGCCCATATTGATGAGATTGGGGACAGAATCTGCTGGATGATACTTGGTATTCCGAGGAAGTGGATCACATGACTTGGAGCAGGCGGTACTTCAAGCCCTCACACCTAGACCAACTGGAAGCATCTGGGAAGGATAAGGAGGCAGAGAAACAAAAGGACAAATTGCTAGAAGAAGAAGCTGTACTGAAGTAGCTGAAGAAGATTTAGGCGGACATATCCATCTGGGAGGTTGCTCATGGCTTCGTGCGTACACCGGCAAGCTGTATTGTCTGCAATGGATAAGGCCAAGCTCTTTATCGACACAACCCCTGAGCAGTTAGTGGGACTGGTTTTCCCGAGAGGGGCCTCGCCAACTTTGACCTTTACGGATAAGGAATTGCCACCCGAGGGCTCTGAGCATTACAAACCGTTATATATCTCTGTTGAACGTAAAGAGAAGTGAATACCAATCGTCTTGGTTGATAATGGGTCTATAATCAATGTGTGTTCGTCTCTCACGGCCTATGCTATTGGCTTGAAGCCAATGGATTTTGTACCAACGACCAGGTGATCCGGGCCTATGACAACACAAGTCGAGAGGTGATAGGAACAGTTCAGATCAGAACACAAGTTGGCTTGGCATAACAGGATATTGAGTTTCACAACCTAGATGTTCTGGCCACCTTTAACTTACTTCTTGGACGGCCGTGGCTACACCAAATGAAAGCTGTCTCTTCTACTCTTCATTAGATGCTGAAATACCCCCTTAGAAAAGGGGTAGCCATTGTGTTTGGAAACTCATCAATCCATCCTTTGCTTGAGGTCACCACGCCAGTACTGGAAATTGTGCACGGCGATGAAGATGTTTCCCTGTTTGGGTTCACCTTGGCCGAGGCCTGGGTGGTGCAAGTTATTTTGGCTATTAATGAGGGTTTGTACGTCAGTGTTCAATCTGTCTACCTCATGAACAAGTTACAGCATGTACCCGGAATGAGATTGGGAAGGAGTGGCTAGAAGGGCGTTGCTGCATTGGCCAAAGTGCCACACAACCCTCATACCTTTGGTCTAGGTTACACGCCTACCAAAAAGGATTGGGTAAGAAAGAGAAAGGAAATGGTAGGAAGAGCCAAGGCAAGGCAAAGTGGGAAGCACTATGAGCTAGTGCACAGACCAATTCAAGAAACCCTGAACGGTTGCTTTGCTCGGGTGGGGGAAGACTTCCCATTTTGCGGTTTTCCTAAGCCATGGTTGAACTCTAAGAAGCGGCGTTTGCCTGGCTTTGAGATTTTCTTCGACCTACAATTGTAAGAGGTTGAAGCCACAGAAGAACAGATTGACTTAACTCCTGAGGCTGAACAGAGTACAGAGGATAAGTTCAATGACAATGAATTTGAGATAGGAGCAGCACTGGCTTATGTTTTTTCGGATCCTCAAATCAAACCGGAGAGCTTGGGGGATGACTTCACCATTTCCATGATCGGGGCGGACCTAGGTTTGGACCCTTCTATCGGCATTTTGGATGCATCTAACGCACCCTCCCTCACTTGGTAGCTAGAGGAGGGCTTTTTGTCTGACAGTTCTGAATCAGGTAGTGAGTCAGAATTTGATTCCATAGAGTCTGTGGAGTCAGAGTCTGTGGAGTCAGAATCAGATTCCAGTTCTTCTGAGTCGGAGTCCAATATTCCTGGGGTTGATAACTCGGATGCCATTGTTTTGTCCAGGTCACTTTTTTCCTTTTCTTTTGAGTCGGTTGTAATTGAGGAATTGGACGAACTGGAACTTTTGAATGTGAATGAGAATGCTGCAACAGTTTTTGAGTACTTCTCAGTGCCACTTGTATATTGCATTGATCATGACTTTCAAAATTTTGATGAAAACGACGATGAAGGAATTCCTCTAGTTTTAAAACATTTGATTGATCGAGAGGAAGAGAGGTTTGTAAAACCTCTGGTTGATAAAATCATTTTAATTAACGTGGGTACTGAGAAGGATCTGCGTCTGGTCCAGATCAGGTTCACGTTGTCTTTGGAGGAACGCGAGTGCTTAGTCGCTTATTAAAAGATTTCAAAGATGTTTTTGCGTGGTCCTACGAAGACATGCCTAGAATCGATCCTGAGATTGTAAAGCACCGGATCCCTCTTGACCCTGAGGCCTGACCCGTTAAGCAGAAACTTTGGAGAATACGCCCGGATTGGGCTTTGAAGATGAAGGAAGAGGTCACCAAGCAGATTGACGCAAGGTTCTTGCTAGTATCTGAATATCCGACTTCGTTGACCAATATTGTTCTGGTGCCGAAGAAAGATGGCAGGATTCAGGTATGTATGGATTTCAGATCTGAACAAAGCTAGTCTGAAGGACGACTTTCCTCTACTGCACATCGACGAATTGGTGGACTTCACCGCAGGCCATGCACTGCTTTCCGTCATGGATGGATTTTCTGGGTATAACCAGATCTTGATGGCACTCGAGGATAGAGAGAAGACTGCCTTCACCACGCTGTGGGGAACCTACTGCTATAGGGTGATGCCATTCGGTCTGAAGAACGCTAGGGCTACTTATCAATGGGTTGCAACCATTATCTTGCATGATATGATCCACAAAGAGGTTGAGGTGTATGTGGACGATATGATTGTCAAGTCCAAGGAAAGAGAGGGCCATTACACCGCCTTGAAGAAAATTTTCCAACGGATCAGAGAATATCGGTTGAGGCTGAATCCTCAGAAGTGCACTTTTGGGGTCACAGCAGGGAAAATGCTGGGGTTCTTGATTATGCAGAGGGGCATCGAGGTTGATCCTTCCAAAATCAAGGCCATACTAGAAATTCCACCACCAAGGACTGAAAAGGAGGTGCGCGGCTTTCTAGGTAAAGTGCAATTCATAAGACGGTTTATTGCAAAATTAACCTTGACTTGTGAACCACTATTTGGTCTCCTAAAAAAAGGAAAGAAATTCCAGTGGGATGACCGATGCCAAGTTGCTTTTGAGTAAATCAAACAGTACCTTCAGAACCCACTCGTGTTGTCGTCCCCAGAGCCGGGGAAGCTGTTGATTCTGTATCTATCAGTAACCAACACAACTATAGGCTGCATGCTTGCGCAGGAATCTGAAGATAGAGTGGAGAAAGCCATCTATTACATGAGCAAGAAGATGCTGGAATATGAGACCCGCTACACGCCGCTGGAAAGGCTTGTTTAGCTTTGGTATGGGCCACCAGGAAGTTGAGGCACTACCTATTAGCTCACTTTATAATTCTGGTTTTGAGATTAGATCCCATCAAATATCTCTTCGAGAAGCCAACGCTCACGGCTAGGCTAGCTCGTTGGTTGCTTCTTCTCTCCGAGTTTGATTTGAAATACGTGACTCCCAAGTCTATTAAGGGGAGAGCTGTAGCGGAATTTTTGGCAGATCACCCAGTGGAAGGGGACGAAACAATAGAGTACTTATTCCCGAATGAGGCCATTTTGCAAGTTGAGGAAGAAACTTGGACGATGTACTTTGACGGAGCATCTAATCAGTACGGTTATGGGATAGGGGTGTTGCTAATAGCATCCGACAATTCTCATATACCTTTAGCCTTCAAACTCCGGTTCAAGGTATCGAACAACGAAGCAGAATACGAAGCATGTATCACTGGCTTGGAAGCCGCCCTAGAACTAGGGGCAAAAAGGTTGGACGTCATTGGGGACTCGAACCTGGTTGTATCTCAAGCAAAGGGAGATTGGACAATTAAAGAAGAAAGAATGAAAATCTATCACCAAACCCTAGACGTTCTGATTCCTAGGTTTGAGAAGTTAACCTTCACCCATCTGTTAAGAGAGAACAACAGGTTCACGGACACCTTATCAACTCTATCTTCTATGATAGACATCCCTTCTGGAGTCCAGATGCGTCCGATCATTATTGAACAGAGATATGTGCCGGCCTATGAGTTGATCACCGCAATAGATGAAGTACAAGATCAGAACCCCTGGTATTATGACATCTGGAACTTCTTAGAAAATGAAGCTTATCCACTAGGGGTAAATGCCAAAGATAAGAGGGCAATACGGCGAATGGCTGCTCAGTTTATCATTTGCAGGGGTAAGTTGTACAAACGTGGCCATCTGGGAATGCATAAGCTGTGTGTTAATGAAGAAGAGTCGAAGCGCCTCATAGAGGCCATCCATGGAAAGGAGTGCGGATCGCACATGAGCGGAGTAATGCTAGCCCGGAAGATTCTCAGGCAGGGTTACTACTGGTCAACCATGGAGGAGGATTGTGTCGGTTTTGTTCGACGATGCCATAAATGCCAAATTCATGCAAATCGCACGCTGTTGATGCTATACAACATGACTTCACCATGGCTATTTTCAATCTAGGGAATCGATGTTATTGGGGGCAGTTACGCCGAAAGGCTCAAACGGGCATGAGTATATCCTGGTGGCGATAGACTATTTTACAAAGTGGGTCGAGGCCCAATCCTATGCAGTGCTGAAAGCGTCGCATGTAGCTAAGTTCATAAGGAATAATATCATTTGCCATTATGGGGTCCCAAATGAGATTATTTCAGACAATGGCTCCCATTTCAAGAAGGAAATGATCGACTTGTTGGAGAAATACAACGTGACTTTTCATAAGTCATTCACATATCGGCCACAAACCAACGGAGCTGTTGAGGCCGCCAACAAGAACGTCAAGCACATTCTACAGAAGATGGTGGAAACTTACAGGGACTGGCCAGACAAACTGCCATTTGCTCTCTGGAGTTATAGAACATCAATTCGGACATCTACTGGGGCAACTCCGTATTCTTTGGTTTATGGGATGAAAGCTGTTTTACCGATTAAAGTAGAGGTTCCATCGCTACAGGTTATGGCTGAGTGCCAGATAGCAAAAGGGGATTAGCAGCAGAGCAGGTTCGAGGAACTAATGATATTCGACGAGAGGAAGCTAAAAGCACTGTACCATGTTCAAGGATATCAATGTAGGATTGCCAGGGCTTTTAACAAGAAAGTTAAGTCTCGGAATCTTAAGGAAGAGGATTTGGTGCTCAAAGACAACCGAGCTCCCATCCATGACCCTAGGGGCAAGTTCAGACCCAAATGGACTGGCCCTTACATCATTAAGTCAATCTGGTCGGGTGGAGCCATTATTCTTATGGACCTAGATGGCCTCGAATTCTCCCAACCAATCAACATGGACAAGTTAAAGACATGTTATCCCTGAGAGGCTTGCTAGGCCGAAAACCAGGAAGGGCGACCTAGGCAAAAGTTAAAGCACAAAAAATTAGAGAAAAGAAAAAAGAAAAACTGAACTTGCGAGGTTGAAAACCCAGAAATGGCGGCCTTGGCGAAAGTTAGAGCACAAAAGGAGAGTGTTAATACCCAAACGAACCCGAATCGAACTACGTAAGGCTTGATTCCCATCTTTGGGATATGTAGGCAACTTCATCCTGAAATCCAACCATAAACACTTCCAAATCAACTGTGTCCATGAGATTGTTCTGGTCATCTTTGTCTTTTCTGCATCCAAGAGTTCGGTTGAGATCTTCACTATGAGAGCTAGTTACAGCACAATGCAGTGTTATTCAGACAAGGGGTAATTTCCCATTTCTGGATTCGGGATTGTACATCTCAAGGATAGATTTCAACTGTGTCCAGTTGTGATCCTTATCGAAAATGATTTTAAAAAGTTTTAATAAAAGTTAATTTTGTTCAAATTAATCTTTTTACAACTTAGACCATTTTTGGACCAAAAAAAAAATTTTTCGTACCCACAACTTCAAATTCATTGTTTTTAATACAGAGTTCTCTACCTCTTGATACAAATCAAAGTTGTTTTTTATTACATTCAAAAGGAAAACTTGAACATTAGATCAAAGCAATAAACTTGAGGCATTGATGAGTCAGGTGTTCCTGCGTCCCCTCCCGGAGCTTATAGAAGCTTCAGATGCTAAAGTAGGCCCGGTTTGCGCCTCATTCTAGAGCTAAGCTATGCATTCGCCAGATAAGGTGTAATTGAAATTGGGAGCGGGAGCCAGGAGTTCTCTTGTCCTCCATACAGTAAGATATCAAGCTAATTGTGAGCCTCGAATTGGAAATGAAGCCGGGTACTCTACCCCTTTTTCTGGGCAAGTTTGGTTGTGTCCAAACTGACACCTAAACCGAAATGGAAAGTAGAAGACACAGTGTGTCAAGCCAATCAACTGAATGCCGGGCTATCGGGCCATGCTGTAGCTCATCTCGGGCAGATCAAGCCAGGGGCAACGCCAAGCAATGTCAACAGCAGACCTGTTGCACATCCAGTGGCACCACCACCCCTGATTCGGGAAATCAACTAGCCGTTGGCGAAAGAAATAGCCTTGTGCTGAATATGTAGGGCAAGAGTCCACTACCTTCAACCTATCCATGAGCCATATCTAGAGAGAGATGAAAAATAAGAGAGATTAAAGAATATAGAGGTCTATGTGGAGAGGAAAAGTGAGAAAGGGTTTTGAGAGAAAAACAGAGCCTCGGTACCGAGTGATGTGAGAAATACATGTGAGGTGGGGTGGGAAACATTACCTGCAAAAGTAGTGGACTTCCTGCGAACTTGGTTGTCTTTTGCTGGTGGAAGGCGTCCAAGCCTATCAAAGTCTCGGTTAATGCCAAGCCAATGCAACTTCTGCCCTCTTTCAAGCCTTGGGCCACTTTGATCAAGCGAATGCTAGACCCTCCGAAGCCAGGAGCAAGTAGAAAATGAGCCAACATACACAAACAAAGGGCGTGCTGCCGAAAGCTCTACCAAAGACGATCGCTACAGTTGCCAGCGTCAAAAAATTGATGAATGAGGCTAGGAATGTCCAACTCTTAGTTTTGAACCAAGGATCGAGCCTCATGAGAAGTGAGCCCACACATTCTTCCTAGAGCTTGGATGTGGCTAAAGCGGGACTGAGGCAAGATTTCCTCGCCACGCCGAGATTCCATCAAAACTTGGAATTCTTCAATTGTCGGACACATCTCTTGTCCCCCGAAGCTAAATACATGCGTGACCGGATTCCAACATCTAGCCGCGACATGAAGGAATGGAAAACACAGCGGGGTACTGTAGACACCCCATTTTTGACCGTCCTCAAGACTTGGACGTCACCGCTTGAACACTCGGTGATCATCCATGTTTGTGTTCGTCTTGAGTTCCTGGAGGCCGTGGCAGCGCGCCTCGCCTCAGGACCTCTCGACTCAACTGTTTTGTGTCTGGTTTTGCACCAAACACTTGTGTTTTGCCTTTGAGGGGCAGGGTAGGGCTTGTAGACCATCCCCACCCATCACCGGCCCTGGCTTGAGGCCACCGGCTATGTTTTGTTGCCACCGGCCAAATGTTTGGCCGGCCGGCACTTTAGATGGCCGGCCGGCTATCTTTTTTTGGTCAATTGCATGTTTGGCCGGCCGGCTACTGTGCATCTGCTTTTGCAGATATTTTTCTGCAGCTGGCATGCACTTTCACTCCCTCTATACACGTGTATAGAGGGATTGCCCTCTTGTTAGCTTCCTTTGGAAGCCTTACAAGACAAAGTTGTCTATAAGAGGGGGTCTTCTCTCCCTCTTTTAAGGGTTAGACAATTTAGACAGAATTTTCAGAGGGTTTTGAGTTTTAGGGTTAGGGTTCATATGTCCTCCATCTCTATATCTCTCTCTTTGTTTTGTGAGTGTTTTTGCCTTAGTTTTGCACACAAACACCCACCATCACACCTTTTCTTGGAGCTGAGGTCCTTGAGAGTTGTTTTTGGAGTTTTGGAGCTGGTTTGAGCTTGAAGAACCAGCTGGTCCACCATTGGTGAAGAGGGTCTACAAGGGTAAGAAACTCGTCCCTTTATTCCCCATTTTTGCATTGCATTTTTGCCTACCTTGCATCTGTTTTTGAGCTTTGTGTATAACATATAAAAGTTCTAATTTTTAGTGCTCTAAATAGTTGGTTAAGGTTGATTTAAGCTTTGGGGTTGTTTGACCCCTCTTAAGCCTTGAAAGGCTCCATTTTGTGCCATTTTGGTTGAGCTCTGGGACCATTGTGTTTGGGCCTCCTCACCACTAAAATCTTGAGGGATTTCAGTGATGAGGATGGTTCCTTGAGGTCCTAGGAAGGAGAGGGCCACCCCCTCTCCTTGTTGTCCTTGAAAAGGGCCTTTTTTGCTTCTTAAGGGAGCATCTAGTCTAAGTGTGTGTTGGCCATGCCTTAGTGGATTTTCATGCTTATTATGTTATAATATGCCTCTGTTTTTAGTTAGTTTGGACACACCTTGCTTGTTTAGCATACATGTCTTGTAATGCCATATTGTAGCCTTAACATGTATCTAGGTTTTAACCCTTGTTCAAGCATGCTTTTGGCCTAGCTTTGTGAAGCTTTTGTACTTTTTTTTGCCATGTTTAAGGTCTGTTTTTGGTTGTTTTGGTCAACCATAACATGTATTGCATAGCTCCTTTGCATTGTTAGCTTGTAGGCTTTAAGTATGTGAAGTGTTGAGCATGCATTGTTTGATTTATTTTAGTGGTTTGGCACCACTTATGGCATCATTTCAGTCCCCATGACATGCTTGTATGCTTGCCTTTGATGCCTCTTTGATGCCTTAAAAGCTTGTGTTGTACGCTCCATGTTTTGGCAACTATGCATGCTTTTGGATTTGAGCCATTTAGATGCCATCTAGATGTGTTGTTAGCTTTGTTTTAATATGTTAAAACTCTGTTTTTGATCATTTAATTCATGCCATGTTTAGTTTTGTTAAGGGTAGTTTGATGCCTCCCTTAGCTTACCTTGGGTTTTGGATCTTGGTTGCATGTCTTGGCTTATCCTATTTAATTGATTTGGCATCATATTTAACATGATTTTAGAGCTTAATGTGTATGCTAATTGTCCATGTTTAGTCTCTTTTAAATGTGCTTAAAAGTTGCTTTTTATGTGCTTAAGTGTTGGCCTATTAACATATGCTTGTGTGTGTGTGTTGGACCTCACTTCCATAGCATTGGCCATTGTTTTAGGCTTGTTTGAAAGTCGCCTAATTTAGTTTAAGTCCATCCCTTTGTTTGTTGCATGCTCTCCTTGTATGTTTAGTATATTAGTGAGTTGTTGCACGATTGAAATCGCATGATTGAATGAAGTCACATGCTTGTTTGCATGCTTAAACACCCACATTGTGCCTTGCACTTGTAAGTTGCGTTGCTTCATGCCTTACATGCTTTCTTTACCTAGGTTGTATGCCTAACATGCATTGCTTCCTTTCAATTATCTATGTTGCATACTAGCCAACATGCTTAGAGTTGCATTGCATTAGCATGTATACTTGGCCTCTTGAATTGCTTGTGATAGAGGTTGAGTCCAATTTGTTTGATTATGTGCATTGCATTCCATATCAAAATGCACACTTGATTCTTCGGGCCATCATGCATGGAAATGCGCGATTGGTGGTCCGAGAATCGAAGATCATGTCCCTTTGAGTCATAAATATGATAAGGGGTGTGATTGGTGCATACATTGCTTGAAATGCATTGCCATGCCAAGTTCTGCCCTCTGCTGCTGTCGAACCAGTTTTTGCAGGAAGATTTGGCCGGCCGGCCGGCCATCTTCAGTGCTGACCGGCCATCATTTTTGACCGATGGAGCAACTTTGTGGCCGGTGACCATTATCCATGGCCGGTGGCCAATCCCCTCAGCCGGTGGTGTTCCATAACACTCAGAAAAGCAACCCTGAGACTTTGTCAGTCATCAGAGAAGCAGAGCGGGGAAAACAGAGGCAACTTGAGCATGGTGGCGGATTTCCGAGCAAAACCGAGCGCGCACTGCATTGGGTCTTCATCCCGAGACTGTTTACTGCTTAATTAGATTAATTAATGTGTTAATTAATTAGGTGGTTTATAATATTGGTTAGCTTGCGAGTTAGTTAATCTGTATTATTCTTTTGGTCCCTCCGAGCGAGGGCAAATTTGTAATAAGTGTGCGTGAGTGTGTGTATGTCTTCCAACCTCACGTCTTTCTTCCCTTTTATTTAACCGCTTACAATGGTTAGATTTAGGGCATATTTCAATTAGCATACTTATGCTTCTCATGTTTGCATTCATTCATCAGTATTGCATGCACCGGGCTCGGTACATCATGCTAACTGCACTTGCATTTCAATTCCAAGTTGAGTACTTGTTAGTTGCAGCATTTCACATGCCATTCCTAGATTAGCCGAGCCTACTCTAGTGACATTTTGTATGCGATGCATTAGCCACTTAACATGAACTAGGGTCACGCATGATTACTAACATGTTCTTATTTTGGCACGGAGTACTTTGTAAGTATTTTATGCTTTAGCATCTCGCATGAGTGTGAATGTTAACATGACAGCATGCTTACCATGTGGCTAAATGCTTATGTGCTATAAACTGCCTGAATGCCTGTGGGTGAAGGTTGGATTGTTTGAGTTGGAGCAACTCATTGAAATCTGTGTTTTTAGCCTACTTGCGAGTAGCAAATTCCAAAGCGTTTTCCAAAAAACGGATATGCAATGTTTCGTTCCAAATTAGGCAATCTAGTCTATACTTTTGTGTTGTGCGCATCACATAGTAATTCTAGCTAATTAACTGGAATAAGAACACATAACATTTTCAAAAACGAATATCACGGTTAGTAGAGGCCGATCTTCGGATCGGGCGAGAGGGGGTGCTCATAGTTGACCTTCCCCAATCGTACCCAAGCTCCCGAGCCGAGGCAACTTTGGTGATGACGGACACGTGGCCTTTGGCATCGAGTCAGGGTTTCCTAAATTTCCCCATTAAAAAGATATTTAGGTGGCGACTCTGTATCTGGAAAAGCAATCCATGTTTGGCACTTCTTTTCTAAAAATCTGTTTTCTTAAAACGATTTGCCGGATTCAGACTCTTTGGTTCAAGATTAAGAACCGACACAAATCGAGTCCGAACTGTGGGGTGAGGCCCTCACGTGGGGCGCGTCCACAGGTACGACTTAACAGGAATAGTGCATTTATGCTGAAACCCTAGAAATTCAGCTTTTCCAAGCCATCTAAAGTTATAATCCAATTTAAGAGTTTTTTGGCAGAAAATGGCTCCATTTGTGACAAAATTAGAGCTAAAATGAAGAAATCATGAAGCTGGAGCTTTGTAGAATATAAGGTAGTGAGTGGAGGCTAGGTGTCAACATTTCGGAGGTTCTGCACATTGATGACCGGCAGAGGGAATTGGTGGCCTGCAGGCCATCCTTCATGGACGACAGCCTCCCTTTGTACCCATTGTCCTCTTTTGTGGAGATTCATTTGCATACAGCAGTTGTATTCTGTTATTCATGTCTTTTGAGGTCTTGTTTTCAGTCCCTTTGGGCTTAAGAGTGTTTATTTGAGTTGTATTCGTCTTGTTTTGCTTATTGAGTTGTATTTGTGTTGTTTATCAAGTCCTTGTTTTGTTTATCGAGTTGTATTTACATTGATTAGCCTGTCGAGTTGTTGTTTTGTTTATCGAGTTGTTTTACTCTATTTGTTATTTCAGTTGTTAGTTGGTTCATTACCTGATTAAGACAATGCCAATAGAATGTGAAGTTTTCAATCAATCTTATTTTTTTTATGTTGTGCAATGTTATGCAATGCTCAGAATGCAAAATATAACACTTTTTCATCAAAAGTTGTTTTCATGCCGATCATGGTCACTTTTTACAGAAGAGTACGAGTTTTTAAAGAAATAAAACTAGTCTAAACTGTACAAAGTGCCAACACTACAAGCAAAAAAGAAACTAAGTAAAAAGCATAGATCGATCAGCATCGGCTATCTCAGGCTCGAGAGGCCCTCTTCATCCTCTTCCTCGGTGGAGTGGACTCTGTAAGTACTGTCTCCATCAGCACCACTGTCAGAGGCCCCTATATCTGAGCTAGCTGCTGAACCTCCCTCAACATCATCTTCACCCTCAGAATCTGAGCCAGCGTCATCGTCTCCGTCCTCAAATGACTCTGACTGTAGACTTGCTGCCTCCTTATCCTCGTTCGTCTCATCATCATCGTCGTCTAGGACGGGTTCTGAAGGGCCACTCTCGTTACGGGTGCCTCTAGCTCTGCCTCTACTGTGTGCTAGAACCTGTCTCCCTCTCCTCCTTGCTATTGGAGGAGGTACTGAAGGTCCTGCTGCTTTTTGTCGCCGCCGGTCTTGTCGGTAAAGATGGGACCTGAAAAGGTAGTTGGTATATGTCAGCCATAGTATGTGTATCAGATGCAAGTGTGGTGTGCAGAATAGGTATATACAGAGTGTAAATACAATACGAGAATGCAGTGTGTCAGATGTGATCTATACATGCAGTGTATCAGTGCAGGGTGAAGAAGTGTTCGGTTGAAATGCCAGTTTTAGTACATCAGTAGAGATATGATGACCGAAATAATGCCAGTTTTAGTACATCAGTAGAGATATGATGACCGGAATGTAAGAAAACTGAAAAGTTTTACCTTAATACCGTGGGAACCGAGTATCGCCTCCCTCCTCAAGATCATGCCCTCGAATGAGGCCAACATCTTGAGTAACCCGTCGACGTTCTCTGTGGAGGCCTGCAAATGCAAGTTGGGATGATCAGTGTCTGGAATGAATGAATGTCTGAGTATCTGAGCAAGAACGAAAAATGAAATGAAAAATGAAATGCATACCAGACGTGCATCAGGCGTCCTGACATATCGGTGACTAGGCAACAGAGACTCAATCGAAATTTGATAAGGCTCTCCGAAGTACCGCCAACCTGTCAACTCGGTCGGAAGCTCTGGCCAACCAGTCCTCTGCTCTGCCTGGGAAGCCCTGCTACCACAGGCTGTGCTCGCTCGACTCGCTCTGCATCTCACCCTCACGGCAGGAGCTCTCGCTTCCTCACCCCCACGAATGCCAGTTAGAGGTGGCATCAGGTGTGTCTGGATGAAGGTCGCATAATCGCCCTCTACACAGAAGTAATTTGCCTCCAGCCCTAGTATGAACTAGATCACCTTGTTGGCAGACAATCTATGTGTCTCTCTCATGGACACTAGAGGTGCCATCGGTATAAATGGGGTAGGCAGGCCCAAAGTCTGGCACGCAAAACGCTCGCCCAAGAACCAGGGGCAGCAAATCGGGCCCTCGAGAAGAATGCGATGGTGTGTGATGACTCGAGCTTTATCATACTGGACTTAGAGCCCCGACGGTATCATGGCCCAGGGCTGCAATGTGATTTGAAATAGAGAATGAACAGATGATTAGTCACTATCAACTGATTAATGTATGGATTAAAATGATTGAAAAGTAGGATGACTTTGTTTTGGCTTACCTCATGTGCTACAACCACATCGGAGCCCTGATGGTATCATGGCCCAGGGCTACCTTTGAGTCGTCTTTATCAAATACGATTTTGTCGTTGCATAGAACGTGCATTTCTTTGTCGTTGCGTGGAACATGCGTTTTGTATGGTTGTATAGAACATGCATCCCCATGTTTACATAGAGTATGCATGTTGCATTGAATATGCATTGTTGTTATTTTGCATAGAACATGCTCTCGCTCACGTCGCATAGAATATGCTTCTGTTTTGTTTCTTGTATGTTGTGCATAAAACATGCCTCTAACATTGCGCCACGGTTATTCATCTTGCATGGAACATGCATTCTCATTGCATTGTTCCTGTTAAGTTTCTTTCTTATGTAGGCATGATATTGTGTGTATGGTACATTCAAAGCTGGTGCAACCAGACGATATTGTATGTATGGTTCATTCAAAGCCGGCGCAACCAGACGATATTGTATGTACGGTTCATTCAGAGGAATTCCGGGTAAGATCATTCCTGTCCCTTGAACTCCTTGCTTTGGTTAGAAACATTCGGGTACGCCCGGTGTTTACACCACTCCTTGCTTTGGTTAGAAACATTCGGGTACTTCCGGTGTTTACACCACATCCTATTTTGGTTAGAAACATTCGAGTACGCCTAGTTTTTACACCAGACCCTGTTTTGGTTTGAAACATTCGGGTACGCCCGGTGTTTACACCACACCCTATTTTGGTTAGAAACATTCGGGTACGCCCGGTGTTTACACCACACCCTGTTTTGGTTAGAAACATTCAGGTACGCTCGGTGTTTATACCACCTTGCTTGGGTTAGAAGCATTGGGACGTGTTCCTGATGTTTATACCACCCCCCCGGTTGGAAGTGTTTGGAACGTGTTCTGATGTTTATACCACCTTGCTTTGGTTAGAAGTGTTGGGATGTGTTCTCGATGTTTATACCACCCCCCTCCCCGGTTAGAAGCATTTGGAACGTGTTCCGATGCTTATACCACCCTGTTTTGGTTAGAAACATTGGGACGTGCTCCGATGTTTATACCACCCTCCGGTGTTTACACCACTCCCTTTTCCCTCTCGCGTGTGACGCGTTTGGACGCTTTGTTTAGAGACATGCAGGCGCGTCCCGGTGTTCTCATTACCTCTTTTCCCTCTCGCGTGCGACGTGTTAGGATGTTTCAGTTTAGAAGCATTTGGGCGAGTCTCGATGTTCACATCATCCCTTCTTTCCTTTAGCATGCAACGCGTCGGAATCTTGTTTGAGACCTCGGGTGCGTCCGACAATCGCTCTTAGCCTTTCCTGCGTGTTACGTAGTTAAGATTGCATAATTTTCTTACATCCATTCTGCATGAAATGTGGTTTGGTTTGTAAGTCTCCTGCGTAGCATGTTTGTCTACTTACTTTCCTGTATGAGATTATTGTACCTTGTTGGTTTTCTTAAAATATGGCATTTTCCTTGCCTTACATTTGCATTTAAATGCTTCATTACAGCCTCATTCCATGATCATAAGTTATTGTTCTTGCATTGTGCATACCGTTTGCATCTTGCCCTAGCCTGCGGGCAAAACTATATATTGCTACCTTGAATGTTTGTCTAAGTCTTGCGGCCTTGTCAAAATGGGTCGTCTCTGAGCTTTGACATTCACTCACGTCATTTCATGACTTCAAGTTTTGTCAAAGAGGGGCAACTGTAGACATCCCATTTTTGACCGTCTCCAAGACTTGGATGTTCTTGCAGGTACATCCAATGGCGAGTCTGATTGCTCGTCGAGCGCTCGAAGTTTGCGGCGGAATGCCACAAGTTTGAGTTTTCCTAAACCTTGTATCCATTCTGTCTCTTTTTTGGACCATGTCTAGGTCTTTCCAGTTTGATGTTGTTGATGGCCTGTTGGCCATCATTAAGGGCTACTGGCCATGGTTCTTGGCCTGCAGGCCATCAATGTGCCCCTGCGGGCCATCACTGATGGCTGGCCGGCCACCAGTGCATCAGCAGATATTTTGTGATATTTTGTGCCAGCTGTTTGCACAGATTGAAGCATCTTCTAGCACGTGTATGGCTAGATCTTTATGAGGGGATTTTGCATCTTCTATATATAGAGGCCCTCTCTTGCATGTGCAAGGGTTAGAAATTTTTGAAGACAAAAAAATCTTTCTCTCTCTTTAGAATCCCCTCTCTCTAGATATTTTGTGCCTTATAGCCTAAATTCTCTACACTCTTGCATCTAAGCCCTTGATCAAACTTGATCACGATTGAGTTGACGTTACTTGAGGCCCTCTTTGAGCTCTGGAAGAGGATTTTGGCTTGGTTTGGCTTGATTTTGGTGCTTAAATTGCATCTTGTCTTCAAGAAGTAGAACACTTGTGTTTTAAGCTTATTTTAAAGACTTATTTTGCCATCTTTACATACTATTTTGAGGCTGGTTTTGGCCTCTGAAAATCTCTATTTTCATGGTCTAAAATGGTGGTTTGAGGTTTGTTTGGAGTTAGGGATAGTCTACGCTTCTTGTTGCCTGATTATTAAGTTGTTGTGCCATATTTCAAAGCTTTTAAAACAACTTTTTTTGGCCCTTTTAACCACTGAATTCCAAGGTATTTTCAGTGGTAACAATCTTGTTTTGAGGTCCAAAATGGGAGGGGTTAGCCTCCCCTCCTTATGTCTTGCTTCCATGCCTAGGTTGCTTCACATGTTAGCATGATTTTCTAGCTTAACCTAGCTTAATTCAAGCATGTTTTAGGCTTTATTTTGGCATGTTTCAGATCTGTTTTGGGCTACTTGGAGCACTTGAGGTTTGCTTTCTATGCTTGTAGTGCAATTGTGCTTAATAGTTTAACTTGTGCTATGTTTTGGCCTTTTATTCTAGCTATTTTTAGTTTACTTCAAACATGTTTTAGGACTCATTTTAGGCAGTTTTAGGACTGTTTTGAAGTGTTTGTACCTTTTGAGCTTTGTATTGCATGCCTATAGTGTTGTGATCTTCACTAGTTTGGTGTTTTAGGCTTCTAAACATGATTTGATTGGGTTGTTTGCATGTTGTAGTGTCATTTTGCATATAATTTTAGCACACATAATATCTGCAACCTCTCTCATTTCATCACTTTTTCATTTGCTTTGAGGGTTGGTTAACCTTTGGGTTGTGTTTAAGCTTGAGATTGAGATTTGTGCTTAATGGTTTTAATCCTCTTTTGAGTGTTTCTCCTAACCAAAGGCATGATCTCTCTCTGCCTTAAATCCTCCTTTGGTTGACACCTCTTCCATTAGAGGACACTCACCTTGGACTTAATCAACTAAAGAATGAGTTGGTAACTTAAAATGAGTAAATAAAAGTGATAAGTAAAACTTGAGCAAGTTAAGCATTTTGTGTTGCATTGCATGTGTTCAATCGGACGTTATATTGAACACAAGGAAAATTGGAGCATTTCATACTAAAAGTGATTAAATGAGCCAATCTCTTTTGTCTCCATTGCCTTTGATCACACATGATGAGGTGATGGTCTTGAGTCTTATTTTTGCATACATTGAAATTGTACTCCTTGGTTCCTTGGCCATCATGCATTGAAAATGCTTGGTTGGTGGTTTTGGATCCAAGTGTGCCACTCCTTTGAGGTTTTGAGATGATAAGGAGGGGCACAGTACAAATAAACCCCTGGAAAACCCTCAATTTTCCTATGTTTATGCTCTGTTGCAGTGTGGTAACTTAGAGCACCAGTGGCCGGCAGTGCCTCATTCTTGGCCGGCAGGGGGCTAGCAGCAACCAATTATGGCCGGCAGGCCACTGGTGCAATCCTCATCAAGTTTTTGGTAAGATGGAGCAGAAAGTTTTTGGAGTATGTTCAACCCTACAAACAGAGCCTCTCGGGAGCAAAACAGAAGGCTTTTCGGGGTGAAAACCGAGTGCAAGCATCCTCCACTTTTTGAAGTAGAGCTGAGGCAGTGTAGTTTAAATATTTTGCATGATTTAGTTTGTGTACATTTGTGTTGTAATTTACTTAATTAGTTTGCTAATTAGTTAAAGTGTTGTAATAATTAGTAATTAGTTTGCTAGTTATTCATTTGATTTGTAATAATTATTCTAATTAGTTTATTTTGATTAGTTAGCCTAGCTTAGCTTAGATTAGCTTAGCTCTTATTTATTCGGACCCTCCTTCGTGAGGGCACAATGTTGTAATAAGTGTGCATGCGTGTATGCATGTCTTCCAATACACTACATTTTTGCATATTAACCCTTAACCAAAATTGATCATCTTTGAGCTGAGGTCCCTTGAGATGTTGTTAGAGCTCTTGGAGGTGGTTTTGACTTGCATTTGTGCCTAAAGTTGTGATTGGCTTCAAAAGGTATAACACTTGTCTATTAACTTGTTTAAGTATACTTGTTTCTCTATCTTTTCCCATTATTTTTGAGCCATTTTTGAGCTGTAAAAATCTCTATTTTAATGGGCTGAAATTGGTGTTTTAAGCCATTTAAGGTTTGGGGGGTGTCTCACCCTTCTTTATTCCTTGCTTCTAAGGCTTTTGCACATTTGTTTCCCATTTTCAAACCAACCTTTTTGGGCCTTTAACCACTGAATTTCAGAGTATTTTCAATGGCAAAAAACATGTTTTGAAGTCCAAAATTGGAGGGCTTAGCCTCCCCTCCTTATGTCTCGTTTGCTAACCTAGTTAACTCTATATGTTAGCATGATTTTCTAGATTTTTGTAGCTATATTCCAACATGTTTTTACCTTTGTTTTAGACTGCTTTAGCTCTGTTTTGGGCTGTTTGGGTTAGTTGAGTCTTGTTTTGCATGGTTGTAGTGTAAAGGTCCTCACGAGGGTGGTGTTTTAGGCCATTAGACACCATTTGTTTGAGTTGATTGCATGTTTTAGTATTGTTTTATACTTCATTTCAGCACCTAAAGCTCTGCAACCTCCCACATTTCTTCACTCTTTAATTTGCTTAAAGGGTTGTTTCAAACTTGGGATTCTTTAAGCTTGAGATATTGACGTCCATGCTTAATGGTTTAATCTTCTTTTGAGGGTTCATTACCAACGGCATGAAGCTTCTCTCATGCCTTAAACCACCCCTTGGTTGACACTTCTTTCACATTAGAAAACTCTCACCAATGGACTTAATTGATTAACTAATGGTTGGTAACTAAAATGTCACGCCCTTGACTTGCCCCTAAAAGTTTGGGCATGACCTATTCAGAAACGGACATTTAACCTGGTGTACATAACATACGGGGCCTTATCAGAAGCACTACCTATAATAATAATAATAAAAAAAAAAAAAAAAAAAACAATAAGACAAGCATCTCCATTGAGCCACTAATACCATGCCAGGATCACATACATCAGAATAAGCAGATAAAGTCTAAAAACAATATCCCTTAGCTGGTTATACACATACACATATACAGTCCCAGCCCTAAAATCGGGCGTATACAAAACCATTGAAGTTATATGCATTCAACCTTAGATGGGCAACCAAAAAGTAGGCCAATCATCTTAACAAGCTTCACAAAATAAATGGCCTCGTAAAGTGCCTGGACACACAAGGGTTGACAAAAGAAAACGGGTGTCATGGCTAGGATTGACCACCTGGTTGGTTACCTACAGAAATAGACATAACATAGAGTAAGCCAGGCTCAGTGAATAGTAATACTTAAATAAAACAATGCTTAACTTGAAACATAATAGATCAATGCGTATGAAAGTGCACACATAGTTAGTCTGATTTTGTACTAATTTCATAACGGCTTTAGGCTCAGTCTTGAAACATAATGACTTGAAACATAATATCTTGAAACATAATGGCTATAAGCCCTTGAATAGAGTGGCATAAAGCCCTTGAACATTGTGGCGCGAAGCCCTTAAACATAGTGGCACAAAGCCCTTAAATAGATTGGCATTACGCCCTTGGATAAACTCGTATGAACTCAAGAGGTGCCTCACACGAATTCTAGAGGTGACTCGCATCGTAGCACTTAGTTCTGTGTAGCACTTTGTTTCATATCATAACAACTTATACGGAATGGCCATAGGCCCCGAGGTTTACAAACACTTAGAATCATATGAAAGTATTTCATTCTTTCCTTTATTCCTTTTCATGCTTGGCTTCATTCACATAGTTACATACATAATAGTCATGCGTTAATAGAATGCTAATGACAATCATTAGCTATATGTGAAGCGTACTACTACTCACAGTGTTGCGATGACGTGCTTGTTCTTTCCGGAGTGTGCCCTTCACACGTTCAAAACTTACATTTTAGTTTATCTTTCATATCAAATTACTTTCTGTTTCGCTTTACTTCGAAGGAATTTATAAATATCGAAAAGGCATCAAATATATATTCCGACAACATTAGAGGGTCCTACACGCAAAACGGAGCAACCCATGTTTTTCAGCATGGGCCGCACGTGTGGCTGTGAGCCCCGCACGTGTGGCAAACTCCCCCGCACGTGCGGCAAAATTCCCCCACACATGCCTTTTAAGCAGAACCAACCCTAAAAAATTCAGCATTTGCCGCACGTGCGGCAGTGACTCCCGCACGTGCGGCGATTGCCCTGTTTTGGCCCGAAAATTTCAACAAACCTCATTCTTTTGGAAGTGTTTGCAAGGCTCCAAGATGGATCTTTTCATTGCCAAATCATGGTTCAAAAAGCATGTAATTCAAAGTACAATATACACCAATCTAACTTTAATTAAACTCATGAACACAACTCAATTGATTAATCAAAAGTTGAAATTCATAAACACAATTCCATTTCTTGAGGTTCTTAACTTCACATGCACATAACATAACATAGATACACAAAATCATGATCATAAAAGTGAATACCAACTTGATGATGAAGAAGACACATAAATGATAGGATTATCATATCAAAACTTCAACACACACATCCAAGACTTTCATCACACTTAAGATCATACCAAATCAAAAACTTCCTATTTCAAATTGAGGAAGAGGATTGGACTAGGGAAATTCAACTTACCTTAGCTTCAATCTCTCTCAATTCTTCCTTGTTCCTAGCCTCTCTTCACTTTTCTCCCAGGGAATATTTTATGAGAAGGTTCCTAAGTCTTGAGCTCAATGAGGATCTTATAGACATACATACATATATATATATATTGAATAAGGACAAAAATCAATCGTTTAAACATCCGAAATTGAAATTTCCCAGAAATGCTTAATATTACCTAAAAATTATGCTGATCTCATATATAAAATCAATTTCAGATAATTAAGCCCCTAAGGCTTCCAATTTCTAATCCAAACATTCTAATGTAACAGATACTTTTCTTGTTAAACAGATAGACATCCTTAAACATAGGGTTCACTTACTTAACCTTAATTTCTCATAGGATTTCACAATAAGCATTCAAAAACACAAAATATGGTCCGAAAACATATCAGAAAACATGTATGAGGGTTGGGTTATTACATAAAATGAGTAAATAAAAGTGGCAAGTAAAATTAAACAAGAGAATGACTTATGTGTTATGTGTTCAATCGAACGTTAATTGAACACAAGGAAAATTGGGACATTTCATACTCAAAGTGATGAAATGTGTCAAGTTTTCTTAGGTCTCCATTGCCCTTGATCATGCATGATAGGGTGATGGTTCTTGTGTGTCTCATTTTGCATTTATTGAACTTGCATGTCTTGAGTCACAAGCCATCATGCAATGAAATTGCTTAGATTGGTGGTTTGTGGCTTAAGTTCACCTTTCCTTAGATTTGTTCATGAAAAAAGAGAGGTGAATTGTGCAGACAATCTGTGAGAATGTCTTTCTTTTGCTCTGTTTGTCCTCTATTGCAGCAGGTGAAACAATGCATCAGTGGCTGGCAGGCCACCATCCTTGGCTGGCAGAGCACCATCCTTGGCCGGCTGGCCACTGATGCAAACCTCAGCAGAATGTTGGTAAGATAAAGCAAAATGGTTCCGAAAGTGTTCAACTTTGCAAACATAGGCTTTTGAGAGCGAAACGGAGGTCTTTTCGGGTGGTATCCGAGCATGTGCATCTTCTATTTCCTGATGAGGAGTAGTGGTAGTGTAGTTAGAGGCTTTGATTGCTTATTTCGCTTACACTTGGGTTGTAGCTTAATTAGCTTAGCTTACAAGTTAATTCATTCAAGTGATGTCATAATTAGTTAATTAGTTTAGCTATTTATTTCATTTTGGTTTGTAATAATTAGCCTAATTAGCTTAATTAGCTTAGCTCTAATTAGTCGCTAGTCAGTTTTTCGTGAGAGCGTAATGTAATAATGTGTATGTCTTTCAACCCCACGTCTTTCTCCCTTTTATTTATCCACTTTTGATGGTTAGATTAGGGACATGTTTCAATTAGCACACCTTATGCTTGCATCCATTCATTTTGTCTTACATGCACCGAGGCTTAGCGCATCATTCAAACTGCATTGTCATTTTAATACTTTGATGAATACGTGCTTAGACCACATGTCTTTAATCAATTCATATGTCATATTAGTAGCCGAGCCTATTAATTGCATACTACATGTGTTACATTAGGCATCTTATATAATTAGGAAACATGCATTTTTTTTCTAACTCATATCTTCTTAGCTTGGAGTACTAGGTGAGTTTTTAGTGCTTTAGCATACTTGCATAAGTGTGAATGATTACCATGACTAACATGCTTACCATGAGGCTAAATGCTTAATTGATAAATTGCTTGAATGCCTGTGGATGGAGGCTAATTGCTTGAATTGGAATAATTTGAGTAATGTATGTATGCGATCATTTTTTCAAGTGGTCCATATTAGAAACAATTTTCAAAAAACAAGCATGAAACCAAATGTTCCAATTTTGGCAAGTTAGTCTATACTTGTGTGTGTATGCATCACATAGTAATGCTAGACTAATAATCAGAACAAGAGCATATAATGTTTATAAAAAATCATATCATGATTAGTAGAGGCCGATCTTTGATTAGGCAAGCGAGGGTGCTCAATTCATGACCTTCTCCTCTCGTACCGAAGTTCCTAAGCCAATGCAACTTTGGTGATGACGGACACGTGACATTTGGCACGAGTCATGGGTTTCCTAACTTTCTCCAAAATAAAATATTTAGGTGGCGACTCTGTATCTGGCAAAGTAGTCCAATTTTGGCATTTTTGATTCAAAATGAATTTTCCAAATGATTTACCAAATTTTGACTCTTTGGTGTTTATCAATTTCACATTACACTTGTGAGATTAGATTCAGAACCGCGGAAGTCCGAACTATAGGGCTTCTTTTGAGTTTCTGAAAGGGGGCGTGAAAAAGCCGAGCTACAGTTTCTGGCGACTCTGCTGGGGATTTAGAGAACTTGACTCGAACTCATGATATGATATTTTATTTACATTTATGTGTTTCTTTGCATTTACATTTGCATCGATGCGCCTATGTCACTGTGTTTGCCATCTACTATTTCTGAACGGTTTGTCGGAGGCTTGCTTGGAAAAGCTTGCCAAAAGGCTGACCGGTTACGAGCTCTGCCACGATGGGAACACAACCCTTGGATCTAGACTACCACTATACTGTCTAATCCTCCTTTCACTTCTCGGTGTTAGGTGTGAGAAGTACATTAGGTAGTCTTGCTCAAGTACCCTTTTTGACCAATCGGCCTAGTTGCATTTCGAAAACCATAGAGACTGTTCCAAATTAGGACAGGTTGCTTACCCAAATTCAGGATTGTGTGAAACTGAATTGTTTGAGTAATGAACCCTAGTTCCTGACGAAACTAGGACAGGGTAACCCTACCCCATCATAGGGGTGTTTTTGGCTCTCACTTGCTTGATATGTGCTTTTAGAGTGAAACTCTACAGGAATGTATGTATCAGTTGCAAGTTTGGGTATCAAATTTGGGGGCAAAGATCTGTATTGAGTACAGTGTTGCAGCTTTTGAGTAGAACTATGTGTTGTTAGCATCTGAGCTGAGGTACTGCGCAATTTCTAATTTTTGTTTTCTTTTTGCTTTATTTCTTTTTGCAAGGTAGTTTATCACAATTGCTTTGGACGATTCTATTACCCCCCAAGCACTCTGGACCCGTGTAAGGAGACTTTAGAGATTCGGGGATCTTGTTAGGGGACAACCAGTGTTTGCTTCACTCTCACCGGTTCTGAGACATAGGAGGGTTAGGCATAATTCACCAGTTCAACAATCATTTGCATCTAGTCAAGATCAAACCTCTACATCTAGACCGGCAAGAGACCACCCGCCTATCCAGATGGCCCAGTTTCCTTCAGGAATGGAAGACTTGATCTGCAATCTTCAGCAAACCATTAAGGCCATACAATAAGATGCTATCCGCCAGGCTGAAGTTACAGCCCACCAAGTTGAAATCATAAACAGGCTGCAGTAACAACAACCACGGCCAATAGTAGCTTCTTCATCCCATGCACCTCCAGTGGGTATTTCGACACCCGGAGTCACTATCAATGTCCAAAAGAATCTGGGCAACCTGGTAGACCCCATCCCACCACAATCCTCCAAGGCACCAGTGTACCAAACTGAGGCGCCATTTGAATTCGAGGTTAACCCCACTGCACTGAAGGTCAACAAGCTAGAAAAGCTTTTCAAGCGGCCACAGGGTGTGAACTCAATCCCTAACATCGAGGATGGATACACAGACTCTGTAGTAACTCTGCCAGATAGATTCAAGATGTCACACATAGACCAGTTTGATGGCTCTGGGGATCCTATGGTCCATTTGCGGTTATTCTCAGATATTCTGCGCCCAATGGGTCTCACTAGACTTCAAAAACTGTCGCTTTTCGGCTGGACCTTGTCAGGGATAGCGGCTATCTGGTATGCAAAACTCGAGGACTCTATGAAACGAAACTGGAAGGAAATGGCCAAGGCCTTCATCGCATAGTACTCCTACAATACCCAGATCGAGGTCACAACCCGTGATCTTAAAGTCACCCGTCAGGAGCCAAAGGAGGGCTTCTCGGACTTTGTAACCAGATGAAGGGCCAAGGCCTCGATGATGACTATTAGGCCATCCGAGAAGGATCAAATCAAAATGGTGGTCTGCAATCTACAAGGGATATTATTACAGAAGATGATAGTCTTGCCATTATTTACATTCGCTGAGCTCCACGAGATAAGGGTTCAGATTGAAGATGCAATGAAACAGGGGTTGATCGCCGATGAAAAAGAGCAGCCTAAAAGGCCTTTCACATGCAGTTCCAATGCAGCCACGAGTGGAAACACAACTGCACGGCCATCTTATATGAATATCGTCACCACTACAGCCAAAATAGCCAACCCTTTCGCCAATACAAATCCACAAACCTCGACCTCGAACAACCAACCCCGAGCCCAGAGAGTCTTTACCCCACTCTATATGCCTTTACCCAAAGCCCTGGTGTGTTGATGAAAAAGCGGCATCTGAAGCCGTTAGAACAACACCCACTACCCTATCCTCTCTCGCCTAAACACAACCCGGCCAAATATTGTGATTTTCATCAGCAGCATGGTCATGACACTGATCAATGCTATAGGCTGCGTCATGAGATTCAAGATCTCACCGATAATAAGGTGATAGCACCTCCCCAAAAACCCAACGTCACTACAAATCCTCTCCCAGCCCATAACCAAGTTCCTCCACCCTGGCATATAAACCTCATCCATACACTGGCCGTCCTTTATGACCCCAGCATATACATCACCCCAGCCCATTTACCTAAACCGGCATTGTTCATCCCTGAGAGCACGGACTTGTGCATGATGAGTACGTCTACACTCCAGCCTAAACCTATGGTGGTGACATTCGTAGAAGGAGAGAGGTTAGCTGTGGATGAGACTGTTAGCCTATTACTTGGGAGCTTTGAAGACTTATCTGAAGGGGTATATGACCCATGTTGCTATATTGTGCCAATCAATCAAGTTAAGCTGGAAATGGTGTTGCCAGCTAGGATGGAGGTCAACGTAGTTCAAGAGGATGGCCTAAGTCAGAAATTAGATAATCTGGCTGATCTAGAGAAGGACATAGACAATTTGCAGTTCTTTGATGAGCAAAACCAAGAGGATGTGCACATTGATTGGTTTGATCTGAACGGGTCAACAGACAACTCTGAGTGCCTTAGTGATGAACCTGACCAGGAGCAGGAAACTGAACCAAAATTTGAAGAAAAGGAATCAAGAGTAACTACAGTGGCCAAAATGGCCGAAGACAAGGGGAAATTGCCGGAGAGCCCCGGTATTAAGAATTTGGCTCAAGAACTGGGCGTCGTGAGTACCGCAGATATTGAACAAGAAGCCGCATTGAAGCAGTTTGTGCTAGAAAAGGATTAAGACAAACAGAAGGCTAGAACAACTCAACACTCTGACAGGAATGTTTCTGATGGAGGAATGATTATGCCGGAACCGAAAAATTGCTTGTCGGTTGCTGGCGGGATATGGTGGGAAGATGATGATTTGCATCTTGCCCACAATGACGAGGATTAGGGTGAAGACCTGCCAGACAAAACCTGGTATTCTGAAGAGGTCGACCATATGATGAGAAGTGGGTGGTACTTCAAGCCTCCACACTTGGACCAACCAGAGGCGTCCGGGAAAGATAAAGAAGTTAAAAAACAGAAGAAAAAACAGTTAGAAGAAGAGGCTATGTTGAAACAGTTAAAGAAGATTCAAGTTGATATATCTATTTGGGGTCTGCTTATGGCTTCGCGAGTGCACAGACAGGCTGTACTGTCGGCGATGGATAAAGCTAAGTTGTCCATCGACACTACCCCGGAACAACTGGTAGGATTAGTCTTTCCGGGAGGCGCTACGCCAACTCTAACCTTCTCGGACAAGTAACTGCCGCTGGAAGGCTCTACGCACAACAAGCCTCTATACATATCAGCGGAGTGCCAAGAAAAGTGGGTACCAGTGGTGTTAGTCGATACTGGGTCAGTAATCAATGTCTGTCCATCTCATACGACATATGCCATTGGCCTGAAACCAGCGGATTTCGTGCCTCCAGCCCAGGTGATTCGGACGTATGACAACACCAACAGAGAGGTGATGGGCAAAGTACAGATTAGAGTTCAAGTGGGCCCAGCTCAACAGGATATTGATTTTCACGTCCTTTATGTGCTAGCCACTTTCAATCTATTGCTCGGAAGGCCGTGGCTACACCAAGTAAAAGTTGTCTCCTCTATCTTCCACCAAATGCTGAAATACCTCCATGGGAAAGTGGTGGATATTGTGTTCGGGAATTCATCTATACATCCTACGCCAGAGGTCACTACACCTGTGCTGGAAAGTGTGCATGGTTAAGAGGATGTTTTTTTCTCTAGATTTACCCTGGCCGAGTCTTGGGCAGTACAAACCATCTTGGCATCGGATGAGGGCTTATATGTCAGTGCGTAATCAATCTACTTCATGAACAAGCTCCAACATGTGCCAGGAATGGGTTTGGGAAGAAATGGCCAGAAGGGTGTTACTACATTGGCTGATATGCCATGTGACGCCCCAAAAGTCGGGAACATCAGATAATATATTAACCACTAAATGCAGGGTTTATCTAAGGTTACAAGAGTAGGAAACGTCACTAATGAGTCCTTTGGATAATAACCAAGCAAGATCTCAGAAAGGTCAAAGGAGTCAAAATAGCCTCCCTTCAAAGTCCAACCACCTTAGATAGTAAAGCTACCTTTTTGACAGACCTTGACAAGGTATTAACACAAGGCCTACATGAGTTGACGGGGTATAAGGATAGGTTACAAATGTTACATATATACAAATTACAAATCATGTCTTAAATACAACATGGGATCTATCACTTATAATCTCAAAACACGTTTACAAACTAGTTTCTAATCCTCCTAGGGTAGCCGTATGTCCTCAAATGCTTCAGCTTTGCCTTCGACTGGTCTAATAGTCTTCAATTCCTGGCATGAAACGCCATGAGCTTTGAATGCTCAGTAAACGCACACACACCCCGTTCCTTTTTCCAAATCCAATACACCATCACATTTATAGCAAACAAGTAGTGAGGCATGATATTCAAGTCAATAACAGCAATTTCAATAATAAAGGAAAGGAACATGTCATTTAAATAGATAACAAAGGTTATAATGTTAGTGGTTAGTATTCTAGAAATCCCCCAAAGAGATTTCATCCTCCCAATCGCAAGAATTTGACACCAGACTATTCGAAACTCCCTCTTTTGCTGCTTTGTTGCAGAACTAACCTCGGATGCCTACCAACGGTTATATACCACGTAGCACAAGCCGCAGGCCCTCAAAAGGGACAGCAAAAAGAAAAAGGTTTTATCTCCTGAATCCAACCTTATCCTTCCAAAAAAGTTTTATCCTCCTGAATGTCCCATCTGGACCCAACCTTATCTTACCATCAAACCATCGCAAAGAGTCTGAATACGTCCGTTCTATTCTAGGGTTTACGCGACAATCGCTTACGCAATACTTAACCTTCAATTAGGGAGCACATGCCATCAATCCATACATAACACATTATCATGTCTTCATTATTCAAGTGGTTGAAAACCCAATACCATCCCAATTAAGTTTTTCGTTTGGATCAATGTTTTAAGTCAAGTTAGAACAAACTCAACAAGATAATACTATCCACAGAAGCATGAGTATCATTAAAATGAAGAAGATAAGGAAGATATCCATAACACATGCAATATCATACCTGTGTGAGCCGAATATATAGAAGAGGAAGAAGGGGTACATCCCATAAGTCAGCGACTGTTCGGCTCCGGACCAATCAATTAAGATGCCGAATATACTGAGATCGCCGAATAGACGGAGATTTATGTTGGAATAAACAAAAGGATAATAAGTAAAAGGTGGGCACTGGGTTCGAGGTCAGAAGAATGAATATAAATACAAGAGCTCCGGATTTAGAAAGGTATGTAAAAAAAAATACGCTTCACTAAACTTAGTAAACAAGTTTTCTAAAGTAGAGGAACTGACTTGCCCGTCGGAGTGCTAATCCCGGCACCCCCGACCGGAATATTTGTCTTTGCAGGTGACTAGCTGAGAATCAAGAGCGTCTTCCCGGATCGGAAGAGTATTTCCAAAATCCACTTCCCCACAATTGGCGCCGTCTGTGGGAATACTCAAATACATCCATGGAAGGCGTGACTCGAGATCCTCCGATAGCCACCGATGCGATCACACAGAGAGTCGACCACACTCCGGCAAACATGCTCGAGAAGGAAATCATCGCTGCAAGACGTGCCTTGAATGTCGATTCACAAACCACTTCGATGCTAGCCATCTTGGAACGAGCTAGAAAGACCGAACAAAGTTTAGACAGCACCATCGCTGAAAACGAGCGCCTTCGCCGCGATCTGGCCTCGGAAATAGCAAAGCCTAAGCAAACAGTGCGCCAGGTCTCTAAGCGACCTTCAAGGGCAGGAAACCAACGGTCTCGGGCCCGACAGCAAAACATCGACGCTCGCTGTGCTTTAACCGATTACTTTGAGGAATTGACACAAGACGAACGTCCCCAGCGAAGTGTTCCGCACGATAACATCCATATGATATACAGCCTGCCGGAAGCCCCGGCCATACATGCAATCCAGTTTCTCCCAGGCCTTCAGCAGCAACTCACGCCAGCAAAGCAACCCCGAGAATCACCATGCATCACCTTCGACGATTCTGATTTGATCGGCGTAACGCTCCCTCACATCGATCCACTGGTTGTCACGCTACGCGTTAGCTGGTTCACCGTCGAACGCGTTCTTATAGACCAGGGCAGCACTTCGGAGGTCATGTATTATAAAACCTTCCTCAAACTCGGTTTCACTAAATCAGATCTGACCCCGGCCCCTTATCCACTATTCGGCTTCAATGCCAATCCCGAATACCCACTGGGAAAAATCAACCTACCCGTCCGAGCGGGTTCCAGAACGGTGGATGTAGAATTCCTGGTCGTCCGACTGCCGTCGCCGTACAATCTCATTATGGGGCGGTCGTGGTTACATACCTTGCAGGCTGTCCCAAGCACCTACCATCAATTGTTACGTTTCCCAATAGAACACGGCATTGAGCAGATCCGCGGTTCCCAAAAATCGGCACAAGTATGTTACCTCTTGGCTGCCAAAATGCCAAAGGAATTACAGGTAAACTCCATCGAGGCACCCGATCGGGAAATCCTGGATGACGTCGAGCGGCAGCCAAACGAAAAGGCCACAGAAAGTTTAGACCGAGTTGACATTGACGGAAGCCCGGAAAAGTTCTTCATGATCGGCACCTCGTTACACCAAGCCGATAGACAGCAGCTGATCTCCTTTCTACTTACCAACCTCGACGTCTTTGCGTGGACTCCGTACGAGATGCCGGGTATAGACCCATCAGTTTCATAGCATCACCTGAACGTCGACCCCACCTGCAAGCCCGTCATTCAGAAAGGCCGCCGGTCTGCCGCAGAGCACACTGCTGCCGTCATAGAAGAAGTCGACAGATTGCTTGACGCCGGGGCAATTAAAGAAGTCACCTACCCCACGTGGCTCTCCAACACAGTGGTGGTGAAGAAGAAAAATGGAACTTGGCGAGTGTGCGTCGACTTCACGGATCTGAACAAGGCTTGCCCCAAGGACTGCTTTCCCCTACCTCGAATCGACCAACTCGTCGATGCCACGGTGCGCCATCAACGCATGAGTTTCCTCGATGCTTACAGAGGCTACCATCAGATCGCCATGCATCCAGATGACCAAGACAAGACTGCATTCCTCACCCCAAGAGGAACCTACTGCTACAAAGTTATGCCTTTTGGGCTGAAGAACGCAGGGGCAACTTACCAAAGGCTGGTTACCGCCATGTTCAAAGAACAACTCGGCCACACCATGGAAGTCTACATCGACGACATGGTGGTCAAGTCCAAAGAAGAACGGGATCACATAGCCGATCTAGAGAAGACATTCGGCACCTTGCGCAAATATAGAATGAAACTGAACGCGTCGAAGTGCACGTTTGGAATCGTCTCCGGCAAATTCCTAGGTTATATCGTCAACCACCGCAGAATCGAAGCCAACCCGAGGCAAGTCACAGCGATCTTGGAACTCGGTTCCCCCTGATCAGTAAAAGAAGTCCAAAGTTGATGGGGATGGCCGCTGCACTCAATAGATTCATCAGTCGGTCAACAGACCGATGCAGACAATTCTTCCAGACGTTACGTCAAGGCAAAGCTTTTGAATGGTCCGCCAAATGCGAAGCAGCTTTCACCGGGCTCAAGACTTACCTCCGGTCAGTGCCTCTCTTGACAACACCAGCTGCCGGTGACCCCCTCATTCTGTATCTAGCAGTCTCCGATAGGGCCGTTAGCGCCGTATTATTAAAAGAAGAAGAAGGACAGCAGCGGCCAGTATATTATGTAAGCAAGGCAATGGTCGATGCCGAGACACGTTATCTTCCGCTGGAAAAACTCATCCTAGCCTTGGTCATGGCAGCAAGAAAACTGATGCACTATTTCCAGGGGCATAGCATTGGGGTGATAACAGATTACCCCCTCCGATCAGTACTACGAAGTGCGGAAGCATCAGGACGTGTTTCAAAATGGGCTCTTGAACTCGGCCAATATGACATTCAGTTTTTACCCAAAACCGCAATCAAAGGACAGGTGCTTGCCGACTTTGTGGCCGAATTCACAAGCGGACTTTCCGACCTTAAACCTGCCAACGTTCTTCCAAAGGTTGAAACTCGATCAAAGTCGAATTGGAGAATTTATGTCGGGGATATTTGGCAGCTATACTGTGATGGATCGTCTAATCAACGGGGCTGCGGCGCCGGCGTAGTAATCATGTCTCCCGACGGCGCAATAATAGAGCAGGCCGTGAAGCTTGGTTTCGAAGCATCAAATAACGAGGCCGAGTATGAAGCCCTCTTAGCCGGCCTACGAAATGCACATATTCTTGGCGCTCGGCGTTTGCTAGTGTTTTGTGACTCCAAATTGGTCATCAACCAGCTAAAGGGGGAGTACGCTGCAAAAAACGACCGTATGGCTGCCTATATGAAAACAGCCAACTCTTTGCTAACGAAGTTTGACCATCACGAACTGAACCAAATAACACGTGATCAGAACACACACGCAGATGCCCTAGCATGCCTAGCCTCCGCCATCAATTCTGAACTCAAACGGACCATCGAAGTAGGTTTCATCCCGGAGCCGAGTATCGGCCCTTCGGAGGAGATCCACATTAATATTATAGAATCCGCACCAAGTTGGATGGACCCCATAACCGGATTCCTCTCTTCTGAACAACTCCCAGAGGACAAAAAAGAAGCACACAAGCTGCGCAATAAGGCCCTGCGATACTATCTGGATCCACAGGGAGGTCTTTACAAAAAGTCCCTCTCCGGTCCCTATTTGGAATGCGTACACCCGGATAAAGTGGAAGAACTTCTAACTAAGATACATGAGGGCAGTTGTGGAGCCCACTCCGGCGGACGCTCTCTCGCCCATCGAGCTATAACACAGGGGTATTATTGGCCGACAATGAGAGCCGACGCAGAAAATAATGTTAAAAGATGCGAACAGTGCCAAAAGTTCTCCCCACTAACCCATCTGCCCGCCGAAGAGTTGAATTCTATCACCAGTCCCTGGCCGTTTGCTCAATGGGGGCTCAATATTGTAGGACCGTTGCCTAGAGCCCCAGGAAACAAGCGATTCCTAATCGTAGCAACAGATTACTTTACAAAATGGGTCGAAGCGGAGGCTCTAACACACATATGAGATGCCGACATAAGGCGATTTGTATGGAGGAACATCATTACGCGATTCGGCATTCCAAGAGCTTTCATCTCAGACAACGGCACCCAGTTTGATTGTGGCGTATATCGAGAACTATGCGGCAAATACAGCATCACGCCCTAATTCTCTACGCCCGCCTACCCCCAGAGCAACGGTCAAGCCGAAGCCTCAAACAAAACTATCTTAGACGGCATCAAAAAGAGACTGGAAAAAGCTAAAGGCAAATGGGTCGAAGAATTGCCAAGTGTATTGTAGGCGCACCGGTGTAGACGTCCCCGAACGCATCTCGGGCGAGGAGGGCGAGTCCCCCCCCCCCCCCGTTCTGGTTCGATATTGGGTCACTACAGTTCGAAGGACTCAAATGTCACGGTTCTTAATCTTGAACCAAAGAGTCCAACTCTGGCAAATCGTTTTGAAGAAAAACTAATTTTTGAAAGAAGTGCCAAACATGGACTGCTTTGCCAGATACAGAGTCGCCACCTAAATATTTTTAAAATGGGGGAATTTAGGAAACCCTGACTCGGTGCCGAAGGCCACGTGTCCGTCATCACCAAAGTGACTTGGCTCGGGAGCTTGGGTACGATCGGGGAAGGTCAGCTATGAGCACCCCCTTTCGCCCGGTCTGAAGACCGGCCTCTACTAACCGTGATATCCGTTTTTGAAAACCTTATGCATTCTTATTCCGGTTATTAGCCTAGAATTACTATGTTATGCGCGCAGCAAACAAGTATAGACTAGATTGCCTAACTTGGAAATAAACATTGCATATCCGTTTTGTCTCGAAAAACGTGTTGGTTTTTGCTACTCGTAAGTAGGCTAAAATACGGATTTCAATGAGTTATTCCAACTCACGCAGTCCAACCTCCACCCACAGGCATTCAAGCAATTTATCACGTAAGCATTTAGCCGCATGGCAAGCATACTGTCATGTTAGCATTCACACGCATGCGAGGTGCTAAAGCATAAAACACTTACATCGTACTCCGTGCCAAAACAAGAAACTGGTTAGCAAAACATGCATGACCTAGTTCATGTTAAGTGGCTAATGCAACACAGACATAAATGCAATCTAGAGTAGGCTCGGCTAACCTTAAACATGGCATATGAAATGCGCGAGTAGCACGTATTCAATTTGGAAATCGAAAGTACGATGCAGTTTGTATGATGTACCGAGCCCGGTGCATGTAAACAAATGCATGAATGCACGCATGCATTGCATAAGGTATGCTAATTTAAATGTGCCCTAATCTACCATCGTAAGCAGGTAAATAAAAGGGAAGAAAGAAGTGGGGATTGGAAGACATACATCCACTCACACACACTTATTACAGATACGCCCCTCACTCGGAGGGACCGAAAGAATATACAATTTAATTAACTATGCAAGCTAATTAATTATTACAAATTAACTAAATTAATTAAATAAAATAATTAAACTAATTAAATAGTAAACTGCCTCGGGATGAGGGCCAAATGCAGCATGCGCTCGGGACTGGCTCGGAACCACATTGCCATGCATGGATTGCCTCTGTTTCCTCTGCTCTCCTCCTTAGAAAATTGCCAAAGTCCCAGGTGTGCCTCTCAGGGCACTGGGGATCACCACCGGCTGGGGTAGAACATCACCGGCTGAAGGAGGAGGCCACCGGCACAAAAAGAAGCCATCGGCTGTTTGTTGACTGCCGGTCGGCACTAAATAGTGCCGGCCGGCACTGAATGCCTACAGAACCCTTGTTGACCACCTCCACAAGAGTTGATGTTGTTGCCTTCTTTTGCTTGAATCCAGCCAAGAACACCAAGAACAACCTCTTAGGACCTCTGTAACCAAGAGAAGGTGAAACACTAGGTGTTGATGTGCAAAAGTAAGGCACAAACACCTAGTTACACAAACAAGAGAGAAGTATAGATATAGGATAGATATAGAACTTCTAACCTAAAACCAGAGCTCCCTCTCACCTCTCTCACAAAAAACTCTTCTAACCCTTGAGCCAAGAGAGAAGGCCTTCTCTTATAGGCATCAATCTTGTAAAGCTTGTCAAACAAGCTTACAAGGAGGGCATCCCTCCATACACGTGTATGGAGGGGAGGCTAAAGCCATACAGCTGTCTAAAAATATCTCCTAAAGCAGCTGTACAGTGGTCGGCAGGGCAAAATGGTCATTTTGCCAAAACAAGTGCCGACCGACACAAAAGAGTGCCGACCGGCACAATATAGTGCCGGTGGCAACACCAGCCAGCCGGTGGCCTCTAGCCAGTGCCGGTGGTGTGTGGGGATGCCTCACAAAGCATTCCCTGCCCTTCCAAGGCGAAACACAAGTGTTTGGTGCAAAACCGAACACAAAACGGTCGAGTTCGGAGGTCCTGAGGCAAGGCGCGCGAGCCGAGAACTCCGGGAACTCCAAACGAACACAAGCATGGATAATCACCGAGTGTTCCAACGGTGACGTCCAAGTCTTGAGGACGGTCAAAAATGGGGTGTCTACAGTTGCCCCTCTTTGACAGAACTCGGAAGTCATAAGAATGACGGGAGTGAATGTCAAAGCCCAGAGACGACCCATTTTTGACAAGGCCGAAGACTTGGACAAACACGCAAGACAAGCAAGATATGCACCCGAAGGCAGGGGCAAAATGCAACTGAAAATGCACGAAGCCGAGCATAACTTACGATCATGCAAAGAAAGCTGTAACGAAGCACGCATGCAACAGTTTTAAGCTAGCAAACTCCAAACTACACTACAATGCAGAAAGGGTGTATGAGAACTGTGCAATTCTCGATACGTCTCACTCGGAGGATACAATACCTGCGCGGCTCGTCCGGGTCCACCGGCCTCGAATGAACCGTACATACAATATCGTGCCTGCAAAGAAAGCAAACTTAACAGGTACAATATTGTTAGCAACATGCATGACAATGCAGAATGGATGCAAAATGATATGCAATGTATACGAAACTATGTATGAACAATGCAAATGGAAATGCAATACAATTGAAACTATATGCAAACTACATGCAAGGCAATTGAATCATGATTCATTCATGAGCGATTCGAAACCACACAAATGTCAAATAGATTGATGGAGGTAACAAGTCTGTCTACCATAGAAAAGGTGTCGAAGCCCTCAAGGCGCGAGCGCACGCAGAACTATGAGTAATGTAGACAGACACAAGAACAAGTATTGGGTGGAATGACATAAGTGGGGTGACGACCTGCTGGGGAAAGAATGATGATCCTAATGCCGGATGCAACAATTACACTACAATGTAATATGATGGATAGATGATACAATGGATATGGCACGCGGGCCAAACCAAATCTCGCCTAGGAAGGGCATGTACACGTACAAGCCATGTCTAACATAGAAAAGGTGTCGAAGCCCTCAAGGCGCGAGCGCACGCAGAACTATGAGTGTATAGACGTGAAAAGTATGAGCACATACCAGACCAAGCTCAACAAGGAAAGGTGCGAGCCATGGATGGAAGATGATGCAATGAAATGCATGCAACCTACAATGCAATATCTACAAATATGCAATGGGTGAAATGCATGACAATGCAGATGATGCAATGACCATGATTGTAGTTTTCCCTATTCTTCCAACGGGATGGTATACTAGGTTGGTTCAGTATCCAGAATTGAGGCGTAAACACACTACCTCAACCTATGGGGCTTCCATACAGGTTTCAAGCCGAGGGTACACCCCCTGGGTATTTAAACCAGACTTTAGTCTCGGAAATCCCGAACCTTTGCGTTCTAGGCATGAGCCATTCAAACTCTAGTTTTCACCGTCCCCGTTGGTCTCCTAGGAACTCACCGCAAGCACGGAAGTCGTTCGGGCACGACAAACACCGAAGGAATTGCACCTCCAGAGGATTTAAGGTCTCCTAGACCGGGATGCAAAATGTATGCATGACAATGCATGTTGTTTTTTTTTGTTTTTTGTGAAAATGCAAATGATGCATGATGTTTTTTTTTTTTTTTTCTTTTCTTTTGGTTTTTGAAATGCAAATGATGCATGATATATGCAATATTTACAATGTAATGCATGACATATGCGCTACCTACAATGATGCATGACAATGCGATATTTACAATGCGATGCATGATAATGCGGATGAGGCACGCATGCCGATGTATCGAAGGTTTTGCACCCTCCAAGGATTTAAGGTCTCCTAGACCGTGCGTGTTTTTGGTCCCGCCGGACCCTCGTTTCGGGGCAACGCAAGTGTGGTGCGCAGAATAGCGCGATGAAATGCATGCCAAATGCAATGAGGGGCAACTTAACACGCCGAAAGTCTTGCACCTCCCGAGGATTTAAGGTCTCCTAGACCACGCGTGTTTAAGGTCCCGCCGGACCGGCTTTGGGGCAATGCATGATAATGCAAATGGAGTGTGCGCACCAATGCACCGAAGGTCTTGCACCCCTCCGAGGATTTAAGGTCTCCTAGACCGGGCGTGTTTAAGGTCCTGCCGGACCCTAGTGTGGAGAACGATGCAAAGCATAAATGCATGACAATGCTCGTAATAAAATGCATGACAATGCAATCAAGCGGGTTTAAGGTCTCGCCGGACCGCGCGTGTTTTTGGTCCCGCCGAACCCTGCGTGTTTTTGGTCCCGCCGGACCGTGTGTGGGGCAACTGTGCGAATGTGACACGCGTGCCACAAGGGGATGCAAAACAATGCAAGTGAGAATGAAATGAATCATGAGGCACGCATACCTCATTGGTGTGAACTGAAATGCAAAACGAGGCACGCGTACCTCAATGATGGAAAACGAAATGCGAAACGAGGCACGCGTACCTCGAGATACAATGAAATGCAAAATGAGGCACGCATACCTCATCAGATGGAAGATGGAATGAAAAACGAGGCACGCGTACCTCAAAATGCAATGAAATGCAAGATGAGGCACGCATACCTCATCGGATGGAAAATGGGATGCAAAACGAGGCACGCGTACCTCGAAATGCAATGAAATGCAAGATGAGGCACGCATACCTCATTGGATGGAAAATGGGATGCAAAACGAGGCACGCGTACCTCGAAATGCAATGAAATGCAAGATGAGGCACGCATACCTCATCAGGTGGAAAATGGAATGCAAAACGAGGCACGCGTACCTCGAAATGCAATGAAATGCAAGATGAGGCACGCATACCTCATCGGATGGAAAATGGGATGCAAAACGAGGCACGCGTACCTCGAAATGCAATGAAATGCAAGATGAGGCACGCATACCTCATCGGGTGGAAAATGGGATGCAAAACGAGGCACGCGTACCTCGAAATGCAATGAAATGCAAGATGAGGCACGCATACCTCATCGGGTGGAAAATGGGATGCAAAACGAGGCACGCGTACCTCGAAATGCAATGAAATGCAAGATGAGGCACGCATACCTCATCGGGTGGAAAATGGAATGCAAAACGAGGCACGCGTACCTCGAAATGCAATGAAATGCAAGATGAGGCACGCATACCTCGTCGGATGGAAAATGGAATGCAAAACGAGGCACGCGTACCTCGAAATGCGATGAAATGCAAGATGAGGCACGCATACCTCATCGGATGGAAAATGGAATGCAAAACGAGGCACGCGTACCTCGAAATGCGATGAAATGCAAGATGAGGCACGCATACCTCATCGGATGGAAAATGGAATGCAAAACGAGGCACGCGTACCTCGAAATGCGATGAAATGCAAGATGAGGCACGCATACCTCATCGAATGGAAAATGGAATGCAAAACGAGGCACGCGTACCTCGAAATGCGATGAAATGCAAGATGAGGCACGCATACCTCATCGGATGGAAAATGGAATGCAAAACGAGACACGTGTACCTCGAAATGCGATGAAATGCAAGATGAGGCACGCATACCTCATCGGATGGAAAATGGAATGCAAAACGAGGCACGCGTACCTCGAAATGCGATGAAATGCAAGATGAGGCACGCATACCTCATCGGATGGAAAATGGTGCAAGTCGCAAGGGACGTGCGAGACGGCGCGAGGCGGCGCACCGGAAAGTGTGATGAATGCGTGCAACACACACGGGGCAACTTTTAAATCTTATGAAAGACAAAAAGGATACAAAAGGATACAGTCATCGCATGAATTTGAGTGCCACACACAGAAGACACTGCCTGAGGTCAAAACGGAGGCCGATTGAGCGTCGGAGATGCACTTTCTTGCACTTTCTTGAGCTATGAAGACCCAAAACCCCTCATCTAGCCTAAACAAGGCCTTGGGAACACCACCGGCTGGGCTAGGTGGTCACCGGCTGCCTCCGGCTGCCTAAATTTCTCCACCGGCACAAAAATGTGCCGACCGGCACAAAATAGTGCCGACCGGCAGAAAATGCCTAATCGGGGGCAGTTCTGCCATTTCGCCTCGGGTCTTTTAAAATAGGGCTTGAAACCCTATTTTCTCACTTTGCCTCCGCCGAAAACCTTCACTCTCTCTCTCTAGAGCTTTGTTCTCTTGATTTTTCGTCGATTTCCTCGCGTTTTACGCTCGTTTTACTGTCGGATTCGCGATATTCTTCGCGTTTCGGACATTTCCACCCGATCGAAACTTCATTTCGGGGTCTCCTTTGCTATTTCCGCCTTTTCGGGACTTGTTCCCCTCGATTTCCTCTACACTTCCGTGTATTTTCATCTTCCGGCCTTTCCGGCCATTTTCGGCCCGCTCGGGGTTGACTTTTCTAGTTGACTTTTCACATTCCGGCTTTTCCGGCCATTTTCTCACCACCATTACTATGGCAGACGATGTTCCACATGTCGGGACTCCCCCGGATCACGAGATGGATCCCGGGGTCGAGCTCCTCCCGCTGAGTGAGCGCCCATTTGATCCGGCGACCTACCGGCCGGCTATTCACATTCTACCACCCGATGGACTTCGCCACTTCCGCGGCTTCGACCGAGCGCTGGACCCGGAGCTTCTCCTGCGCGAGCCGGCCTCTCACTTGTCCTTCGGCGCTTCCGAGGTAACATCTTGATCTACTTTATTTTCTGCAATGTAGGACCTTTATCTGTCAACTGTCATAGCTGATTACATTCCTTAACTGCTTTAGATCTGATACACTGTGCGCTGTAGCTGATTGTAGACAACCTCACAACTGATATCTGCTTAGGACCGACACACATGCACACACACTGCACTAGCCTGAATCACCCAAACACACGGCACACATTGCACTTTTTGACATGAACTCACCGACACCCGGTGCTTATTTGAATATGAAAACTCGCACGCATGCTAGACTTGCACTGAATCACACAAACACGCAGACGCATCACACGTTGGTAATTCACTGAAACATACCGGGACCCGGCATCCGTTAGAACTTTGAAAAACACGCACACATGCCATGTTTACACTGATCCCCATGGGAGTACTGACACATCACAGGCCGTAGTCCACCTACTGGTGCACTGAAACCTGACATTTGCTTGCATCTGAAAAACGTGCACACGTGCACCAGGTTTACACTGGACCACTCAAAACACACTGACGCATCACGCGCCGTAGTTTACTGTAAGCACACCGGTACCCGGTTTCTATTTGAATCTGAAAGACTTGCACGCATGCTAGATTTGTACTGACTTTAACTGTTTCTTCGAAACTGTACATTTCATATTGATTCGCAACTGTTTGTTTGTAAACAGGGAGGTTCCCATGCCATCCGCGGGTATGGGAATACCGTCGCTCGAGAGTGGTATGCCGAGCTACCTGACGCTGTCCGTCAGATCGTCGATCGGGCCGGCTTCGGTGCATTTTGCAGGGGACTTTCCAGGCTCTCCGCCTGCAGACCTCTCCTTGCCGCTCTGGCAGAGAGGTGGTGGGACACCACTGATTCATTCCACTTGTCGGCGGCAGGGGACATGACGATGACTCCTTACGACTTCGCGATGCTTACCGGCATCGGGGTAGGGGGTGATCCGATCCCCTTCGACATTGACATGGATGAGTGGACCGCGGCCCAGATCTACTTGCTTGGCGAGGCGCCGCCTCTGGCGCGTCCTGGCTTTGTCAGGTATTCCTGGTTCGAGGTTCAGTTTAGGGTCCAGCCCACCCTCATCGACGCAGCCCCGATGACCCCGGAGGCCGTGGAGCAGTACGCACGCGGCTTCTTGATGTTTTTGCTAGGAACGACCCTCTTCGCCGACCGGGCGAACACAGTGCCCCTCTGTCTTCTCAGCGCACTGGTAGATGTCAGAGATATTTTGCGCTTTGACTGGGGTGGCGCGGCTCTGGCCACCCTCTACGGCTATATGAGCTCAGTCTCCCGTGGCAGCGGGCAGTTGCTCGGAGGCTATTGGCGGGCCTGGGAGGTATGTCTTCTTCTCTGCTTTACATTTCTGCTCTACATACTTTCTGTATTCTGCACTGTACACTGCTCACACTGACTGTATACTGTACACACTGCACACACATACTCTGCTTTATACTGACTGCATATTGTACACACGGCACACACGTACTCTGCTTTACACTGACTGTATATTGTACACACGGCACACACATACTCTGCTTTACACTGACTGTATATTGTACACACGGCACACACATACTCTGCACAATACACTGCACAACACACGGCTCTGCTATTTCTGCTTTACACTGCATTCTGCTTTATCTGATGGTCATACTGACATCTGTTTTGCAGTTGTGGGTTTATGCCTACTTTCCCAGGCTGGAGCCAGTGCCGGAGACGGAGACTCCTCTGGTTATCCCCTTTTCACGCCGCTATGATGGGAGGTGCACACGGCGACCTCGGGATACCTTCAGCTTCTACCGTTGATTCTTCGACACCATCACCTCTGCCGAGGTATATTTTACTTACAGTTCATTCAAATTTTGCTTTGCTACTGTATGTTTCAAATAGCAATCGGTAACAAACTGTACTTCCAATTTCAGATCACCTGGCGGCCATGGGCTGCAGTGCCAGCAGACATTCAGGATCGATTCGCCGGTGCGGAGGAGACCTCTCGCTACCGGATTTTACTGGAGGGCCCGGTCTGTCGGGCTTGGTACCTGGGGGAGCGTTTTCTGCGCCAGACCCTCGGGTTGCCAGAGCAGATAGTCCCGGTTCACCCTCCCGAGCGCATGAGGGACACCGAGAGGTTTTCTCTGCAGCAGATGGAGGACTACACCATTGGCTGGGTCGTGGACGTGGACACCCACAGGGGCGAGGGCGACTACTCCGAGTACGTCCGGACCTTCCTTATGCGGCCTCTGAGCGGGGGTTGCCAGACTGAGCGAGGGAGTCCTGCGGTGCCGGCGGCTCGGGCAGAGGCAGGAGCAGGAGTGGGATTTTCAAGGAGAGCTCGGGTCCGAGGCAGGGGTGGGGTACAGAGGGGACGAGGGTCCGGTTGGCCCGCTCTGCCCACTATGCTGACGTACAGGGGGCAGGGTGGGGAGACCTACCAGATCCCCTTCATTCCTCCCCCGGCTGGTCACGAGTTAGCCGGTATTCCCGACTTACCCCCGGTACGTATTACTTCGCTTTGCATCTTGCATTGTCATTCCATTTCAGTTTATTTGATATTCTGCAGAATACTAATGCATCCGATACTTTTACAGGCTTCCTCCGAGTACACACAGCAGTCGGTGGAGCTGTGTGCCTCCCTGATGGGGATGCTGCAGCAGACCCTCGATGTCATGGCCGCCTACAGTCTTCTGGTACGTTCTTCTGACCACAGTCTCAAACCATACTCGATGCACTACACAAAATCTGATAACCTGCTCACGGCATTCACACACTGTACTCATACACTGCATTCTGCACTGATTAACTGCTCACGGCATTCACATACTGTACTCATACACTGCATTCTGTACTGATTAACTGCTCACGGCATTCACATACTGTACTCATACACTGCATTCTGTACTGATTAACTGCTCACGGCATTCACATACTGTACTTATACACTGCATTCTGATATACTGCTTACAGCTTTCTGATGCATTTGCTTTTCGTATTTTTCAGCCTCCCTTTCCGATTCCGCCAGTGGGCGGCGCTCCTCCAGCTGGGCCTCCCCTTTCTACTCGGGATGGCAGGATATTCCCCCGTACCAGAGGGAGACACGCTCATGTCGGGAGCAGCTCGCGAGCTCCAGTTCCAGGCGACGATGGGTCGGAGGCGGAGGCCTCTGAGGAGGAGGCGGGGAGCAGCTCAGGCTCGGGCTCCGACAGCGACACTTCTGACGATGCTCCTATGCTTCTGCCCAGGAAGAGGGCGAGGATGGATCCCCCGGCGCGAGGCCATTGATGATGATTACAGACTTCCGCTGTTTTTTCTCTTTATTTCTTTTCTTGTACTTTTCTCTTTTTAGTAGATAGAGTACTATGTACTGCCGCAGGCAGATTTTGCTTTCCTTAAAACTTTGTATTTGAAAAAGACGATGATATGAAACAAACTTTTATCTGAAAAGTATTTTATTTACATACCTCGTACTTTGCATTGCACTGCATCATATTACACCTCAAATGTAAATGATTACGATTTGTTGTCTGAAAATTGAGCACTTGCACTGTAATAATCGGATAACCAACCAACTAACAGCAAACAACCCAGACAAATTACTGCTCGAACTGAACAAATAGCCCATATTCTGCTGGGGATTAATCTGCACACAGCTCATAATACAATATCCGGTCCATTCTGCACACGGCAAACTTTGAACAATTGGCCCAATTTGACAAGACGGATCACCAAAACTGAGACAGTTGAAGTTGAAACACATTCGGATGTCCCAAAATTTCCTTTTCTTCTCTTGCCTCGCATAAATGTAGAGAATGGCACAGCATTCTGAGCACAAACGATTGACTTTGGAAAAGGGATTTCACAACCGGGGTATCGAGCCTACAACTGAACACAGTGGAAAGGACTCAAGTGAAGAAAATAAAAGGCACACGACCTAAACACAACGAGATACACTCGGAAAAGACTCAAAGCTAAATTGAGACCGACAAACCAAAGGACACGACACACGGACGTGCTTGAAAACAAAAGACCTTGAGGAGCCAATTCCTCCGGGCAGGTTTCCCACCCTTTCTGATTTGTGTGATTCTCACGCCACTCGGCCCTCAAGCTCGGTTTTTCTCTCAAAACCCTCTTGCTCACTTTTCTCTCGACTTACACCTCTCTATTCTTTATTCTCTCATTTTTCATCCCTCCCCAGGGTGATTGATGGATGAATAGGAAGCGGCAGATTCATGCCGAATACAGCTAGCTCACGGCTATTTCTTCTGATAGATAAAGTGCTTTCCTGGCAGGCACGTTGATGACAAGGGAGAGACAGAACACCTGGCTCAAACTGTGCCCCTAGTTCATTACTTTGACCATTTTTTGTTTTCTTTCTAAAACAGTTTTGATCAAAATGAACGTCAGATTAACATGCTTGTTCAATTTTTGATTTGAAAATCATGCAAGTCAGGCCATAAGCACTGAAAGTTTTCCTTTTTGGGTCCAAACATGGTCCGATTTTGGAAAATGAAATAATTTTCGAGAGAATAGTCAACCTCAGTAAAAATTTTCAAAAACTATTTTCGCGAACAATCAATGCTCAACAAGCACAGAACCTACCCTCGAGATACGCAACCTCGGATCGGAGGCAATTTGGGAAAATTGCCCCTTGCTTGAAGGGGGGAAGAGGGCAACGGAAAGTTGCCCCTAGTTTGGGCGGCAACTCAAGGCAACTTTATGGCGATATGAGGCAACGGAAAGTTGCCCCTTGCTTGGATGATGCCGCGGCATGCTCATCGATGATTGATCGCAACCGAATTCTCATGCACGGAGAGGACGAAGGCGGCCACAAACAATATATGGACACAGTCACCTTGAAAGCATTGGTGGTTGGACTTCAGGAGGAAGTTGATCACGCGGCTCCAGTTGTTACAACCGAGACATCGGATTCGGAGGAAGCATAGGTAATCAAAACCATTACATGGACTGAGACGCTATGAAAGCGTTAAGGGCTGGACTTCAAGATGAAGTTGCCTACGTATCCCAAACATGGGAATCATGCCTTACGTAGTTCGAGGTAAGGTACACTCGGGTATTTTAACCTTCACTATTTTTAGGCTCTTACTTTTGCCAAGGCGCCCAATGCGGGTTTTCGACCTTGCAAGCTTCTTTTCCTTCTTTTTTTTTTATTTCTTTTTTTCTTCTTTCTTTTGCATTCTTTTTTTCTCTTTTTTTTTTTGCATTTTTTTTGTATTTTTTGTATTTTTTTTTTCTTTTGTTTTGTATTTTTCTTTTGCTCTTACTTTTGCCTGGGTCGCCCTTCCGGGTTTTCAGCCCAGCGAGCCTCTCAAAGGGTAAAAGCGTAGCAAGTCCATGCCAAATGGTTTTCGAAATCGAGGCCTCCCCTTTTTCGGGAGAATGACCGTTGCAGTACTTTGCAAGAGAATCAATCACGGTTGCTTTCCCAACTTCTCCTGGTGAACTCTAGTCTTTTGCTCCAATTTCGGTGCCCCTTGATCGAGGGCTGCTTCGAGTCGGGCCACACGGGCTTCACACTGATAGCTGACCATTGAACATTCTGGATGCCGGTCCAAGGTTTGAAAATGAGGGGCCGAGTCTCGAGGCTGAGAGCGATCCTAGCTGCGTAATCTCAAGAGCGATTCCACACAGGTCTTCGCAGGACTGCGCAAAACATTTTGTTTTCGAAAGTTTTTAAGAAGGCGACGAATCGCTCGCGCCGAAGACAATGTGGAACCAGTCTGGATCAAGCCAGGGTCCTTCTCAGTACTCACGCTAACAAGCATGATTTCGATCATCAAGGGCTTGGCATGCCTCTCTTTCTTTCAATTTTGATCAAAGTTTTATAAAACCCGAGGAATTCCTTCCTCTTTGTTTTTATCACCGCAGTGTTCAAAAAGGTTTTTGAAAAACTTAGGTCAAAACAATAATTATCAGGGCACACAAGGGCGGGCGGAATGCGCTGTCACCCCATTCGAATTCTCTGGCACAACTAGCCCAACACAGATAGTACGGGAACATGATAGCCGCGGCTGTTTCATTCAGGTTCCCCGGATGTAAACTGGCTCCACAGCAGAGGTAGACCCAAAAAGAAAGCAAAAAGAAGTAATTACAAAACAAAACGGTGCTTGAGGCAACAACCCCGGAGTCACCTGGTATTCTATACAAAGGAGGGACTGACTCGTTACAACAAGACAGACCCTTAAGCAAAAAAGGACTGACTCAAGACAGAGACAGACTCAAAACAAAGCAAAAGACTGACTCGGCGCCCAAGCCAGGATTTACAAAAGTAGCATTCGCAGATGCTCAAAAAAAATATGCGTGCCAGACGCCACATCAAAACTCGAGGCGCTGCCCGCAGGCGGTTGAATCCCAATTACATACTCGCAGTATCGGTGTCCTCAAAATCCAACAATTGGGTAGTGACTGATTTAGCTGAGGTGGGTGGGAGGATAACCTCGTTGTCAATCAGATCCTGCACCTCGTGGCGGAGGCGAAAGCAGTTATCGGTGGAGTGGCCAGATTGCTGGTGGTACGCACAGTACTGAGTTGCATCATGTCCTGCTGGAAGGGGTTTGGGGAGCAGCCTAGGCTCGAGGGGTGTAAGATGCCCCTTTTTGGCCAAAATCAGAAGTGCCCTAGACAAAGGCATGTAGAGAGGATGGAAGACCCTCCGCCCCCGGGGCTGGTATTTTGAAGCCTGAGTGCTCCTGCTAGATGTGCTGGCGAACGGATCGGCAGGTGCGGGCTTGAATTTCTGATCCTTCCCAGGTACGGGGTTGGGAGTGAGAGAAACTGTTTCAACATAACGGGGTCTATCCCAATTTTCCGACTGGCTTGAACTATCCTCAGGTAGAGTGGGAAAAGCATCCTTCACAATTTTGGTTGTCATCGCAGATACCTGTTGTTTGTTCATCCCCCCGGCTTTTAAAGCCTCGACTGCCCGCAGCAGCTGTTCAACAGGATCGGCATCTGCCTTTGTTTTGTCTTTGCCCCTGGTCTCAGCTTGGTGAGAGGTTTGGGTTGGTACTGGTACATCACTGTTGTATGTGGAGGCCATCTCCGGCTGATTAAGCTCGATCACAATCCGCCCCAGTAGCGGGGGCTCTTGGGGCTCAAAATTTCCGGCATACGGTGCAACCGGTGGCGAGGCTGACATCCCGTAAGCGAGATCTGCCACAGATCTTTGGAGATCACCTATCATCCCCATTAACTCGAATGTAGTGGGCTCGCGAGCCTGATAGAACTGGGGGGCCCAGATTGGGTGTGTAGCGGGCGACCTAGGAGGATGCGGCATATCAATGCCGGTCTCACTCTGCAGGGTAATCCCTTGATCCAACGCGGCTGTCATAACCACTATTTCTTCTGAACTCTGCGTCATCTCAAATCCTGCCCCAGCAAGGGAAAACACTGGCTATTCTGTATCGACTTTCTAGGCTCTCTGAACTGAAAGGAAAAACGGACAGCATTTCAGCCCAAAACAGATCAAATACAGACGCAGTCAAACATCTGATCTCTGCTACTAATTACTGTTCCCCAGAATCACTGCTCCCAGAACTGAACTGATACCCGCAGATATAACTGGTTCCTCAACAACACTGATACTGGTGCCCTTCGGGCCGGATACTCGAACTGGTAAACTGACATGTACTTTCCTGCAGAGATACACTCTAGAAGCACATAGCAGATAAATGAGAGCCAAAACACCCCTATATTGGGGTAGGGTTTCCCTGTCCTATTTTGTCAGGAGCTAGGGTTTCATTACGCACGCAGCGGTTTCAAACAACCTATATCGGGTAAGCAACCTGTCCTAATTTGGAATGGTCACTATGGATTTCGATATGCACTAGGTCGAATGGTCGAAAAGGGTGCCCCGGTAAAACCGGGGTTTGTGTTCCCATACTGGCAGAGCCCGCAACCGGTCAGCCTTACGGACATGCCTTGACAAGACAAGCCTCCGGCAAACCACTCAGGAATAGCAGATGGCCAACACGGTGTCCTAGGCGCACCAATGCACATGCAATGCAAAGAAACACATATGTGTAGTCAAAACAGGATATCACGAGTTCGAGTCAAGCTCTCTAATAAATCCCCAGCAGAGTCGCCAGAAACTGTAGACGTCCCCGAACGCATGCCGGGCGAGGAGGGCGAGTCCCTCCCCCCCGTTCTGGTTCGATATTGGGTCACTACAGTTCGAAGGACTCAAACGTCACGGTTCTTAATCTTGAACCAAAGAGTCCAACTCTGGCAAATCGTTTTGAAGAAAAACTGATTTTTGAAAGAAGTGCCAAACATGGACTGCTTTGCCAAATACAGAGTCGCCACCTAAATATTTTTAAAATGGGGGAATTTAGGAAACCCTGACTCGGTGCCGAAGGCCACGTGTCCGTCATCACCAAAGTGACTTGGCTCGGGAGCTTGGGTACGATCGGGGAAGGTCAGCTATGAGCACCCCCTTTCGCCCGGTCTGAAGACCGGCCTCTACTAACCGTGATATCCGTTTTTGAAAACCTTATGCATTCTTATTCCGGTTATTAGCCTAGAATTACTATGTTATGCGCGCAGCAAACAAGTATAGACTAGATTGCCTAACTTGGAAATAAACATTGCATATCCGTTTTGTCTCGAAAAACGTGTTGGTTTTTGCTACTCGTAAGTAGGCTAAAATACGGATTTCAATGAGTTGTTGCAACTCACGCAGTCCAACCTCCACCCACAGGCATTCAAGCAATTTATCACGTAAGCATTTAGCCGCATGGCAAGCATACTGTCATGTTAGCATTCACACGCATGCGAGGTGCTAAAGCATAAAACACTTACATCGTACTCCGTGCCAAAACAAGAAACTGGTTAGCAAAACATGCATGACCTAGTTCATGTTAAGTGGCTAATGCAACACAGACATAAATGCAATCTAGAGTAGGCTCGGCTAACCCTAAACATGGCATATGAAATGCGCGAGTAGCACGTATTCAATTTGGAAATCGAAAGTACGATGCAGTTTGTATGATGTACCGAGCCCGGTGCATGTAAACAAATGCATGAATGCACGCATGCATTGCATAAGGTATGCTAATTTAAATGTGCCCTAATCTACTATCGTAAGCAGGTAAATAAAAGGGAAGAAAGAAGTGGGGATTGGAAGACATACATCCACTCACACACACTTATTACAGATACGCCCTCACTTGGAGGGACCGAAAGAATATACAATTTAATTAACTAAGCAAGCTAATTAATTATTACAAATTAACTAAATTAATTAAATAAAATAATTAAACTAATTAAACAGTAAACTGCCTCGGGATGAGGGCCAAATGCAGCATGCGCTCGGGACTGGCTCGGAACCGCACTGCCATGCATGGATTGCCTCTGTTTCCTCTGCTCTCCTCCTCAGAAAATTGCCAAAGTCCCAGGTGTGCCTCTCAGGGCACTGGGGATCACCACCGGCTGGGGTAGAACATCACCGGCTGAAGGAGGAGGCCACCGGCACAAAAAGAAGCCATCGGCTGTTTGTTGACTGCCGGTCGGCACTAAATAGTGCCGGCCGGCACTGAATGCCTGCAGAACCCTTGTTGACCACCTCCACAAGAGTTGATGTTGTTGCCTTCTTTTGCTTGAATCCAGCCAAGAACACCAAGAACAACCTCTTAGGACCTCTGTAACCAAGAGAAGGTGAAACACTAGGTGTTGATGTGCAAAAGTAAGGCACAAACACCTAGTTACACAAACAAGAGAGAAGTATAGATATAGGATAGATATAGAACTTCTAACCTAAAACCAGAGCTCCCTCTCACCTCTCTCACAAAAAACTCTTCTAACCCTTGAGCCAAGAGAGAAGGCCTTCTCTTATAGGCATCAATCTTGTAAAGCTTGTCAAACAAGCTTACAAGGAGGGCATCCCTCCATACACGTGTATGGAGGGGAGGCTAAAGCCATACAGCTGTCTAAAAATATCTCCTAAAGCAGCTGTACAGTGGTCGGCAGGGCAAAATGGTCATTTTGCCAAAACAAGTGCCGACCGGCACAAAAGAGTGCCGACCGGCACAAAAGAGTGCCGACCGGCACAATATAGTGCCGGTGGCAACACCAGCCAGCCGGCGGCCTCTAGCCAGTGCCGGTGGTGTGTGGGGATGCCTCACAAAGCATTCCCTGCCCTTCCAAGGCGAAACACAAGTGTTTGGTGCAAAACCGAACACAAAACAGTCGAGTTCGGAGGTCCTGAGGCAAGGCGCGCGAGCTGAGAACTCCGGGAACTCCAAACGAACACAAGCATGGATAATCACCGAGTGTTCCAACGGTGACGTCCAAGTCTTGAGGACGGTCAAAAATGGGGTGTCTACAACCGGACAACGCCGAGGAGGTCCACCGGAGAAACGCCGTTCGCCCTATGCTTCGGGACCCAAGCAATTTTACCCCTGGAAATCGGCTTCCCGACTTTGAAATCACAAGCCTTTGATACGGTCCGAAATGACATGATGCTCCCTGGCACGGTATCAGCAGCAGCTCGCTAAGTCAAACGATCAACGAGTTCAGTTGCGTCGCTACACTCCAGGAGAGCTGGTCCTAAAGAAAGTACTTTCAGCCGACCGAAGACCGGCCGATGGAAAGCTGGGTCCGAATTGGGACGACCCCTATCAAATAGACTCCATTGCAGGAACAGGGGCATATCGGCTCTCGGACATGTCAGGAAGAAGCCTGCCACGGCCTTGGAATTCAACGCATCTACGAAAATTCTACCAATGACCCGATCGGTGGGCTTGGTACTTGTACATACTCTACCGTAATGAAAAAGTTGCTTGTTTTCATACTTCAGTTCATACGCTTCTTGATGACCGAATAAGTCTCCGGATTCGGAGCGCCCTTCGTGGATGTCACGATTGGCCGAATAAGTCTCCGGATTCGGAGCGCCCTTCGTGGATGTCACGATCGGCCCAATAAGTCTCCGGATTCGGAGCGCCCTTCGTGGATGTCACGATCGGCCCAATAAGTCTCCGGATTCGGAGCGCCCTTCGTGGATGTCACGATCGGCCCAATAAGTCTCCGGATTCGGAGCGCCCTTCATGGATTCCACGATCGGCCCAATAAGTCTCCGGATTCGGAGCGCCCTTCGTGGATTCCACGATTGGCCGAATAAGTCTCCGGATTCGGAGCGCCCTTCGTGGATGTCACGATTGGCCGAATAAGTCTCCGGATTCGGAGCGCCCTTCGTGGATGTCACGATTGGCCGAATAAGTCTCCGGATTCGGAGCGCCCTTCGTGGATGTCACGATCGGCCCAATAAGTCTCCGGATTCGGAGCGCCCTTCGTGGATGTCACGATCGGCCCAATAAGTCTCCGGATTCGGAGCGCCCTTCGTGGATGTCACGATCGGCTCAATAAGTCTCCGGATTCGGAGCGCCCTTCATGGATTCCACGATCGGCCCAATAAGTCTCCGGATTCGGAGCGCCCTTCGTGGATTCCACGATTGGCCGAATAAGTCTCCGGATTCGGAGCGCCCTTCGTGGATGTCACGATCGGCTGAATAAGTCTCCGGATTCGGAGCGCCCTTCGTGGATGCCACGATTTAACTGACCAAATACTTGGTTCCTACATTGGAGCCGATCGATGTATTTCCGAACGATTACATTACGCAGTACAAAAGCTGACAATAAATTGACATAGGGCGTTTAAATTACACGCAAAACATTTCAAAAATCTGCTAATAAAGAAATTCTATTTATTCAAAGGCCGCTATACATTTCGATACATTTCGAGCATTCGATAAAATAGTCCTATTTACTCCACATTGTAGCGCACTCAGTAAGCATCTTCGTCATCACTTTTCTCAATATCGAACTCGGAATACGGAAAGTAATGCCGATGATATAGGGGCGAAGCCGAATTTATGCCCACGGACCCAAGGGCTTCCACAGTTTGAAGGGCCTTGATCCAGCCATGCTTGAAACCATGGTTTTCGCATCGGCAGACCTCCTCCACTAGGTCCGGTTTGGCCTTCCTCATCCCGGCTTTCACACCGTCCTTATATCCGCTCTCATAACCCGGGGCCTGTCGGTTCGCCCTCTCCCCCATGATTTCCGTTTGACCGTCCACCACCGACTTGGCCGCTCGAACACTCTTTAGCTCCCGAAGCTCATTCTCAGCTTTTTGCGCACGAGCCTCCAGATTGCGATTCTTTTCGTTGATTCTCTCATTCTCGCGGCGAGCTTCACGTAGACGCATCCCAATTTCATAAGCGCTATACAGTCCTTTGATAGCCCCGTGAATGCCATCCTGAAATACTTCAAAATCTCGACGCCCGACCATCGACTGTTGTACCTCCGGCCGAAAAATCTGCCGAGCGAACTCAACCGCCACATCCGGGTCTTTAATTATAGAGTTCGCTTCCATCATTGGTCTATTCTTCACAAGAATCGCAAAACTCAACGGTCGTGGCTCCGCGTCTGGCTCAACAAGGGGTCGTGGGCGCGAGGAACCTCCCCGTGGTCCGTCCTTTCGGGGTGATCTGCTTCGACGACTGGGGGACCGCTCTTTTTCCCGATCCACGGACGCTCTCCTTCCCGTGCGAATAGGCTCATTTCTGCGACTCATTTTAATCTCTAAACCCAGCCAATGTTGGCCCCTGCCAGGTCTGGTTCAAGCCTGAACAAGGAACGAGTTAAGTTGTTGACATGAACTCGCCCATTTATTCTGGGGTACATGCAGCTCCCCCGAGAAAACGTCAAAAGTCGCACAAGGGAAGATTCATTAATCTATTAGGTTGAAAGCCCAAGCGTTATCGCTGGGGCAAGGGCTAGATTCATCAACTAAGACGGCTAGATTTTCAAACAATCACGCCGAGTAATTTATGCCTTACCCAGCCCCCGATTCAGAGCCATCAGCTCATTCGGTCCCTCGCTCGCGCCCTGGCCAAGGCAAGGGCAGATTCATTAATCCATTCGGCTCGAGACATTTTATATGTAGAAAATCAATAAGCCATAAGCCCAAGCGCTATCGCTGGGGCAAGGGCTAGATTCATCAACTAAGACGACTAGATTTTCAAACAATCACGCCGAGTAATTTATGCCTTACCCAGCCCTCGATTCAGAGCCATCAGCTCATTCGGTCCCTCGCTCGCGCCCTGGCCAAGGCAAGGGCAGGTTCATTAATCTATTCGGCTCGAGACATTTTATATGTAGAAAATCAATAAGCCATAAGCCCAAGCACTATCGCTGGGGCAAGGGCTAGATTCATCAACTAAGACGGCTAGATTTTCAAACAATTACGCCGAGTAATTTATGCCATACCCAGCCCCCGATTCAAAGCCATCAGCTCATTCGGTCCCTCGCTCGCGCCCTGGCCAAGGCAAGGGCAGGTTCATTAATCTATTCGGCTCGAGACATTTTATATGTAGAAAATCAATAAGCCATAAGCCCGCACAAAAATGTCAAGATTCATTCATTTATATATTCGGCTCGCGACATTTTTTATTTACAAAATCAATTCATTCATTTAAAGCTTAACAATACATTTGTAAAATCCTCATACATTTGTAAGTTCCTAACACATTTGTGAAATCTAAGTCATTCGCCCAGCTCAGCCTTCGGAATCAGTCTCCAACGGCTCGACATCCACTTGCTCATACGGCACTGGTGTAGTCAGTGAAACTCCAGCTGCAGCAAGGGCTTTGTGCCAGCCGTGCTTGAACCCGCTGTTTTCGAAGCGCGAGACCTGGTCCACATATTCGGCGAGCCCAGCATCTTTTCCGGCTTCGAATGCTTTGGAAGCAGCCGCCTTCACGATAGCCAACTCAGCCTCCAGGCTGGCAACCGCCTTCTGGGACAATCCCAACGCCGTTTCTCTCGCGTCCGCCCTCTTCTCGGCGTCCGCTCGGGATTGATCTGCAATACGAGCCTTTTCTACCTCGGCCTCGGCCCGAGACGCTTCCTCGTTCGCTCTCAAAGCCGCATCCTCGGCCCTCTTTCTCTGGCCCTCTACTTGCTTTCGTAGGCGGCCAATCTCTTTGATAGCGTCGAGTTACCGACGTCCCATGTCGGCTATCCTGCCGACGGTCTGCAAAAGAACCCAAAAAACTTAACCTTAACAGTACTTGGATGAGATGAAGAAAACTCAAAATACGTACCAGGAGTGCCGATTGCGCGGCCAATGCTGTCGCATTCATATCTGGTTCCACCCGGAAAGCCTCGACATCAGACGGCAATGACACGGAAGTAGCCACACCGAATACGACCTCTGGATCTTTAAGCGCCGAAGCGTTAGAGGGAACCGGCATGTCCTTTACCATTGGACGAATGACAAAAGGAACAGCCTCACTGGACCCCTCTAATCGAGGACGTTTACCACCTTGTTCGTCTGAGCCGGCCTTAAGGTCAGCAGGGCGTTTCCCTGCCTTTTCCTCAACTTTTCGGCCGACCCCCCCGACCAACGGAGATTCGGCGTCCCGACCTTTTGCCATCTCCTCTAGAAGCCCCAAAGACTCGGATTTGGCAACAGGGAGGGGAAGTCGAGATTCGGTGACGGGCGGCGTCTCGGACGAAAGGTCCTCCGCTCTTCGCCGTGCGGCTAACCTCTCCGCATTCGCCTTTTTGGCAAGCTTTGTCAGACTCAATCCGGCCATGTCCGCGGAGTCTGAGACGGGAAGATCCTCTGTGTGTCGAAAAACGTCGGCAGAAGGAAGATTCCCTGGTCCCGACGCAAATAGAGGGGCGGCGGAATCCAATAGTTCCTCAAACTCGGCCTTGGATCGACCTGATTCGGCGATATCAACTACTTCGTTCTGTTCCGAATCGGACCCTGCAAAGCCTATCTGCCTCAAGTTTTTGAAGTCGGACAGAATAAGAGCAGTAAGGGAATCTTCACCCTTTGGAATCGGTATGTTTTCCGCCGTCGAGAAGGTCGTGTATGTCGGCTCGTAACAAAGCAGAATGTGAGCCGCCCTTCCCTGTTTCTGAAGACTTCGCCGGCCGAAATACCTAAGAGCGACCCTGATATCTGAAAGGACGGCGTCGTGGGTTGAAGGTAATATCTGCTTCAGACCCCTTGCTGCACAAAATGAAGCCATGAGATTTCAATGAAATAGGTTCTACAATAAAAATGAACACACGACAAAAAACAAGGGGATACTCGGCGACCTGGCTCGCCTCTCCGTCTAGGAATAAGGTCGACACGATCTTCCCCTTCGCCGAATTCCCAGTTACCCTGAACAACGACCATAACGTCATCAACTCGTTTCCCAGAGCTGGAAAGCATAGTGATTAGCTGATGGTCGGTGTCCTTAGCTCTAAGGAAATAACGACCTTGCCGGCCGGAGGACTTAGCCAAGGCATAGCAGTGCCGGATAGCCGGAATGCCAAGGTTAATTCCGAGGCGATGATTCAACGCTACAACCCCCATTATAACTCTAAAGAAATTCACGTTAGGTTGAGAAGGGATTAAATCCCAATGGCGAAGCACAGCCCTAAGTAATGGATGCAAGGGGAAGCGGACTCCACCCTCCGCGATTGACAAAAGAGGAAAGACGATTGAGGTTTCGTCCTCCCTCTCCATGTCAAGGGTGCCGTCTGCCAAAAGCGACAAACGGACGTCATCAGGAATAGAGAAATGGCGTCTAAAACCAGCGATTCGATTTGATGAAAAGAGGTCTTTCAAATGTTTCGCCATGCCCTAAAGTTGACACAGATATGCCAAAGAATAAAATGGAAATACTTCTCAAAGCAAAGAAGTGGAAAACTTACAGAGGGAGAAAAAGATATTGGAGGAGACAAAATTGCAAGAACGATCCAAAAGGCAACCTAGTGACCCGTATTGTGGAATGTGAATCCGAAGGGACGCTAATCTTTAAAATCACAATGAATAGGCATGTACGAAGAGACGGGAAGTCGGTACGACAACCAAAAGGGGGTGTACTTAGATGAATATTGTGTGGGCTCAATTGCCAAAATTTTGGTTGAGTATTCAGAACCCGGAACCAAGCACTCCAGCCAACAGACGTTGGGAGAATGCTTGGGGGGCAATTGTGTGAGCCGAATATATAGAAGAGGAAGAAGGGGTACATCCCATAAGTCAGCGACTGTTCGGCTCCGGACCAATCGATTAAGATGCCGAATATACTGAGATCGCCGAATAGACGGAGATTTATGTTGGAATAAACAAAAGGATAATAAGTAAAAGGTGGGCAATGGGTTCGAGGTCAGAAGAATGAATATAAATACAAGAGCTCCGGATTTAGAAAGGTATGTAAAAAAAAATACGCTTCACTAAACTTAGTAAACAAGTTTTCTAAAGTAGAGGAACTGACTTGCCCGTCGGAGTGCTAATCCCGGCACCCCCGACCGGAATATTTGTCTTTGCAGGTGACTAGCTGAGAATCAAGAGCGTCTTCCCGGATCGGAAGAGTATTTCCAAAATCCACTTCCCCACAATACCAAAGCATGATCATAAACTAATAAGCATATTCATGTACACAAGAGCACAAAACACCCATGCAAAACTAAATTTCCAGATTCAGTACCATTTAAAGATTAAAATCAAAAGGGATATTTCAGATTTTTTTCCCGAACTCGGCCTTCCTATGGTTCGTAGAGAATTTAATCTAGTTTTCAGATCATGTTTCAGAAACGTGATAGCTTTTTCTAGATTTTTAGTTATTTAAGAAATGCTCCAGCGCTGTCCAGATTCGACAACCGTTACGAAAATTGGATTTTCTTTCAAACCGCTCACTTTTTTCAATGAAACCAATTTTCTTTGAAAGCTAACTCCTTAAGGAAGATTTTGACATAAAATTGAGGTCTAGAAGATTTTTATCCATTTTTATAGAATTTTTGCAAGTTGGATGTAAAACAGATTTTTCTGGCACAATTCTTGAAATAAGAAAGTTGGTGAGAAAAAAGGTCAACTAGGGGAAATTTTCCACTTCTCTTGTGATGAAAACATGATAAATAATATGTATTAAACTTAGAAATTTAAGATACGGGTGTGCCTTTGGAAATTTTGAGAGATTGATATAGAAAAAGGTAGTCTTATACCGATTAAGAGAAATACAAGAAAGGTAGAATCAAGGCTCAACTCCTTTCATTTCTAACACAAAAGTAGCATCAAAACATTTCTAAAATGAATGTTTAAAACTTCTAAGAGCATGTATTTGAAAGAAAAAATAAGAGAGAGTTGTGTTGTGGCTTACTTGATTGCCTAGTGAAGTGTTTGTACAATTGTCTCCTCTTTCCTCTCCTTTACTACCAAAGTTCACTCTATTCCTCTTCTTTCTTTCTCTCAACTGAATGTGTAGGTGTGTGAGTGTATGAGATGTGTAACATGTGGAAGGTGGTGGTGTTTTTATAATAAAATTGGTGTAAAATGTCCAAAATGCCAATTGGTTGGAATGGAATGGAATTGAGATGTATTTAGTTGGAATGTAATGGAATGAAGGATCATTAGGGAGCCTAATCATGTATTAAGGCATGATCTAGTTAGGGTTAGGCTTAGGCTTAAGTAGAACCAAGATAGTTACAAGTACAAGACAACTTTCCTTGATTTGGGGATGTAGACTCGACTTTCTTCGCGCCCCCCCTTTCGGAGTGGCTCGAATTGGTCCTACAGTTCGGACTCCTGTCACAGTTCTGAATCGAGTCTCAGAAAGTGCAATGTAAAATTGATAAACACCAAAGAGTCCAATCCGGCAAATCATTTTGAAAAATCAGATTTTAAATCAAATAATGCCAAAACTAGACTACTTTGCCAGATTACAGAGTCGCCACCTAAATATTTTTATTTTGGGGAAATTTAGGAAACCCTGACTCGTGCCAAAGGCCACAAGTCCATTATCACCAAAGTTGCCTCGGCTCGGGAACTTGGGTACGAGAGGGGAAGGTCTTGAAATGAGCACCCCCGCTCGCCCGATCAAAGGATCGGCCTCTACTAAGCATGATATGTTGTTTTATAAACACATGTGTTCTTATCCGGTTTATTACCTAACTTTACTATGTAACGCGCGTGCAAGCAAGTATAGACTAAATCGCAAGAATTGGAACGAATTCGACTCGTGTTTGGTTTCGAAAATGGTTTGAAGTTGCCACCCTCAAGTGGGCTAAAATGTGGATTTGCCACCTCAAGTGAGCTTAAAACATGATTTGCCACTTCGCAAAGTGGGCTTAAAACTCACATTTATCAAATTATTCCAATTCAAGCAACAAAGCCTTCATCCACAGGCATTCATGCAGTTAATCATTTAAGCACATAGCCTCATGACAAGCATGTGAAACATGGCAACACTCACACTCATGCAAGTATGCTAAATCGTAAAAGCTTACAGTGTATTCCAAGCCAAAACAAAATCTAGTTAGAAATATGCATGATTCTAACTATACAAGATGCCTAATGCAACACATGCAATAATGCAACTGAATAGGCTCGTCTACCTAATCATGGTATTTGCAACACTTTGATAACATACTTTTGAACACGTATTCAAATAAGTGTATTGAAATTGCAATGCAGTTTGTATGATGCGCCGAGCCTCGGTGCATGCAAGACAAATGAATGATGCGAACATGCAAGCATAAGGTATGCTAATCGAAATATGATCCCTAATCTAACCATCAAAAGCGGATAAATAAAAGGGAGAAAGATGTGGGGTTGGAAGACATGCACACACACACTTATTACAACATTACGCCCTCTCGAAGGAGGGTCTGAATAAATAAGCTAAGTGTGACAACCCTCACCTATGATTAGCGTTAATTCATGATTAAGCATGATAAGTAACTGATTAAGATGAAATCCTAAACTGATTGTGTGAGTGTGTTGTCTAAATTGCATTTCTATCTGTTTTTTACAGAACGATCTGTTCATGTTTTGATTTCAAATTGCGAATTGAAAGCCTTATCGACAACCGATTCAGAAATTGACTTGTGTTATATGCTAATTAGGATTTATAGAATTTTATGGTAGGTTTAATGGGAATTTGATTTAGAGTAAATAATGTTAAATTAGAATAAATAATGTTAAATTACTTGAGCCTAAGTTAATTACATGTTTGCCATTGGTGGGCATTACAAGACCATTTGTTTTAATCTTGATTCATATATGTTTGACACATCATCTTTAGCCTCCTCCTTGTACACAAACGTGAGAGAGGGAGAGACTTGAGGGAAATTGAATTCAACAAGAAGTTTTGCTTGAAAATCTTGAGGAATTTGAAGAAGCCTTGAAGAATTGTACATTTACTCAAGAACCTTGCTTAAGTAAAGCTTAATTGAGAAGCCTAGGTAAGAGCTCAACCTCTTAATCTTGAAATTGAGCCATCTAGGATTTGCATGTGGATTAAATAGGTGAATTAATGGGAGAATTGAGCTTAAATTCAAGGGAGCTAAGTTAAGTCATGCATGCATGTCCATACCATGGAGTTTTGAAGTTTATTTTTATGAAATTCTCACATGCATGTTCTTATCATAGTTAAAATCCAAGAATTCACCATGTTTTATGATCATGGTTTGAAAAGCTCAAGATCAAGAAACTTCATGCATGTTATGTTTTTGCATTGTTCATAAAACTTACATTGAAATTGTGTTTAATTGGCACACTTTTGGCCTTGAATTTTATGAAATGATCTTTAAAACATGTTGTATTATGAGTTTCTAAGTGTTTTCCAGAAATTTGGCCCAAAAGGACGAGTTTTGGCATGTTTGATTCATGGTTTGAAGCTTGGGAGCAAATCTGGAAAACCCAGAATTTGGCTTCCTCGCTCGAGCGAAGGATTCCACGCTCAAGCGACCACCTTTGTTTTCAGAATTCTGCTCGAGCGACGGAATGCTAGCTTGAGCGTAAATTGCAAGCTCTCAAGTTTTTGCGTGTTCAGACGCGCGCTCGAGTGACGAGACCTATGCTCGAGCGAAAAAATGTGTCTCACACTTGAGCGAGCATTGAGCGGAGAATTTCAGCAACCAGTACTTTTCACATTTTTTAAGATCACTCGAGCGAAGGAATTCACGCTCAAGTGACCTCTCTCATTTGGTAAGCTTGCTCAAGCGAAGGAGTCTACGCTCGAGCGAGACCCTTGTTTTTAACAAGTTTTTGAAAAATGTTTTTAAGTACATTTTTGCATCCCCATGCCATCCTAGGCATTCCTAAGCCATGTTTAAGGCATCATAATGAGGTTAATGATATAGAACCACACCAAAGAAAGATAGTGATTAAGTTATTAATTTCAGGTGTGTAATTTAGCGTGTTTTTGTTCTGCAACTGTGTAGGTTTGGCACCCAAGGACGCTGATTAACCTGCCTATAGCCCAGTAATCTGTGAGTAACAATGTTGTAAAGATATGTTCAATTATAATCATTTATTTTCTAAACGAATGACTGTACTGTTTCCTAAAGTAACATCATTTACCGAATCAATGTTTGTCCTATTTACGAACTGTATTCGTGGCATCTATAGCAATTGACTGTTACTGTTACTGTTACTGTTACTGTTACAAAGATCTCTGTCAGTTCCTATCCTTGGAACTACTGTTACTGTATCGATGGCCATCAACTGACTGTTCGGTCTATTAAGACCTACTGTACTGTTCTGCTATTGGATGTACCACGTATGACTAATGATTCTTAAATGACTGATATGACAAGAAATATGAGCCACTGATTGAATAACTGATCTACAGATGCAATTGACTATTTTAATTACTGAAAGGACATTCATTCTTAACCCCTTTACACATTTGTTATTCACTGGGCTTTAGCTCACAGTTTATATATATATGTAGGTGGCCAAGCACCGGACCAAAGCTAGAAGCGTCGAGTTAAGCACATGTTTTGTCAAGCCAACCATTGTCCCTCACTTCGAGGTTCCAGGTCTGCTCGAGCCAAGGTTGTTTTGGGGTGTTTCAGATTCACCATTTTTGTCTCTGTTAATGTAATGAATGTTTAAGACTTGATTGTACAGTTATGGTGAAGGGATTAGGTCCCTAACCTGTATGCTATGTGTATCTGATATGTATGTACTTTTATGGCTATGAATGTGGTTATGTCCATAAAAGTCTTTTTCCATTTAGATTTTCACAGCTCATTGGACACCTTTTTATTACTGATTGGCTTCCGCCACCCCTTTATATTGTATGATTGTCTTTACTGTTAAGCAGGCCTTTGGTAATCACAAATTACTGGCCGGTTACGATGCTAAACCCTTGGGGGCAGGTTTGGGTCGTGACACTAAGCTAATCTATGCTAAGCTAATTGAACTAATCTAATTAAACTAATTAGACTAATTATTACACAACAAAATAAAGAAATAGCTAAGCTAAGCTACTTAATTATTACAACACTTAACTAATTAGCAACGAGTTAATTAAATTACAAATTCATGCTAATTAAACATGTAAAACACTAAACTACACTGCCTCAGCTCTGTGTTGAAAGATAGAAGATGCATGCACTCGATTTTTGCCTTGAAAAGCCCACTGGTTTGCTCTTGAGAGGCTCTGTTTGCAGGGTTGACCAAACTCCAGAACCTTCCTGCTCCACCTTACCAATTCAATGCTGAAGATTGCACCAGTGGCCTGCCAGCCATGAGTTCTTGCTGTCGGCCATCTGCCGGCCAAAAATGTGCCATGCCGACCAAGGATGAAGCACTGCCGGCCATCAATGAGCCACTACCGGCCACTGGTGTGCTGAATCACCACACTGCAACAGAGCACAAATAGAGGAAAATGAAGGGTTTTCCAAGGACATGTTTGTACTGTGCCCCTCCTTATCATCTTAAACATCAAAGGAGTGGCACTCTTGGATCCAAAACCACCAATCAAGCATTTTCAATGCATGATGGCCAAAGATCCAAGTTGTATACTTTAAATAAATGCACAAAACAAGACTCAAGACCACTACCTTATCGTGGATGATCAAAGGTAATGGAGACTAAGGGGATTGGCTCATTTCATCACTTTGAGTATGAAATGCTCCAATCTACCTTGCGTTCAATATAACGTAAGATTGAACACATGCAATGCAAACACAACATGCTTATCTTGGTCATGTTTTACTTGTCCAATTCTTGTTTACTCATTTTAGCATTACCAAGCCATTCTTTAATCGGTTAAGTCCAAAATGAGTGTCCTCTAATGAGAGAGGGGTCAACCAAAGGATGGTTTAAGACATGAGAGGGATCATGCCTTTGGTTAGGAGGAACCCTCAAAAGAAGGTTAAAACCATTGAGCATAAGCTCTATCTCAAGCTTAAACACAACCTTATGGCTAACCAAACCTCAAAGCAAATGAAAAGTGAAGAAATGAGGGAGGTTACAGATATTTCAGTGCTGAAATGGCATGAAAAATGATACTACAACATGCAAACAACTCATGCACAACATGTTCAAAAGCCAAAAACTCTAAACTAGTGAAGAGCACTACACTAAAGGCATGCAATACAAACCTCAACTGACCAAACCAGCTCAAAACAGAGTTAGAATATGTCAAAACAGTGGCTAAAACTTGCTGAGATCAAGGCACAAAAGGCTAGAAGAACATGCTCACATGTTAGGCTATAAACAAGACTCAAAAGCAACTCTAAAAAGCAATGAAAGAGTAAAGCAAATGAGCATGTAACAGAGCTATAAACACTGAAATTACATGTAAAATGACACTTCAACATGCAATCATCTCAAGCAAATAAAGTTTAGAGGCCTAAAATGCCAAGCTAATGAAGCCATTTGCACTACAACTATGCAAGGCAAGACTCATATGACCAAGACAACCCAAAACAGAGCTAAATCATGCCAAATCAGTAGCTAAAACATGCTGAGATCAAGTCACAAAGAGCTAAAAAAACATGCTCACATGTTAGGCAATCTACACTTGCAAACAAGACCCAAGGAGGGGAGGCCACCTCCTCTTATTTTGGACCTCAAAACAAAGTTTTTACCACTAAAAATCCCCTAGAATTTAGTGGTTAAAAGGCCAAAAAAAGTTGTTTTAAAAGCTTTGAAAAATGGCACAACACTTAGCAAGCAAGCTACAAGAAGGGTGGACCACCCCTAACTCCAAAATAGCCTCAAACCACCCTTTTTAAGCCTCAAAAATAAAGGTTTTTTGTAGTTGAAAACCAAGCCAAAAACAGTTTGCAAAGATGGCAAAACAAGTGTGCAAAATAAGCTTAAAGAAGGTAAGTGTTATACCTTTGAAGCAAAGCACAACTTAGGTACAAATCTAAGCTTAAAACACCTTCTAACAACCCAAAATAGGTTCCAAGGGACCTTAGCCCAAAGATATGCAACTTTGATCAAGGATGTCCAGGCAAAGGAGAAGTGTATCTCTACTTCTATGCACAAAAGGGCAAGAGAGAGAGAAATCTAGAGAGAGAGAGAGTTGTAAGGAGAGAGGATTTTAGAGAGAGAGGCTCCCAAAATTTGCTAACCTCAAAACTATAAAGAATGGCCTCCATATATAGCAATATATGAACTTCAGGTCAAAATATTTAAATACAGGATAGCTGGAGCAATGTGGAAACAGCTGGAGGTAAATATCTAAAAAAATCTAAGTTTTGACATCAGTGGCCGGAAAGGGCATTGGGTTTAACCGATTATCATTGGGGTCAACCAATGATAATTTTTCCATGATTTAAGGGATTTGTCTCTAAAGTACTTATGATTGTAGCCTAGAGAGGGTGATGGCTGGCCATGTGCTAGATTTAGGGAGATTTTTGTTGATTTTATATATAGCTATGAAGCTATTTATGTATAAAATTATTTATTTAAGAAAGGTACAAGTATATATATGTATATATGTGTGTAATGGTACTAGTTTGGGGTCAAAATGTGATTTAAGAAAAATATGAGGGCATTGGGTTTAATTTATGAATTGGAACATTTATTTTAGTGTAGAATTAAATTAAATTGGGGTTAGAGAGTCTAATTCGGTTTGGATTTCTTGTTTTGAACAAAAACGCGATCAACCGACGAACATCATAAAGACCGGAAAAGCCTAGGGTTTCCAAGTGGTAATTTCATATTTAAGGAGTCAATTAGAGTATTAGAAATTATTTCTAAGTTTCCGAAATCGATTAGGGTTTGCGGTTTTTTGTTGGCGCATGTATTTTGATCCTAGGGTTGCAATTAAGAAACTGAGGGACTTCAAGGAAATAATTTAAAAGTAAGGGACTTTTAAGAAATTAAAATTTTTAGGGGCCTCACATGCCACATAACCCTCATGCCTTTGGTCTTGGCTATACGTCCACCAAAGAGGATTGGGTTAGGAAAGGAAAAGAGATGGTAGGAAGAGCCAGAGCTAAGCAGACTGGGAAACGCTAGGAGCTTGTGCACCGACCTATCCAGGGAACCCTGAATGGTCATTTTGTTCGGGAAGGTGAAGACTTTCCGTTCTGCGGTTTCCCCGAACCCTAGTTTAACTCTAAGAAGCAGTGGGTTCCCGGCCTTGAGATTTTCTTTGACTTGCAACTGCAAGACAGTGATACAGAGGAAAGGGCTGAGCCAATTATTGATGAAGCTGTGAAGAGCGCAGAAAGTGATTCCAACAACAGGGAGCTAGAAGTAGGAGCAGCACTGGCATGTCTCCTTTCGGATCCTCTGATCGACTCAGAGAGCTTGGGGGATGACCTGACCGTTTCCATGATCGGGGACCAACCTGGTGTGAACCCTTCTAGCAGTATCCTGGATGCATCTGACGCACCATCTCTCATTTGGCAGCTGGAGGAGGGCTACCTGTCTAGCAGTTCTGAGTTGGGTAGTGAGTCAGAATCTGATTCCACAGAGTCTATAGAGTCGGAATCAGATTCTAGTTCTTCTGAGTCCGGGTCCAGTATTCTTGGGGTTGATAACCCGGATGCCCGAGGTTTTGTCCAGGTCGTCCTTTTCTTTTTCCTTTGAGTCGGTTGTAACTGAGGAACTGGTTGAACTGGACCTTTTGAATGAGAGTGCCACTGTAGATTCTTAGTATTTCTCTATGCTGCTTGTTTATTGCATTGATCATGATTTTTAAAATTTTGATGAAAACGATAAGGAAGGAATTCCTCTGGTTTTGAAAATTTTAATTAATCGAGAGGAGGAGAGGTTTGTAAAACCCCTTGCTGATGAAATCATTGCTTTTAATGTGGATACTGAGAACGATCCGCGTATGGTCCAGATCAGGTCCACGTTGTCTTCAGAGGAGCACGAGCGTTTAGTCGCTTTATTAAAAGATTTCAAAGATGTTTTCGCGTGGTCCTAGGAAGACATGCCTGGAATCAATCCTGAGATTATACAACATCGAATCCCTCTCGACCCCGAGGCCCGACCCATCAAACAGAAGTTGTGGAGAATACGTCCGAATTGGGCCTTGAAGATTAAGAAGGAGGTCACCAAGCAGATAAATGAAGGGTTTTTACTAGTATCTGAGTATCCGACTTGGTTGGCCAACATTGTCCCAGTGCCAAAGAAAGATGGCAGAATTCGGATATGTGTGGACTTCAGAGATCTGAATAGAGCCAGTCCGAAGGAGGACTTTCCATTGCCACACATCGATGAATTAGTGGACTTCACCGCGAGTCATGCATTGCTCTTCTTCATGGACGGATTTTCTGGGTATAACCAAATTCTGATGACACCCGAGGATAGAGAGAAAACTGCCTTCACTACACTGTGGGGAACCTACTACTACAGGGTGATGCCGTTTGGACTGAAAAATGCCAGGGCCACCTATCAAAGGGCTGCAACTACTATTCTACATGATATGATTCATAAAGAAGTCGAGGTGTACGTGGACGACATGATTGTCAAGTCCAAGGGAAGAGATGGCCACTACACCGCCTTGAAGAAATTCCTTGAACGGATCAGAGAATATTGTCACGACCCAAACCCGCCCCTATAGGTTTAGCATCGTAACCGGCCAATAATCCTAGGACTACCGAAGGCCCCTGCGACAAATTAACATAATATTAGGGGCTAGAGGAAGCAAATAACAAATATACAACGTCCATTGAGCTGTGCAGACTTATATGAGACAGAAAAATTTTAAACTTTTTATATACATGTATACACATCATCCTTACGTCATTATATAAATACAGATTAGACAAAAAGGGACTTAGCCCTATTTACAAAATACACAAAACTTGTTTAACCAAACAAGAAAACAAAACTTAAACTTTAAATCACATAGCCATAGTCGCTTGACATATCCGGAACCTCCACGGGAGGCACATAGGTTGGCTGACAAAAAAAAAAAACGGATTCCAGGCAGATGCCTCTAAGCCTGGTCACGCGCCTGATCACCTACATACATAAATAATACAGTGAGCTAGAGCCCAGTGATTAATAACAGAGTAAAGGGTTTTAATGAATGATGTCCATACCAGATTCAGAAATCATAATTCAGATTCATAAACAGATTCATATTCATATTCTTGTTCAAATCAAATACAAAAAATCAGAGTTCATGCTTAATCATACTGTAGACGTGCCCGGAGAACCCCCCCGATGCTCCGGTTTGCTCTCTAGCTACTGCAGTTCAGACTCAATGTCACGGTTCTGAATCTAATCTCACAATGTGCGATGTGAGACCGATAAATCACCAAAGAGTCCAAATCCGGCAAATCGTTTTGGAAAACTGATTTTAATTAAGAAGTGCCAAACATAGACTGCTTTGCCAAATACAGAGTCGCCACCTAAATATTTTATTTTGGAAAATTTAGGAAATCCTGACTCGTGCCTAAGGCCACGTGTCCATCATCACCAAAGTTGCTTCAGCTCGGGAACTTGGGTACGAGAGGAGAAGGTCATGCAATGAGCACCACCGCTCACCCGATCAAAGACCGGCCTGTACTAAGCATGATATGTTGTTTTTGAAAACACATGTGTTCTTATTCTGGTCATTTAACCTAGAATTACTATGTGATGCGTATAGCATACAAGTATAGACTAGATCGCCTAAGTTGGAACAAAACATTGCATATTCGTTTGTTTGAAAATAGTTTGAAGTTTGCTACTCGCTAGTAGGCTAAATTGAGGATTTCAATGAATTGTTCCAATTCAAGTAATCCAACATTCACCCACAGGCATTCAGGTAGTTAATCACATAAGCAGTTAGCCTCATGGCAAGTATGCTTTCATGGCAATCAATAACACACATGCAGTATGCTAAAGCGTAAACACTCACAGTGTACTCTGAGCCAAAACAAAGAACTAGTTAGAAATCATACATGATCCTAGTTCATGTTAAGATGGCTAATGCAGCACATGCAAAAATGCAACTCAGATAGGCTCGACTATTCTAAGATGTCATGTTTAAATGCAATTTGATAACATGCTGTTGAACACGTATTCAAATAAATGTATTGAAATACAATGCAATTAGTATGATGCGCCGAGCCCAGTGCATGCAATACAGATGAATGGATGCACGCATGCGAGCATAAGGTATGCTAAACAAAATATGCCCTAAAACTAACCATCGTAAGCAGTTAAGTAAAAGGGAGAAAGAAATGGGGGTTGGAAGACATGCATCACACACACGCACGCTTATTACAACAGTTGGCTCTCTCGAGGGAGAGTCCGAATAAGAAGCTAACTAGCTAATCTAAGCTAATTAAACTAATTATTACACAACAAAACTAGCTAACTAACGAGCTAACTAATTAAGCTATTACAAAACAAATAAGCAGCTAAACGCATTAACTACTTAATTACAGACCAAAGCATGAACTAGCTAAGCAAATTAGCTAAGTAAAGCAATAAAGTAGGAGCTCCAAAGGGAGAAGAGTGCATGCATGCCCGGTCGCCTCGTTTGGAAATCCGTTGTGATGCCCTAATTTGCCTCTGTTTGTAATTGTTTTTAGAACACTACACCAAGCTCCAGAAAGCTTCAAACTCACCTTGGGGACCTGTGGCAGGGCTGTCGATCAGTTGTTGGCATTGGAGACCACCTGCCGACCACTTTCTGTGCTGAAAAACCAAAAAAAGTGATCGGCCAGCTAGTAATGCTGGTCGGCCGACCACTTGTTGCTGCCAAACTGCAATTTGCTGCAACAGAGAGCAAAAAAGGGCATGGCAATGTATTTGCAAGATATGTGTTCATAACCACCCTTCATATCATTTCATAAGCTCAAGGGAGTTTGGTTCTCGACCCTCGGGCCACCAATCGCGCATTTCAATGCGTGATGGCCGAGAAGCCAATTTGCACAATTCAATATAAAATGAATGCACACATAAACACATAAGGCCTAAACCTCTATCATGTATGATCAAGAGCATCGGCGACCGAGAATTGAGGCACGTTTCATCACTTTAAGTATGAAACGTCCCTCGTTTCTCGTGTTTGGACTAACACCTATTCCAAACAAAATACAACAAAAGCATGGCATATACAATGCGACTCAAGCATGCAAGTATGCAATACAACTTAAGCATGCAAACATGCAATGCAATATGAACAACCTAACAAGGCTAATGGCATGCACAATGCTAATGCATGCAACAACTAGCATACACAATGCAAATGTCAATTAGCATGCACAATGCAATGATGGCATACTCAATACAATGTGACCTAAGCATGCAAACAACATGGCATACACAATGCAATGAATCAACATGCAAACAACATGCAATCAAACATGCTCAATGGACTTAAACCAAAATGGACTGACCTTAGCCATGCCCAAATCAGGGGCCATTAATACCAAAACAAAGGCACAAAAGGGGCAAGGCAAACATGCACATGCCTTAGCCTATCAAGTAGGCCTATGAGCACAACCCTCAAGAAGGCTCAAGGAGTGACAAATGCGGAAGTGTAACAACACTAAATGCACTGAAATTAAGTAAGAAATGATACCAAATCATTCAAACAAAGCAAGTAAAGCATGCAAGAATCCTAAAGCATGAAAGCTAATAGAGAGGACTACAAAGGAGGCATGCAATACATGGCAAATATGCATGAACCAACCACAAACAGAGCTCAAGTAGGTCAAGACAATGACCAAAACATGCTAAGATGGAGGCTCAAGTACCTAGGCAAGATGGCATACATGCTAGGCCACAAACTAGGTAACAATGCACAACACTCAAAGGCATTTAAAACATGAAAGAAGTGGGAATATAGTCATGCTATAAGCTCTGAAATGAAGTATTAAATGATGCCAAATCATCTAAATAGCTCAAAGATAGCATGCATGAATCATTAAAACACAAAGCTAGCAAGGCCAATTGCACTACAGCTATACAAAGCATGAAGCATATGGCAAAGGCAACCCAAAAAAGTCCTAGAACATGTTAAAATGATATTAAAACATGTATGGAAGGAAACCAAAACAAGCTAACATGAAGGGCATAAGGCACAATGCATACAAGGTAAATAAGGTGGATTACACTACACATATTAGGACCAAGCATGGGATGACTTAACCAACAAAAATTAGAGTTATATCATGGCAAAATAACCCCAAATAAACATTGAAATGATAGCTCGCAAGCTTAGGCATGAAGGCATACGCAATGACCCATGTTAAAGCATAAAGGGCAAACCCTCCAACGCATTGAATGAGTGATAAATGCAAGTGCATGACCATGAAACATGGACTGAAATCACATTATAAATTATGCCAAATCATTCAAATAGTCCAAGTAATGCATGCTAGTGGGCTTGATACACAAAGCTAACAAACTAGAATGCACTATAGCTATACAAAGCAAGGCATGCATGACCAAAACAACATAAATCAGAGCTAGAGCATGCTAAAACATGAACAAAAGCTTCTTAGAGTTAAGCCAAAATCATGCTAGAATGACAGTCTAAAGCATAATACACATGAGGCTACTTTATGGAATTACACTACAAGTGCATGAGGCATGCAAGAGGTGACCAAACCAAACCCTAACAGAGGTATGACATGGCAAAACATCACCAAAAACGTGCTGAAATGGAAACGAAACAATCTAGAATGACATGCTACTTCATGAAGCATACAAGACTAGTTTGTGAGATTTACACTACAAGTGTATTGTGCATGCATGGAGTAACAAAACCAAGTAAAAAAAGTGGTATGCCATGCTAAAATAAGCCCAAATACAAGCTAAGATATGGTCAACATCAACTTAACAAACATGCTCACACATGAGGCATTCAAGACAAGTATTGAAGACACAAGGAGAGGGGATGACCCTCTCCCATTTAGGACCTCAAAACACCATCCCCACCACTGAAATTCCTCTGGATTTCAGTGGTGAGAAGGCCAAAGCAAGGTGGTCCCAAAAGCTCAAAAAGAAGGCACAAAAGCAAGGCCAAACAAGGCCTAAGAGGGGGTAAACAACCCCAAACACAAAAGTGACCTCAAACAAAGATCTTAAGCACACAAAAATAGAACTTTTTGAAGTAGGAAGTTAATCCTAAAACAGCATGAAAATAGGTTCAAAAGCTTAAGCAAGAATGGGGGTTTAAGAGGTTAGTTTCTCACCCTTGAAGACCACCTTCAAAACCAAAGCTCCAGCCTTTTTCCAACCAAAACCAGTTCAAAAACTTCAAAAACAACCTCAAGGGACCTCAGCTCCAAGAGTATGGTGTTTGAGTGTGTGTTTGTGTGTTAAAGTGTGGTAAAACTACACTTTTAAGGCACAAAATGAAGAACAAGAGCAATATAGAGACAAAGCTATATGTATAACTCAAAACACAAATTTCTGAACCTAGAGGAGGGAGGAGGTGGTTCTCTCTTATAGAGAACCAAAAGTTCAAGCTTCTTGAAGAAGCTAAGGTTCAAGGCCATCCCTCCATACACGTGTATGGAGGATAGTTCTGGTGCCCTCCAGCTAGCTGGAGGAAAATATCTCCAAAAAGGTGACAAAAAGCAGCCGACCACTTGAAGTGGTTGGCCAGCTACTTTAAGTGGTCTCCCAGAAACAAAACTGGTCGGCCATGGTGGGAGAGGGTCTACACACTGAAAGTAAACCATGGTATGGTGGCCGGCCAGAAAAGGTGGCCCAAAGACCAAGGAGACCGGTTGTCAGACCAGAAAACTGGCCGGCGTGAAGAAAAGTGGTCTCCAAGGGGAAATACTAGTCTCCCACCCTTGTACCACCTTCCAAACAAGGAAAACAAGGTTTGTACCAAAAAAAAACCAAAACGGATGCAAGACGAGAGATCGGGAGGCAAAGCGCGCAGCTGAGAGACCCGAAAACTAGTCCACGAGCACCAAAAGTGGTCTACAACCACAAAAGTGGTCTCTCAGACCATAGTGTCCCTCTAGGCAGAGGAAACAAGGTGTGGTTCAAAAACCACGCCAAACGGAGAACGTTAAGCGGTCCCGAGACAAAGCGCGCGGCCGAAGGCTCCAAAAATTGAAAACTAGTCTCCAAACGGGAAAAGTGGTCTACGACCACGAAAAGTGGTCTACGACCACAAAGAGATGGTCTACAAGACCACTCCCTCCCTCCAGGTAAGAGAAACAAGACTTGGTCCACAAATCGAGCTAAAGTACAAAGAGTTCGGAGGCCCGGAGGCAAGACTCTCAGCCAAAACTCCGAAACCTCAGAACGAGCACAACATGCACAATCACCGAGCACTCAATCGATGACATCTAAGTCTTAAGGTCAGTCAAAAATGGGGTGTCTACACATACGTGGTACATCCAATAGCGCTAACAAAACAGATACAGAATATATGGTGGTTATGAATAACCAGTTCCATAAAGGAACCTCTGGATCCGGGTAACAGAGAATAAACATGTTGAGCCCCATGATGGAGCCTCCGGTACGGGTAACAAAGTGCAGACATATTAAGTTCCATAATGGAACCTCCGATACCGGGTAACAGCTAACATATATCACATGATGCTAAGGATGCCATGAATACATGTCAAAAATTGGACAATTATTCATTGTACAGAGCATAGCATTTCAAAAAACAAATCTTATTTCATCATACAAAAAATAAATAAAGTTGAACATAACTTTACTATGTTATTACTCACAGTGTTCTGGTGCTTGATTCGTCCCTACGTTTGACCTTACATAATTCATAACACATTGGGTTATATTACAATTCATTCCATTCTTTAACTTGTTTAACATTCTTAGGCTCCTTTCATGTTCTTTAATTCATCTGCAATGTTTAATGCATGCCTAAAAGTGCTTTGAGATGAAAGAGAACGGAAAACGAAGCATATAACATCTTTTCAAAATTTCTAAAACAGGGCCCTCCGCTCGAGCGTATCTTCGGCCGCTCGAGCGGACCCCTTTGGTCTGCAAAAGTACTGGTTGCTTGCAAATTACGCTCGAGTGAGACTTTTGACGCTCGAGCGAGGAGTCTAGTAAAACAAGGTACGCTCGAGCGAGACTCTCCACGCTCAAGCGGACATGTCGAATTCTGGGTTTTTCTAGATTATGTTCAAGTTTCAAAACTTGGTTCCAACCAATGTAATTAATATCATAAGACTCATATTTCCACCATATAACTTTTAACATGAATATAAGGGCCAATTTTACAAGATTTGAATCTCAAATTTACATAAATCCATCTCATATATATCAAGGTTTCCAAACCCAAGATCAATTGAAGAATTATAATCATTTCTATATTGATTAACCTTAACCATGTTCATGAATTAATTCCTTAATTTCTCCAAATTACATGCATGTAACAATAAGATTCAAATTCATATATGACATTCAAAAATCAAACCCAAAATAATTAATTTCTAAGTTAATTTCTATAATCATGAACCTAACTCATCTTCTTGCTAATTTATTTTTGTTTACATAAAAATTGACTTCAAACTTTTTTTTTTTTTTTTTTTATTTATTTTTTTTTTTTTTTAATATCTCCCTTCAAGACATGAAATTAAGATTATAAACTTCTTAGATAACCATTTGCATGTATGGAATTGACATCAAAATTACTAATCTTATATTCTTACAAATTTTCTTCATACCAAACCCCAAATTCAAACTCATAAATCTTTTAAACACGAATTAAAGTCTCAAATTAATTATTTTCCAACTTATTTCCATAATCTTAAACTTAACGTGATTTGTAAACCCAACTTAATTCGTAATCATAGATGTTCCAAAATATTTTTAATTTAAATAAAATCTTAGATTACATTACATGCATGGATTAAAAATCTAATTATAAAACCAAAACTTATCTAACTTTAGGATTAATTCCAAAGTTTCATAATTTTGATTTTCATAAAACATTTCCTCCTCCTCTTCAAAACATGAAATTGACCATCTTAAATTCTTCAAAATCCATGATGCATGTATAAAACACTTATCAAAATCCAACCAATTCTATTTCTTCTTGATTTTCAAAACATGAAATTAAACATGTGAGCCATAATTTTGTTTTTGAAAACATGCAAGATATATACACTCTTATGTTATGCAAGATCTTCAAACCCAAGTCTAAAATGATGAAACATGAGACATGCAACCATGGATGTGAACTAAGTTTACTATTCATCATATTCTTGACATTGCTTAACAAATTTCATGTATTTAATCCCAATTATTTCATGAATCCAACCTTTAGATGATTCCTTTACAAGGATTAGAGACTCAGATCTTGCCTAGAGTTTTTAGCTTGAAGAGTTTTAGCCCAATCTTCAACTTCTCCTACAATTCTTCTTCTCTTCACAATTTTGAAATTCACTCTCTCTCTCTCTCTATAGAGTTGCTCTCTCTTTGTCTCTCTCTAAAGTAAACTCTCAGCTCAAACAAATGAACTCACCTATACTCACCAACACATAACACATACACACACAACACCTCTTGATACCCACAAGCACACGTGCACACTTCTTGAATTCTAACACATCACTCCCATGCACACACACACAGAATTTCTCTGCACACCTAGAATTTCTCAGCACACACACACCCACATATATCCTCCAACTCTAAATCATTCTACAATTTAATTTACGGTTAAGATTAATTTAATTAAATAACACTTATTCTTAATAAGTCTTTATTAACATATAATTAAATTAACCATAACTAATCATAAATCTCTCATAATTTAATTAATCTAATTTGACTTCTATTAGAGCCCAATTAATTATATTTAAATTTACCATTCTGAATTAGATTTTTAATCGAACTCCCGAAAGACTCCAAATATCAAATCAAACTTATTGCCATCATCAATTTTGGTTTTCCAAATCTTTAAGGTCTTCAATTTCAGATCAAACTCAAAATCTTCACCAATAAATTACCTATTCAATTAAACACCTTTCCAATAAATTTAATTCAAAAAGACCACACTTTTCAATCCTCATAATCAAATTAGCTTAATTAATTCCAACTCGAACCCAATTAGTCAAATCTCAATTTTATAAATATGAATCGAATAGTTAATTAAACTTCCATACGGTCCGATATTTGAAATTAAAATAATTTAATTCACCAATCATACTCTCTTGAGCCATTTGGTCTTTCTATTTCTAATTCCAAAATAAATCCTCGATAAAATCATGTATGAATCAATCTCCATAATTTTCGTAAATCCCAAATTAATTTAGAATAATTGGCAATTAAATTTCAAATCTCCTTAATTAATTAAGTGCTAATCATTATACGTAATGGGGTCGTTACAAATACAGACTGAGGTTGAATCCACATAAGTGTACTTTCGGTGTGACAGCAGGGAAAATGCTGGGTTTCTTGATTACACAGAGAGGCATCGAGGTAGATCCTTCCAAAATCAAGGCCATCGTAGAAATGCCACTACCAAGGACTAAAAAGGAGGTGCGAGGCTTTCTGGGTAAAGTGCAATTCATAAGACAGTTTATCTCTAAATTAACCTTGACTTGTGAACCACTATTTGGTCTCCTGAAGATAGGAAAGAAATTCCGATGGGATGATCGATGTCAATTCGCTTTTGAACAGATCAAGCAGTACCTTCAGAACCCGCCCGTGTTGTGACCGCCAGAGCCAGGGAAGCCTTTGATTTTGTATCTGTCAGTAACGGACACAACGATGGGATGCATGCTTGCTCAGGAATCTGTGGATGGGGTGGAGAAAGCCATCTATTACTTGAGCAAGAAAATGCTAGATTACGAGGCCTGTTACACCCCGTTGGAGAAAGCCTGGCTAGCCCTGGTACGGGCTACTAAGAAGTTGAGGCATTGCTTGTTCGCTCACTCCGTAATTCTAGTTTCAAGATTAGATCCCGTCAAATATCTCTTTGAGAAACAAGCGCTTACGGGTAAACTAGCCCGTTTGTTGCTTCTTCTTTCCGAATTTGATTTGAAGTTTGTTACTTGCAAGTCGATCAAGGGGAGAGCAGTAGTAGAGTTCCTGGCAGATCATGTCACGCTCCAAACTCGCCCCTAAAAGTTTGGGCATGACCTAATCAGAAACGGACACTTAACCTGATATACATAACATATGGAGCCTAAACGGAAGCATTAAATATTATAATTTAACAAAAAAAATAACAGAACTCCATCCATTGAGCGACCCTTACCGTGCCAGGATCACAAACAGAACATAAGACATATAAACTTAAAATGATGTGCATCAGAGAATTTAGCTATGTACACATGCATATATAGACCCAGCCCTCCAGATTGGGCGTATAACAAAAACATTGAAAGGTAAAAGGATTAAATACACTTCAACCTTAGGTAGACAATCAGGGTACAAAACCAAAAGCTTAGCAAAACTCTATAAAACGAGCTGCTTCCATTTAAGTGCCTGGACATTTTGAGGTTGACAAAAGAGGAACAGACGCCATGGGTTAAGACTGACCTCCAGGTGGAGTGCCTACAGAAACAGACATAACATAAAGTGAGCCAAGCTCAGTGAATAGTAGTATGTAAACAATTTAATTACAACATACATATATATAAGTGCAGAGAACATATAGTTAACTTTATCCTGTAATTATTTTCAGAATGGCCTTAGGCCTAAACTTAAACAGAATGGTTTTCAGCCCTTAAACAGAACAGCATTAAGCCCTTAAACAGACGGCATTAAGCCGTTTTCACGCATGTGTGAACTCAAGAGGTGGCTCGCACGGATTCTAGAGGTGACTCGCATGGTAGCACTTAGTTCCGTGCAGCACTTTGTTTCATACTAACAGATCGTACAGAATGGCCATAGGCCTCATAACTTTCACAGAACGGCCATAGGCCTCATAACTTTCACATCGGCTTTAAGCCCAGTTCACATATGTATGGACTCAAGAGGTGGCTCGTACGGATTCTAAAGGTGGCTTGCATTGCAGCACTTAGTTCCGTATAGCACTTTGTTCCATACCAGAAATCATTAGGTCTTAAAGACCGATCAAATCAAATCATGCCATAACATAGAATAAACGAAACAGATAAATAGAAACAACTTCATACATATTCTTAATTATGCTTGAATCATAAACAGAAATTAGAGTTCATGCTTGATTATACATGGTACATCCAATAGCGCTAACAAATCAATATAGAGCGTATATGTTAGTTCCATCACGGAACCTTCGGTACTAGGAATTGGTAACATACTTGAACCACGGTATTATTACCCCCGGGCAAGGGCCTTGTGCTAAGGATGCCGTGGATACTTTTACATATATGGACAATCATTCATTAATTCAAAACATAACATATCAGAAAATAGAGCATTTCTCGTTATATCATGTCATTACAGTACACTTAACAAAGACAAAATAGTTTACATCATAATGTGAGTTACATGACAATGTCATTGATGTTTAATTCTGTCTTCAGGTTGAGTCATTCGTAAGTCAATCCGATGTTTATCATAATTCTTAGCAGTTATTAATGTAGAAAATATTCCGTGGTCTGATCTAATTATTCATTCTGATAATCCATTCTAGGTAGATATCTATGTCATAAAACATATGTTGAACCAAATGAACTGTAGAAGTTCATAATAGGTCATTCAGAACATCATGTTCCCGTTCAAAATATCATGTTCCCATTAAGTGGGATTTACATTCATAATTCCTTCCCGTCAACTAATCGCGTAGTGTTAATATTCATATGTAATTCTTGTGCGGAATTCATAGGTAATTTATAGGTTATAGCACATTAATGATAATCATTAACCGTAACCGGAATACTGAGTAGGTTTAGAGTCATACCGATGTATGCCAAAATCTTTTAACGTTCACATAACTTCACACCGCTTTCCAATCAACATAATGTTAATGTAACGTAACTACTTGTGAGGAGCAGAGCATTGATAATAAGAATTATTAACGGTAAAGAAATGTGCGATTACAGCACTACTACTCACAATGCCATAGCGGAGCGCTTGCCCTCCCGGGTTATGACCTACACATATGCATGACATATACATTAGTTCCTTTTTTCTTTCTTTCGTTATTTCCTGCATCATTTACTTCGAACAAATTTATAGGCATCTTAGGGACATCAAACACATATTTCAAAAATACCCGAGGGTTAAGCACGCAAAACGGAGCGAACAAAATTTTGCAGCTTGGGCCGCACGTGCGGCAGTGATCCCCGCACGTGCGGCGATTCTGGGTAGAATGCAGTCCAAAATCCAGCAAAACCCAATTTTTGGAGAGCACTTGCAAGGCTCAAATGGATCCATTAATTACAAGATTATAATCCAAAAATCATGTTAATAAACACATATCAATCTAACTAAGAATGAGATCTTTAACCTTAAAACTCCCAAACACAACTTAATGCCATAATATTCCATATTTACACTCACACACTCATACATACATATAGCCATTGTTCATAAGGATGAATTCAAGCTTGGTAATCAAGGGAAAAGGATGTATCTTCCCACTAGATAACTTAAGTTGAATCAAAATAAATAGATGGCAAAATTATCATACTAATTCTTCAACACACACACACAACTTCTATCACAACTCTAAGTCACACAACACCAAGGGATTCCTACTCGAAAGCAAGAAAAGGAATAGAATTAGGTGGGTTAAACTCACCTTGAACCTTAATCTCTAGATAACTTCTCAAATTCCCAAATTTCCTTCCTCATTGAACTTCTTTTCTCCCTTTCAAGCCCTTCTCTTCTCTAATTTTCTTCTCATGGGATATTTTTAGTAATGGCTCTCTAAGTCAAAGGATTAGAGAATATGGACATATATATATATATTAAAGGTGACTAAGGACAAAGATTAATCAGTTTAATCATTCCAAATTGAAATTTCACAGAAAATCATATTATGACTTAAAAATTATGCTAATCCCAAATATAAAATCAATTTCAGATTATCAAGCCTCTACGACTCTTAATTTCTGATCCAAACACCGTAATTGTGATAGATATTTTTCTTATCATACAGATATACATCCATAATCATAGGGTTCACTTAATGAAACTTAATTTCACATCAAACTTCACAGTAAGCATTTAAATACTCAGAATAAGGAACTGAAAATATACCAGAAACAGATACGAGGATCAGGTTATTACAGATCACCCAGTAAAAGGGGATAAAGCGGTAGAATACCTATTCCCAGATGAAGCTATTTTGCATGTCGAGGAAGAGATTTGGACAATGTGCTTTGACGAAGCGTCTAATCAATACGGTTATGGGATAGAGGTGTTGCTGATAGCACCCGAAAATTCTCATATACCCTTAGCCTTCAAACTCTGGTTTAAAGTATCCAATAACGAAGTAGAATACGAGGTCTGTATCGCTGGTTTGGAAGCTGCCTTGGAACTAGGGGCAAAAAGGTTAGACGTCATTGGGGACTCGAACCTAGTTCTGTCTCAAGCAAAAGGAGACTGGAAGGTTAAAGAAGAAAAGATGAAGATCTATCACTAGACGATGTTCTAATTCCTAGGTTTGAAAAGATGACCTTCACGCACCTACTAAGAGAAAACAACAGGTTTGCTGACACTTTATCAACTCTATCATCCATGATAGACATTCCGCTTGGAGTCCGAATACGTCCGATCATCATTGAGCAGAGATCTACGCTGGCCTACGAGTCTATCGCCACAATAGATGAAGTGAAAGATCAAAACCCTTGGTTCTATGATATTTGGAACTTCTTGGAAAAAGAAAGTTTATCCACCAGGGGCAAATGCCAAAGACAAGAGAGCAATACGGTGAATGGTCGTTCAATTTTATCATTTCCAGAGGTACACTGTACAAGAGGAGTCATTTGGGAATGCACAAGTTGTGTGTCGACGCAGAGGAATCAAAGCACCTAACGAAGGCCATCCATGGAGGAGAGTGCGGGGCGCACATGAACGGAGTAATGTTAGCCCAAAAGATTCTTAGGCAGGGTTACTACTGGTCTACCATGGAGGAGGATTGTATTGGTTTTGTTTGGCAGTACCACAAATGCCAAATTCATGCTAATCGCATGAACATTCCACCGTTGAAGCCGTACAACATGACTTCACCATGGCCTTTCTCAGTTTGGGGAATCGACGTCATCGGCGCAGTCACACCGAAAGGGTCAAATAGGCATGAATACATTCTGGTGGCAATTGATTATTTCTCGAAGTGGGTGGAAGCTCAGTCTTATGCAGTGTTGAAAGAAGCGCATGTGGCTAAGTTCATCCGAAACGACATCATGTGCCGATATACCAAAACGAGATCATCTCAAATAATGGTTCCCATTTCAAGAAGGAAGTGATTGACTTGTTAGAGAAATACAACGTGGCTTTTCATAAGTCATCTACTTACCGGCCGCAAACCAACGGAGCTGTTGAGGCCGCCAACAAGAACATCAAGCATATTATGCAGAAGATGGTTGAGACCTACAAGGACTAGCCAGATAAATTGTCATTCGCACTCTAGGCCTATAGAATTTCAATTCGAACATCTACAGGAGCATCTCCCTATTCTCTTGTCCACGGGATGGAAGCTGTTCTGCCAATCGAAATAGAAGTTTCGTCGCTGCAAGTTATGGCTGAGTGTCAGATAGCAGAGGTGGACTGGCAACAGAGTAGGTTTGAAGAACTGATGTTGTTTAATGAAAGAAGGCTAAAAGAACTATACCATATTTAGGGTTATCAACGCAGGATTGCTGGGGCTTTCAACAAGAAGGTTAAGTCCATGAATCTCAAAGAAGGGGATTTGGTGCTGAAAGACAATCGAGCTCCCATCCATGACCCTAGGGACAAGTTCAGACCCAATTGGATTAGTCCTTACATCATCAAAACTATCTGGTCGGGTGGAGCTGTAATTCTCATGGACCTGGATGGCCTAGAATTTTCCCAACCGATCAACATGGACAAGTTGAAGAGATACTATCCTTGAGAGGCTCACTAGGCTGAAAACCCAGAAGGGCGACCTAGGCAAAAGTTAGAGCACAAAAAAATTGGAAACAAAGAAAAACTGAGCTCGTAAGGTTGAAAACCCTAAAGGGCGGCCTTGGCAAAAGTTAGAGCGCAAAGGAAAGAGCCAATACTTGAGTGAACCTAAACTGAACTACATAAGGCCTGATTTCTATCTTTGGGATAAGTAGGCAATTTCATCCTGAAGTTCGGCCGTAAACACCTCCAACTCAACTGTCCTGTCCATGTGTCTGATCAGGTCATCTTTGTCTATTCCTTATCTGAGAGTTTGGTTGTGATCTTTATTCTGAGAACTGGTTACAGTGCTGAGCAATGTTATTCGGTCAAAGGGCAATTTGTGATCTTCGGGTTCAGGGCTGTACATCTCGAGGATGGATTCCGTGCATGTCAAGTTGTGATCCTTATCGAAATGGTTTTGAAAAGTTTTGATAAAAGTTGATTTTTGTTCAAATTTTACCTTTTACAACTTAGACCATTTTTGGACCAAAAGAAAAACTTTCAGTGCTCACAACTTTAATTTCATTGATTTCAATACAGAGTTCTCTAACTCTCGATACAAATCACAGTTGCTTTTATTACATTCATAAAACTTGAAAAGTAAGATCAAAGTAATAAACTAGGGGCATAGATGAGTCAGGTGTTCCTGTGTTCCCCGCTTGTGCTTGTGGAAGCCTCTGATGCTAAAGTGGGCTCGGTTTGTGCCTCATCCTTGAGCCAAGCTAGGCACTCGCCAGAAAGGGCGTAGCTGAAACTAGGGGCAAGAGCCAGAAGTTCTCTCATCCTCCAAGTAGTGAGGTACCTAGCCAAATGTGAACCTCGGATGGAGAAGGAAATCAGGTAGTCTACCCTCTCCTCTGGGCAGGTCTGATCATGTCCAAACTGAAGCCTGAACCGAAACGGGAAGTAGAACACACAGTGTGTGAGATTGATTAGCTATATGCCAGGTTGCCGAGTCATGTTGTAGCTTATTTCGGTCAGATTAAGCCAGGGGCAACGCCAAGCAATGTCAGCAGCAGACCTGTTATACATCCAGCGGCACCACCATCATTCATTCGGGAAATCCACTAGTCGCTGGCGGAAAAAGCATGCTCAGGTTGAGTATGCAGGGCAAGAGTCCACTACTTTCAGCTTGTCCATTAGCCATATCTGGGGAGGGATGAAAGAAAAGAGAGATTAAAGAATAGAGAGGTGTATGTTGAGAGAAAAGCGAAAAAAAGGGCTTTGAGAGGGGGGAAAAAAAAATAGAGCATGAATGTCCAGTGATTTGAGAAACACATATTAGAAAGGGTGGGAAACATTACCTAAAGAAGTAGTGGACTCCCTGCGAATTTGTTTGTCTCTCGCCAATGGAAGGCGTCTAAGCCTATCAAAGTCTCGGCCAATGTCAAACCAATGAAACTCTTGCCCTCTTTCAGGCCTTGCGTCACTTCAATTAGCCGAATGCTAGACCCGCCAAAACTAGGGGTAAGTAGGAAATGGGCCAACATGCACAAGCAAAGGGTCTGTTGCCGAAAACCCCGCCAATTAAGATTACCTCGGTCGTCGACCTCAGAAAACCAACGGATCAGGCTGGGAATGTCCAACTCTCCATTGTGAACCAAGGATCGAGCATCATGTAGAGTAAACCCACACATCTGTCCCAAAGCTTAGATGTGGCCGAAACAGGGTTGAGGTATGATTTTCCTCATCGCGCCGGGATTCCATTAGCACTTGAAATTCTTCAATTGTCGGGCACATCTCTTGTCCTCCGCAGCTAAAGACGTGTGTAATCAGATTCCAACATCTAGCTACGACATGAAGGAATGGAAAACAAAGTGGAGAATGACTCAGCAGGAAAAGTGCATTTATGCCAAAATCCCAGAAATTCACCTTTTCCAAGCCATCTAAAGTTGCAATCCGATTCGAGAGTTTTTCAGCAAAAAATGGCTCCATTTGTGAAAAATTTGCAGCTGAAATGAACAAAACTACAAAGTCCAAGCTTTTGTAGAAGATAAGGTAGTGAGTGGAAGCCAGGTGTCAACAATTTGGAGGTCCTACACATCAATGGCCGGTAAGGCTCATTGATGGCCGGCAAGAGGTTTTGATGGTCGGCAGGCTACCTCTCATGGCCGATACATGGCCGGCGACCACCACTCATGGTCGGTAGTCTCTCACTCTAACTTACTGTCCTGCTTTGTGCTGAACAGTGTTGGAAGCATGCGTTTCGTTCTATTCTTTATGTGTTTTAGAGTATTGTTTTGAGTCCTTTTGGGCTTTGGCAGGTTTGTTGAGTTCTATTCATTTTGTTTTGCTTATCGAGTTGTATTTGTGTTGTTTTTGTTTATCGAGTTGATGTTGCATTGTTTATCGAGTTGTATATTGTTTTTCATTTCAGTTGTTGGTCAGTTCATTACCAGATTAAGAATGTTGTGCCAATACAAGTGTTCAGTTTTCATTCAATCTCAATGCGGTGCTCATGATGCAAAATACAACACTTTTTCAAATAAAAACTGGTTTTCATTCTGATCATGGTTGTTTTCTTTACAAAGGTACAGTACAAATTTTTAAAGCAAATAAGAACTTCCTAAAACTGTACAATGTGCTAAAACTATAAGCAAAAATAAACTAAGCAGAAATACAATAAATTAGAGTTGGTCGCCTCAGGCTCGAGAAGCCCTCTTCGTCCTCTTCCTTGAAGGAGAGGACTCTGGGGCACTGTCTCTGTCGGCACCGCTATCTGACTCTCCCTCTGAACCAGAGTCTGACCCAGAGCCATCTCCGCTCTCCGCCTCGGAGCTCGCCTCGGTATCACCCCCGCTCTTAGAACCCGAGCCGGCGTCGTCATCTCCACTCTCAGATGACTCTGAATGCTGACTCGCCGCCTCCTCAGAGTCGCTAGTCTCAGTATCATCATCACTCAGAATGGGCTCTGAAGGGCAGTTCCCGTCTCGGTTGCCTTTAGCTCTGCCTCGGCCACGTACCGGAGCCTGTCTCTCTCTTCTCCCTGCTACTGAAGGAAGGTACCGCTGGTACAGATACTGCACGCTACCCGCCGATGCACCTGGGATGGGTTGGGATCTGAAAGGACAATTTTTGCATATCAGTTATACCATGTGTATCAGATACGAGCATAGTATGCAGAATGAGTATATGCAGAAGTCAGATATAGTGTGTGAATATAGTATACAAGAGCAGTGTGTCAAGATGTGGTCTATTGATACAATGTATCAGCGTAGTTCGGGAAGTTTTCAGTTGAAAAGTCAGTTGTAGACCGCCCAAACTCGCTCCGCGCACGAAGGCGCGAATTGGGGTTCTTAGCTACTACATGTCATGGTTCTGAATCTAATCTCACAAAGTGCAATGTAAGACTGATAAATCACTAAAGAGTCCAAATCCGGCAAATCGTTTTGGAAAATCGATTTTAATCAAAAAGCGCCAAACATGGATTGCTTTGCCAGCTTTCAGAGTCGCCACCTAAATATTTTGTTTTAGGAAATTTAGGAAACCCTGACTCGTTCCTAAGGCCACGTGTCCGTCATCACCAAAGTTGCCTCGGCTCGGGAACTTGGGTACGAGGGGGGAAGGTCATGAAATGAGCACCCCCGCTCGCCCGATCAAAGGATCGGCCTCCACTAACATGATATGTTGTTTTTATAAACACATGTGTTCTTATTCTGATTTATTAGCTAACATTACTACGTGATGCGCACAGCACACAAGTATAGACTCAATTGCAAGAATTGAAACAAAACATCTCATGTTTGTTTTTTGAAAATGGTTTGAAAGATGCTACCCTCGAGTAGGCTAAGACGCAGATTTGCCACCCTCAAGTGGGCTTAGAAAACATGATGATTTTCCACTTCAAGTGGGCTTAAAACTCACATTTTGATGAATTGTTTCAATTTAAGCAATGAAGCCTTCATCCATAGGCATTCATGCAGTTAAACACTTAAGCAGTTAGCCTCATGGCAAGCATGCTATCATGGCAGTCACTTACACACATGCAAGGATGCTAAAGCATAAACACCCACAGTGTACTCCGAGCCAAAACAGAAACCAATTAGAAATCAATGCATGATCCTAATTATACCAGATGCCTAATGCAACACATGCAAAATGCAGCTAAATAGGCTCGGCTATTCTAAGATAGCATATGAATGCAACACTTGATAACATGCTATGAAACACGTATTCAAGTCGGTATATTGAAATACAATGCAGTTTGAATGATGCGCCGAGCCCAATGCATGCAAGACAAATGAATGATGCACGCATGCAAGCATAAGGATGCTAATTGAAAAATGCCCTAAACTAACCATCAAAAGCTGATAAGTAAAAGGGAGAAAGAAATGGGGGTTGGAAGACATGCACACACGCACGCACCCTTATTACAACATGTGCCCTCTCGACGGAGGGTCCGAATGAAAGCTAAGCTATTCTAAGCTAAGCTACTTAACTAATCTAATTAAACTAATTAGACTAATTATTACACAACCAAATTGAATAACTAGCAAACACTAAGCTAATTATTACAATACTTTAACTAATTAATAAATGAATTAATTAAATTACAACTTCATGCTAAGCATTAAAATATGTAAACTAGGCTGCCTCAGCTCTGCCTTGAAGAAATTGAAGATGTATGCTCGGTTCCGGTCCCAAAAAGCTCTCTGGATGCACTTTAGAGGCTCTGTCTGCAGGGTGCCCTCAAGAACTTGCTGCTGGATCTCACCAAAACAGTGCTGAGGAGTGCACCAGTGGCTTACCGGCCATGAATGGTGGCTGTCGACCGCCCTGCCGGCCAAGGATGCACACTGGCGGGCACAGATGAAGAGTTGCCAGCCAACAATAAGAGGGTGCCGTCCACTGGTGTGTTGTGACACCAAGCTGCAGCAGAGCACAAAATAGAAAAAATAGAGGGTCTCCCAAGGGTATGTACGTACTATGCCCCTCCATATCACCTCAAAACATCAAGGGGGAGGCATAATTGGATCCAAGACCATCAATCACACATCTCGATGCATGATGGCCAAAGATCCAACATGTACAAATTCAATAAATGCATGACAAACAAGACACTTAGCCCATCTCCTTATCATCAGAAATCAAAGGCAATGGAGACCAAGGGTGATTGGCTCACTTCATCACTTCAAGTACAAAATGAGCTAATCCACCTTGTGTTCAATATGACATCCGATTGAACACAATGCAAAGCAAGCAACATGCCCATCTACCAATGCTAAGGTGGCATGAAATGCAAAAACTCTAATCATGCAAACACTCATGCTCAACATGCTAGAATACTTAAGCATTAAAAGCTAATGAAAGACACAACACTAGAATCATGCAAAGCAATGCTCGATGGACTAAACCTACACCAAACAGACCTCATGCATGCCAAAACAAAGGCCTTAACATGTTGGAATTGAAGCTCAAAGGACTAGACAAACATGCACACACACAAACAAGGCACAATGCTCAACTCTCAAACACAATTAAAGAGTGACATGCATGAGAATATGGCAATGCTATATGCTCTGAAATGAAGTGTTAAATGATGCCAAATCATATAAACACCACAAATAAGGCATGCTAGAAGGTTCAAAACTCAAGACTAGCTAAGGCACTTGCACCATAGCCATATCAAGCAAGACCCAAAAGGCCAAGATGACCCAAAACAGTCCCAAGGCAGGTCAAAACAATGCCAAAACATATATGGAGTAGAGCTAACACATGTTAGAATAAAAGTCCAAAACACCAAGTAAGGTAGGCCAATGAATGGGATTACACTACACATAACCAAAACCAAGCATGACGTGATTTTACCAACAAAAATCAGAGTTGTAACATGGTAAAATAACACCAAAAACATGCTGAGATGGTAGCCCAAAAGCTTAGGCATGCATGCATGCATATTAGCCCATGATTAAGGCACAAGACACAACCCTCCAAAAGCATTGAAAGAGTGAAACATGTGAGAGTGTGGCCATGCTATATACACTAAAATCATGTGAGAAATAAGGCTAAGGCATGCAATCATCACATTCAAAGCATGTTAAGGACCTCAAACACAAAGCTAGTGAAACCCAACTACACTATAGCTATACAAAGCTAAGCATATATGACCAAGACCACTTTAAAAAGACGTCAAGCATGTTAAAACAGTGGCAAAAATGTGCTGGAGCGAAGCTAACACATGCTAGAATGATGAATTAAAACATGAAGTATGTTAGGCCAACAAACATGATTGCACTACAAGTATGAGATGCAAGCAACCAATGATCAAACCACCCAAAAACAGAGTTATGGCAGGTCCAAAAAGTCACAAAAACAAGCTTGAGCAAAGCCACAAAGGAGTATAAACACATGCTCATTTGGTGAGCCATCAACACATGCATGCAAGACAAGAGGAAAGAGGACCACCCCCTCCCATTTTGGGTCTCAAAACCCATTTTCCACCACTAAAATTCCTCTGGAATTTAGTGGTGAAAAGGCCAAGCAAAGATGAACTCAAAGGCCTTAAAGGACGGCTCCAAGCCTAAGCAAATAAGGCACAAAAGAAGGTAGAACACCCTCAATACCAAAGAGGCCTCAAACAACCATCTTAAACATTTGAAAACAAAGCTTTTTGTAATTGAAAGCAAGGCCTAAAACAATCTGCAAGGATGGCCAAATAAGCAATGAAAATAAAGCTTTAAAGAGGATATGAGACTCACCCTTGAAGCACAGCAATAACAGCAAGTTTCTGAGGCAAAACCAAGCTAAAACCACTCAAATACAACCTCCAAGAACCTCAGCTCAAGAGTGAAGGTGTTTCACTAGGTCTTTAGTGCAAAAGTGTGAAGAAAACTTACTTTAAGGCACAAACTAGTGCAAAAATAGAGAGAGAGAGAGAGAGAGAGAGAGGGAGAAATAGAAAGAGATATATATATATGTTTAGCCCTAAAAAATGCTCAACCTCTGAAAGGGGAGAGGAGCCTCTCCTTATACAGAGCAATGCAATGCAAAGCTTGTTTAACAAGCTTGAAATGGCCTCCATCCCTCCATACGTGTATGGAGGATGGCTCAGTGAAAGCCAGTTGGCTCAAAAGATCTAGCACAAAATCTGCTGAAACAAGGTGTCCTGCCAGCCATCAGTGGTGGCCGGTAGTGCCTCATTGATGGCCGGTAGGCCTTATCAATGGCCGGCATGGATAAATGCATGGCCGGCAGTGCCAAAAAGTGGCCGGCAGTGCACCACAAGAAGCATGCTGAAAGGACCAACACATGGTCCAAAAATGGGGCAGAAAGGATACAGGGTTTAGAAAGCTCAAACCTGTGAGGTTCCGCCACGTAATTCGAGTACTCGACGAGCAATCAAACTTGTCATTAGATGTACCTGCAAGCATATCCAAGTCTTGAGTACGGTCAAAAATAGGGTGTCTACATCAGTGTCACTGTGTCAGTGCAAATTTGATGCCTGGAATGTAAAACTGAAGAAACTACCCGAATACCGTAGAGGCTAAGCAGCACCTCTCTCCTCTGTACCATCCCCATCAGGGAGGCTATCAGCTCAAGGACACCTCCTGTATACTCGATCGATGCCTGAAAATGCAGTTTGAATGATCAGTATTTGCAAATGAATATGTTTGAAATGACATATGGAGTGCAAGTGCTGAAGTATGGTTCATACCGAAGTCGGGCCTCGTACCCCGACAAGCACATGACTAGCCGCTGTAGGCTCAATCGAGACCTAGTAGGCATCCCCAGTGTATCGCCAGTAATTCAGCATGGCGGGAAGCTTTGGCCAATCAGCCCTCTGCCCCGCTCGGGAAGCTGCTCTGCCACGGGCCCTGCTCGCCCGGGTCACTATGTGCCTCGCTCTCGCGGCAGGAGCTCTCCCCTCCTCATCTCCACGAACACCGGTCAGGGGCGGCATCAAGTGTGTATAGATGAAAGCTGACCATGAACTAGATAACCTCCTCAACAGATAGGCTCTCTGTAGACTGCATGGATGCCGGTGGAGCCATCAGGACAATTGGGTCAGGCAGGCCCATAACCTGGCGCACGAAGCGCTCACCTAAGAACTAGTCCCGGCAGACCAGACCCTCAAGCAGAATGCGATATCAGGAAATGGCCCAAGCCCTAACAAACTGGTCCTAGATCCCCCCTGGCTTCAAGGCCCACGGCTGCCACATGATCTGCAAACAGGAGTTGTAGGATGCATGCACTTGGTTTTCGCCCCAGAAAGCCTTCCGGTTTGCTCTTGAGAGGCTCTGTTTGCAGGGTTGACTACACTCCAAAACCTTCTGCTCCACCTTACCAAACCAATGCTGAGGACTGCACCAGTGGCCTACCAGCCATGAATTCTTGCTGCCGGCCATCCGTCAGCCAAAAGTGTGCCCTGCCGGCCAAAAATGAGGCACTGCCGGCCACCAATGAGCCACTGCCGGCCACTGATGCTCTGAGTCACCACAATGCAACAGAGCACAAACAGAGGAAATGGAGGTTTTTCCAAGGACATGTTTGTACTGTGCCCCTCCTTGTCATCTCAAAACATCAAAGGAGTGGCACTCTTGGATCCAAAACCACCAATCAAGCATTTTCAATGCATGATGGCCAAAGATCCAAGTTGTACACTTTCAATAAATGCACAAAACAAGACTCAAGACCACTACCTTATCATGTGTGATCAAAGGCAATGGAGACAAATGAGATTGGCTCATTTCATCACTTTGAGTATGAAATGCTCCAATCTATCTTCTGTTCAATATAACGTCCGATTGAACACATGCAATGCAAACACAACATGCTTATCTTGCTCATGTTTTACTTGTCATGTTTTATTTACTCATTTTAAGTTACCCAACCATTCTTTAGTCAATTTGTCCAAGGTGAGTGTCCTCTAATGAGAGAGGTGTCAACCAAGGGATGATTTAAGGCATGAGAGAGATCATGCTGTTGGTTAGTAGAAACCCTCAAAAGAGGATTAAAACCATTAAGCACAAACCTCAATCTCAAGCTTAAACACAACCCAAAAGCTAACCAACCCTCAAAGCAAATGAAAAGTGAAGAAATGAGGGAGGTTGCAGATATTTCAGTGCTGAAATGACATGAAAAATGATACTACAACATGCAAGCAACTCATGCACAACATGTTCAAAAGCCAAAAACACCAAACTAGTGAAGAGCACTACACCATAGGCATGCAATACAAGGCTCACAAGGGACAAACACTTCAAAAGAGTCTTAAAACAACTTAAAAGGAGTCCAAAAACATGCTTTAAGTAAGCTAAAAAAAGCTAGAATGAAAGGCCAACACATAGCACAAACTAGACTATTAAGCACCATTGCACTACAAGCATACAAAGCAAGCCTCAAGTGGCCAAACCAACTCAAAACAGAGCTAAAGCAAGTCAAAAAAGTAGGAAAAACATGCTGAGATCAAGTCACAAAATGGTAGAAAATCATGCTCACATGTTAGCTTGCAAACAAGACTCAAGAGCAACTCTAAAAAAGCAATGAAAGAGTGAAGCAAATGAGCATGTGACAGAGCTATATACACTGAAATTAAATGTTAAAAGACACTACAACATGCAATCATTCCAAGCAAAACATGTTTAGAAGCCTAAAATGCCAAGCTAGTGAAGCCATTTGCACTACAACCATTCAAAACAAGGCCCACATGACCAAAGTAGCCCAAAACAGAGTTAAATTAGGCCAAATCAGAGGCAAACACATGCTGGAAATAAGCTAAGTTAGGCTACAAAAACATGCTATCGTGTGATGCTAACTAGGCATGCAAGTGAGACACAAGGAGGGGAGGCTAACCCCTCCATTTTTGGACTTCAAAACATGTTTTTTACCACTGAAATAACTCTGAATTTCAGTGGTTTAAAGGCCCAAAAAGTTTGACTTTAACATGCTAAAAGATGGTGCAAAGGCTCATACAAATAAGCAACAAGAGGGGTAGACAACCCCTTAGCACAAAATGGCTTCAAACCAACATGTTAAGGCTCAAAAATCAGAACTTTTGTAGTTGAAAACTAGGCCCAAAACAGTATGAAAAGATGGCCAAGCAAGTGATTAAAACTAAGCCTACAAGGTAAGCAATATACCTCTTGAAGCTCAGCACAAAATAGGCACTTTATTATGCTCAAACAACCTTCCAACAACCCAAAATAGGTTCCAAGGAACCTCAGCCCAAAGATATACAACTTTGGTTAAGGATGTCTAGGCAAAGGAGAGGTGTATCTCTACTTCTATGCACAAAAGGGCAAGAGAGAGAAATCTAGAGAGAAGGAATTATAGAGAGAAAGAGAGAGAGAGAGAGAGAGTTTAGAGAGAGGGTTTAGAAAGAGAGGCTCCCAAACTTTTCAACCTTGCAATATGAGAGATATGGCCTCTATATATTGCAATATATGAGCTTCAGGTCGAAATATCGGAATTAGGATAGTTGGAGCAATGTGAAAACAGCTGGAGGGGAAATATCTGCAAAAAATCTAAGTTTGGGACATTAGTGGCCGACAGCAAAAATCTTCTCTCCAGGTCTAACTTCAAACGAGCATAACTCCTTCATCGAGACTCCTTTTCAGGTCATTCTTGTGTCGAAATTAAAGCCCTGGAAGTAAGTTTTCCAATAGTGTCAGCCTCACATCAACATTCCAAATGTGCAAAAAGTTATGCCTCTTTTAGTGAAGACTGTTCAGTTTCGATCCTACCCGGATTCATGCTGAACCTCTCCCAAATTAGTTTTCTTCTCTCCTCTCTCATTTTCTTTAACTCCAAACCCGTAAATAAGGTGTTTTGAAAGATTTTTCAAAGAGTTTACCTCTCTTTCATTCATTTCCACTTTGTCCTTGCTCGGTTTACCGAAAAGCGTAATATTTAACGAAATGAGAGCCTCGGAACATCGTAGAATCATTTTTCAAAAATATTTTGAAAGAGAGGGTTTTAAGGTCTAAAAATCATTTTAGTCAAAAGGCTTTGGTCCAAAAAGGGGTGTGAGGTTAGGATTTGAAGCTCCTCTTGCTGAAGAAATCGAACCTTTGCACTACACAACTTTCATCACCAAGTAAACTATCAGTGGCGCCCAAGTCTTAAGGGCGGTCAAAAATGGGGTGTCTACAGTTGCCCCTCTTTGACAGAACTTGGAAGTCATGAAATGACGTGAGTGAATGTCAAAGCCTAGAGACGACCCATTTTTGACAAGGCCAAAGACTTAGACAAACAAATAAAATGAAGATGCAGAAACAAATGGTTGCGCCTGCAGGCTGCCTACGTATCCCTTTGCAAGGAATCAGACCAGCGTAGTTCAGGGGCAGGATGCAAAATGATACACAATATAACAAAACAATACAAACGATATGCAATGCAACGAAATAATGCACATGATATACAATGTAATTGAAACATCAAACCACAAACAGTGCAAAACCACACAAATATCATAAAGGGATGGAGATGCAACATCAAACTACGTTTAGCACAGAAAAGGTGTCGGAATCCTCAAACCACGATTCTCTTAGTGGAATAGGCGTGTGCACATGCAAAACTGTGTGTTTTGCAGAAAGAATACAAGTAATTGCGTGGGATGATATAAGTGAGGAATGATCTGCTGAAGAAAGATCATGATCCTAAATGCTGAATGCAACAAAACAAAATACGATGCAATGAATGCAATGGATACAGTGAATAAGGCATGTGGCCAAACCACATTTTTCCTAGAAAAGGTATGGACACAAAACAAAGCACGTCTAACACAGAAAAGGTGCCAAAACCCTCAGACCACAATTCTCTTAGTGGAATAGGCGCGTACACATTATCACAGAACCATGCTTCAACAAAAGAAATGTATGAGCACATGCCAGACTAAGCTTAACATGGAAATGATGCAGGCGATCAAATAGTATGATGTAATAGATGTATGCAATAAATTCTATATGCAATGCAATAGACGTAATATATGATGATAGATATGACGTAGCAGCTAGGAAATAGAAGTACCTTATAGGGGCAATTGGCAATGACTCACCTCATGCTGTTGGGGATCTTCCTCTTCTGCATCTTGCATTTTCATACTACTTTTGTCCCTGGCTATGGTCACAACTTTCCCTATTCTCCAACAGGGTGACAGACTAGGTTGGTTCAGTATCTAGAATTGAGGCGTATACACGCTACCTCAACCTATGGGGCTTCCATACAGATTTCAAGCCGGGAATACACCCCTGGGTATTTAAACCAGACTTTAGTCTCAGAAATTCCGAACCTTTGCGTTCTAGGCATCAGCCATTCGAACTCTAGTTTCCACCGTCTCAGTTGATCTCCTAGGAACTCATCACAAACATAGGCAGGTGGCTATACCAGACCACCAGAAGTCGTTCGGGCATGACAAACACCAAAGGATTTACACCTTCAGAGCATTTAAGGTCTCTTAGACCAGAGAGTGCACAAGACAATGCGATGTAGAGTGAATGCACAAAACAGTGTGATATAGGTGCATAAGACAATGCGATGCGCAAGACAACACGATTGAATTGCAATACACAAGACAGTGTGAATGATACAAAATTACAATGTGCACAAGACAGTGCGAGTGAGGGTGAATGCACGAAATAGTACAACGCAAGTATGCACAAGACAATGCGATGCAAATGTGCACAAGACAGTGCGAATGAAAGTGAATGCACAGGATAATGTGAGTGATTTGAAATGCACAAAATAGTGCGATACGAAAGGAATGCACAAAACAGTGCGATGCAAAAGGAATGCACAAAACAGTGCTATACAGGTGCACAAGACAATGCAAGTAATACGAGGTGAACATGACAGTGCGATACAGGGTGCACAAAATAGTGTGATACAGGGTGCACATGACAGTGCGATACAAGGTGCACAAAACAGTGCGATGTAGGGTGCACAAGACAGTGCGATGCAGGGTGCACAAAACAGTGCGATACAATGCATTAACAAGTACAGGTAAGGTGCGCAAAATAGCGCGATGCAATGCACTAACAAGTGCAGGTAAGGGGCGCAAAATAGCGCGATAGAACGCATGTTCTATGCAAGAGATACGAGCATTTTCTATGCAAGTATAAGAGCATGTAATGAAATGCACAAGACAGTACGATGCGCAAGAAAGCGCGCACTACTACAAAAACAGATAAAGATCACACTTTTTTGGTGTGATGTATGTTATTTAATCACACCTTTTAAGTTTTATTAAAGTGTGATCTTTGGGAGTGTGATTAAAGATGGTCATTTTTAATCACACCTTTTAAGTGTGATTAAAAACATTTAGATCACACCTTTTAAGTGTGATCTTTGGAAGTGTGATTAAAAAGAGTCATTTTTAATCACACTTTTTAAGTGTGATTAATAACATTTAGATCACACCTTTTAAGTGTGATTAAAAATATTTAGATCACACCTTTTAAGTGTGATCTTTGGAAGTGATTAAAAAGAGTCATTTTTAATCACTTTTTAAGTGTGATTAATAACATTTAGATCACACCTTTTAAGTGTGATCTTTAAAAGGTGTGATCTTTGAAAGTGTGATTAAAAATGGTCATTTTTAATCACACTTTTTAAGTGTGATTGATAACATTTAGATCACATCTTTTAAGTGTGATTAATAACTAATAAAATCTGTAATAAAAAAAGGGTTCGACATATTTGAAAAATAATCAATATTATTTTTGTATGCACATTTGAAGAATGTAATACACACTACATACTATATTTTGAATCATAACCACATATTGAATGAATAACATCATATATTTCATAAATGAAAATTAAATATTCAAAAGTATATACAAAGGAATTAAATAAAAACAAATTAACTGTGCTTACATATATTAAAAAATGAAAAAACTTAAAAAACTAAGTTCTTTAATTCTTGGACCATATTTTGCATCTCTCCAAAAAATTTCTGACCTGAAAAATAAAAACACAAATTAATCCAGAAACCGCTGATGCATATGAATAAAGTAAAAAGTTAATTCAGCAAATCAAAATAGGAACATTAATCATTTCTGCTTGATCTTAATCCTTTTGGAAGTAACTTCCCTGTTAACAATTAGATGCCATAGCAGCTCAGTGTCAATGACATTGTAATTAGGAGGTCACTAATGAGCATAGTATTTAAAAATGATAAATCTCAATACAGCTTGTGTACGATCTTTTTGTGAAGATATATTATTATTACTGTTAAACCATAATTCTAGGTACCCATAAATAAATAAATAAATAAAAACTCACGAATTTACTCCATTTTTTTGGGGGGGGGGGGGGAGAGTACATACATTGCAGTTACTATCACCAGCAGCAGCATTCTAGGTACCCATAATTCTAGCTTCTTAGAGCATCTCCAACAAGGCTAATTAAAATAGCTATTTAAAACTTCACTTTACTATTTTAGCTAGTCATTTTTTTAATATACACTCCAACAAGGCTATCTACTTTAGCTATCTTCTATTAAAATATTCTTATACTTTAACTACCTTCTTTCCAATCTAACAAAAAAAAAAACTAACTTCTTTTGCAGTGCTGGAAATAGGAGCAAACCATATATTCACAATTGAAAAAATTAAGAATAAAGCAACTGGAAATAGGATGCTCATCACCACTTCATTCATCAATTCCATGGCTGAATCAACACAAACCCTCCATTTCTTGTGTTCCCTTGCTTTTGCAGTGCTGGTCATCACCACCATCATCACCACCATCAATCCAATTAATGATATGATTAAAACATTATAGATGGGGAATTAAGATTAAATTTACCTTTCTAAAAGCTGCACCTTTTGCTTAGGTTTTGTCCCATGGATAACTTGAAAGGAGGAGCTAACAATCTCTTCTATGTGAGCTGATTGCAGAAGCCTCAAATCTCTCCTCACCTAACATCACATGAATATGATAAACTAAAATTAAAAAGACAATTATATGCATTACATATATTTATGTACCTATTTGCACATATTTGCTCATAGGGAATAACAACCTTTAGAAGGTACTGAAAATATGAGCATCGTCAGTGCTGATTCTTATTTTTGTATACAATTCTATCAACAATTTCAATCTCTGAACCCATATATTCACCTGTTCAAGAATATATTGCACCAATGTGACCAAACACAAAGCTAATTTCCTTTAAAGAAAAGAAAAAGAAAAAACAACAACAGATATTGATGTCAACTGAAATTGGAATAGGTTCTAGTATGAGATCAGTTCATCTAAATATGAACTATAACACTATTTTTTCTCTTTTTTTCCTTTTCTTCTAATGTTCTAGCAACAAACTCTCTCTCTCTCTATATATATATATGAATTTGAGTGTATTTGGGTTCTGCTCTAATGAATGCCAAACATGGATCTTGAGCAGTGCCTCTCAAGACTCACTGGTTGTTCCTCTTTTTTTATACTAACAAATTCTTTGCTTCTTGAATTCATGGATTCTATCAAATTCTCTATAAAATCTCACTCAGTTCTGTTTTTTTTTTTATTTTATAATTTCCAAGATGCATTTATGTTTTTCTTATAGAGGTCCATATATTTGATCCACGACATCTTATCAAAAGTGAATAGACAAGAGAAATCAAATAGAATCTTGTGTGTGATACAACTTAAGCAACCAAAACATACATAGGTTACCATAAATCTATCCTTCGGTGTGTTCAAATGTCTAAATAAACCAATGTACCATTTTTTTCATTTCTATAATTGTACCTAATATTTGATATCATTAATTCTAATAAATTGCCACAATTTGTCACTAACACTTCAGTCTAGAGAGCACTGAATCTGAAGATTTCAACTCACCAAATGGCAAAATTGAAGAGAAGTCTCACTTGGTTATGAAAGAACTATCTAGGTTCCAGGTTTTTTCAAAGCAATTATTCCAAAAGAGTGCACACTGCATATATAATAACAGAACTATTTCAATGGAGTTGAAGCATGTCTTTTCCTATTTATATCTTCTCTTACCGTAATAAGAAATGTAGTGAAAGCAATTCAAGTACAAAATGAAATGCAATTCATTTTCACAAAGAGAAAAGGCACTCTTACACGATCCAAGTTCCTGTACTTGGAAACCAAAGAATAAGCTTTCGTAATTCCAATTCCAAGAACAGATGGAAGAAAATCGCAGCCAGCTAAGACGCACATGCCTGTGAGAAAGCTAGAAGATAAGTGTATCTCCTGTCTCAAATGAGTTCATATATATGATAGAAAGGAACCGCAAAGGGTTGTATAATTTTTAGTGTTATAAGTTTGTAAATAAATTTGAAGCGTCTCAAATCACCTGTGAAAAGTTCTTTATCAAAACATTAGAAGGAAGGCACACGAGATGCAGACTCAAAAACCTTGTTTTGCACTATCTCTTCACCATTGCCATAGTGGTCCATCTTGAAGACAACCTGCTTGCAACCAATGCAAAACATAAAAAGACAATTAGTGCTAAAAATGAGGCTTGAGTCATCAATATCAAAGTTCTGTTGAATTTCTTACAGTTGGACAGCCATATGCCAGTAGATCACTGTCCTCTGAAATCACTGCTACAATTCCACCTTTTTCTGCTTCTAGGCTGGATAGGTATGCTAATTGTGCATCAGCTTCATATGGAGATACTACAAATTCAATGTTCTCTGATCTCAGAATCTAAAAAATCAACAGTTGAAAGAATCAAAGATTATAAAGAATGGCAAATTGGTACTTTTAATTCACAGTAGGTGATGGAAAAACACTAAATAGTATTCCAAGTTGCAAATAGCTGATAAAGAGTTGCAATTTGGTACCTGAATCAGTTGATGTGCTGTTGATAGAACCAAGAAAGTAAGAACAGACGGGGCAACTCATTACTTGTCTTTTCATCATGCACACTTAAAGATATAATATTTTTCCATACTACAATTGTTTATATATGCAACTTATTGGCATGTTATTATTTCTACAGAATTCCCTCAAGGTCTTGTTAAACTGGAAGAGTTACCAGCAGTTGCACAACCTTACATATTGTGCAGCAAGATTCAATCAGATGTACTTCACAATTTGAGAGGCAGAAAAACTAAAACATTGAAAGGCTAAAACATTGAGAGGCTTTCTCACTTGGCTAAATACTATTAAATCTTCTTGGGTCTTGGCTATGCCACCAGGGTTCCAGGCACGAAAACTATTCTAGGAAACTTGATGTTCTTCTAAGTTAAAGACAATAAGTGGGGTATTTTATCATGTCAAAAAATATCCCACAAAAAATTATATGTTTTCTGTATCCCCCGTTAAATAAAGAATATGAATCACTGCCAGGAAATCCACTTCATCAATTGAGTTCTGCAAGATGAGAGTTGAGGAAATATGGAAAGGATTATGAAAACATGGTTGGCATTAGTCCAACCTTATGTTACATGGACTATTCTAAGCTTGTAAAAACCTACAACAGACACTCGACACTTGGGCTAGGAGAAGGACATGGGTTATTGGTCTATCAATTCAAGTTCACTACACACTTGTACATATTTTGCTTTCATCTTGCTTCCATGAAACAATTGGTTCAAAATAACAGAGGTGTCCATACTTTACACTTATATTAGTTGCTCATACTTAAGAAATAAATGAAGAATATTTAAAAATATGAACAATTAGCAGTGTCATAGTATCATTGGACTCCAGAATTAGACAATCTGACATTTACACATACCCATACCCATAGAATTGAATTACACTTATATTAGTTGCTAACTAGAATAGAACTTTATCTTTTGTCTAATTAGATCATAACACTTCTAATTAGCAAAGAATGAAACAAAAAATCTAACTAGAATTGAATTACCAGACTGCTGCTAAAGAATCTAACAAAAAATCTAATATGTGCAAAGGGGTTTCTGTTTTTGTAGCAGTGTTATTTCATTTGCTGCTAAAGAATCTGGGGAATTACCAGACTGCTGCAAATTCTCACCTGAAATACATCATCTTGTTATAGTAAACTCTCATAACAAACATGTCGACTCACCACCATTACTCAATCCTCATAGATACCAAATTGAAAGACCTATAAAAAGAAATGTTCATACTTTAATTCCTTGAAGAAAAGCCAAAATCTACAATAAATATATGTTCTCTACATTCATCTGTCCTAGAGCTCTCTTTGTTTCAATTACATAATATCGTAGCAGTTATCCTTCATGTATGCCAAATATTTAGCAATATCATCAAACGATTTTACCATCTATAATCTGACCACAGTCAAACCTGGTTCAAATCTTTAAACTACCAATCTCAAAAGGCAAAAATTTTCAGATAATGTGAATGAGCAAGACATGAGTGCGGCGTAGTGAAGAAGCAAGAGAGGTCTAAGACAAAGGTTGAATAACAAAATTTTCAATCGATTAATGTAAATGAGTGTGTGTATATATATATATGAAATATGAATGAGTGATGACTAATCAGAGCTCGTGGAAGACGTGACCGCAAATGGAGATGGATTGAAGGTCTTCAACGATGGGTTTGAGATCTTCGTAGCAGATTGAGCATATGGTCTTCGCAAATGTGTGGCCGCATACCATCTCTCCGCCTCTCTCTCTCTCTCTCTCCGCTCTCCGTCGTCTGCCGCCGCTCGATCGATCGATAGAGAGGGAGGGGTAAGAAGAGATTAGGGTTTTTTGGTTTTGGGCGGGCGGCGGGGAACAGAGCGGGAATGGAAAAAAAAAGGGGGGGAATAGAAAAAGAGGGGGAGGGGAAAGAAAAAATCAAATTTTTTTTTTTTTAAAAAAAATTAAACAATAAAATAATGCTGTTTAATTTATTTATTTTCTGCGACAGGGGTTGTCGTCGTCAAAAAATTTTATTTTTTGTTAAAATATTTTTTTTTATTTTAGTTACTAAGCTTGAAAATTTATTTGTTTCATTTTTATTTTAATGAAAAAAAAATTTATTATTATTTTTTATTTGGTAGAAGTATGGGTAATATTTTAATAAAAAATAGTGTAATGGTAGTCGTAGTGGTGAAGTGGCGATCGTGGTAGTAGTGGTGGTAGTGAAATGGCGTTTGCAGTAGTAGTGAAGGTGGTAGAGGAGATGGGTGGTGAGAGAGAGAGATAAGTGGGAGACAGATAGAGGAGAGAGACAGAGACAGAGTGGTGAGCGAGAGAGAGACAAAGTGATGCTAAAAGTGTATTTTCTTGTAGTGGATCGATAAATTGAAAGGGAGCTCACTAAATAAAGAAGACGGAAGGGAAATAGTGAGCAACGCGAACATAGTGGGGGAGAAAGAGAGAGAGAGACAAATAGACAGACAAGGAGAGAAGAGTGATGAGTGAGAGAGAGAAAGAAAAGAAAGAAAGAAAGAAAGATGAAAATAGGTGAAAAGATATAGAGAGAAAGAGAGACAAAGAGCGAAAATAGATAAACGAGAGAGAGAGAAAGAGATGAGCGAAAGAGCGAGAGAGACAAAAAGAAGAGAGAGAAAAGAGACAGAGAGAGAAGATAGATGAAAGAGATAGAGAGAAGAGAGATGGACGAGAGACACAGAGAAAAATAGAGAGACATACAGACAAAGAAAAGTGATAAGTGAGAGAGAGAAAGAGAAGAGAGACAGAGACACAGAGAGAATGAGAGAGACGGACAGACAGAGAAGAGTGATGAGTGAGAGAGAGAGAGAGAGAGAAAAGAGATAGAGACACATAGAGAAAGGGAGAGACAGACAGAGGAGATGGAGTGGCAGTGGGGGAGGAGAGGTAATGGTAGTAGTAGTGGTAGTAGTGGTAGTAGTGGTAGTGGAGTGATGGTGATGATGGTAGTAATGGTAATCGTAGAGATGGAGTGGCAACAATGGTAGTAGTGGTGGTAGTGGAATGACATTTGCAATAGTGGTAAATGTGGTAGAGAAGATGGGTGGTGAGAGGGAGAGATGAGTGAGAGATAGATAGAGAATAGAGATAGAGAGACAGAGACAAAGTGATGAGCGAGAAAGAGACAAAGTGGTCGCTAAAAGTGCATTTTCTTGTAATGGATCGATAAGGAAAATGCCCTGGACCCCCAGTGGGAGTGACCCCCACCACCCCCATTGTTTTCTGATTGGTTCAAAAAAATTTATTTATTTATTTATTTTCACTCTTGCTCTCACAGCCCCCCACGTGGAGGTGGGCGTGCTGGGGGTCACCGCCCACTGGGGTCCCCAACATGGTTGGATCGATAAATCGAGAGGGAGCTCAATAAATAGAGAAGAGATGAGGGAGAGAGTGAACAAGGCGAACACAGTGAGGGAGAGAGAAAAAGAGACAGACAGACAAACAGACAGGTAGACAGAGAAAGAGAAGAGTGATGAGTGAGAGACAGAAACAGAGAGAAAGAGATAAAGATAGACAAAGAGAGAAAAAGATAGAGAGAGAGTGAGACAGAAAAAGATAGAGAAACAAGAGATGAGCAAGAGATAAACAAAAAGAGAGAGAAAGAAAGCGAAAAGAGATTAATGAGAGAGAGATATAGAAAAAAAAAGAGAGAGAAGAGAGATGAACGAGAGAGACAGAGAGATAGAGAGAGAGACAAAAAAAGAGAGAAACAAAAGATGTTTGAGAGATAGACAGAGAGAGAGAGAGAGAGAGAGAGAGAAATAATGAAAAGAGATAAACGAGAGAGAGACAGAGAGAAAAGAGAGATGAGCGGAGACACGGAGAGAAAGAGAGACAGACAGACAGAGAAGAGTGATGAGTGAGAGAGAGAGAGAGAGAGAGAAGAGAGACAGAGACATAAAGAAAAAGAGACAGACAGACAGAGAAGAGTGATGCGTAAGAGAGAGAAAGAGAAGAGAGACAGAGACATAGAGAGAAAGAGAGAGACAGATAGACAGACAGAGAAGAGTGATGAGTGAGAGAGAGAAAGAGAAGAGAGACAGAGATAGAGACAAAGAGACAGGAAGATGAAAAAATGGATGAAAAGAGAAATGTTATATCAAAAGAGTAAGACAACGCCGTTTTTTTCAATTTTTTTTTTTATGATAGAAAAATACCATTGCATTTATTTAAACCATTTTGTAACTATATATATGAAGTCTCAAAAAGTCACATTTTTTTGTGACGACAAGTTGTGCCGTCTCAAAAAAGGCACATTTTTCGCGACGGCAAGTTGTACCGTCTCAAAAAGTCACATTTTTTTTTTGCGATACGACAAGTTGTGCTGTCTCAAAAAGTCATATTTTTTTGCGACGGCAAATTGTGCCATCTCAAAAGGTCACATTTTTTGCGACGGCAAATTGTGCTATCTAAAAAAGTCACATTTTTTTTTGCGACGGCAAGTTGTGCCGTCTCAAAAAGGCACATTTTTTTGCGACGCAAGTTGTGCCGTCACAAAAAATGACTTTTTGCAACGGCAAATGTGCCGTCGCAAAAAGTTTCGTCTCATAAAACCACTTTTCTTGTAGTGTTACTTAAAAAGTGTGATTAAAAAGTAGTAGTGTATATGAAATCACACTTTAATTAAAAATTAAAAAATATATAAATAATCACACTTTAATTAGAATGTGTGATTAAAAATATATATATATATAATCACACTTACTTAAAAAGTGTGATTAAAAAGTAGTAGTGTATATACAATCACACTTTAATTAAAAAGGTGTGATTAAAAAATATATAAATAATCACACTTGTTTAAAAAGTGTGATTAAAAAATAGTAGTGTATATAATCACACTTTAAGTAAAATGTGTGATTAAAAAATATATAAATAATCACACTTTAATTAGAATGTGTGATTAAAAAATATAAATATAATCACACTTACTTAAAAAGTGTGATTAAAAAGTAGTAGTGTATATACAATCACACTTTAATTAAAAAGGTGTGATTAAAAAATATATAAATAATCACACTTTAATTAGAATGTGTGATTAAAAAATATATATATATAATCACACTTGTTTAAAAAGTGTGATTAAAAAGTAGTAGTGTATATATAATCACACTTTAATTAAAAGGTGTGATTAAAAAATATATAAACAATCACACTTTAATTAAAATGTGTGATTAAAAAATATATATATAATCACACTTGTTTAAAAAGTGTGATTAAAAAGTAGTAGTGTATATATAATCACACTTTTAATTAGAAGGTGTGATTAAAAAATATATATATAATCACACTTAATTGAAAAGTGACATAAAAAATAAATATTATCACACTCAATTAAATTAAGTGTGATTAAAATATCAATCTAATTTTTTTTTATCACACTTCCAATAAAAGTGAGATCTTTTTTTTTTGTCAAAGTGTGATCTTTAACTATTTTTGTAGTAGTGCGAGTGTAAATTGCATAAAAAAGTGCGATGTGCAAGAAAGTGCGAGTGTGATACAAAGTGCACAAAATAGTACGAGTATGACACAAAGTGCACAAAATAGTGCGATCAAAACAAATGCACAAAACAGTGTGAACAAAGCAAATGCACAAAATAGTGAGAGCAAAGTGAGTGATTGTGTGAGAAATGTATTGAGTAAGATTATTGTGCGATAGATGCACAGAAGAAACAAATGACCAAGGTTTACAAATCAATACAGTGACAATGCATGTTCCATGCAAGATAAACAACCGAAGCATGTTCTATGTATGAATAAACTCATATTCTATGCATGAAACATAAGCACATTCTATGCATGAATCATAACGATGCGCGGAACGCATGCAACAGAAGTGTATATGAAAGTGCACATTCTATGCAATAGAGGGGCATCAAATATGTACTTTGGTGCCTCTGATTTACCTCTTGGAGGACTTTGCAACATGCTCAGCTCAAAAAGGATACATCATGTTCATATTGGCGAGAGGTAACATCTGCATGCTGCTTTAATTTCCATTCTGACTGGAAGCAGGCTTAAACTTGGGGTCGAGGCACACTCATATTCCAGAGAAAGGCGAGGCCTAAGAAGGTGCACCTAGAATGCAGTCTCGGAATTTGCCGAAGTTGAAACATGCTAAGATGCTCCAAATTTTCCCTATTTTATTTTGCTTTGCAGTCCAGAACCTATGTAGCTTCAGATAGGTCCTGGTTTTACTGTTCTCACATGAACTGGGTTGAACCCTACAGTTTCATAGAGAACGAATCCTGTTTTGCACAAATGTGGAGAATGGCACAACACTCTAAGCACAAAACGATTTGAAATTGAAATAGAGAAATGAGTTCTTGACCGGGTATTAAGCCTACGACTGACCATAATCAAAATGACTCAACAAAAGGAAAATGAAGGTAAAACAAACTAGACACATCTATTGACACTCGAAACGACTCAAAACAAGAATCGAAACAAACAAAACAACAAACACAACACTGGACATTCTGTTATCCATCGGTGGGAGACCTCTTGATTCACGAGGAGCCTGTTTCTCCGGATATTGTTTCCCACCCTTTCTTATTTGTGATTCTCACATCACTCTAGCACTCAATCTTTATTTCTCTGACAAGCCCTTTCCTCACTTTTTCTCTCAACGCACATCTCTCTATTCTTTAATCTCTCTTATTTTTTATCCCTCCCCTGGGTGGTTGATGGATAAAAAAGAAGTTGTGGGCTCTTGCCCCTAGTATTATACTAGATTCTCCTTCTTTCGCTCACAACTCGTGAACTTTCCCACAGAGGGGTTATGGTGCAACTGGATGCGCAGCAGATTCGCAACTAACATCGGTTGACGATGCCCTTGGCTTAGCTTGACCGAGATGAAATTCAATATGTCCCACCGGCTAGGCATACAAGTGATTGGTCTTACACATTACGTTTTATACATCCCCATTCTCGGTTAGATACCAATTTGGGTGTAATCATCCAGATGAGGGAATCGAATATCCTGCTCCATTTCCAGTTCGTGCTTCGCACTTGGCTTGATACCTCACTACTTGGAGGATGTGAGAGCTTTCAGCCCCCCCCTGCTGCTAACTTCAGTTGTGCCCTTTCTAGTGAATACATTGATAATGGGGAATAGACAGGAAACCTGACTCAATTGTGAGCACTGAAAATTTTCCTTTTTTAGGTCCAAGAAATGGTCCAATTTTGAAAAAAATGGAATAATTTTCGAGAAAATCAGTCAACTTCAATAAAATCCTCAAAACTATTTTTGCAAATGGACACTACTCGACCAACACGGAATCTAATCTCGAGATGCACAATCTCATATCTGAACTTGAATTGTCTTGCAGCTGAATCTAGGACAGTGCGATTTTGAATGAAGTTGAGCCAATTGGGCATGGAAAAGATAGCCGAGATGAACAAGGACCAGCCAAACAACATGGATGAGCCAAGCAGGCTGAAAATGATTGGGGCCGGACTTCAGGATGAAGTTTCCTACGTATCCCAAAGATGGGAATCAGGCCGTACGTGGTTCCAGGCTGAGGTTCCTACGTATCCCAAAAATGGGAATCAGGCCGTACGTAGTTCCGGGCTGAGGTTCACTCGGGTGTTAGCACTCTCCTTTTGTGCTCTAACTTCTGCCAAGGCCGCCCTTCCGGGTTTTCAACCTTGTGAGCTCTGTTTTTCTTTTCCTTTCATTTGTTCTTCTTTTCTTTTCTTTTCTTCTTTTCTTTTTCTTTTCATTTTTCTTCATTTTTTCATTTTTGTTCTTTTTCTTTCTTTCTGCTCTAACTTTTGCCTGGGTCACCCTTCTGGGTTTTTGGCCCAACGAGCCTCTCAAGGATAGAAAAGTGTAACTTGTCCATGTTGATCAGTTTTGAGATTTCGAAGCCATCTGAATCCAGGAGAATGGCTGTTGTTCGTTGATGATGTAGGAGCCCGTCCAATCGGGTCTGAATTTGCCCCTAGTGTTGCAGATAGGAACTTGATTGTCCTTCAGCAATAAACTTTCTTCTTTCAGCTGCTCGAATTTGGCTTTCTTGCCAGTCTTCATTAGTTTGCGGAATGACCCATCTTTTGAATCTTTGAGCACATCTAACATTTTTGCCCCTAATTCAAGGGCTACTTCTGATCTAGCTTCGCAAGCTTCCTTTGATAACATCTAATCTTCTTGATCTGACTTTCTTGCCCCTAGTTCAAGGGTTGCTTCCGATCCGGCCATACAGGCCTTATGTTGTGATTGATCGTTGAACATTCTGAATCAAAGTTCAAGGTTTGAAAGCAAAAGGGGTCGAGTCTCAAGGCCGAGAGTGACCATATGCTGCACAATCTCAAGATCAATTCCATACATTTCTTCGCAGGACCACGCAAAACATTTTTTGAAATCCTTTAAGAAAGCAACTAGTCGCTCGCGTTAAAGACAATGTAGAACCAATCGGGATCAAGCCAGGATCCATCTCAGTACTCACATTAACAAACATGATCTCATTCATTAAGGGCTTAGCATGCCTCTCTTCCTCTCAATTGATCAAATTTTTGCAAATACCGAGGAATTCCTCCCTCTTTGTTTTCATCACAGTGTTAGAAAAGTTTTGAAAAACTTAGGTCAATGTAATGATTTCAAGGCACAGAAAAGTAGGTTAAAAGCACTGCCATTTCATTTAGATCTTCTGGCGTAACTGGCTCAATGGCAGAAACAGACGCAAAAGAAAGAGTGTAAAAGACAAACACAAAACAAGCAAGTGATGCCCGAGGTAACACCCTCGAAATCACCCGACTCTAACATAACAAGACTGACTTGATACAACAAGACAGACTCGACTGACTCAGTACAAAAAGACTGACTCAATACAACACAACAAGACTGACCTAATACCCAAGTCAGAAAGTAAAATAAATATCATTCGCAAATTGCTCAAAACAGTGCGTGCCATCCACCATATCTGGGGTAAAATGAGCGCCATCAGCAAGTGGTTCATCCCCCGATCACTTAATCATATTATCTCCTAAGTTCATTGATCCGATGCCGATAGACTTTGTAGGACCTGGTGCGGCGATGACCTTGCTATCAATTAGATCTTGTATTTCATGGCAAAGACGGAAACAACTGTCAGTGTCATGGCCGGTTTGTTGATGGAAGGCGCAGTACTTGGACGAATTATGCTTAGCTGGAAGGGGATTCGGAAGAGGCTGAGGCTCAAAGGGTTTGAGATGGCCTTGTCCTATAAGGATTTGAAGAGCTTTGGACAAGGTCATGTAAAGCGGGGCGAAGACCCTCTGGCCTCGGGGTTAGTGCTTCAAGGTTTGTGGAGTTATGTTGGATGTACCGGCAAAGGGGTTGGCAGGTGCTGACTAGGTTTGATGATCTCTTTCGAGTGTAGGATTGGAGCTGAAATGGGCGTTTCTGGTACGGCATCCCTTTTCCCGACTTGCCCCTTGTTTCGAAATGCCCCCAACTTGAGCGACAAAAGTGTCATCCACAGTTTTTGTAACAACTGCGAGCACTTGCTGTTTGTTCAGCCCTTCGGCTTTCAAGGCCTCAAGAGCCCACTGAAGATGTTCATAGGGACCAATGCCTGCCCCTACCTTGTTCTTGCCATTTGCTTCCACTTTGCCAAGGGATTGGATCGCCATATCAGAGCGGAGCCTAGTTATTGTCGACATGTCATTGCCCAAACCTGGGATGGCTTTAGGTTGGCCATTTTCAATTGTAGCTTGCCCCAAGATTGGAGAGCCTTTTGGCATGAAATTTCTGGCATGTGATGTGGGCGATGACGGAGCCAATATCCCAAAGGCCAGATTCGCCACTGTTCTCTGAAGATCTTCAATCATTCTTATCAGCTCAAAAGTAGTGGGTTCACGGGTTTGAGATGATTTGGGCTCAAGTGCATCCATCATGTATAAGTCCATGCTTTCTAGGATAAACACCTCAGGCTTAGGTAGATGGGTCGGGGTGATGTATATGCTGGGATTATAGGTGGATTGCAGTGTATGGATGAGGTTGAGATGTAGATGAGGTACTTGGTCATTGGGATCTTGAGGTGGAGCTATCGTCCGGTTGTCGATGAGATTCTAGACTTCATGACGAAGGCGGTAGCAACGATCGGTGCCATGACCACGCTGCTGATGATATACACAGTACTTAGCGAGGTTATGTCTGGCAGGGAGTGGGTCAGGCAGAGGTTGAGGATCAAGGGGTTTAAGATACCCTCTTTCCATCAGGACTTTTAGTGTGCTAGTTAGGCTCATATAGAGAGGGGTGAAAGTTCTGCCTTGAGCTCGGGTTGGGTCAGCTGTTTGTAGGCTTGGTTTGGCAAAAGGTTCGGCAGTTTTAGAAATGGCGACAGTGTTGATTTCAGTGGGTTTGGGAATAGTGTTACTACCAGCATTGGTACTCCCGAAAATCGCCCTCCTTGTTGGTTCACTTGTTCTAGGAATAATCCCTTGGTTGAATGCACTCTCAATCTGAACCCCCAATTCATGCAAACTTTTGAAAGTGAATAGTGGAGCGACTATTAACTTTTGCAACATATCATGCTCAAGGTTCTGCACCACTATCCGCACTTGGTCCCTATCAAAAGGGTAATTTGTCATGTATGTTGCCTTTGCTTTCCACCTTGCAACAAATTCCACAAAAGGTTCTATAGGATTCTAGTGGGTTGCTTCAAGCTCTTGCATGGTCATTTCAAGTTGGGTATTGTAAGAATACTGATCGACAAATGCCTCAGCCAATTCTTCCCAGTTTTGCTTCACTATATCCTCCAACTTGGCGTACCAAGTGGCTACTATGCCCGACAGGGTTCTTCCATAGAAAGAGAGTTTTTGTGGCTTAGTCCGACCCATCGGTTTCAGGACGCCCAAGAAAAACCGGATATGTACCATAGGATCTCCAGACTCGTCGAAACGGTCAATGTGTGGCATTTTGAATTTGTCTAGGAGTCATACGGCAGCCTCGGTGTACCCATCCTCAATGTCGGAATGGAGTTAAGGCCCTGTGCCTTTTTGAATTGCTTCTCAAGGTTCACAATTTTCACCGAGGTCGGGTCAGGCTCATTAATATCAAAGGAATAAAGCCTCTCATTAGGTTGCACCAGGGGTTTGAAAACTCGAACTTGAGCCAACCCTTCTCGGGGATCCGGACCATGCGAATCTTCAGCTGGCGGAAGTGGGTCAAAGTTCGGCTGGGATTCTGAGACTGGATGTATGGTAGGTGCCCCAGATGGGCGTTGCATTTCAGCATTGGTCTCATCTTGCATGGCGATTCCCTGGTTTAATGCCGCTATCATGGCCACAACTTCTTCCAAACTCTATGCCATCACGGGTCTGCTGAGTTGAACAAAGGTGATGTAACTAGTGACTGTCGGCTCAGTTGAACCGGTGAGCCCTGACTGGCCTTTCTTTGCCTTGTCTCTAGCAAAGGAAACACTGGTTGCCCTTGAACTAAATCTCTAACCTGACAAAGGCTATCAACGCAAATCCAATGTACCCGGGAGATATCGGAGCCTTCTGAAGCTATGGTTCCAGGACTACCTTACAAAAGAGAAAACAGACAGCATCTCAGCCCAATTTCACCAGAACAGATATGAGCATAGTTGAATGACTGTACTCTTTACTGAATTCTACCCCGAAATCAGATACCAAACTCGCAACTGATATACATATCCCTGTACAGTTTCACTGTAAAGCACATGCCAGTTAAAAGAGAGCCAAAACACCCCTATGATGGGGTAGGGTTACCCTGTCCTAATTTCATTAGGAACTAGGGGTTCACTATGCAAACAAGTGATTTCAAACAATTCCTACATTCGGGTGAGCAACCTGTCCTAGTTTGGAACAGTCTCTATGGCTTTCGATATACAACTAGGTCGATTGGTCTAGAAGGGTACCTCGGCAAGACCACCTAATATACATCTCATTCCTAACACCGAGAAGTGAAAAGGAGGATCAAACGGTACAGCGGTAATCCAGATCCAAGGGTTGTGTTCCCATCGTGGCAGAGCCCACAACTGGTCAACCTTTTGGCAAGCTTTTCCAAACAAGCCTCCGGCAAACTGTTCAGGAATAGCAGATGGCAAACACTGTGACTTAGGCGCACCAATGCAAATGCAATGCAAAAAAACACATAAGTGTAGATAAAATAACATAGCATCAGTTCAAGTCAAGTTCTCTATATCCCTAGCAGAGTCGCCAGAAACTGTAGCTCGACTTTCTTCGCACCCCCTTTTCGGAGAGGCTTGAATTGGTCCTACAGTTCGAACTCTTGTCACGGTTCTGAATCTAATTTCACAAAGTGCAATGTGAAACTGATAAACACCAGATAGTCCAATCCGGCAAATCTTTTTGGAAAATCGATTTTAAATCAAATAATGCCAAAACTAGACTGCTTTGCCAGATTACAGAGTCGCCACCTAAATATTTTATTTTGGGAAAATTTGGGAAACCCTGACTCGTGCCAAAGGCCACGTGTCCATAATCACCAAAGTTGCTTCAGCTCGGGAACTTGGGTACGAGAGGGGAAGGTCCTGAAATGAGCACCCCCGCTTGCCCGATCAAAAATTGACCTCTACTACTGTGATGCCCCTGTTCCATAGTATGCTAATTGGTCCTTAATTTGAGTATGATTATGTGTTTAATATGATTTCATGTGTCATTGTGTGAAAATATGTGGTTTTGAATTTCTATCTGTTCACCGTAGGAATATCTGTTTGATTAACTACTTTGGAAATTAAATTGAAGGCCTTATCGGCCACAGAACCTGAAATTGATTACGCCATTGTGATTGGCATAATTTTTAGAGCCTACGGTGAAATTTAATTGAAAATTGATTTGGATCAAATTAAGTTGATTAAATTGGTGAATTGGTGCCTAACTATTTAAAATTATTAAATAAGCATTAGTGGGACTTTTTATAAGGCCATATACACTCTCTTTGCTCCTTTTTGAACTCAAAAATCTGAGATAGGCATGGAGAGGGTATGAAGGCCAGCTATAGAGTGAGAGAGAGAAGAATTGTGCAAGTTTTGCTCTTGAACTTTGAAAGTCTTGAAGATAACTCAAGAATTTGCCATAGATTGTGAAGATTAAAGCTCCTTGGTGAGTAATTCATGTGTTTTTAGTTATCATCTTATAAATTCAAGTCTGAATGAGGGTCAAGAACATGAATTAGTTTGATTGTGTTGTATTAAAGACCTATGTGTGCATGCATGTATGCAATTGCTTGAATTTGCATGTTTGAGTTTAAAATACATGATCTATGTAGGATTTTGGCTAAAGCTCATGTATAATCACCATTTGTGTCATCTAAGTTGAAAATGGGAGCAATACATCACATGCATGTACAATTTATGAAGATAAGAGCTTTGAATGCATGAATGTGTATATTGGAATTGAGTTTGGTGTCAATTTGGGGCATGCATGTGTTTGATTCATGAAATTGAGCTCCATGATGATGTGTTTTAGTGTTTATACCATGTTAGTACAAGAATATGTGAGGTTGGAACCATTAAATGCGAGAAATGTTGGTTTAAATGTTGTGAGGGAGCTCAAGAACACATTCTAGATTTTCCAGAATTTTGAGGTCCGCTCAAGCGGGAGAACCTCCGCTCGAGCATAAATTACGTGCTCCCAGTACTTTTTGCAGACTTGGTGTCCGCTCGAGCGGGGTATTTCACGCTCGAGCGGGGAGCTTTGTAGTCAGGCCTTCCGTTCGAGCTCCCTATTTCACGCTCGAGCTTATTTTTCATGCAACCAGTACTTTTGCAGGCCTTAAGGGTCCGCTCGAGCAGGGACCCTATTTTCTGAAATTTTGTTTATGCATTCTAAGTTTCATTTTCCGTTATCTTTCACTTCCAAGCACTCTTAGGCATGCATTGAGCATTGTAATTGAGTTAAAGAGATAAGAATGAAGCCTAAAGAGGAATATGTGAATTAAAGAATGGATTGAATTATTTGTGACCCATATGTGTTATGTGATATGTAGGGTCAAGCTCCAGGGCAAATCCACAAGCCGATCACTGTGAGTAATATCTGAAATATGTTATTGTCCAATTGCTTACTCCTACGTAAGTTTTGTAATGCGCAATAATTTGAATGGTAGAGAAAGTTTGAAAGGCCTAAAGGCCAGTTTGATATGAAAGTTTGAAAGGCCTAAAGGCCAATTTGATATGAAAGTTTGAAAGGCCTAACGGCCAGTTTGATATGAAAGTTTGAAAGGGCCTAAGGGCCAACTGAGTTTGAAAAGGCCAAAGGCCAGTTTGACATGAATGAATTGGGCCCGAGGCCCTCTGATGTATGATATTCCAATGTATTTACTTATTCGATATTATTCACTGGGCTTTCGCTCACGCTCATTCATGCGTTTGTAGGTGAGCCAAGAGAGGTTCAGACCCAGCCCCAGTGAAGCCTGTATGGAACAACCGGGTTTTTGGAGAGTCAGCCCATGTGTCTCACGCATGAGACTCGCTTCCCCTTTTTGTCATTTTGTTTTATGTTGTCATGTTGGCAAAATCTTTGTGTATGTTTGTATATAGTTTTCACGGGTTGACTTAGTTTTTAATGATCCTATCTGTACAGAACTTTTATGATACTGTATTTATGTTGTGAGTTATTAATGTAAATATGTATGGTTGTTTTGAGGTGCCATGTAAGCACAGCTCTATGGACAAAGTTTTAAATTTTGCTTCCGTTTGGCCCCTTTACTCTGATGAGTTATGTCTGTTTTGGTTTGAGGCCGTAGGTAATCTCAGGATTACTGGCCGGTTATGGCCTTAACCTATAGGGGCGGGTTTGGGTTATGACAACTACCATGATATGTTGTTTTATAAACACATGTGTTCTTATTCCGGTTATTAGCTAACTTTACTACGTGATGCGCGCGCAAACAAGTATAGACTAAAATCGCAAGAATTGGAACGAATTCATCTCATGTTTGTTTTGAAGTTGCCACCCTCAAGTGGGCTTAAAAGTGCGGATTTGCCACCTCAAGTGGGCTTAAAACATGATTTGTCACTTCGCAAAGTGGGCTTAAAACTCTCATTCGTTGAATTGTTCCAATTCAAGTAATCAAGCCTTCATCCACAGGCATTCATGCAGTTAATCATTTAAGCAAATAGCCTCATGGAAAGCATACTATCATGGCAATCACACTCATGCAAGCATGCTAAAGCGTAAAAGCTTACCGAGTACTCCAAGTCAAAATAAAAACTAGTTAGAAAAATGCATGATCCTAACTATACAAGATGCCTAATGCAACACATGCAATAATGCGATTAATAGGCTCGGCTACTAATATGGCATACGATACAATTTGATAACATGCTTTGAAACACGTATTCAAATAAGTATTGAAATACAATGTAGTTTGAATGATGCGCCAAGCCTCGGTGCATGCAAGACAAATAAATGATGCAAACATGCAAGCATAAGGTATGCTAATTGAAATATGATTCCTAATCTAACCATCAAAAGCGGGTAAGTAAAAGGGAGAAAGACATGGGGTTGGAAGACATGCACACACACGCACACTTATTACAACATTGTGCCCTCACGAAGGAGGGTCCGAATGAATAATAGCTAAGCTACTCTAAGCTATGCTAATTAATCTAATTATTACAAAATAAAATAAAGAAATAGCTAAGCTAAGCTACTTAATTATTACAACACTTAACTAATTAACAACTAGTTAATTAAATTACAATACAAATGTACACTAATTAAACATTTAGAGCACTGAACTATGTTGCCTCAACTCTGCTTTTAGGAAATGTAGGATGCATGCACTTGGTTTTCGCCCCGAAAAGCGTTCTGGTTTGCTCTTGAGAGGCTCTATTTGCAGGGTTGACAACACTCCAAAACCTTCTGCTCCACCTTACCAAACCAATGCTAAGGACTGCACCAGTGGCCTGCCGGCCATGAATTCTTGCTGCTGGCCATCTGTCGGCCAAAAAAGAGGCACTGCCGGCCACCAATGAGCCACTGCCGGCCACTGATGCTCTGAGTCACCACAATGCAACATAGCACAAACAGAGGAAAATGGAGGTTTTTCCAAGGACATGTTTGTACTGTGCCCCTCCTTGTCATCTCAAAACATCAAAGGAGTGGCACTCTTGGATCCAAAACCACCAATCAAGCATTTTCAATGCATGATGGCCAAAGATCCAAGTTGTACACTTTCAATAAATGCACAAAACAAGACTCAAGACCACTACCTTATCATGAGTGATCAAAGGCAATGGAGACAAATGAGATTGGCTCATTTCATCACTTTGAGTATGAAATGCTCCAATCTATCTTCTGTTCAATATAACGTCCGATTGAACACTGTGGACGTCCCCGAACGCATCCCGGGGAGAGGAGTGCGAATCCCCCCCCGTTCTGGTTCGATATTGGGTCACTACAGTTCGAAGGACTCAAATGTTACGGTTCTAAATCTCGAACCAAAGAGTCCAAATCTGGCAAATCATTTTGAAAACAGATTTTTTGAAAGAAGTGCCAAACATGGACTGCTTTGCCAGATACAGAGTCGCCACCTAAATATTTTTAAAATGGGGGAATTTAGGAAACCCTGACTCGGTGCCGAAGGCCACGTGTCCGTCATCACCAAAGTGACTTGGCTCGGGAGCTTGGGTACGATCGGGGAAGGTCAGCTATGAGCACCCCCTTTCGCCCGGTCTGAAGACCGGCCTCTACTAACCGTGATATCCGTTTTTTGAAAACATTACATGTTCTTATTCCAGTTATTAGCCTAGAATTACTATGTTATGCGCGCAGCAAACAAGTATAGACTAGATTGCCTAACTTGGAAATAAACATTGCATATCCGTTTTGTCTCGAAAAAACGTGTTGGTTTTTGCTACTCGAAGGTAGGCTAAAATACGGATTTCAATGAGTTGTTCCAACTCACGCAATCCAACCTCCACCCACAGGCATTCAAGCAATTTATCTCATATAAGCACTTAGCCGCATGGTAAGCATACTGTCATGTTAGCATCCACACGCATGCGGTATGCTAAAGCAAAAATACTTACATCGTACTCCGTGCCAAAACAATAAACTAGTTAGCAAACATGCATGCCCTAGTTCATGTTAGAGTGTCTAATGCATCGCATACAAGATGTAATTAGGATAGGCTCGGCTAACCCTAAACATGGCATATGAAATGCGCGAGTAGCACGTATTCAATTTGGAAATCGAAAGTACGATGCAATTTGTATGATGTACCGAGCCCGGTGCATGTAAACAAATGCATGAATGCACGCATGCATTGCATAAGGTATGCTAATTTAAATATGCCCTAATCTACCATCGTAAGCAGATAAATAAAAGGGAAGAAAGAAGTGGGGATTGGAAGACATACATCCACTCACACACACTTATTACAGATACGCCCTCACTCGGAGGGACCGAAAGAATATACAATTTAATTAACTACGCAAGCTAATTAATTATTACAAATTAACTAAATTAATCAGATAAATTAATTAATCTAATTAAACAGTAAACCGCCTCGGGATGAGGGCCAAATGCAGCATGCGCTCGGGACTGGCTCGGAACCGCACTGCCATGCACGGATTGCCTCTGTTTCCTCGGCTCTCCTCCTCAGAAAATTGCCAAAGTCCCAGGAGTGCCTCTCAGGGCACTGGGGATCACCACCGGCTGGGGTAGGACACCACCGGCTGAAGGAGGAGGCCACCGGCACCAAAAAGAGGCCATCGGCTGTTTGTTGACTGCCGGTCGGCACTAAATAGTGCCGGCCGGCACTGAATGCCTGCAGAACCTGCAACTCACAGCAGCAGAGGGGAAGTCTATGCATGACAATATAATTCAAGCCATTTATGCACCAAACACATCCCTTATCATGTTATTGACTCAAAGGGGCATGTGCCTCGATTCCCGGACCACCAATCGCGCATTTCCATGCATGATGGCCCTAAGAACCAAGAATGCAACTTTGATTTCAAATGCATGCAATGCAAACAAGCAAACAAGGGTGCTCAACCTCCATCATACTTCACCTCAAGAGGCCAAACATGCACAATACAAATGCAACCCTAAACATGTCAACTAGGCACGCAACATGGACTATGCAATATGTTCATGCAAAGGGTTCAAGCAAGCATGCAAGGTAAGCATGCAAACCAATGGAAGGATGGTCTTATACATGAATTAGGCAACTCAAATAGTCCTAAAATCAGTGGCCAAAATGCTAAGTCAAGAGGGCCAAACACATATGCACACATGCACAAGTTAAGGCACCAACACTTAAGCACAATTAAGCAACTCTCAAACACATCTAAGAGGCACAAACATGGACTATTAGCGTACATGAAAAGCTCTGAAATTCATGCAAAACATGATGCCAAATCATGCAACAAAACAAGCCAAACAAAGCATGCAAATGGTCTAAGGTTCAAAGCAAATCAATGAGGCTTTGAACCACACTTAGCACAACCACACATGGCAATACTTAAACACTTAAAAACAGAGTTTTAACACATAAAACTAAGCCTAAAGGACCACCTAGATGGCATCTAGATGACATGAATCCAAAGGCATGCATTAAAGCCAAAACATGGAGCATTTAACACATACTCTTAAAGCATTAAAGAGGCATGCTAAGCAATCAAACAAACATGTATGAAGGACTGAAATAGCATGCAAAATGGTTCCAAACCGTCAAAAATGAAGCAAGCAAGGCATGCTACACTCTCATGCTCTTAAGGCCAACAAGCCAAATACAAAGGAGCTATGTAATGCAAGTCATGGCCGACCAAAACAAGCATGGACAGACCTTATTCATAGTAAAATAAGCATACAAGCTTCATGGATCTAAGCCTAAAACATGCTAGAAATAAAGGCACACAACCTAGACATGTTAAGGAACTATTATGGCATTACAAAGCAACTATGCAAGGCATGCAAAGAGTGCTAAAACCAACTTAGAAACATGTTATATCATGGCCATATAAGCATGAAAAACAAACCAAACATGCTCAACACACACTTAAGCACAAGCTCCCTCAAGAAGCCAAATCTTGCCCTTTTCAAGGACATCAAGGAGAGGGGGTGGCCCTCTCCTTCTTGAGACTCTAAGGCATCATCTTCACCACTAAAATCCCTCAAGATTTCAGTGGTGAAGAGATCCTAACACCAAAGTCTCGGATCTCTCACAAAATGGCACAAAAAAGGGCCTTTTCAAGGCCTAAGGGTGATCAAACTTGCTCAAACCACCAAGCACTCTTAATAAACAATAAAGAGGCTTAAAAATCAGAACTTTTATGTGTTATAGACTAAGCACAAAAACAGCTCTAAGATATAGAAAAATGGAGTGCAAAAATGGGGTAAAAAGGGGGTAAAGTGATTACCCTTGTAGACCTCTTCAACAATGGTGATCTTGTTGCTTCCTTGAGCTCCAAACCAGTCAAAACCCTCAAGAACAAGCTCTGATCTTTGAGAACACCAAGGAAAGGTGAAAGACTAGGTGTTTAGGTGCAATAATATGAACTAAAACACCTAGAATACAAAGGGAAGAGAGAGATATGATATGTATCTAACCTAACCCTAAAAAAACCAGAGCTCCCTCTCACCTTTCTCACCAAAATTTTCTAACCCTTGAGCCAAGAGAGAAGCCCTTCTCTTATAGGCCACCAAAGCTTACAAGCTAAGTCAACCAAAGGCTCATCCCCTCCATACACGTGTATGGAGGGGAAGCCAAAGCTAAACAGCTGTCTAAAAATATCTCATAAAGCAGCTGTAAAGTGGTCGGCAGGGCAAAATGGTCATTTTGCCAAAACAAGTGCCGACCGGCACAAAAGAGTGCCGACCGGCACAATATAGTGCCGGTGGCAACAAAAACTAGCCGGTGGCCTCTAGCCACAACCGGTGGTGTGTAGGGATGCCTCACAAGGCATTCCTTGCCCCTCCAAGGCAAAGCACAAGTGTTTGGTGCAAAACCAGACACGAAACGGTCGAGTCGAGAGATCCTGAGGCAAGGCGCGTGAGCCGAGACTTCCGGGAACTCAAGACGAACACAAACATGGATGATCACCGCGTGTTCAAGCGGTGATGTCCAAGTCTTGAGGACGGTCAAAAATGGGGTGTCTACAAACACATGCAATGCAAACACAACATGCTTATCTTGCTCATGTTTTACTTGTCATGTTTTATTTACTCATTTTAAGTTACCAAACCATTCTTTAGTCAATTTGTCCAAGGTGAGTGTCCTCTAATGAGAGAGGTGTCAACCAATCGATGATTTAAGGCATGAGAGAGATCATGCTGTTGGTTAGTAGAAACCCTCAAAAGAGGATTAAAACCATTAAGCACAAACCTCAATCTCAAGCTTAAACACAACCCAAAAGCTAACCAACCCTCAAAGCAAATGAAAAGTGAAGAAATGAGGGAGGTTGCAGATATTTCAGTGCTGAAATGACATGAAAAATGATACTACAACATGCAAGCAACTCATGCACAACATGTTCAAAAGCCAAAAACACCAAACTAGTGAAGAGCACTACACCATAGGCATGCAATACAAGGCTCACAAGGGACAAACACTTCAAAATAGTCTTAAAACAACTTAAAAGGAGTCCAAAAACATGCTTTAAGTAAGCTAAAAAAAGCTAGAATGAAAGGCCAACACATAGCACAAACTAGACTATTAAGCACCATTGCACTACAAGCATACAAAGCAAGCCTCAAGTGGCCAAACCAACTCAAAACAGAGCTAAAGCAAGTCAAAAAAGTAGGAAAAACATGCTGAGATCAAGTCACAAAATGGTAGAAAATCATGCTCACATGTTAGCTTGCAAACAAGACTCAAGAGCAACTCTAAAAAAGCAATGAAAGAGTGAAGCAAATGAGCATGTGACAGAGCTATATACACTGAAATTAAATGTTAAAAGACACTACAACATGCAATCATTCCAAGCAAAACATGTTTAGAAGCCTAAAATGCCAAGCTAGTGAAGCCATTTGCACTACAACCATTCAAAACAAGGCCCACATGACCAAAGTAGCCCAAAACAGAGTTAAATTAGGCCAAATCAGAGGCAAACACATGCTGGAAATAAGCTAAGTTAGGCTACAAAAACATGCTATCGTGTGATGCTAACTAGGCATGCAAGTGAGACACAAGGAGGGGAGGCTAACCCCTCCATTTTTGGACTTCAAAACATGTTTTTTACCACTGAAATAACTCTGAATTTCAGTGGTTTAAAGGCCCAAAAAGTTTGACTTTAACATGCTAAAAGATGGTGCAAAGGCTCATACAAATAAGCAACAAGAGGGGTAGACAACCCCTTAGCACAAAATGGCTTCAAACCAACATGTTAAGGCTCAAAAATCAGAACTTTTGTAGTTGAAAACTAGGCCCAAAACAGTATGAAAAGATGGCCAAGCAAGTGATTAAAACTAAGCCTACAAGGTAAGCAATATACCTCTTGAAGCTCAGCACAAAATAGGCACTTTATTATGCTCAAACAACCTTCCAACAACCCAAAATAGGTTCCAAGGAACCTCAGCCCAAAGATATACAACTTTGGTTAAGGATGTCTAGGCAAAGGAGAGGTGTATCTCTACTTCTATGCACAAAAGGGCAAGAGAGAGAAATCTAGAGAGAAGGAATTATAGAGAGAGAGAGAGAGAGAGAGAGAGAGGCTCCCAAACTTTTCAACCTTGCAATATGAGAGATATGGCATCTATATATAGCAATATATGAGCTTCAGGTCGAAATATCTGAGTTCGGACAGCTGGAGCAATGTGAAAACAGCTGGAGGGGAAATATCTGCAAAAATCTAAGTTTGGGACATTAGTGGCCAACAACCCACTTTTTTGGCCGACCGGCCACCCCTGGTGGCCAACAGCAAAAATCTTCTCTCCATGTCTAACTGCAAACGGGTATAACTCCTTCATCTGGACTCCTTTTCATATCATTCTTATGTCTAAATTGAATCCCCGGAAGTAAGCTTTCCAATGGTGGTAGCCTTACATAAAAATTCTAAGTGTTCAAAAAGTTATGCCTCTTTTAGTGAAGACTGCTCAGTTTTGATCCTACCCGGGTTCATGCCGAACCTCTCCCAAATTAGTTTTCTTCTCTCCTCTCTCATTTTCTTTAAATCCAAACCCCTAAATAAGGTGTTTTGAAAAAAATTTCAAAGAGTTCACCTCTCTTTCATTCATTTTCACTTTGTCCTTGCTTGGTTTACCGAAAAGCGTAACATTTAACGAAATTCGAGTCTCGGAACATCGCAGAATCATTTTTCAAAAATATTTTGAAAGAGAGGGTTTTACGGTCTAAAAATCATTTTATTTAAAATGCTTTGGTCCAAAAAAGGGGTGTGAGGTTAGGATTTGAAGCTCCTCTTGCTGAAGAAATCGAACCTTTGCACTACACAACTTTCATCACCAAGTAAACAATCAGTGGGGCCCAAGTCTTGAGGGCGGTCAAAAATGGGTTGTCTACAGACAGCCCTTCAAGACTTGGATGTTCTTGTAGGTACATCCGATGACAAGTCAGTTTGCCTGCCGAGCACTCGAAGTCCTCAACGGATCGCCACATGTTTGAGCCTTTCAAACTCTGCATCTATTTTGTCCCATTTTTGGACCATGCCTTGGTCTTTCCCTCCTGCAGTCTCTGGTGGCTTGCCGGCCATCTATGAAGGCTGCCGGCCAGAGCTTCTGGTCTGCCGGCCATTGATGTGCCTTGCCTACCATCAATGATTCCTTGCCGGCCATCATTGATGGCCGGCTGGCCACCGGTGTTTTCTGCAGATATTTTGTAACAGCTGTGCCAGCTGTTTGCACAAATGCTTGCATCTATCCACACGTGAAAGGCTAGATCTCCTTGCATAGAATTCATGTTTTCTATATATAGGGGGTCTCCTCCCCCATTTTTGAGAGTTTGAAATTTTGGAACAAAAATTCTCTGTCTCTCTCTCTCTCTACATTTCTCTCTGTCTTGAAATTTTGTGCTTAGTTGCTTAGATACACTACATTTTTGGATATTAACCCTTAACCAAAATTGATCATCTTTGAGCTGAGCTCCCTTGAGGTGTTGTTGGAGCTCTTGGAGGTGGTTTTGAGTTGCATTTGTGCCTAAAGTTGTGCTTGGCTTCAAGAGATATAACACTTGTCTATTAACTTGTTTTAGTATACTTGTTTCTCTATCTTTTCCCACTGTTTTTGAGCTATTTTTGAGCTGTAAAAATCTCTGTTTTAATGGGCTGAAAGTGGTGTTTTAAGCCAGTTAAGGTTAAGGGGGTGTCTCACCTTTCTTTATTCCTTGCTTCTAAGGCTTTTGTACCTTTGTTTCCCACTTTCAAACCAACCTTTTTGGGCCTTTAACCACTGAATTTCAGAGTATTTTTAGTGGCAAAAAACATGTTTTGAAGTCCAAAATTGAAGGAGTTAGCCTTCCCTCCTTATGTCTTGTTTGCTAGCCTAGTTAACTCTATATGTTAGCATGATTTTCTAGCTTTTTGTAGCTATATTTCAGCATGTTTTTACCTTTGTTTTAGACTGCTTTAGCTTTGTTTTGGACTATTTGGGTCAGTTGAGTCTTGTTTTGCATGGTTGTAGTGTGAAGGTCCTCACAAGGGTGGTGTTTTAGGCCATTAGACACCCCTTATTTGAGTTGATTGCATATTTTAGTATTGTTTTGAACTTCATTTCAGCACCTAAAGCTCTGCAACCTCTCTCATTTCTTCACTCTTTAATTTGCTTAGAGGGTTGTTTCAAACTTGGGATTCTTTAAGCTTGAGATATTGAAGTCCATGTTTAATGGTTTAATCCTCTTTTGAGGGTTTATTACCAACGGCATGAAGCTTCTCTCATGCCTTAAACCACCCCTTGGTTAACACTTCTTTCACTTTAGAAAACTCTCACCAATGGACTTAATTGATTAAGTAATGGTTGGTAACTAAAATGAGTAAATAAAAGTGGCAAGTAAAATTGAGCAAGATAATGACTTATGTGTTGTGTGTTCAATCGGACGTTAATTGAACATAAGGAAAATTGGGACATTTCATACTCAAAGTGATGAAATGTGTCAAGTTTTCATAGGTCTCCATTGCCCTTGATCATGCATGATTGGGTGATGGTTCTTGTGTGTCTTATTTTGCATTTATTGAACTTGCATGTCTTGAGTCACAAGCCATCATGCAATGAAATTGCTTAGATTGGTGGTTTGTGGCTTAAGTTCACATTTCCTTGGATTTGTTCATGAAAAGGAGAGGTGAATTGTGCAGACAATCTGTGAGAATGCCTTCCTTTTGCTCTGTTTGTCTTCTATTGCAGCAAGTGAAACAGTGCATCAGTGGCCGGTAGGCCACTATCCTTGGCCGACAGAGCACCATCCTTGGCTGACAGGCCACTCCCATGGCCAGCAAGAGACCGGCAGTGTTTACCAGTGGCCGGCTGGCCACTGATGCAAACCTCAGCAAAATGTTGGTAAGACAGACCAAAATGGTTCTTGAAGTTTTTAACTCTGCAAACAGAGGCTTTCGAGAGCGAAACGGAGGACTTTTCGGGTGGTATCCAAGCATGTGCATCTTCCATTTCCCGAGCCGGAGTAGTGGCAGTGTAGTTAGAGGCTTTGATTGCTTATTTCGCTTACACTTGGGTTGTAGCTTAATTAGCTTAGCTTACTAGTTAATTCATTCAAGTGATGTCATAATTAGTTAATTAGTTTAGCTATTTATTTCATTTTGGTTTGTAATAATTAGCCTAATTAGCTTAATTAGCTTAATTAGCTTAGCTCTAATCAGTCGCTAGTTAGTTTTACTTTATTCATTCGGATTCTCCTTCGTGAGAGCGTAATGTAATAATTTGTATGTCTTCCAACCCCATGTCTTTCTCCTTTTTATTTATCCGCTTTTGATGGTTAGATTAAAGACATGTTTCAATTAGCATACCTTATGCTTGCATTCATTCATTTTGTTTTACATGCACCGACGCTCGGCACATCATTCAAACTGCATTGTCATTTCAATACTTTGATGAATACATGCTTAGACCACATGTCTTTAATCGATTCATATGCCATATTAGTAGCTGAGTCTATTAATTTCATATCGCATGTATTGCATTAGGCATCTTGTATAATTAGGAAACATGCATATTTTTTCTAACTCATATCTTCTTAGCTTGGAGTACTAGGTGAGTTTTTAGTGCTTTAGCATACTTGCATAAGTGTGAGTAATTACCATGACTAGTATGCTTACCATGAGGCTAAATGCTTAATTAATAAATTGCTTGAATGCCTGTGGATGGAGACTAATTGCTTGAATTTGAATAATTTGAGTAATATATATATATATATGCGATCATTTTTTCAAGTGGTCCATATTCGAAACAATTTTTAAAAAACAAACATGAAACCACGCATCACATAGTAATGCTAGACTAATAATCGGAACAAGAGCATATAATATTTATAAAAAAATCATATCATGATTAGTAGAGGTCGATCTTTGATCGGGCGAGCGGGGGTGCTCATCTCATGACCTTTCCCTCTCGTACCTAAGTTCCCAAGCCGAGGCAACTTTGGTGATGACGGACAGATGGCCTTTGGCACGAGTCATGGGTTTCCTAAATTTCTCCAAAATAAAATATTTAGATGGCGACTCTGTATCTGGCAAAGCAGTCCAATTGTGGCATTTTTTATTCAAAATCAAATTTTCAAATGATTTGTCGGATTTGGACTCTTTGGTGTTTATCAATTTCACATTGCACTTGTGAGATTAGATTCAGAACCGCGAAAGTCCGAACTGTAAGGCTTCTTTCGAGTTTCCAAAAGGAGACGTGAAAAAGCTGAGCTACACCTATATTTATATTATAAACCCTCCGCATAGCATCTTCTCTTATTCCATATAAAACCTAAACTCAAACCTAAATCCGCATAGTATCTTCTTTTATTACTTTTGTTTGTTGGTTTTTAATTTTAATTTGTAATGGTCTAAATATATATGGTGGAACCAGTTTTCTTATGATTGTTTAAATTCTAAAACAGTATGTCGCTATTATGGAAAAACATGTTACTATTGTGGAATTAATATGATGCTATGTTTATGTTTTTATGAAATTAAAATGTTCTATATTTTTTTTATTTAATTATGTGAATCCGTAGTCCTAAACCGATCCAATCCGTGTTTAAATGGATTGGCTCGAATTGGTTCCACCCATTTAAACGGATTGGATTGGTTCCAATTTTTCAAGAACCGTAGATAAACGGATTGGTCTTGGTTTTATCCAAATCCAAACCAATCCGGACCATGCTCACCCCTACTGTGATTAATACACGACCCGTCTTACTAGACATGACTCGTCTAATTTTAATGCGTAGCAGTAAAAATAATTATATAACATGATTTGAATAAAATATTTATTGCAAAAAAATATTTAAAAATTATACAATTTATTCAAATTAAATCAAAATTAAAAATATTAAATATAATAAATCCTAATTACTGGATTTCATCTATATCCTAAGAAGAAAACATTAATTTCGAACACTAATATAACTACCACACTCTAATATATACAAATTATACTCTCTGACTTTTCCTTCCTTTCTTTCTTCTCTCTTTCCTCCCTTAACTTCCTTCACCGAAGCCTCCGCCTACCCGCTCTCCTCTCTATTCTCCTTTTTTCTCTTCGTGGCTTTTTATAGCAAGTCTATCACCTGCAAAAACAAAACAATAAAATAGTACAATAATTAATTAATTAATATATATATATTGAGTGGTGATTGAGACCCGCACCCCGCAAGACCCTCACATGACCCCACAAATCTAGATCACTCATGATATAGATCCCACACATACATGAGTGGACCCCATACATACATAAAGGACTAAGATGACTTTGGGGGTATAGGGGTCATCCCCAAAAGAGGTTTCAAACATTTTTCATATATATTATAATATATATATATATTAGTTAGTGGTGTGGTGGGTGAAACCACCACCACCGTCTCTATCCTTTCTTTCTTTCTATTTTTTATTTATTATTATTTTATTATATAATTATTATAATAATACAATTATAAAATTAATATATATATATAATGGAGATCGTCGGTAGCCTCGACATCTCCCATTTTATTTTTATTTTTTTCATTCATAATATATAGGATAAATTGCAAATACAATTCTTAAGATTTGCTTGAAATATAGATTATCTCCTATGGTTTAAAAAATTACAAATACCCTCTTATTAGAATTTTTTATTTACCAAAATTAACTAAAAAAATGAAATTTATAATTGTTCTCGTATGCAATAATAAAAAATTTTAAATTATTAATCGAAACATATTTTTAACATCATTAAAAACTGTTAATTAACGTGATGATTTATTGATAAAAGGGACAATTCATTATGAAATTAGAAATCTCAAGGGGTGGAATGTAATTTTCAAAACCACAAGAGGCGATACATATTTTAATCAAATCTCTTAGGGTGTATTTTTAATTTACCCTAATATATAATATAATATATAATATATTTAAAATATACTCTTTATAGTAATTTATATACAAATACCTAAAATATGTAAAAACACATAAAATTATACAAAATTATAAAATAATATAAATAAATAAACTAATAAAGTATATATTAAGAAATTAAATGTGAAACATTGACACCAATAAGTGATGACCCGTCTGCAATAGAGAGTGATAACACACGGTCTACGATAGAGAGTGGCTTTGAGATCAGAGTCCAGATCCCCTCTTTGCAAATCCTCCTTCATCTCCTCCTTGCAACGACTGAAATCAACCGTTGCACATCCAACGGCCATAAAAATAAAAAAATAAAAATAAATTGAAATTTCATTTTCCCGCCCAAAACAAAACACAGCCTACACACACAGATTTGGTTTGGAATCACAAGCACAAAACACACACTCATTCCTTCTTCTCCGTCGAACCCACCCTTACCGGCGACCCAGTCTCGACGTCGTTGCAAATCTGACGACGGTGAAACACTCTCAACGCCATTACAGATTCTGTCTACTTGGCAAACCAGAGCCGTCACGCTCTTCTCCTCTACTTTACCGGCAGACCTTCGCTACAGCGACCCACTCCCCAAACCGAATCCATTACTTTGCCCTCATTCTGTCTGCCCTCACTTCACAAACCAGAGGTCAGTCTTCATTGTCTTTGTCTCTATAATTGAACTGCATTTTGTTTGTTTTGTTTGGAATTTTTTTGTGACTGTAATAACAATTATCTTGAAATCTATAATAATTGTTAATTCAAACAGTCATTAGAATTACAGTTACAGACTGTTAATTCAAACAATCTGTAATTCACGAATTAACAGCCATGAATTAATTCAAAATTGACTTCTATTTTATTTTTATTTTATGTAAATTTTAAATTCAAAACAAACCTAAAGTTTTTGTTTTTTCTTTAGGAACACCATATCTATTTTGTTGGGTATTTCTAGTTCCTCATGTTGAGAAAATTGGAAACCTCTATCCTCAGAGCATGTTTCACAGATCATGAATGACAATTGACAAGGGTTCAATTTTAGTCTATTGTTGTGACCAATTGAGCTATCAGTTTGACATTCATTTCAACTTTTAGGTATATGCTATATTCTAGAATTGGCCACTAATCTGCTTTCAACTTGATGTAGACAAAATTCATTGATAATTATAGAATGACTTTGTTAGATTATCTTATTAATTATGCTAACACACACTTTAATGTGCATCCATAATTGAATTATGTCAATGCATTATTCTGCATATTAAAGATATTTAATGCAAATAATTTCAGAAATTGAAAAGATAATTTTTAGACTTGCCAAACCCTGTGTAGTGACCCAACCCAAAATTAAATGACTCTTGTTGCCCATGAATCAGTGTTACCAAAGGTACTTGGCTTGGATACCTTTTCTGAGACACTTTAAAGAGAACCATGTAGTTGGAGTTTGGGATTATATAGTTTAATTGATTTATTATTTGATCTTAATTAGGTCTCACTCCTTAGTTCTCATTTCTTGTTTCTTTATCCAAGTGTGACAGTGAGTTCTTTGATCATAGTGTAGATATCGTGTTTTTTTTATGTAGCTAAGATTTTATTTATATGGGTTTTCCGTTGCATTTTGATATGGATATGGAACCTGAGAATGATTGTGTTTGGAAGCCAAAACAGGGAATGACATTTGATTCTGAACAATGTGTGTATGATTTTTATAATACATATGGAGGAAGAATGGGGTTTACCATAAAAAATGATTTTTGTAGGAAGAACAAGTTCACTAACCAACTTTATTTGTAGACTTTTGGTTTGCAACAAGGAGGGATTTCGAAAGGTTGACAAACGAGACCCATTGGCAAAAAACCCTAGAGCTGAAACTAGGACTGGTTGTGAGGCTCGACTTTATGTTAAATTAGATGAGGGTACTGGGAAATTTGTTGTGACTAATTTCAAAGAAAAACACAACCATGATCTTGTATCACTTAAGTGTGCCCACATGTTGCCGTCACAAAGAAAGATATCGACTACCCAAGCAATTGAGTTAGATTTGGCGGCACAATCTGGTCTTCGTTTAAGCCAGTCTTTTGAACTCATGGGCAGGGAAGCTGGTGGGAGGCAATGTCATGGGTTTACAAAATTAGATCAAAAAAATTATTTGAGAACCAAAAGACAACAAAGTTTAGCGTATGGGGAAGTAGGCAATGTGTTGCAATACTTTAAAGAAAAATCTTTGTAGAATCCTTCTTTCTTTTATGCTTTTCAGTTAGATAATGAGGAGTAAATAACAAATATGTTTTGGGCCGATGCACAAATAATCATGGATTATGCCCAATTTGGCGATGTTGTCACATTTGATACGAACTTACAAGTTAAACAAAGAACATAGACCCTTTGCATCTTTTGTGGGATTCAACCATCATAGGGAAACAGTTATATTTGATGCAGCCTTATTGTATGATGAGACTGCCGAATCGTTGTATGGTTGTTTCAAAATTTTCTGGAAGCTATGTCATGAAAAGCACCAAAAACTTTGTTCACTGATCAAGATGCTGCAATGGCTAAAGCCATACCCATCGTTATGCCTGACACAAGTCACTGATTGTGTACTTGGCATTTGATGCAAAATGCATTAAAACATGTTAATTGTTTGTTCCAAGATAAGGGGGTAAAGGGTGTACTAAATAAATTCTTCTTTGACATTGAAGATGAAAATCAATGAAAGATGGAGAGGGATGGCTCTTTGGGTTGTAATTGTACAAAGTTTGAAAGGGAGGAAATCTTGTGTTGTCACTCATTGAAGGTTATTAGAGACATATTGAAGATGAAAGAGGTTCCTCCACAATACATTCTAAAGAGGTGGACCAAACAAGCAAGAGTCAAAACTGTGAAGGACATTAACTAGAATGACATTCAAGTAAATGTGAAATTCCAACAAGCCTCGCGGTATAAGACATTGATGACCACATTTAGAGCACTAGCAAGTAGAGCTGCTGAAACTGAAGAAACTTATGATTTTTGTATTGCACACCTTACTACATTAGGTGCAAATGTTGAACGACAATTAAGTACTCATTTTGGTGATGGAAATGAAGTAAGTAATGATGATGACACCCAAAGCTTTGAAGTGGATTACAAAGATGTGAATCATGTTGTGCAACCAAAAGGATTGAAGAAAAAGGTGGCAACTAGTAAGGGCAAAAAGAGGGTAAAAGGTGGATTCGAAGCGACATTGGTAGCAAACTCCAAAAAAACATCCCGTGCTAACAGCTTGGCTTCATCAAAATCTATTGCAAGTCCAACAGTTACACATTCTCCATTATCTGTTGGAGGAGATATCTATGTTCATCAACATGTTCCTCCTCTTCAACCTTTTCCTCCATCTTTGGCCATGGGTGGTAATTCTATTCCTCCGCCATTGACGTATCCCACATATCATGTAAGTGTTAGTTTGACATTGTATTTTTTGTGTGGATATAATATGTGACTTAAACCATGATTGCGAAGCCTAATATATGACATTATTGTAGGCAAACAATTTGTGGGAGACGTATGTAGTGCCAAATTCTTTGCCAAATTCAATGCCTCAACAATATTCTACTCAACCAACATTCCAGTCACTACTTCAAGGTTCATGTGGATATGACATTGGGTTTCGATATTATCAAGAATCAAATAGTCCAATGTGTAATCAGGTTCGTCCTTGCTGTCTTTTTAATTTTTAGTTGCTGAAAATTCTGTTAGAGCATGTATTTACTTGCTGAAAATTCTGTTTAAAGTGTGTATTTAGTTGCTGAAAATTATGGAAAAATTCTGTCTTTTTCCCCTTTTAGGCTATGGACAAGCAGAAAGAGAAGCAAACTGATGCTGAAATTGGGCTGGAAAGTGAAGTCATAGCAACTAAAATTGTGAAGCAAACTGCTGCTGGAAAGTGATGTTGCTGCTATGAAGCAAACTGCTGGAAAGCAAACTGTGAAGCAATATGTGTTCAAATGTTAATGGCTTGTATGTGTGTTCAAAGCAAACTGTGAAGCAATGTGTGAAGCAAACTGCTTGTATGTGTTCAAATGGACCAATGTGTTAATTTAGATGGACCAATGTGAGCAAACTTCACTTGATGTTAATTTACACTTGATGTTAATTTACACAGCTTTTTCATTTGTTAGAAAAATTATCCCAAATTGGTGTCTTAATTTTTGAAGACCTACAGGTGATTAGTTCAATTAACACCATTATCCCAAATTGGTATCTTAGTTAATGTTAACACCATCTGCTGATGTCCATTTCTTGTGCTACTGCTGTCCATTTCTTGTGCTACTGCTGCTGCTGCTGTCTAGTTTTTTTGCTGTTGCTGTCCATTTTTAAATTCTGTTGGAACTGTATTTAACTTGTATTGGTGTCCATGTTTGTATTGCTGTCCATGTTTGTATTGGTGTCCATGTTTGAAACTGTTTTTAACTTGTATTGGTGCTTAAGTGGTAATGTGTGTTGCTGTCCATGTGCATTGCCTTTCCTCCCATGTGCTTATGTACTTGAGTTATTATTTTTTTATGTGAGATTGAAGTCATATTTATGTCATATTTATTATTTTCTGGTATGCTGGTTCTGGTATGCTGTTAGCCTCCAAGAATGTGTTGGTTCTAGTTCTGTTGTTCTGCTGATCACTCATTTGTTCTGCTTCCATTTTTATGTTGTTGTTATCTGTTCTACTGGTGGTAAGCTGGTTCTACTGGTTCTGCTGTCATCTGGTTCTGGTATGCTGGATCTACTACTAGAACCATAACATGTTGGTGCCATACTCATAGAACCATAACATGTTCGGTTCTGGTATGCTACTGCTATTAAACCAAAATGTGCCATACTCATAAAATGGTTCTGCTAGAGCTTCATGCTACTGCCATACTCAAAACCATAACATGCTAACAGATAATAGTCTATGTCTATGCCAACCATTAGATAATAGTCTATGTGTATGCCAACCATTAGATAATAGTCTATGTCTATGCCAACCATTAGATAATAGTCTATGTCTATGCCAACCATTAGATAAACTTGCTAACAAGTTGAGGCCACATGTTTCCCCAAAATTCATTCCATAATAGATAACAGATAACAAGTTGAGGCCACAAGTTGAGGGCAATCAACCAAAGTTAATTCATTCCATAATTCATTCCATAACAGATAACAGATAACAAGTTGAGGGAAATCAACCAATGTTAATTCATTCCATAGTTCATTCCATAATAGATAACAGATAACAAGTTGAGGCCACAAGTTAAGGGCAATCAACTAATGTTTCCCAAAAATCAATCCATAATGAAGTAATGGTAGTTCTAAGTTCAACATTAAAATTCATTCCATAAACATAAAGTTATATCATGAAGTACAATGAAACCCAAAATGGTAGAAACTTCCATTCAGTTTTCCAAAATACAATAAAATACAAAAGTTACATCATAAAGTATAAAATAATAGAAAATACAATGAAATACACCATCGCTTTGATATTATTTTCCATCCTTTGAAGCCTTCGACCATAGTCATTTTTCATGTAATCAAGCCTCGTCCTTACATCGTTAAAGTCTTCTACTGTTGTAGCATCACAAGCTGTACTGTTAGAATGGATTCTGGACGTAACGTCTTTATCATCTTCATCCACGAACTTCAAGTAATTGCAATGGGGAGCGGGAGTGTTACTCTGCAATGCATGACAATCAGTTAGTTGAATAAGACTAATATTAATGTGACTACTACAGGAATAAATTTTCCAATACATACTTACATATTTTGATGGGCAAACAAAGAACAAACGCCCTTGATTTCCATTCTCATTGGTTCTTACAATATATATGGCAGCGGTTCTTCCACAATTGCACAGCCTTGGTTGTAATCTTATGTTGCTATTGTTAGAAGAAGAAGCCATTTTTTAAATCTGCATACATGAGAAATTTTTTAAATGGCAGTTCTATAGAAGAGAGGGACAAAGTGTGAAGGCTATTTGAATTTGAGCCAAACTGAAAACATCTTCAATGAAAACGTTTATTTGTTCAAACTGCCATGTTTGAGCCAAACTGAACAAACATAGCATTTGTACTACAAAACCAAGAAAAAAATGCTGAGCCTTATTGGTTGCATGTTGAGTGAGTTTATTTCTCAGTGAAGATGTACATTATTGAGGTTGTCAGGACTTGAACAAATAATAAGATTTTATATTTGGGTAAAATATCAGGACTTGCTAGATTAATTGGAACAATGTGGAACAATGTCAAGACTTGCTAGGTTGTCAAGACCTGCTTCTATTTGAGAGTGACTTGATTTTTTCTTTTTCTTATTCTTGTAGAATTGTAACATCTGTCAAGGATTGACTTAACTCATTGTTTCTTAACTCACTTTCATTAAAGCCAATGAAACACCTAGTTCTTAACTCACTTTCATTTGATTTGTAACTTACTAGGATTTTATCATTTATTCTACCCAAAGTAGATAATTAGTTTTCCAAACACAGAACATAGCATTAATGGAGGTATTAATTTGAAACACAAAACAAACATAGCATTAGTTTTTCAAACACAGAACAAACATAACATTAATTTGAAACTCAGAACAAACATAGCATTAGTTTTTTCTTTCAAACACAGAATGTAATGAAATTTTTTGAAAACTTAAGTTCAAACTAGTGTCATGGATATAATTTCAAACACAGAACAAACTAATTTCAAACAGAAAACTTAAGTTCAACTATAATTAGTTTTTCAACTATAATTTGAAAACTTAAGTTCAAACTAGTGTCATGGATATAATTTCACAGGAACTTTACAACAATTCTTTACAAAATCAAATAGAAAATTAATCAATTTGTCAAACTAATTCATCCAAAACACACAAAATCACACCCACTCTAAAAGCCCTAATTTTTCCCTATTCGAATCCCAAATCAAAGCTCTAATTTTGAAATTTCAAATATATTTTCTCAATCTCAATCACACAACCCTAACTTCTTAATTTCAGAGTTTTTAAGACAAACCTGGTTCCTCTATGGCCTCAAAACCCACGTTCTCATCAAGAAATTTCTTCACTCAACTAATGGTGGTGGTCGCGATAGGGCTATGGTTCACGAAGCAGAGAATATCAGGGCTGGAGTGGGTTGCCATCTGGGTCGTCGGTGCCGTCTGGGGAATAAAATGAAATTTCAATTTTAGAATTTTTCTTTTTTTTATGGCCGTTGGATGTGCAACGGCTGATCTCAGCCGTTGCAACGAGGAGATGAAGGAGGATATGTAATGAGGGGATCCGGACTCTTGAGATCAATCCTCATTTCTAGTCTTTGTGGGTGTGCCATCTTATATTTAATTATGTGATTAAGTAATATTTTTTATTATTGATTCTTCATTATACTTAATCTATCCATGTGGACTGAACTGGCTATTGATCGAAGCGAATATAGAAGATGCACATTTTTATATTGCATCAATTGGCATGAGTTATCTGATGATATCAGGTGGAGTCTAGCCTGATTAGCAAAGAGCCTATACTCGCTTAATGTGAAAAGATTCTGGCCTGAGGAGCCCTTGAGTTGCGTTGAAAAACATTGCATGCACAATACATGACATGCGTATAACATATTCATTGCTATTGAGATAGGATAGGCAGATGATTTGCTTTTGATTATGTTTCAGTTTATACTTGTGGATGTGATGACTAGTTTTTTTTTATCAGCAAAGAAAATCTTTATTGATGCCACCAATAAGGTGTGAAAGATTACAACAATAAAGAGGCACTTGGGGCTAGAAAACACCACGCGCCAGTTGGTGAGAAACCAACAAAAGAGAGGAGAAAGAAAAAAGAAAAAGACAACAGCATAAGCCAAGCTTTGCTTTCCAACACAGCAGCAGTTGGTGAGAAACACAGCAGCAGCCAAGCTTTGCTTTCCAAAATTGAAACCCAAAAATTCTGAAGCTGAAGCTGGATGTACACTGCAGGCCGCCAAATTCTGATTGGCTGATGCTTTGGCCCAAGACCCATCACCCAGACTGATATGCTGCATAACACCTACCCAGGAGACACAAGGCAAGCACAGCCAGAATGAACAACACACAGCAGACAAAACAATCCAAAGCATCAGCAGAGTGAATGCTGATGCTTTGGCCCATGACCCTTCACCCAGACTGATATGCTGCTTAACACCTACCCAGGAGTACTCAAGGCAGCCACAGCCAGAAAGAACAACACAGCAGACATATGCTGCACAATACAAAGGCCAAGCATAGCAGCTGGGGACTCCACCAGACAGATGATGGGAAGTAGCAACAGTTACACAGCAACAGACAGATGATAATGGAAAATAGCAGCAGATACACAGAGCAGACCAGACTACCAGCAGACCAGACTATCAGCAGCACAGAAATTAGACCTCTGGGCATTCCCAATGCAGAATTACACATTTCCAAAGCAGAATCCTATGGCCAGCATACTAGCACCCCATACAGTTGCATTGCACACCAGCAACCAGGAGGCCTCAAAGCACTCAGCTTTTTAGCAGTGCAGACAACAAAAACCAAACAGCCACCCAACACAACATGACCCTTCAATCATGCATCATGCAGGACAAAAACAGGACAAACATTGTAGCAGCCACCTCCAAGACCAGATTTGACACATTCCTGGACACCTTAGCTACAGCAGCAGCAGATTAGCAACACTCACCCCTTATCAATGCAGCATCTCACCTGTTTCAAATTTGCCACAATATCATGCACTGTGTAATTCACTCCCTTGACATTTGACTTAACCCATAGTGCAATTCTAATTTTCAGGAGCTCCATCATCTGTGCAAACACAACATTGCCATTGTTAAAAATGCAATCATTCCTAAGTTTCCATAAGGACCATAGCATGGCCAAAGGGACAACCTTCCATATATTGAACTCCTTCTTTTTAAATTTCATACCGGACCACCATTGGAGCAAAACTTCCACAGTACCTGGTGTCACCCACTGAAGCTCCCACCAATTAACCAAGTCAGACCATAATTGCCAAACCAATGGGCATAAAAGCAATACATGATTAATGGTTTCTACCTCTTCTTTGCAAAACACACATAGGGGGCTGACATTGGCAGGTAGAGCTCCAATCCTATGCATAAATTCTGAGGTTTTTATTCTCCCTTTCCAAGCTAGCCAACTGAAGAACTGAGCCTTTGGGGGTGCAGCATTTCTCCATAGGAACTTTGAGATGCTAAACATGGATCCATTCACTAACTCCAAACTTTTCCATACAGAAGCCACAGAGAACATTCCTGTGTTATTAGCCCTCCACCAACAGTTGTACTGTATAATTACTTGCTTCCATTTTTGTTCATTGAAATTCATTACATACATATCTAAATTATTATGAAATTAAATATACATATCATATCTAAATTATTATGAAATTAAGATTGTAATTATTCTTGCATAGCATTTGTGTGATAATTGTTAGAAGAAGAAAATAGTGAGATTAAAGTAGTATCCTACTTTCTTAGAATTTATTAAATTGATTTATCCCTAATGTGTAAATGTGTCTCATATTGATGTCCATACTTCATATAGAAAGTAAGAGTAATTTAATAATATAATATATTAAAATTGGATTTCAACAATTTAATAAGAAAGTAAATTTACATTTAATATTTTTGTGTATCACTTAAGTGTGAAAACGACATGCCCAATAACAATATAAATAGTATCAACTTTATATTATAATGTAATTTTCATAGGACTTACTAAAAAATGGTAAACTTGTTATTGACTCTTAAATTAATAACCAATTTCTTTAGAATGATTTATTATCATTCTTTGAGCTTATTGTAGACGTCCCCGAACGTCCCGAGAGGGAATCCTGTTTTGTTCATTGGACTCACTACAGTTCAGGACTCAATGTCACAGTCCTGTATCTAATCTCGCAGAGTGCAATGCAAGACTGATGAATCATCAAAGAGTCCAAATCCGACAAATCGTTTTTGAAAACAGATTTTTTTGAAAGAAGTGTCAAACATGGACTGCTTTGCCAGATACAGAGTCGCCACCTAAATATTTATTTTGGGGGAATTTAGGAAACCCTGACTCGTTGCCTAAGGCCACGTGTCCGTCATCACCAAAGTTGCCTCGACTCGGGAACTTGGGTACGATTGGGGAAGGTCACTTTGTGAGCACCCCCGCTCGCCCGATCAAAGATCGGCCTCTACTAACCATGATATCAAGTTTTGAAAACATTATGCGTTCTTATTCCGGTTATTAGCCTAGAATTACTATGTGATGCGCACAACATACAAGTACAGACTGGATCGCCTGAGTTGGAACAAAACATTTCATGTTTGTTTTTGAAAACGGTTTGCTACTCGCAAGTAGGCTAAAATGCACATTTTGCCACCCTCAAGTGGGCTTAGAAAACATGGTGATTTGCCACTATCTAGTGGGCTTAAAACTCACAATCAATGAATTGTTTCAATTCAGATAATCCAACCTCCACCCACAGGCATTCAGGCAATTATATCACATAAGCACATAGCCTCATGGTAAGCATGCTATCATGGCAATCACTCACACACATGCAGGGATGCTAAAGCATGAATACTTACCAAGTACTCCAAGCCAAAGAAAGAAGATAATTAGAAAACATGCATGAATCCTAACTATGCTGAAATTCCTAATGCAACACATGCAAAAATGCAACTAAGATAAGCTCGGCTATTCTAAAATGGCATATGAAATGCAACAACTGATACACGTATTCAACTTGGAATTGAAATACAATGCAGTTAGTATGATGCGCCGAGCCTGGTGCATGCAATACAGATGAATGAATGCAAACATGCGAACATATAGATGCTAATTGAAACATGCCCTAAAACTAACCATCATAAGCTGGTAAATAAAAGGGAGAAAGACGTGGGGTTGGAAGACATACATCACACACACGCACACTTATTACAACATTGCCCTCTCTCGGAGGGTCCGAATAAATAATACAGTCCGAATAAATAATTAAATATTACAAAATCCTAATTAATCAACAAATTAACTAGGAAAGCGAATAAATTAGCATGCAAGCTATCAAATGGACTGCCTCAGCTCTTGTTCCGAATAATGAAAGATACATGCATGCTCGAGTCGCCTCGTCAGAAAATTCCTCGCGATGCCCCGATTTGCCTCTGTTTGCAATTAATCCCGAAATGCTGTGCAAAGCTCTAGAAGGCTGCTGATTTCTAGTTTGCTGCAATAGAGAGCAAGAAAGGGGCATGGCAAAATATTTTCACATATGTATGCACACCTCGATCCTCGTGCCACCAATCACGCATCCCGATGCATGATGGCCGAGGAGTCGAATTGCACGACTCGATGTGAAATGAATGCACATGACAACACAACAAGGCCTAGACTCCATCATGGGTAATCTGGAGTGTCGGCGACTGGGAATTGAGATACGTTCCGTCACTTCGGGTACGAAACGTCCCTCGTTTCCCGTGTTTGGGCTAACTCCTATCCCAAACACAATGCAATGAGATGGCATACACAATGCGACTAATATGCAACCTAGCATACGCAATGTTGTGGACTCAAATGGCATACACAATGCACGTGACACAACATGGCATGCACAATGCACTAACATGCAACCTAGCATACGCAATGCTATGGACTAAAATGGCATACACAATGCAAGATGGACTTACACCAATATGAGTGGACCTCAGCCACACTCACATCAGTGGCCATGTGATGAAAATAAGACAACCGAAATACATGCAAACATGCACGAATGCAAAGGACTGAACCTAAGGCATCAAATGCCACTCTACCAAAGCATGGCAAGGGATGAAAGATGGCCTACAAACATGCAATTTCCAGCTCTGAAACATAATGCACAATGGTCCCGAATCATGAAAATATGTCACACAATGCAAGCTAGATGGCCCGAATACCGAAACTAATAAAGTGCGTTACACTAGAGGTACACAAAGCAATGCATGAATGGAAAAACCAACCCCAAATAGACAGGTCTGAAACAGTGGGGAAATGGCCTAAAATGATTGCTCGGAATGCAAAAAAATGAAGCTCATTCAATGGTCGGTAAATGAGGCATACAAACCCGACTCTCAAACGCATTTAAAGAGGAGAAAACATGAGGATATGGCATTCACATAGGCTCTGAAATATGATGCAAAGCATGAAAACACCTCAGTATATGCATGTAATAGATCTCGAAACTCAAAGCTAAGCAAGTGTATTGAACTACAAGCATGCAAAACAAGCATCATTCAACCATGAGACCCAAAAATAGAGCTAGGGCAGTCCAAAATATGCACAAAATCAGTTCAAGGCATAGTCAAAATGTGCTAGAATCAAGGGTCAACAAAGCACGCAAAGAAAGTTAGTGAACCATGAGTTGTACTACAACTATATGAAGCATATGAGAGCTCACCAAACCAGCCAAAAACAGAAGTATGCCATGCCAAAATATGCCCAAAAACCCACTGAAACTCAGTCAATGCATGCAAGAATGATAGGCTCCTTTGGAGGGCCAATAAGAGGGTTGTTCTACACATGCAAGATAGACATGCAAAATGGAAAAACCACCTCTGGGCAGAGGTTATGAGGGCCCTAAAACTCACTTAAAAGGGCCTGAAATGAAGTTAGGAAGCATGCAAGTAAAAGTCCCTTTGAAAGGCCTTGAATAGGATTGCTCTACACATGCATAATAGACATTCAAAATGGGCAAAAGGGCTCTGGACAGAGCTTATGTAGGTCATAAAATTCATAAATAATGGCCTGAAACATGGCTTCAAAACATGCAAATAGGGGCTCCTTTGTAAGGCCAATAAAGCTAGTAAACAAAACAAGGGGTGAGAGGGTCACCCGTCTCTGATTTTGAAGCTCAAAAATACATGTTAGCCACTGAAAATCCACTGGATTTCAGTGACTAAAAGGCCAAACCAAGGCCAACACAAATGCTCTAATGCATAGCTCAAAACATGAGGAAATGAAGCATGCAAGGGGGTAGATGACCCCCAACAGAAAAATGACCTTAATCAAACTTGAAGAGGAGCTCAAAATAAGACTTTTTCAATTTATGACAAAACCTAAATATGCTTTCAAACTAGGCTAAAAGATGAAACAAAATAGGGCTACAAAGAGGGAAATGGTGACTTACCCTTGT
>CM069912.1:14942398-15032817 GCA_036172215.1 Camellia granthamiana
ATTCCTGTGGTTCCGAAAGTTTGACACACGCAGTGTCGGTGAGTGAATGCATCGCAATGCGAGAAAGGAACGTGCGTGACAACGCATGCTCAAACACAGAGGTGTGGTAGACCAAGAAAACATGTATGACAATGCAAAATGCTTATAAGAATGCAATTTATATGCAAAACAATGCAAAACGAGCATAAATCAGGGTGCCCGTTTGTTGCGAAACAACGAGCTGGGAAACGCGCACTTCGGCGAAGGCAACTTAATCGCGGCCTCTGATTCACCTCCCGGAGAGGTTACAACATGTTTGAAAGGGATACACCTTGATTTTGATGAGTAATGATGAGACACATGTCAGAAATTGCAGCTGAAGTTCCGGTGGAGCAATTTCGCGCCAGAAAGTGCACTTTTTCCGAACTTTTTCAGGTCCCGGGAACTCCGATCTTCCTCAAAATTTGCAGAGAGCTAGAGGGGGGGTGTGGGGACCACCACCGGCCAGGTGGTTGCCCTTGGGGAGGCCACCGGCTAGGGAAGAAAAAGGGAATGGCCGGCCAGCCAGAAAAGGTAGCCGGCCGGCCACCTGTCCAAAAGCAGGGGCATTTTGGTCATTTTTCCCATTTCTATATATATCCACCTCCATTCAATCCGAAATCACTCCCAAAGCTGTGAAAACTCCTTCCCTTGCTGCCCAGACCATTTTTCTCTTCAGATCTGCATTTTATACGCGCTTTTCGGCCTTCCACGCAAGTTGTTTTTGCGAAATCTTTCAGTTTTAAGCACTTTGAGCCGATTAAATTTTGATTTCGGGGCTTCTCTTCTCATTTTCACCACTTGAGGTAAGTTTGTCTCAATATTTGGAAGATTTTCTCGGGAGTTGACTTTTGTTGACTTTTTCATTTCCCGGGAGTTGACTTTTGTTGACTTTTTCCAATTTTGGCTCATTTTGCTCATTTTTTGCTCCTTTTGCAGATTTCTCGAAATGGCAGGTGATTTTCCTCACGGTGGAGGCCCTCCAGGTGCCGGGGATGACTTTGATTTTATGACATTGCCCCCGAGAGTCCGCCCCTTTATTCCCGGGAGATACATCCCACCGGTACATGTGCTTCTGCGGGCCGTTTTTTGTCGTTTCGCTGGGTTCAATGACCGGGCACCCGGGGATTTACTTCTGCGAGAGCCGGAGCAGCACCTCTCTCATGATGCACGAGAGGTATTTTACTTTATTTCCTGCATCTTTCTCGTATTTCGTGCATTTGCCATGCTTGTACACACAGTTTTAGCTTACGACATAGTACTTTATTTGCATCCTGAACACACGGTTCAAACACTCGAATTTCTGAACACATCAGCCTATGAATTAATTGTGAGCACACGGCATACACTGATTGAAAATTGAACTCTCGGCCCAATACTTGAATTTTGAAATGAACGCACAGCCCATCCTTGAATGTTGAACACACAGTCCATTGTTTAGGTGAACACTCGGCACACACTGATTTAGAGTTGGACACATAGCCCGAATTGGAGTGAACACGCAGCCCACTGATTTTCTGAAACTTGAACACGCAACCCAAATAACAAATTTACTGAACACGCAGCCCAGATAGAAGTGAACACGCAGCCCACATAAATACAGAACAGAAACCGCAGCCCTGACTCTGATTTTCTGAAATTTGAACACGCAGCCCAAATAACAAATTTACTGAACACGCAGCCCAGATAGAAGTGAACACGCGGCCCACATAAATAGAGAACAGAAACCGCAGCCCTGACTCTGATTTTCTGAAATTTGAACACGCAGCCCAAATAACAAATTTACTGAACACGCAGCCCAGATAGAAGTGAACACGCAACCCACATAAATAGAGAACAGAAACCGCAGCCCTGACTCTGATTTTCTGAAATTTGAACACGCAGCCTAAATAACAAATTTACTGAACATGCAGCCTAGATAGATAGTGAACACACAGCCCACACTGATAGAGAACAGAAACCGCAGCCCTGACTCTGATTTTCTGAAATTTGAACACGCAGCCCAAATAACAAATTTACTGAACACGCAGCCCAGATAGATAGTGAACACACAGCCCACACTGATAGAGAACAGAAACCGCAGCCCTGACTCTGATTTTCTGAAATTTGAACACGCAGCCCAAATAACAAATTTACTGAACACGCAGCCCAGATAGAAGTGAACACGCAGCCCATACTGATAGAGAACAGAAACCGCAGCCCTGACTCTGATTTTCTGAAATTTGAACACGCAGCCCAAATAACAAATTTACTGAACACGCAGCCCAGATAGAAGTGAACACGCAGCCCACACTGATAGAGAACAGAAACCGCAGCCCTGACTCTGATTTTCTGAAATTTGAACACGCAGCCCAAATAACAAATTTACTGAACACGCAGCCCAGATAGAAGTGAACACGCAGCCCACATAAATAGAGATTTGATTTGATTTGCACACAGCTTATTCATTTTATTAGCACACAACTCATTCATTTTATTAGCACACAGCTCATTTATTTTATTAGCACACAGCTCATTTATTTTATTAGCACACAGCTCATTTATTTCATCACTGACACATGTATTCATTCTGAATGCAGGTTGGCGATCGCACCGTGCGCGGATACGGCTCTACCGCCGCGAGAGACTGGTACGCTGAGCTTCCAGAGGCTGTTCGGGATCTGGTTGATCTAGCAGGATTCGGAGCATTCTGCGTGGGATTATCACGCTGCCCTGCCAGCAGGACATTGTTAGCTGCCTTGGTGGAGAGATGGTGGGACACCACCAATTCTTTCCATTTTTCTGCCACCGGGGATATGACCATGACTCCGCTGGACTTTGCCGTACTCACCGACCTAGACATCGGCGGTTGGCCCATTCCTTATGACGAGGATATGGGAGAGTGGGAGGCCGCATGGTTACACCTGTTGGGGGCCCGTCCACTTGTAGACAGAGCTTCCGGGAGAGTCCGGTACACTTGGTTCTCTTCCCATTTCCGGAGGCCGGAGATGGAGCCTGAGTCTGCTGGGGAGGTCGAGCAGTACGCCCGTGGCTTCCTTATGTTCCTCTTTGGCACCACTCTGTTTGCCGATAGGGGGAACACTGTTGGGTTGTATCTTCTGAGTGCCCTAGTGGACCTGTCACAGGTCAGTCGGTATGACTGGGGTGGCGCTGGCCTGGCTACCCTCTATTGTTACATGAGTGCAGCCTCTCGCGGGCGGGGAGACTTACTCGGCGGCTACTGGCGAGCCTGGGAGGTACGTTCTGTCCTCTTTGATTTACACTTCTGCTCCTCATTACTTGTTCATTGCACACACACGGCGCACTTTACATCCTGTATTCTGCCCTTGGCACTTTGTATTCACATTCTGTACTGTTTTTCTCAGCTATGGGTGTACGTATACTTTCCCACACTAGCCCCGGAGATGGAGGTGGCAGGACTCATTATGACTCCGTTTTCACTGGTATTCGAGGGCGAGCACCGACCGAGACCTCGAGAGACTCTCTTCTACCTGCGGCAGTATTTTGATACTGTGCGGGTGACAGAGGTATTTCAGAACCCTCAGTCCCTTTATTTTCATCTTTGACCTGCCCTGTATGTTCTTGATTTCTGATGGATCTGTGCACTGGCTATCCGCAGATTACTTGGCAGCCCTGGGCGGTCTTAGGTGATGGTCTCCGACATCAGTATCCCGGAGGATCAAGCAATTCCCAGTATAGGTTCCTACTCGAAGGACCTGTTGGTAGGGCATGGTTCCTGGGGGAACGCTTTCTTCGTCAGGTGTGGGGGTACGATTCTCAGGACCCTTCTGCTGTACCTCCAGCCACTATGCGGACTGCCGATAGACTCTCTGCCCAGGAGGTCATTAGTGACAGGCAGGGCACCGATGCTTTGTTACATCTCATGGAGGGGGGCTACGCCACCTACCGTCGCATATATCTGATGCCCCCATTGACGGGAGTGCGTGCTCCATCACGGAGGTCTACTGATGTACCATCGTCGAGTCGGGCTCATGCCACGGATATCCCCTCCTCTAGCAGAGCTAGTGCGTCTAGGGGGAGAGGTAGTTCGATTCCTCCAATCCCTCCGTCTCTTTATCATCCTGGGTGGCCAGACATGCCGACCGAGTTGACGAGTTGGCGATTCGGGGCTCCTTACCAGGTCCCGCTAAAGCCTCCTCTTCCTGACCACGGATATGTCAGAGATCCTGATTCACCCCCCGGTATGTTCTTCAGCTTTGATTTATCAGTTAGATATTTGAACGTTCATCCCTTTACTGATAGTTTTGCATTTGTATTTGCAGCCTCCAGTTGAGTACACGGATGAGCTACTTGGGATGCTAGCCACTTTCGAGGGCATGATCCTACGGAGGGAGGCACAGCTGGCCATTATGGGCGTGCAGGTATTGTCCATCTTTCCTGTATTCAGCATACTCCTGATGACATACTGGTTTTGAACGCTCTGCTGTATTGATAGGCCGTATAGAGCACATCTGACACACACCCCACTCGTATACTGTACTTGCATCTGCTTTTCATATTTAAACTGATGTATTGAACTTTTCATTTTCAGATGCCTCCTGTATATGCATCATCGCAGAGCAGGCCACCCGGGCCTTCTCAGGGATGTCGAGGTACTGGGCCTGTTCGAGGTACTGGGCCATCTGGGCCTTTTCGGGGAGCTGGGCCATCTAGGCCTTTTCGAGGAGCTTGAGGAGCAGGGTCGTCTCGCAGACGCAGGGCACCCATTATTGAGGAGGAGGAGGAAGAGGTTGCAGACCGTGAGTCAAAGACATCTGCTGAGGAAGGAGGCTCTGGTCTTGGTTCCGGGAGTGGAGACCAGGCTGAGGGGGATCCGGAGGATGATAGCTCTGACCCAGATGGGTGATGATGGTGCAGAGGTTATCCCGCAGAAGAGGATGAGAGGGCCCCCCTCATTCCCGTTCCCGAGGACATTGACGTTATTTCCTGCTTTATTTTACTTTTTGCTAGTAGTTTGTAGCACTTTGCATATCGTTAGGCAGTTTTATTTTCTGTAAAACTTGTACCTCTATTTTGTTGTAAAATATGATGGAATGAAACAGCTTTTGAAAATGTGCTTGTATTTGAAACTCTTAGCATCGCATCGCATCATTTTGCACAAAATGGAATTGAATGAAAATGTGCCTTGTGTATTTACCGGGTTAGGTAATGAGTCGACACAACAAAACAAACAACTCAACTTGTTAAGAAAAGACAAGATCTTAACAAGTTTACAACTCGATAAGCAAAATACAACAATGTTAACGACTCGATAAACAAGACTTAACAAAATTGCGTAAACAAAAGAGTAACAACTCAAAACACCAAATGTGGCAGCTCGACAAAACTTACAACTCGATAAACAAAACGACAACTCGATAAGCAAAAAAACAACTTGATGGGCAAAACAAAGCGTACATTCAGATGATCTGGGTGACGGAACGAATCCGAAACTGAGAGAAATGGAGGCCTTTGACATTTCCGATGCATCGAGATGCCTCAAATTTCCTTCCGGAGGGTAAAACAGGACCAATGCGGGGCCGAACATTTTTTGCATCTGGAGACTAGAGGGTGGCCGGCCTACTAGAATAGATGGCCGGCCGGCCACCTCTCCCACAACCCCCAGAATTTTGACACGTGTCCTTTGAATAGTGTTTTACCCCCCTATAAAAGCCCCAACCTTGGAACTTATTCATTTCATCACCGTTTCTCACAAAAATGGAGGCATTTCTCGCAGAAAATCTCACATCTTGGATCTCTTCTCTAGATGGCTCGGAAAAGTTGAACTTCCGGGGTTTCGGCTTGAATGCACTATTCACGCTGGGCCGGACTCCACTGCACTTTCCTTTCCTCCATGCGGCGGCGAGATTTTGGAACCCGGTGACGCACGTTTTCAGCTTTGGAGGGCAAGAGGTATGTCCCACTTTTGAAGATTTTCAAGTTTTAATGGAGTCTGAACATTCAGAAGAGATCTTGCCTCAGTCTCGTTTCGGCCATGCCCAAGCTTTAGGGCGGATGTGCGGTCTCAACGCGCATGATGCTCGATCCCTGATTTGTAACGGGAGGTTGGATATCTCGAGCCTGATTTACCGATTCTCCGATGCCGGTGACCGCGGTGACCATTATCGGCAAGGTTTTCGTCAACATGACCTCTGCTTGTGCATGCTATCTCATTTTCTGTTTGTCTCAGGCTCCGGGGGAGCTAACATCCGTTTGATTGAAGTTGCTCAAGGCTTGAGGGAAGGAAAGAGCTGTACCGCCATGACATTGGCTGAGACACTGCTGGGTTTGGATGCCTTCCACCGCTAGGAGACAACCAGGTTTGCGGGGAGCCCACTACTGTTGCAGGTAATGTTTCCCACCCAAGCTCACATATGTAGCTGCTCACATCGTTCGGCCCCTCAGGCTCGGTTTTTCTCACAAAACCCTCACCTTACTTTTCTCTCATCGCACATCTCTCTATTCTTTATTCTCTCATTTTTCATCCCTCCCCAGATATGGTTAATGGATAAATTGCAAGTTGTGGACTCTTGCCCTGCTTACTCAGCCCGCGGCTACTTCTTTCGACAACGCCTGGTTGACGCCCTTGATGAGGGATGGTGGGTTGAATGGATGTGCAACTTGTCAGCAGATCGCATTGCGTGGCGCTGCCCTTGGCTCAATCTCCCGGCGATGAGCTATAGCATGTTCCAGGATACTGGGATCCGGTTGATTGGCCTGACCCATTGTGCATTCTATTTCCCATTCCGCATTCTGCGCCAGTTCGGCCATGATCAGACTTGCCCTCCGGAGGGGATAGAGTATCCGGTCGCCTTCCCGATCCGAGGTGCACACCTCGCCCGACATACTACGGCTTGGAGGACTAGAGAGCTCCTGCCCCCCGTCCCTATTTTCAGTTGCACTTTGTCTGATGAGTGCTGGGATTGGCTCAATGAGGAGGCGCAGATTGGGCCCAGGTCGGCATCGGAGGCTTCGACTAGCTCCGGGAGGGGGCGCAGGGACATTTGACTTGACTATGCCCCAGATTTATTGCTTTATTAGTACTTTCAAGTTTTCATTATGAGTGTAATAAAAAAGCAACTTCAATTGTATGCAAGAGCAAGAGAACTCTGTTTTGAAATCAATGAAATTGAAGGTTGTGGTACTGAAAATTTCCGCTTTGGTCCAAAAATGGTCTTAGTTGTGAAAAGATTAATTTGAACAAAGTCAACTTTTATTAAAACTTTTCAAAACTATTTTTGATAAGGATCAGAACTGGACACGTCTGAAATCTGTCACTGAGATGCACAACTCCGGATCCTAGCAACTGGAAAGTTGCCCCTAGTCTGAATGGTACCACAGCACCTCTTGGCGACGGAAAGTTGCCCCTAGTCTGAATAGCACTGCACCGGAGATTACGATGAATGCTGATGGATAAGGATGACTGAGATGATCAAAATGGACAAAGTTGATCGGGGAAAATGTTTATGGCTGAACTTCAGGATGAAGCTGCCTACGTATCCCAAAGATGGGAATCAAGCCTTACATAGTTCAGGCTTAGGTTCGCTCGGGTATTTTTACTCTCCTTTTGCGCTCTAACTTTTGCCAAGGCCGCCCTTTGCGGGTTTTCAACCTTGCGAGCTCAGTTTTTATATTTTCAAATTTTTTGTGCTCTGAGTTTTGCCTAGGTCGCCCTTTCGGGTTTTCGGCCTAGCGAGCCTCTCAAGGGTAGTATTTCTTCAACTTGTCCATGTTGATCGGTTGGGAAAACTCTAAGCCATCCAGATCCATCAGAACCACAGCCCCACCTGACCAGATAGACTTAATGATGTAGGGACTAGTCCAATTAGGTCTGAACTTGCCCCTTGGGTCGTGGATGGGAGCTCGGTTGTCCTTGAGTACTAAATCTCCTTCCTTCAAATTCCCGGACTTAACCTTCTTGTTAAAAGCCCGGGCAATCCTGCGTTGATAACCCTGAACATGGTACAGTGCTTTCAGTCTTCTTTCATCGAAGAGCATGAGTTCCTCAAATCTGTTTTGCTGCCAATCCGCTTCGGCTATTTGACATTCAGCCAATACTCGTAATGACGGAACCTCAATCTCAATAGGTAGAACGGCCTCCATCCCATAAACCAATGAATACGGAGTCGTCCCAGTTGAAGTTCTGATTGAAGTTCGGTAGCCCCACAGAGCAAACGGCAGCTTATCTGGCCAGTCCCGGTAGGTTTCCACCATCTTCTGTAGTATGCGCTTGATATTCTTGTTGGCAGCCTCAACCGCTCCATTAGTCTGCGGCCGGTAGGTAGACGACTTATGAAAAGCCACATTGTATTTCTCCAACAAGTCTATCACTTCCTTCTTGAAGTGGGAACCGTTATATGAAATTATCTCATTTGGGACCCCATAGCGACAGATGATGTTGTTTCTGATAAACTTTGCAACATGCGAAGCCTTCAACACCGCATAAGATTAGGCCTCAACCCACTTCGTGAAATAATCTATCGCTACCAAGATGAAGTCATGCCCATTCGACCCCTTTGGCGTGACAGCTCCGATCACATCAATTCCCCTGACTGAAAATGGCCATGGCGAAGTCATGTTGTACAGCTTTGATGGCGGGATGTTCATGCGATTTGCATGGATCTGACATTTATGGCATCGCCGAACAAAACCAATACAATCCTCCTCCATGGTGGACCAGTAATAACCTTGTCTGAGAATCTTCCGTGCTAGCATTACCCCATTCATATGTGCTCCACATTCCCCTCCATGGATGGCTTCCATTAGACTCTTTGACTCTTCGGCATCAACACACAGTTTATGTATTCCCAGATGACCGCTTCTATACAGCTTCCCCCCACAGATGATGAACTGAACGGCCAATCTTCTTATTGCCCTTTTGTCCTTGGCATTTACCCCTGGCGGGTATGCTTCCCTCTCCAAGAAATTCCAAATATCGTAATACCAAGGGTGTTCGTCCTGAACTTCATCTATGGCTGCAATCGACTCATAGGCTGGTGCAAATTTATGGTCAATGATGACTGGACGCATCCGGACTCCACACGGGATGTCTATCATGGATGATAGAGTTGCTAAAGAATCGGCGAACCTGTTGTTCTTTCTTAGTAGATGAGTAAAACTTAACTTCTCAAACCGAGGAATTAGCAAATCCAAGGTTTGGTGATACATCATCATCTTTTCCTCTTTTACTTTCCAGTCTCCTTTAGCTTGAGACACAACGAGGTTCGAGTCCCCAATGACGTCCAGCCGTCTTGCCCCTAGTTCCAGGGCTGCTTGTAGGCCGGCAATGCACGCCTCATATTCTGCTTCATTGTTCGAGACTTTGAACCGGAGTTTGAAGGCTAGAGGGATACGGGAATTGTCGGGTGCTATCAGCAACACTCCTATCCCATACCCATGTTGATTTGATGCTCCGTCAAAGTACATCGTCCAAGTTTCTTCGTCGATATGCAAAATTGATTCATCCGGGAACAAATATTCAACTGCTTCATCCCTCTCAACCGGATGGTCGGCAAGGAACTCTGCCACTGCTCTTCCTTTTACTGACTTGCGTGTCACGTACGTGAGATCAAATTCGGAGAGCAACAGCAACCAACGAGCTAGCCTACCCGTAAGCGCCGGTTTCTCGAAAAGATATTTGATGGGATCAAGTCGTGAAACCAACATTACAGAGTGAGCTAACAAGTAGTGCCGCAACTTCCTGGTAGCCCATACCAAAGCTAAGCAAGCCTTTTCCAGCGGTGTATATCGGGTCTCATATTCCAGCATTTTCTTGCTTAAATAGTAGATGGCTTTCTCCACCTTGTCTTCTGATTCTTGAGCAAGCATGCAGCCCATCGTGGTCTCAGTCACTGACAGATACAAAATCAACAGTTTCCCCGGTTCTGGTGGCGATAAAACGGGCGGGTTCTGTAAATATTCTTTGATCTGCTCAAACGCTGCTTGACATCGGCCGTCCCATTGAAATTTCTTGCCTTTCTTCAGGAGACCAAAAAGTGGTTCACAAGTCAAGGTTAATTTTGAGATAAACCGTCTTATGAATTGCACTTTACCCAGAAAGCCTCTCACCTCCTTTTCAGTCCTTGGTGGGGGCATTTCTAGGATGGCCTTGATTTTGGAAGGATCGACCTCGATGCCTCTTTGTGTAATTAGAAACCCCAGCATTTTTCCCGCTGTAACACCAAACGTACATTTTTGAGGGTTCAGCCGCAACCGGAATTCCCTGATCCTTTGGAAAAACTTATGCAAGGCGGTGTAGTGGCCCTCTCTTTCTTTGGACTTGACAATCATGTCGTCCACATACACCTCAACCTCTTTGTGGATCATATCATGTAATATTGTGGTCGCGGCCCGTTGATAAGTAGCTCCAGCGTTCTTCAACCCAAACGGCATTACCCTGTAGCAGTATGTCCCCCACGGGGTGGTGAATGCAGTCTTTTCCCTGTCTTCTGGTGCCATCACTATCTGGTTGTATCCTGAGAAGCCATCCATAAATGAGAGCAATGCATGCCCTGCTGTGAAATCTACCAACTCATCGATGTGCGGTAAGGGGAAGTCGTCCTTCGGACTGGGTCTGTTCAAATCCCTGAAATCCACACACACACGGATCCTGCCATCTTTCTTCGGTACCGGAACGATGTTGGCCAACCAAGTTGGATACTCAGATACCAGCAGGAAGCCTGCGTCGATTTGCTTGGTGACCTCTTCCTTAATCTTGAGAGCCCAGTCCGGGCGGATCCTTCTGAGTTTCTGTTTGACAGGTCGAGCCTCGGGGTCAAGGGAGATCCGATGCTGTACAATCTCAGGATCGATTCCAGGCATGTCTTCGTAGGACCACGCGAAAACATCTTTGAAATCTTTTAATAAAGCGACTAAGCGCTCGCGTTCCTCCGAAGACAACGTGGACCCGATCTGGACCAGCCGCGGGTCCTCCTCAGTACCAATGTTCCCGGTAGTGATTTCGTCCATTAATGGTTTAACAAATCTCTCTTGCTCTTGCTCAATTAGACATTGTAAAACCGGAGGAACTTCGTCCTCTTCGTTTTCATCAAAATTTTGAAAGTCTGAATTAATGCAATAAATTAGGGGCACAGAAAAGTACTCGGAAACCACAGATAGTTCATTCTCATTAGGCATTGCCAGATCATCCAATTCATCGGTTACAACAGACTCAAATGAAAAGGAAAAAGACGACCTAGACAGGACTGTGGCATCCGGGTTAACATCCCCAGGAGTACCAGACTCAGACTCAGTCGAGCTGGAACCTGATTCCGACTCACAGGACTCGGTGGAATCAGATTCCGGCTCACTACCTGACCCGGTGCTACTGGACAAAAATCCCTCCTCGTACTGCCAAGTGAGAGAGGGTGCGATGGATGCATCCAAGATAGCTGCTGGTCGGCTCGCAGCCGTTTCATCTCCAATCATGAAAACCTCGGAGTTATCCCCCAAGCACTTATGGTCGATCGGAGGATCAGAGAGTAGACATGCCAGCGCTACCCCTATTTCAAATTCTGTGCCCTCTGGAACCACTGCCTTATTCCGCTCAACCTTAGCTGATGGGTCTGTCTGTTCTGTGGCAACATCATCCCCGGGTAGTTGCAGGTCGAAGAAAATCTCGAAGCCTGGCACGCGCTTCTTCTCTGCATTGAACCACGGCTCTGGGAAGCCGCAAAATGGAAAATCTTCCCCCTCCCGGACGAAGCATCCGTTCAGGGTGCCCTGAATGGGCCTATGCATCAAGTCAAATGGCTTCCCAGCCTGCTTTGCTCTGGCCCTTCCGGCCATTTCTTTCCCTTTCCTGACCCAGTCCTCTTTGGTGGGCAGATAACCCAGTCCAAAGGTATGCGGGTTGTGTGGCACTTCGGCCAATGTTGCGACGCCTTTCCTGCCGCTCCTTCCCAATCCCATCCCGGGAATATGTTGTAGCTTGTTCATGAGGTAAACGGATTGAGCACTGACGTACATACCTTCATTCACAGCCATAATGTTTTGCACAACCCGGGCCTCGGCCAGAGTAAATCCTGATATAAACAAGTCCTCCATGCTGTGCTCTATTTCTAGGACTGGTGTAGACACCTCCGGAGGGGGATGGATCGATGAATTCCCGAACACAATGGCTACTCCCTTTCCACAGGGGTATTTCACCATTTGATGCAGAGTAGACGAGACGGCCTTCACCTGATGCAACCACGGTCGCCCCAGAAGCAGGTTGAAAGTTGCGGGAACCTCCAAGACATGGAAATCTATCTCGTGTTGTCCAGGTCCAACCTTTGTCTGAATCTTGACGGTCCCCATCACTTCTCTGCTGGTATTGTCATATGCTTTGATCACCTAAGTTGTCGGGATGAAGTCCGCGGGCTTCAACCCGATTGCATATGCTGTTCTGGCTGGGCAGACGTTGATAGCAGACCCGGTATCAACAAGTACCACCGGTATCCACTTGTCTCTACATTCCACGGAGATGTAGAGAGGTTTGTTATGATTCACGCCCTCAGGCGGCAGTTCCTTGTCTGAAAAGGTTAAAGCCGGGGAACCTCCTCCCGGAAAAACCAGCCCGACCAGTTGCTCTGGTGTAGTATCGATGAGAGCTTGGCTTTGTCCATGGCAGATAGGACAGCTTGTCTGTGTACTCGTGAAGCCATAAGCAGTCCCCAGATGGAGATGTCTGCTTGTATCTTCTTTAATTGCCTCAGCACAGCTTCTTCTTCAATCTGTTTCTCTCTCTGTTTCTTAGCTTCCTTGTCTTTACCAGATGCTTCTAGTTGGTCTAGGTGCGGGGGCTTGAAGTACCGCCCACTCCTGGTCATGTGGTCCACCTCATCGAGGTACCAGGTGCTGTCTGGTTGATTTGTTCCCCAATCTTCGTCTGTGTGGGCAAGACATAAGTCGTCGTCTTCCCACCACATCCCGTTAGCATCCAGAAGACACCTGTCTGGTTCTGGCAGACGTGTACTCTCAGTACCTTCATCCCATATGCTCACAGCATTGTCCGTTCTTGCGCCCACAGCACTCTCAGCCCCTTCATGGGCTTTTGCCTTTCTGATTCTCTCAGAATCCCAAAACTTCTCCTGTTCTGTCTGTGTTGCTGCAGTTTGTTGTTCCATTGTCTTTGCATCCACAATGCTTAAGTCCCGAGCGGAATTCTTTGTACCGGCGCTCTCCGGCAATTCATTCTGACTCTCGGCCCTTCCGGCCACAGTTGATACCTTCACCCCTGCCGGGCTCTGCTCTGGCTGAAACTCCACAATATCAGGCTGATCATCTAACCACCCGATGGCCTCCGCCGACTCCTCATATTCAAACCAGTTGATTGTTGCATCTCCTGATTCTTGGTCGTTGAAAAACTGGAGGTTGGCGAAGTCCTCCTCCACTGTTGCTAGATCATCTGCCCCTTGTTCAAGTCTGTCCCCCTGAATCATGCACAGCTCAGCTTTTTCTGGCAACCCCACACTCAGCTCAGACTGGCCCACTGATAAGATGTATGCGCTTGGATCATAGGCTTCTCCAGCATGATGTCCAGACTGCTCAAACCCTGAATCAACCATTCTACTCTCCTCTAAAACCTGCCCTGTTCTATCTCCGGTGGTCACCACCTTTGACTCGGATTGGGTTGTGAAGATGTCCATCATGCACAAGGAATCGGTGCAATCAGGAAGGATCACCTCCGGCTTGGGTAGGTGAGAGGGAGTAATATAGATACTAGGATCGTAGGATATGACCCCAGTTTGGATGAAGTTGACTCTTTTGGGTGGTGGATCTTGGTTATGGGTAGGGAGTGGGTTGGTTGTGACGTTAGGTCTATCTGGAGGTAGAATAATATTTTTGTCGATGAGGTCCTGAACCTCGTGACGCAGCCTGAAACAATGGTCGGTATCATGACCATGCTGCTGGTGGTAGGCACAGTATTTGGCTGGGTTGTGAGAGGGGGGGAGTGGATTTGGTGGCGGCCTCGGCTCCAGGGGTTTTAGATGTCCCTTTCTAATCAAGACCCCCAGAACCTTGGACAAAGGCATGTATAATGGAGTAAAGGTTCTTTGGCCTCTGGGCTGGAATCTCGGGGCTTGGGTACTGCTCCCGGATGTACTGGAAAAGGGGGGTGGCCGCCATGGGCCTTGGCTGGGGAGGGGGATTGGTGGTGACCATACTGACCTCCGAAGTCCTTGTGTTTGCAGCGCCACTCGGGCCTGCGTTGTTATTGCGGTTGAATGTCCTCCGGGGTTGCTCCCGGTCCTGGTCAATCAGACCTTGCTTCATCGCATCCTCGATCTGTACCCCCATCTCGTGTAAGTCTGAGAAGGTGGGAAAGGGGAGTACGATCATCTTCTGCATGAGTTTTGGTTGGAGATTGCGCACAATCATCCTAATCTGATCTTTGTCTGTAGGCCTCAAGGTCATCATCGATGCCTTTGCCCTCCATCGAGTTACGAAGTCTGAGAAAGTCTCCTTGGCCTCTTGCCTCGTTGTCTCGAGATCACGAGTTGTAATCTCGATCTGTGTATTATACGAGTATTGTGCAACGAAGGCCTCAGCCATCTCATCCCAGTTCCTTTTCACGTCATCTTCTAGCTTCGCATACCAAATGGCTGCCACACCCGACAAAGTTCGGCCAAACAGGGAAAGCTTTTGTGGTTGGGTTAGGCCCATTGGCCGCAGGATGTCTGAGAACAGCCGGAGATGGACCATAGGATCCCCTGACCCATCAAAACGATCAATCTGTGGCATCTTAAATCTGTCTGGCAATGTTACGGCCACGTCGGTGTACCCATTTTCGATGTCTGGGATGGCCTTCACCCCCTGAGACTTCTTAAAAAGTTTCTCCAGTTTGCTCAATTTCAGAGCTGTGTGGTCTACCTCGAACTCGAATGGAGAGTTCAGATGGTTGGCAGGTGTATGAGTCTTGGACAGTTGAGGCAGAAGCGGGGGCGGAGCCAACCCCGTTGGATGGCCTGTGTCCTCTTGAATATTCTGGACATTGGGTAGGGTGTTCTGGGTATTCAGGGGGGTATTCTGGGGATTTGACAGGGCATTTTGACCAGTGGATGCCTGCTCGGGTAATGGAGCTCCGGGTGGAGGAGGAGCCGGGTGTGAGGTTGATGTTCCGGTCTGCTGCTGGAGCCTGGTAATAAGCTCAGCCTGTTGGGCTATAACTGTAGCCTGTTGCTTGGAAAATTCCGTTTGGCGGATGGCATCCTCTTGCATCTGTCTCATGCTCTCTTGCATTTGGCGCATCATCGCCTCCATCCCTGATGTATTCGGCGGATCCATCTGAATAACTGGTAAGTGTATCTCTATAGCGGAAATAGCAACCTCAATCGGATTATTCACTGCTAGGGTAGGCCTCTGCCCTGATGATCTCTGCTCAGACGGACTGCGCCTTCTCGGCCTTCTCCTAACAACTGGGGGTAGTGAGTGGAACACTGGATGTCCGTCAATCAGATCCTCGGATCGAATAAGTCGGCGACCTCGTGTCCAAAGTGCTTGGGGTATATCTACTGGTTCGGAAGCAATTGTGCTACAAACCTGCCCTAGCAAAAAGATAAATAAAGCGAAAAGGAAATAAATAACCAGAAAAACGGACAGCATAACAGCTTAAATTAAATACACAACACACAGTCGGGCATACAACACACAGTTAATAAGCTAGGTATACACTGTCCTCAATCACTGATTACTGTTCCTGTATCACTGTTTCCCAAAACTGAATCTGATATCCGTAGACAACTGATTCTCAAATGACTGGCTGATGCCCGCAGGCCTGATGCCCAATCTCAAAAACTGATGCCCGCAGGCCTGATGTGACTCATAAACTGATACATGCATTCCCTGTAGAGACGCACTCTAACAAGCACATAACAGATAAATGAGAGCCAAAACACCCCTATGTTGGGGTAGGGTTTCCCTGTCCTATTTTGTCAGGAACTAGGGTTTCACTATGCACGCAGCGGTTTCAAACAACCTATAAACGGGTAAGCAACCTGTCCTAGTTTGGAATGGTCACTATGGATCCGAATATGCACTAGGTCGAATGGTCAAAAAAAGGTGCCCCGGTAAAACCGGGGTTTGTGTTCCCATACTGGCAGAGCCCGTAACCGATCAGCCTTATGGACATGCCTTGACAAGACAAGTCTCCGGCAAACCGCTCAGGAATAGCAGATGGCAAACACGGTGTCCTAGGCGCACCAATGCAAATGCAATGCAAAGAAACACACAAGTGTAGTCAAAACCAGATATCACGAGTTCGAGTCAAGTTCTCTAAATCCCCAGCAGAGTCGCCAGAAACTGTAACAAGTCCGCGAGGGACCTCGCTACAGTTCGGACTCGATTTGTGCCACGGTTCTAAATCTTGAACCAAAGAGTCCAAATCCGGCAAATCGTTTTGAAAATAGATTTTTTAAAAGAAGTGCTAAACATGGACTGCTTTGCCAGATACAGAGTCGCCACCTAAATATTTTATTAATGGGAAATTTAGGAAACCCTGACTCGGTGCCAAAGGCCACGTGTCCGTCATCACCAAAGTTGCCTCAGCTCGGGAACTTGGGTACGATTAGGGAAGGTCACTTCGTGAGCACCCCCGCTCGCCCGGTCAAAGACCGGCCTCTACTAACCATGATATCTGTTTTTGAAAACATTGTGTGTTCTTATTCCGGTTATTAGCCTAGGTTACTACGTGATGCGCACAGCATACAAGTATAGACCGAGTCGCCTGAATTGGAACAAAACATTTCATGTTTGTTTTTGAAAGATGGTTTGCTACCCGCAGGTAGGCTTAAAATGCGGATTTTGCCACCCTCGGGTGGGCTTAGGAAACATGATTTTGCCACAATCTAGTGGGCTTAAAACAAACGTTTGATGAATTATCCCAATTCAGGTAACACAACCTCCACCCACAGGCATTCAGGTAGTTATATCACATAAGCAAATAGTCTCATGGCAAGCATGTTATTCATGGCAGTCACTCACACGCATGCAAGGATGCTAAAGCATAAAACTCACCGGGTACTCCAAGCCAAAACAGAAGCTCATTAGAAATCATGCATGATCCTAAATATGCTGAAATGCCTAATGCAACATATGCAAAATGCAACTATAGCAGGCTCGGCTATTCTAAACATGGCATATGGAATGCTACAACTAACACGTATTCAATTTGGAATTGAAATACAAATGCAGTTTGTATGATGCGCCGAGCCCGGTGCGTGCAAAACAGATGAATGATGCAAACATGCTGTCATACTGTATGCTAATTGAAATATGCCCTATATCTAACCATTGTAAGCAGGTAAATAAAAGGGAGAAAGACGCGGGGTTGGAAGACATACATCACACTCACCCACACTTATTACAGTTATGCCCTCGCGCAGAGGGTCCAAATAAATATACAGTCCGAATAAAAGAATATTACAGTCCAAAATATTACAGTCCGAAATAATATACAAATTCCTAATTAATTAACAGATTAACTAAGAAAACTGTAAACTGGCATGCAAGCCAGGGACTGCCTTGATTCTGATGAATGATGTATGTTTGGGCTGCTTTGCGCGGAAATCCACGGCGATGCCCCGATTAGCCTCTGTTTGCAATGTTTCTCGAAATGCGTGCCAGACTCCGAAAAGTTGCTGATTCTTTATTCTGCTGCAACAGAGAGCAGGAAAGGGGCATAGCAATGTATTTCACAAATATATGCATGCCTCGATCCTCGTGCCACCAATCACGCATCTCGATGCATGATGGCCGAGGAGCCGAATTGCACAACTCAATATAAGATGAATGTGTATGAATGCTACAACAAAACCTAACTCCATCATGGGTAATCCGGAGTGTCGGTGACTTGGGAATTGAGACCCGTTCCATCACTCGGAGTACGGAACGTGCCTCGTTTCCCGTGCCCGGGCTAACTCCTACCCCGAACGCAATGCAATATGCATGATATGTATGAAATGTAACTAAGATACAATCCTAACATACACAATGCTATGAAAATGAGATGTCTCGGAATGCGTGCACACGGGCACGCAAACCGAGAAAATGATCCTAAGGCATAAAATGGCATACGCAATGCAAATGGACTTACACTAACACGAGTGGACCTCAGCCACACTCACATAAGAGGCCGGCAGATGAAAATGAAGTGCCTCGAAATGCGTGCACACGAGCACGCAAACCGAGGCAGTGACATAAAGGCATGAAATGGCATGCAAATGCAATGATGGGCTTATACCAACATGAGAGGGCCTCAGCCACACTTACATAGGACGCCGGAGGATGAAAGATAAGATGCCTCGAAATGCGTACCCGTGGACACGCAAACCGAGGCAATGGCCCTAAGGCACAGAAATAGCATGCAAATGCAATGATGGGCTTATACCAACATGAGAGGGCCTCAGCCACGCTCACATAGGACGCCGGAGGATGAAAAATGAGATGCCTCGAAATACGTGCCCGTGGGCACGCAAACCGAGGCAATGGCATACGGAATGCAATAAGACTAAAATGGAATACAGGATACAAAATGGACTTACACTAACATGGGTGAGCCTCAGCCGCACTCACATAAGAGGCCGATAGATGAAAATGAAGTGCCTCGAAATACGTGCACACGGGCACGCAAACCGAGGCAATGACATAAAGGCATGAAATGGCCTGAAATATGATATACAATGAGACTAAAATGAGATGTCTCGAAATGCGTGCCCACGGGCACGCAAACCGAGGAAACGGCATACGGAATGCAACAGGACTAAAATGAGATACACAATGCAATATGGGCTTACACTAACATGAGAGAGCCTCAGCCACACTCACATAAGAGGCCGATAGATGAAAATGAAGTGCCTCGAAATGCGTGCACACGGGCACGCAAACCGAGGCAATGGCCCGAAGGCATGGAATGACATACGAAATGAAATGAGGGCTTATACCAACATGAGAGGGCCTCAGCCGCACTCACATAGGACGCCGTAAGATGAAAAATGAGATGTCTCGAAGTGCGTGCCCGTGGGCACGCAAACCGAGAAATGGCCCGAAGGCATAGAATGACATGCAAAATGAGACATGGCATATGGAATATGGAACAGGCAAATTTCAGCAGCCACAATGATGCAAAATAGCCCCCGAATCATAGCAAAATTACACCCGATGCCCGAAATAAGTCCCGAAATGCAATGGAATGGCCTACAGCTATGTCAAACATGCACAATATGGACATGAAGTGTAAAGACAGATGCTAGGCAGTCCCTAAACTAGCATTTTTCCAGTACAAAGCATGGCCAAACAACAATCATAGATGGGGAAAAAACAGCATGCAAAAATGGGGGAAAAAGGGAAAATAATGAAGTAAGTGGTATATGCAATGCTCAAACTGAAAAACACAGCTCTACAACACTAAAGAGGGACAAAAAATATGAACATTTACAGCTTATGAAAACCCCCAAAACAGTATTTAGATATGCTCAAAATAGCATGCAAAATATGAGCCAAAAGAGGGCTATAAAGAGAGGTATACCAAGAATTCACCAAACAGCCTAAAACCCTTAATGAAATATGTCCAGGGGGTTAAAACATGACCCATTTCAGTTCTGAGGATGGCCCAAAAACAGAAGTAAAATAGGCTAACAAAGCATGCAAGAATGGGGGCCAAAGAGGGATATAAAGACAAGCACAACATGGAGACCCCCAACAAGGTTGATCCCTTCTATAATGTTGTAGAGGGATCTAAAATAAGCCTACTCACAGTTTATGACATGCTCCAAAATAGATCACATGTAGGTCAAACAAATCATGCAAATTTACGGTAAATGTGAGAGATTATGAAGCAAGTGCATGATAGAAAGGCCAAAAAGGGTTGAGCCCTTCTTCAATGTTGAAGAGGGGCTCAAAATAGGCCCACTCACAGTTTATATCAGGCTCATAAATAGATCACACATGAACTAAAAATAGCATGCAAGATATTGACATACAAGATGATATTGAAGCAAGTGCATCATAGAGGGCTCAAACAGGGTTGAGCCCTTAAACAAACATGTATAATAGCTCAAAAGAAGGCCCCTTTCAGTTAGGGCCGGAGTCCAAAACAGTGAGCAAGTAGGGTAGAGGAATGGTGCAAAAAAAGGTGCCAAAATGGGGTGATTGATACTTACCCTTGAAGATTACACTCTTGTTGCTTCTTGGCTCAAGTTTGCTGCTCCTAAGCCTCTGAAAAACCCTTCCTTGCAGCTGGAATGGAGTGGTGGTAGTAGAGCTTGAAGATGATGAAGAGATGAAACCAAAACTTGAGAATTTGAGAGAGATGGAGAGAGATATGTGTCTAAGCTCTCAAGAGAGTTTTTCTAACCCTAGTCCAAGAGTTGGGAGGTCCCTTATATGGGCAAAAAGAGGGGTGTAAAGGTGGAGGGAAATGCACCTAAGTGTTCCCCTCCAAAATATCCCCCGGATACAGATCTTTTCTGGGGGAAACAGCTATACAGCTGTGCAGCACAGGTCCCAAGGAGCATGGCCGGCCAGGCACCTTTACTGGAGGTGGCCGGCCGGCTACCCCCCATGGCCGGCCGACCAGGGGCAAAAATGGAAGTTTGGAATTGCTAGCCGAGCTCTACATATTGGTGTCCTCCCATGTATGTACAACAAAGCCCTGTGGTTGGAATCTGGCAACTCTGAACCAAGAGAGACAACAAGCCATTTAAAAGAGGGGTTCAAAAGGGTCAAATGCAATTACTGGCCGAGCACCATTTTTTAGGGTCCTCCCAGGTCTCCTCAACACAAATATGTGGTTTTGGCTCAAAGAAAAAGGCCCTAGGGTGTTCAATATTAGCCCGGAAGTGAGAAAAACGGACGCCGGGGGGCGCCGGAGGAGCATAACTGGTTGTTTGAGACAATTACTGTGATCCCACCCTCCAGTGATCTTCCTGGTGATAAAACAGAGGTACCTGCCAAAAATGAACAAAAACCGATGCAAAACGAATGCTCGGGGGCCAAAACACGCAGTTCGGGATCCCGAAAACCGGCCGTTAAGCACCGAAAGGGGTGTTTGGCCACGAAGTGGGTATCTAAGACCCCAGTGTCCCTTGAAAGGGAGTAAATGAGATGCATGCCAAAAACCGGAGGAACCAGAGATGGTTGGGTGGTCCCGAACCGAGGCACACGGCCTGACGGCTCCGAAAACGGGGACCGGGCTCCGAAATGGGCAAAATGGCCTACGGGCACGAAATGTAGCCCACGGCCACTGAGAGATGGTCTACCGGACCTCTCCCCCCCCTCAGGAAAGGAAACAGAGAAAACTGAGTCCGGTTCGCGAACCGAGGCAAGGCACAGAAGAGGGTTCGGAAGTCCGGAGGCAGGGCGCACGGCCGCGACTCTGAGACTTTTGAATGAGCACGATATGCAACATCACCGAGCGCTCAATCGGTGACATCTGAGTCTTAAGGTCGGTCAAAAATGGGGTGTCTACAGGGACCCAATTGGTTTTGGAAAAAGAGTTTAATTTGGCTTGGTTTAGGTATAATATATTTTTATATATATTATATTTGTGGAGGCCCAATCCAATTTGGATACAATTAGGGTTTGATTACAAAACCCTAGATTCACAATACATAATTATTGATGTTATTTTTCCCAAGACAAAAAGTGGCGGCTATTACAAGTTGTATTGGAGAAAAAATCAACTTGGTGTTGTTTGGTTATTCTTGATTTGACTTGGTCAATCAAGTATTGGTGCTTTGATTTGTGAAGAAGTTTGGTTCGTTATTTTGGGTCTTCTTCAACTCAGGTTCTGAAGATTTTGGTTAATCTATTTGGTGAGGTCTTTCCTCTTTTTTATTTGTGATTATTTGGAATTCACCTAAGGGTGGTTTTGTGAGACCATTCGTGTCTCGTTTGTAATCGTTTGGAACTTATTTGGTTGATAGTGGAATCGGATTTCGATCCCGTAGACGTACCTCACATTGAGGGAACCACGTAAAAATTCTTGTGTTGCCTTTGATTTAATTTTTCCGCATTAGTTTTTATTCCCATTGATTGATTTACTTGTGGGGAATCATCGATTTTCCCTAACAACTGGTATCAGAGCTTACGGTTTATTTGGGTCTATTTATTTGTGTAAATCAATGGAAGAGAATGTGGGTTGTCTGTCTAGCTTCAATGGAAGCAATTGGGTAACTTGGCAAACTAAAATAGATGACCTATTATTTTGTAAAGACTTGTATGGACCCATTGAGGGTGATAGTGGCAAACCTGCTGATATGAAAGATGATGAGTGGAAGAGGCTTAATCGGAAAGCCGTTGGTGTTATCCGTCAATAGATTGATGACAGTGTGTTTCATCATGTTGCTACTGAAACTTCAGCACATGATTTATGGAAAAAATTAGAGAGTCTTTATGATAGAAAATCAGCCACAAATAAAGCCTTTCTGTTTCGTAAGTTGGTTAATTTAAAATATAAAGAGGGCAGCCCTATTCCGGAACATCTAAATGAAATAAAGAGTATCGTTAACCAACTTGCTTCTATGAAAATTATTTTTGATGATGAGTTGCAGGCTTTGATGCTACTTAGTTCCTTACCCGAAAGTTGGGAGACTTTGGTTGTGACAGTTAGTAATTCGGCGCCCGATGGAGTTGTCACTATAGGTCAAGTCACTAGTAGCTTGTTGAATGAAGAAACTAGAAGAAAATCAGCCGGTACCTCTCATTCGGAAGCATTTGTTGTGAGAGGCCGAAGTAAAACAAGGGGGAGGAGTAAGACTCCTCATGGTCGTGATCAAAGCCGTGACAAGTCAAGAGATAGTTCTTTTTCAAAGAAAGACGTTGAGTGTTATTATTGTCATGAGAAAGAGCACATGAAGCGAGAATGCCGAAAGCTCAAGAATAAAGAGAAAATGCGTGACAAAAGTGTGGATAAGAAGCAAGAAGACACAACAGCAGTTACTATCGATGATATCATGGTCGTTTGTGAAGATGATTGTATCAATTTTGTGGGCCAAGAGAGTCATTGGGTGATTGATTCTGGTGCTTCTTTTCATGTGACTTCTCGAGTTGATTTCTTCACTACCTACACTGCAGGAGATTATGGTTCTGTTCGAATGGGTAATGAAGGTTTGTCCAAGATTATTGGTATGGGTGATGTTTGCTTGGAAACAAATTTGGGCTGCAAATTGTTGCTTAAAGATGTGAGGCATGTTCCCGACATTCGCCTTAATTTAATCTCTACTGGGAAGCTAGATGATGAAGGCTTCAACAACAAATTTGGTGATGGAATATGGAAGCTCACAAAGGGTTCTTTGGTGGTGGCTAAGTGCAAGAAGACTCATACACTTTATTCGATGCAAGGAAAAATTTGTAAAGGTGTTGTCAATGCACTTGAAGATGATACTTCTACCGAATTGTGGCACAAGCGGCTTGGCCACATGAGTGAAAAGGGGCTGCAAGTATTGTTCAAGAAAGAGCTTCTACCTGGTTTGAAAGGTACACATCTTAAAACTTGTGTTCATTGTTTGGCGGGTAAACAACATAGAGTTTCTTTTCATAAAAATGTTGCTTCTAGAAAAGAAAATGTGTTGGAGTTAATTCATTCGGATGTTTGTGGTCCTTTAAAAGTTAGAACACATGGTGGTGCACTTTATTTTGTTACTTTCATTGATGATTATTCAAGGAAAGTTTGGGCTTATCTACTAAAAACTAAAGATCAAGTTCTAGAAGTATTTAAGCATTTTCAGGCCATGGTTGAAAGAGAAACAGGGCAGAAATTGAAGTGCATCCGAACAGACAATGGTGGTGAATACATTGGGCCATTTGATGAGTATTGTCGCAGCCAAGGTATTCGGCATCAAAAGACAGTTAAGAAGACTCCTCAACAAAATGGCGTTGCCGAGAGGATGAACCGCACCATTGTGGAAAGAACAAGGTGTTTGCTTTCACAAGCTAAATTGCCAAGATCCTTTTGGGGTGAGGCAATGAGTACAGCGGTTGACTTGATCAATTTATCTCCTTGTTATCCTTTGAATGGTGATGTTCCTGAAAGAGTTTGGACTGGCAAAGATGTGTCTTATGAGCACTTGAGAGTGTTTGGTTGCCGAGCTTTTGTTCACATTCCAAAGGATGAGAGGTCTAAGCTTGATAGTAAGTCAAGACAATGTATTTTTCTTGGCTATAGGCGTGATGAATTCGGGTATTGATTATGGGATCCGGTCGACAAGAAAGTCATTCGAAGCCGTGATGTTGTGTTTCTTGAAGACCAAACAATTGAAGACTTTGGTAAAGGTGATCAACCGGAGCCAAAAACTAGTGATCTTATTGACATGGATCCATCTCCTTCATCTCCAGTTGATGATGAAAATGGGGGAGATATGCAGCCATCTATTGAAGATGTAGAAGATGATGCTAATCCTAATGAAGTTGAGCCAGAAATTGAGGAAGTGCATCCAACTCAAGAACCGCCACCACAACTTGAGTTGAGGAAATCTACAAGGGACCGACAACCTTCAAGAAAGTATCCTCCCAATGAATTTGTGTTGATTTCTGATCAAGGGGAGCCGGAGAGCTACCAAGAAGCAATTGAGCATGTAAAGAAAGGTGATTGGAAAAAGGCCATGGAAGAGGAGATGAACTCCTTACTTGAAAATCACACCTATGACTTAGTGAAGTTGCCTAAAGGGAGGAAAATTCTAAAAAATAAGTGGGTCTTCAAATTGAAGAATGATAGGAAGAATCTGAGGTACAAAGCGCGTCTTGTTATGAAAGGCTTTGGGCAAAAGAAAGGTATTGATTTTGATGAGATTTTCTCGCCGGTTGTGAAGATGTCTTCTATTCGGGTTGTACTTGGCATGGCTGCAAGTATGAACCTTGAAGTTGAGCAACTTGATGTGAAGACCGCATTTCTTCATGGTGATCTTGAAGAAGAAATTTACATGGAGCAACCGGAAGGTTTTGTAGAGAAAGGGAAAGAGAAATTTGTTTGCAAATTGAAGAAAAGTTTGTATGGCCTCAAGCAAGCTCCGCGGCAATGGTACAAAAAATTTGACTCTTTCATGATGAATAATAGTTTTTCTAAAACCACTTCGGACCATTGTGTGTTTGTGAAAAATTTCCCGGATGGCAAATTTATTATTCTTTTGCTTTATGTTGATGACATGTTAATTGTGGGTCAAGATTCTACCATGATTAATAGGTTGAAATTGGAGTTGAGTAAATCTTTTGCTATGAAAGATTTGGGACCGGCAAAGCAAATACTTGGTATGAAAATTGTTCGTGATCGCAAAGAGGGACTGATTTGGTTGTCTCAAGAGAGCTACATTGAGAAAGTTCTTGAGAGATTCAACATGGATAAAGCAAAGCCGGTTGGTTGTCCACTTGCAGGTCACTTCAAACTTAGTTCGAATCAATGTCCTACAAGTGAGAAAGACAAAGAAGAGATGTTGAAAGTTCCTTATGCTTCAGCAGTTGGTTCTTTGATGTACGCCATGGTTTGTACAAGGCCGGATATTGCTCACACCGTTGGTGTGGTGAGTCGTTTTCTCTCTAATCCGGGTAAAGAACATTGGGCAGCGGTAAAATGGATTCTAAGATATCTTCGAGGGACTTCGAAGGTGTGTTTGTGTTTTGGGGATGGTAAGCCGATGCTTGATGGGTTCACAGATTCTGACATGGCTGGTGATGTTGATTCTACGAAATCTACTTCGGGGTATTTGATGACTTTTGCAGGGGGAGCTGTGACATGGCAATCTAAATTACAAAAATGTGTTGCTCTCTCAACTACCGAAGCTGAATTTATTGCCATTACAGAAGCTTGCAAAGAAGAGTTATGGTTGAAGAAATTTTTGCAAGAGTTGGGTTTGAAGCAAGAAAGGTATGTGCTTTATTGTGATAGTCAAAGTGCTATTCACTTGAGTAAAAATTCTACCTTTCATTCGAGATCGAAACACATTGATGTGAGATACCATTGGATTCGTGATGTGTTAGATTCGAAATTGTTGCAACTCGAAAAGGTTCACACAGATGATAATATTTCAGATATGCTGACTAAGACTTTGTCGAGGGACAAACATTTAAAGTGTCGAACTTTGGCGGGTATGGTTGATGTCTCCACCTAAGTCGGTAGGGGGAGAATTGTTGGGTATACCTCCTTATTGGAGTGTGGGACCCAATTGGTTTTGGAAAAAGAGTTTAATTTGGCTTGGTTTAGGTATAATATATTTTTATATATATTATATTTGTGGAGGCCCAATCCAATTTGGATACAATTAGGGTTTGATTACAAAACCCTAGATTCACAATACATAATTATTGATGTTATTTTTCCCAAGACAAAAAGTGGCGGCTACTACAAGTTGTATTGGAGAAAAAATCAACTTGGTGTTGTTTGGTTATTCTTGATTTGACTTGGTCAATCAAGTATTGGTGCTTTGATTTGTGAAGAAGTTTGGTTCGTTATTTTGGGTCTTCTTCAACTCAGGTTCTGAAGATTTTGGTTAATCTATTTGGTGAGGTCTTTCCTCTTGTTTATTTGTGATTATTTGGAATTCACCTAAGGGTGGTTTTGTGAGACCATTCGTGTCTCGTTTGTAATCGTTTGGAACTTATTTGGTTGATAGTGGAATCGGATTTCGATCCCGTGGACGTACCTTACATTGAGGGAACCACGTAAAAATTCTTGTGTTGCCTTTGATTTAATTTTTCCGCATTAGTTTTTATTCCCATTGATTGATTTACTTGTGGGGAATCATCGATTTTCCCTAACAACCTTAGTGTAGTCGATCTCCACCTTTGATCAATAAGTGATCCAATATTTGGATATCACATAGGTATTCTCATGGTAGGGTTTCTGCGTGTCTCTATCTTGAAATCCATAGCTAGTTCTCCCCACAATGCGTTGAGACGCAGATAAATTTTTGAGTCAATTTTTTTTGGATATTCTTAAAAAATGTGACACTCTATCTTTTTTTTTCTTTTCTTTTTCAAAATGAAATTCCTAAAATATTTTTTTGATTAAATTTAAAGAAAAATATTGATATTGTGATTTTAACTATATGAAGGTGATAATGGAGTGTCTTTGTACAAATTTTAAACACCTATAAAAATGCTCCTATGACAACTTTGATATGCCAATGTAATTGCGAGAAACCGAATCAAATCAAGTAAATAATTAAATAATAATAATTTTACAATCTCAAATATTTTGTTGGTAAATCTTAAAGTACAAATTAAATATTGTTGGAGGGTTTTTTTTAATTAATTTTAGAACCTAAAATAAATTTATGGTGAAATTCTTTAATTTAGGGGCAATATTTATTGTTATAATAATAATAATAATAATAATAATAATAATAATGTTAGATGATAATACTAAGTGGATTGGTGGTTATGTATATAAGGATAACAAAAACCCTAACTTTTGTTATAATTGTTTTTCACAACACTAGCGGCCCTAGCAGCCGTGGGTTATGAAAGAAAGTGAGAGGTGATTCAATCATTAAGATTATCGTTGTAGCTAAGAAGGAGAGCTTTGTGTGTGTTGTGTGTTGTGGCCTCTTAGGTTTTCTTTTCTTCTTTCTTTGTTCTTTATCCTTATTCTATTGTTATTTAATTCATTGATGGACAGGTTGTAGGTGTATGTATTTTGTGTCTATATATATATACTATTAAGAAATCTGAGGAGTTAAATTCATGTATAAAGAATGGGTATAATTCTTAGTTCAAAAATTCAGTACAGAATCACAAATTTTAAAAATCAAAAAACCATATCAAACGAATGAATTTTGAACAGAAATTTTTACAGTAGATTAATTACATATTGAATTGTATACCAGAAGTTTCTTATAATTTTTGGGAGTCAAAATCTATATAAACCGATACGTTCAAATTTGTCCAGAAAACTGGTGTAAAACAGTAAATTCGGAAGTGTCGCTCTCTTTGGGTATAAATCCGAAAATTTTCAAATTAGCATCTTAAAACTGGTTACGAGTGTAGTTTCTTACATTTTTGGCCTTGTGTTGATTGCTCTTGTATAATAAGAGAACCATTAATTTCTTTAAAGTGCTGCAAAAAACAATCTGCTTGGGTATAATTAATTGTAAATAATTATTTTGATAAGCAAATCAAGTACAACCAATTGGGTTTGAAACTTAGGATATATTATTAGTTGATATTTGGAGGGTTTTGGAAATTTTCAAACAACGTGGAGTGAGTTTTTTAATTTTCAAAGTTAGTGAATAGATTTGGAAAACTTGTTTAAAACTCTATTTTATCTTAAAGTTACTTTTAATTAAGTTTCGTTCTGAACCCATGTCTTGGGGTAATTTTAAACCTTGAAGAACATGAACTTAGGTATTATTTAAGAGTAACAGTGAGTGGGACTGAGTTGTGTTAGTGCGCTTTAGTATGGGGTACTTAGTTTATTATTCTCTTTAGTATTTTTAAATTAGTAGTGATGTGTAATTTTCATACTTGGTTCAGAGCACTAGTTGGACTTTTATACTCTATTCGAGGATTACATTATTTTGTTTTCAGGTGAGTAGTTGCATGCTACATATTTTTATAAATATTTCCCTGTCCTGAACTGTTGAAAAATTTAATTGTTATTTCAGGACTAAACTGTTTTGATAAATTATTATATTATCAATGGAATTAAATTATTTTTGAAACATGTGTAAACTTGGCATACTATAAACTATTTGTTATAGTCTCATGTTTATAATGGTGAACTACCATGTTTTGCAAAACTGAATTGTATAGATTATCGGGACCATATGTATATTTTAGTCAAGGGAAGTTATTCCATTGTGTGTGGTGACTCTAGCCACTAGGGAACAGATCCGGGTTGGGCCGTGATGACTCTAGTGCTCAACAATTGTAAGGAAAAGACCTAGGCTAGGCTAGGTTTGGTGACCTTCAATCGGATTCTTAGAGAAAAGGCCCGGGTTGCCACCCTGAGGATGACTCTTGGTTTGATATTGGATACAACGAGCTTATTGCCTTGAGAACTGTGTGGTATGTTACTTGTTATTCTTGATACCCAGAAAATTATTGGTGTTCATGTTGTAATATGTTTTAAGTGGAAAATGTCATTTATCATGTTCTTGAGAGACATGAGTATTTTAACTGTTGAACTGTAAAACCTTCTTTTTGGAACAGATTATTTTTATCAAAATTGTATGCCAATCTAGTTTCTGTGATATATATTTTATTTTGGAATTGAACCCTGTTTTCAAAACTGTATTTACTATCCATGTTGCTACTCACTGAGCTATCAGCTGACTTAGTTCTTTATCATTTCCAGGTGTTAGAAGGATTTAGTGTGGATTCATGGCATAGCGGGGACTCAATTGCATGGACCTCTAGGACATTCATTTATTTTGTTTTAGATTGTTATGTCAAGTTTGTGCACATTTATTTTTATTTTTATTGAGGTTCATTTAGGATTATTTTGATATGTGGGCTGTTTATATCCCATAAGTTTAGATGGTATTGAGTACGGTTGGTTTTGCCGTTTATACTTGTGCCATGTCACTGGATTGCGTTTGGTTATTTATTACTAGACTCTTGTATAGTTGTTCATTGTGATTATGGATTCATGTTTAGGCTTACATGTGCCTTGGGCTAAGGCCTTGTGGGCCACGACCCGTCATACTCGGGTTTGGGGTGTGACAGTAATCATTTTACATCTTCTACAAAAATGATATATCAATTTCTTTTTAGAAAAGTAAATCTTCTATTTACTCTAATGTCATCATAACATTTATATATAGCTTTGCATTTTACAAAAACAAATCCATTTGGAATTATAATATCTACAATCAAGCAAAGAGTGAGAAGAAAGTAACACTTCATAATTATTGTTCTACTATTATTTATTTCAATTATAGCTCAAAAGTTCACATAAAAGTGAGTTTTGGATTACGAATCCATTCCTTTAAAACATCAAGATTTAGGCCAAGTTTGGGAAGACTAAATAAGTGCACTTTTTGACTTTTTATGAAATATGGGTTGAATTTGGGTTGGGTTTGAAGTGATGTGTTAGAGAGGTGATGTGACTTAAATAAGATGATGTGACTTAAATAGGATAGTGACTTTTTGACTTTTTCTAAACATCCCAAACTTGGCCTTACTTCCATGTAATTTGTAACAATGGTGTTTTGATCACAAATGTAATTTGTAATATTTGGTGAGACTTTCTTTGGTATATTTATCAAACCTCGTCTTTATTTCCACCTCCAATCAATAGCTTTGTTGAATGCAATTGCAGTAGCTTCACTGTTATTTCGATTTATGGCTTCAACAAATTTTGGGAATTGAATGTTCACAATTGGAGTGTACATGTTCTTGCACTCAATTAAGGTAGTTTTATTAGGGGTGAGCATGGTCCGTATTGGGATAAAACCAAGACTAATCCGTTACCTACAGTTCCTGAAAAACTAGAACCAATCCATTTTTTTTAAATCGTGGAACCAATCCGAACCAATCCGTTTAAACACAGATTAGATCAGTTTAGGACCACGGATTCACATAATTAAGTAAAAAAAAAATATATATAGAACATTTAAAACAAACAAAAGCAGTAGCAACAATAGTAGACAACAAACAAACAGAGATAATAACAACAAAAAAATCCGTGTTTAAACAAATAGCAGGAACAAAATTCAGCAACAGTAGACAACAACAGAGATAACAACAAACAAATTCAGCAACAGCGAAAACAAAATTTAGCAATAGTAGACAACACTACAACAAAAAGCATTTTTGGTGACATTTTTTAGCAACCAAATTGAATTTAGTTGCCAATTGTATGTTTTTGGCGACAATATACGTGTTGGTCGCCAAAAAATAAACTATTAGCGACAAAGATGTTTAGTGCCAATTTAATTTTTTGCACGGGAGCGCTAAAAATGTTTTGGCGACCAAATTAATATATGGCGACGAAACTTTTGGTCGCCAATTGTAACTTTTTGGCGACAGAATTAAAATAGTTGCGGAAAGGTGAATGATATTTATGGCAGCCTAATGATTTTCGTCGCCAATAAATTAGGGGTCAAAATGACGTTGTTTTGACTCTGTCTTTTTATTTTTTTATTTATTTATAACCTTTAGGTGAATAAACAAGATTGACCTAATATTTATCTCATTCTATAACTTGAAGCGGCACAACAGCAGACAAAGATGTATGTCTTCTCTTCCTCTTCTTCGTCTCTCTTTCCCTCTCCCTCTCCCTCTCATTCTCACTCTCACTCTCACTCTCTCATACTGCCTCATCTTCCTCTTTTTACTTTTTGTCATCAATTTGATTCTTTTGTTCGGCATGGTAGAACACAGCACAACATTGATATTGGGATTGATTTTTCCCTCCCTCTCTCCCCTCACTCTCTTACACTGTCTCATCTTCCTCTTTTTCTTCTTTGTCATCAATCTAATTTTTCGGACTAATATTCTGATTTTGGAACTGATTTTGGAACTGATTTTCGGGACTGGTATATTCTAATTTTTGGACTGATGTTGGAATTGATTTTTGGATTTTGGGATTGATATTCTGATTTTGAATTTTTTGGGGACTGATATTATAATTTTGGAACTGATTTTGGGGCTGATATTTTGATTTTGGGACTGATTTTGGAACACAGGACAGCACTTTGTTGTTTGTTTGTTGTTGTTGTTCATTATCAAAGGCTCATAGACAGCACTTCGTTGTTTATTTTGATTTTGGGATTGATTTGGGTTCAAAATTCTTTTTTTTTTCTTCATAGATTTATTGTCCTAAAATAATATTCACTAATCAAAAATCTATGCATGGTTTCCTTTGTTAGAAACAAAATATTAATGATTTTTATAAAATCAAGTACTTGTATTTTGTTTTTTTATTAAATGTTTGGTAGCTTATATAATTACTCTCCTTTCATCTCCTTTGGCACAAATTTCTTTATGTACATTTATGTTTGAGTTAATGCTTTTGTCACCAAGAAGCAGATTCAATATATTAATATTTTATCCCATGACAATATTGTGGAATCAATAATTTGTTGACACTTTAAGTACATATAATAGTTTTGCCAATTTTATATGAAATTAGTCATATGATTTATTGCGTATGGTCATGAACTACTTCCCTTTACACTCTTATGGCAGAAATTATAAACAACCATCTAGCCAAAGAATCCATGAAGGAAATAAAAACCCCATCTCACATGATACAAACAATAATATAAATAAAATAAAAAAAAATGCCCTAAATAATCTCAAAATGAGAAACAGATATAATTAGTCCCAATCTCATAACTTGGGCTATTATTCATTAGAGAGTATATTTTGTTGTGTAGTTTGAGTGCATTATATTGTAAAAATTATCTCGTTTTGAAATTAAACGCAAGAATTGTTTGAGCTATACTTTTTAAAGATTCGTGTTTTGATGCCCATCAATATAGTTCTAAATTTGATCCTCTATTTCAAAATTCTATCGTCATATTAATTGTTCATTTGTGGTAAAGTTTTCTTATTAAGGGTTTTACTTCTTTTGGCAACACAACTATAATTTTGAAGAACAAAAATTCATACGACTTAATGTTGGCATGATCAGAAATAAGGCATCAGTTTCATCTTTTAAAGAAATTAGCTAAAATTGTTTCTACTATTGAAGTCTTTCACAAACAATAGCTTTCTTTTCTAGCCCAAAATAGCCTAATTTCTTGTATTATCTGCAAAAGAAATCGCTAAATTAAATATTCACATTTTGTTATCTAACCTTTGCTTTCTACTCGAGAATTCTCATCCTTTCTTCTCTTTTGCTGCTATCCAATTGTTGCTTTCCACTTTGTTGAATTTCATTTCCACTTCTAGTTTTTTCTTTAGCTACTTTGTTTTACACAATTCACTATTGTGATTGTGGCTTCTTTTGTAAAAAAAAAAAAAGAAAAAAAAAGAAAAAAAAAGAAAAAAAGAAAAGAAGAAGAAGACAAGACACGAGTATCCTTGTATGTTATTTGGTATTCATTTCATGCCTGTTACCCAAAAAGCAATCTAAGAGAGGAGGTGAATTAGGTTTCTACAAATTAAAATTAATAATACCCCAATAAAATTAACTACTAGTACAACAAATTATGACTAGCACAATAGATAAATATAATTAATGAAATAAAAATAATTAAAACAAGTGTCTTAACAACTATGTCAGTTAATGATTTTAGCATAGTAAAAATGTGAAATATAGTTATGGCAATTTAAAATAAAATAAAGAGATAAGGGAGAGAGAGTCAAACAAATTTATAGTGGTTCGGCTTCAACTCGGCCTACGTCCACTCCTCAAGCTTCACTTGAGGTTTTCCACTATCTTCTAGCTTCACGGGGGTGCTAGCAACCTCTTTACAAATAGAGCAATCCTCCACGGATTTTACACAGATTTCACAAGTCCAAACCCTTGCAATTCTTAAGTGATTTACAATCACTGTCAAGATTTCAAAAACACAGTGTTTGTAACACTTTTACAAGATGAAATTATATTTTTGCTTTCAAAGAAAGCTTACAATAAATATCTCTCAAAGATAGATATATACGTGCCCTTGGGCTTTGCTACTACAGTTCGGACTTAATGTCACGGTTCTGAATCTAATCTCGCAAAGTGCAATGCAAGACCGATAAATCACCAAAGAGTCCAAATCCGGCAAATCGTTTTGGAAAACTGATTTTTGTAAAGAAGTGCCAAACATGGACTGTTTTGCCAGATATAGAGTCGCCACCTAAATATTTTGTTTTGGGGGAAACTTAGGAAACCCTGACTCGTTGCCTAAGGCCACGTGTCCGTCATTACCAAAGTTGCCTCGGTTCGGAAACTTGGGTACGATTGGGAAAGGTCATACAATGAGCACCCCCGCTCGCCCGATCAAAGATTGGCCACTACTAAACATGATATCTTGTTTTTGAAAACACATGTATTCTTATTCCGGTTAATTAGCTGATCTTACTATGTGATGCGCAAAGCATACAAGTATAGACTAGATCGCCTAAGTTGGAACAAAACATTGCATATCCGTTTGTTTGAAAATGGTTTGAAGTTTGCTACTCGCAAGTAGACTAAATCGAGGATTTCAATGAATTGTTCCAATTCAAACAATCCAACTTTCATCCACAGACATTTAGGCAGTTATATAAACTAAGCAGTTAGCCTCATGGCAAGCATGCTATCATGGCAATCAATAACACACATGCAGTATGCTGAAGCATAAACACTCACAGTGTACTCCGAGCCAAAACAAAGAACTAGTTAGAAATCATGCATGATCCTAGTTCATGTTAAAATGGCTAATGCAACACATGCAAAATGTAACTAAAATAGGCTCGGTTATTCTAGAATGGCATGTGAAATGCAACTTAGTACATGTATTCAACTTGGAATTGAAATACAATGCAATTCGTATGATGTGCCAAGCCCGGTGCATGCAAGACAGATGAACGGATGCACGCATGCGAAGCATAAGTATGCTAATTGAAAAATGACCTAGAACTAACCATCAAAAGCAGGTAAGTAAAAGGGAGAAAGAAATGGGGGTTGGAAGACATGCATCGCACACACGCACACTTATTACAAAATTCGCCCTCTCGACGGAGGGTCTGAATAAATAATACAAACCAACTAACTAGCTAACTAACAAGCTAATTAATTATTACATACCTGAATGAATAATTAGCTACAACTAATTATTACAACACTTAATTAATTAACACATTAACTAATTAAATTACAAATTAAAGCTAACTAACAAGTAAGCATTAAAATGAGATTGTTAGGCCGCCTCAGCTTTGCCTTGAAGAAGTTGGAGATGCATGCTCGGTTCTCATCCCGAAAGCTCTCTGAATGCTCTTTAGAGGCTCTGTCTGCAGGGTGTCCTTGAGAACTAGCTGCTGGATCTTACCAAAACCAGTCTGGGGAGTGCACCAGTAGCCTGCCGACCACCCTGCCGGCCAAGAGTGCACATTGCCGGCCAAGGATGACGGGGTGTCGGCCAAGGATGAAAGGCTGCCGGCCACTAGTGTGCTGTGACACCAAGCTGCAACAGAGCACAAAACAGAGGAAATGGAGGGTCTCCCAAGGATATGTATGCATTATGCCACCCCATATCATCTCGAAACATCAAGGAAGAGGCATAATCGGATCCAAGACCATCAATCACGCATCCCGATGCATGATGGCCAAAGATCCAACTTGTGCAAATCAATGTAAAATGAATGCACAAAAACACATAAATGCCTAAAACTCTATCATATGTCATCAAGAGCATCGGCGACCAAGAATTAAGGCACGTTTCATCATTTGAAGTATGAAACGTCCCTCGTTTCTCGTGCTCGGATTAATACTTAATCCAAACAACAATGCAACACAAGCATGGCAAACATGCAACATGTCCTAAGCATGTAAACATACAACTACATGGCATACTCAATGCAATGTAATATGATTAACTTAACAAAGCTAATGGCATGCATAATGCTAATGCTTACAACAACTAGCATACTCAATGAGAATGTCAATTAGCATGCTCAATGCGATGGTGGCATACTCAATGCAATATACATAGCATACACGATGGACTTAAACCAAAAGAGTAGACCTCAGTCATGCTCCAAATCAGTGGTCATAAGATCAAAACAAAGGCACCAAAAGACGAGGCATGCAAGCATACAAGCTAAGCTATAAACTAGGCAACAATGCACAACACTCAAAGACACTTAAAGAGTGAATGAAGTGGGAACATGGCAATGCTAAAAGCTCTGAAATGTCATATTAGATGATGTCAAATCATGTACACAACACAAATGAAGCATACAATGGTGCTCAAATCTTGAAGCAAGCAAGAGCACTTGTACTACAACTATGCAAATCATGAAGCATGTGATCAAGGAAACCCAAAACAATCCTAGAATATGTCAAGATGAGTCTAAAACATGTAAGGAAGGAAGCCAAAATAAGCTAGCATGGAGAGTATAAGGCATGATGCATACAAGGCAAATAAGGTGGATTACACTACACCTATTAAGACCAAGCATGGAATGACTCAACCAACAAAAATCAGAGTTATATTATGGCATAATAACCCCAAAAACCCACTGAGATGGTAACCTAAGGACCTAAGCATAGAGGCATGCACAATGATCCATTTATGAGGCATAAAACACAAACTCTCTAAGGCATTGAAAGCATGTCAAATGCAGGTGTATGACCACATTTCATGGACTGAAATAACATTCAAAATGATGGAAAAGCATGGAAACATCACATGCATGGCATGGTAGGGGCCTCAAAACCCAAGGTTAGTGTAGACAGGCCCGCGGGGGGACCTCGTTACAGCTCGGACTCGAATTTGTGTCACGGTTCTTAATCTTGAACCAAAGAGTCCAAATCCGGCAAATCGTTTTGAGAAAACAGATTTTTTTGAAAGAAGTGCCAAACATGGACTGCTTTGCCAGATACAGAGTCGCCACCTAAATATTTTATTTTTGAGAAATTTAGGAAACCCTGACTCGTTTGCCTAAGGCCACGTGTCTGTCATCACCAAAGTTACCTTGGCTCGGGAACTTGGGTACGATTGGGGAAGGTCACTTCGTGAGCACCCCCCGCTCGCCCGATCAAAGATCGGCCTCTACTAACCATGATATCTATTTTTGAAAACATTGTGTGTTCTTATTCTGGTTATTAGCCTAGGTTACTATGCGATGCGCACAGCATACAAGTATAGACTGAGTCGTCTGAATTGGAACAAAACACTTCATGTTTGTTTGTGAAAATGGTTTGCTACTCGTAAGTAGGCTTAAAATACGGATTTTGCCACCCTCGGGTGGGCTTAGAAAACATGATTTTGCCACTGTCTAGTGGGCTTAAAACAAACATTTGATGAATTGTTCCAATCCAAATAACCTAACTTCCACCCACAGGCATCCAAGCAGGTATATCACATAAGCAGTTAGTCTCATGGTAAGCATGCTATCATGGCAGTCACTCACACGCATGCAAGGATGCTAAAGCATAAAACTCACCGAGTACTCCAAGCCAAAACAGAAACTGATTAGAAATCCATGCATGATCCTAAGTATACAGAAATGCCTAATGCAACACATGCAAAAATACAACTATAGCAGGCTCGGCTATTCTAAACATGGCATATGAGATGCAACAGCTATCAAGTGTTCAATTTGGAATTAAAATACAAATGCAGTTAGTATGATGCGCCGAGCCCAGTGCATGCAAAACAGATGAATGAATGCAAACATGCTATCATACTGTATGCTAATTGAAACATGCCCTAATCTAACCATCATAAGCAGGTAAATAAAAGGGAAGAAAGACGTGGGGTTAGAAGACATACATCACACACACACACACACACACACACACACTTATTACAACATTGCCCTCGCGCAGAGGGTCCGAACAAATAATATACAGTCCCGAATAGTACAGTCCAAATAAATAATACAGTCCAAGATATGTACAAATTCTATTATTTAACAAAATTAACTAGGAAAACAATAAACTGGCATGCAAGCCAGGGACTGCCTTGACTCTTCTTCAGATGATGAATGATGCATGTCCGGGCTGCCCTTGCGCGGAAATCCATGGCGATGCCCTAGTTAGTCTCTGTTTGCACTTATTCTTGGAATGCGTGCCAAGCTCCGGAAGGCTGCTGATTCTTGTTGTGCTGCAACAGAGAGCAGGAAAGGGGCATGGCAATGTATTTTTCTAATTTTTTTTGAAGGTCATTATTCTTGGAGTATAAGTCTCCTAAACACTGCTTTAAAAAAAAATTATTGTTACCGTTTGATCAGCTGCAGGAAGGAGAGAGCGGAGGGAAGAGTACAAACTGTTAATCTTCTTACGACGATCACGTTCGCTTGCATTATGGTTAAGCTTTTTAGCCATTGTTGCATCTCCAAAAACTTCGTTTGAAAGCTTGAATTCACTTGAATTTGCTAAGGGCTGAGACAAATTAGGAGGAGGAGGAAAGTGAAGAAAAGATTGATCTGAAGTTTCTGCTTCTCTGTAGAAGATAGTGTTGTTGTTGTTGTGTTGTTCATGGCTTATGAGGTCCTCCTCTAAGGGCCACCCAAAGGTTGAAAACATAGAAGAGGACAAAGCTAGCATATTGGTGTTTGTTAGTTTGTTTTGGAAGAGTTGAAAGCTAGTTTGATAAGAAAGTGAGATGATCATGACAGTATTTATAATAAAAAAAATCCTAACACAATGTTTGATTTTTATTAATTTCCTGATTTTTATTTTTTCCAAATTGATTTTTATTTTTCATTTTTTTTTAAATTTTTAGTGAATTTTTTTAATATTTTCAGATTTTTTTTTTACTTTTTAAATACACTTAATATAAATACAATTTAAAAGTATAATATTTATGAATTTTTTTTTTAAATTTTTTTTACGAAATACCCAAAAATATAAAAATATAATATATTTTTGTATTCTTGTATATTTATTGATTTTTTAAAATATTTTTTTTTACAAATATTTTACTTTTAGGTACATCTAAAAGGTAAAAACTTGAAATATCAAAAAAATTTACTAAAATAAAAAAAACACAGAAAAAAATAAATTTTTAAAAGATTAGAACCAAATAATATATTCTCATATAGATGGATCTTGTATTACATGTGAAATAATTGTATCCAATTTATAAAAGTAGAAGAATTCTTATAGAAAGATCCTGTTTTTTCCCCTTAGTTGGGATGGGAGAGAAGATTGTATTGTGTTGTTGGGCTCTTGCCAACACGTCACATAGTTTATTTTGATAGATTGATATATTTATTTTATAATTTTATGTCACAAACTATCACAAGGTCGATTTTAATAATTCAATCAATTTATTTTTAAATTTTTATTTACAAATCATTTAAAAATAATAATAAACTAATATGATATGATATTGATAATCATATAATTTTAAACTTTAGCATGCATTAAGTAACAAAAATATATACATATATATATATATTAAAAATTGGTTCGTCTTGCCGACTTTGAAAATTTATTTTGTAAGAAAAATGATTAGGAAAACGGCAGATTTTTTTTTTAAACTAATAGCTACTTTGTCACTTGAGAGAGATTTTTGACAACTACTTCAAATTTGCTTTTAACCCAACATTTTACTAATAATCATTATAAGTGCATGATTTTTTTTTTTTCTCGACAAATGATTGACACGCTTTCCGAACAAGATTATTCCTTTTGTTAGTAGAATTACACATTCAACAATGATACAGACCACTAATTTTGGAGTTCTAAAAAGACCACTAATAACATGACACTCAATAAAAAAAGAAAAAAAATACAACACCAAGGCCAAAACATCAAATCATTCATGGTGGGGCCTACTGCCACATCATTAGTGGTAGCACTAATTAGTGCTCCCACTCATTTTCCTTACCCATTCTGTCATTATCTTTACCACCAACACTGAATATTCTTATTCAACGTTTTTTTAGGATGATTTATGATAATTAATAATGTTTTTATTAAATATTATTAAAAAAATCACAAATTGCTAATTTTTAATGACAATTTAAAATTTTAGTCACAAACGATATCATTAATTATAAATTTTAGCAATAATTTTTAAAAAAATGATTACAAAAAAAAAAGTCACTAATTTTTTAATTTCAGCCGCAATTTAAAAAATTCGTCACAAAAAAATTACTAACTGTAAGTTTAAGCTACAAGTCATAAAAACCATGATAAAAAAAAAAGTCATTAACTATCAAATTTTTAATGACATATGCAAAAAATGTCACAAAATTATTTTTAATGATCATTTTATTTAAGATTTATTTTTAATAGGATTTTAGAAGAATTAAGTCCAACTATTAAGATCTATTAGTAATTTATCTTCTCTTTTTTATTTATTTATAAATTAATGGTTAAGATTTTGTCTACAGTTACAAACTTAATATTAGATTCAAGTACAAAATCCAATCCAATATTTAATGGATTAATATGTAGACAAAATCTAAACCATTAATTTACAAAACAATATCGATGTGGCACAATCTGAATGCTCGAACAACACCTCCTAACTCTGCTCAATCAGAGACAAGTTATTTTCAATTCAATTTTCACTTTAGTTTTCTCTTATTTTAACATTCTCTTAAATTTTAAACAGTGGAGTAACACAAAGACCTCATTGAAATATGGGTTAAAAATCTGTAAACTTGGTATGAATATTTTAACTTTTACTCAAATTTCACATAATAAAATGACGGGTAGTGGTTAAAAGTTTTAAAACTAGAACTCTAATTTAAACTCTAGTGATGTGGCATAGAAAAATAAATAAATAAATAAAACACAAACAAACAAGCATAAACATCACATCATATGAGCTCCTCTTAGAGTTCCAAAATTAGAGCTTTCAATTATTTTTGTAAGATGACATGAATTTCACATTAAAATATAAATTAAAATTTACAAACTTAATTATTGTAATTATACAAGAAATCAAAATGAAATTTGATTTGAGTGAAAATTTAAAGTAAAAAGTTTAATTTATCATTAATAGTAAGTGCTTACGAGAGAGAGAGTTTTAAAAAAAAAAAAAAATTTATGGAGAGAGAGAGAGAGAGAGAGAGAGGTTGGAGGCATGAAGTGCGTGTGGCGTGCATGGAATACACAAGCCCAAAGTAGAATCTGGATCCTCGGTGCCCATTTCCTATAGTACAAGCCTGTCGCCCCCAAAACGATGTCGTTTTGGGGTTTTTTTGTTTTTTGTTTTTTGTTTTTTTTTTCTTTTCTTCTCCTTTGATGGATACCGATTCATCAACATTTAAACAGAGGAGAAAGAAGAGAAACATCCATTGATTTTTCTGAAGAAAAATCTGCAGAAAAATCTGAAGACAAATCTGCAGAAAAAAAACAATTGAAAAACAAAGGAGGAAGAAAAGAAACAGAAAAAAAATCTGCAGAAAAATCTGAACATCTTCATCAATATCCATTCCGGCTTTTCACTTCTCTTTTGCCTCTTCAATCATCAATCCAAATGAAACCCAAAACAAATAGACTAATACTACCTTTCACCAATCAATATCGATAGTCCAAAAGATCCATCAGAATCATCTCTCTTCTTTCTATGTTTCAGGTCAATTGCAAATAACAGAGGGAAATTTTTTTGATTCGATAATAGAGGGAAATTTTCTTCTTCTTCTTTCTATGTTTCAGGTCAATTGCAAATATTCAAAACACAAAACAACAAAATTTTATCTGCTTGAAAGGAAAAACACTCAGATCTTTAGAATTTCAGAAAGAAGAAGAAAACAAAAACAGTTCTTGAGCTACAAATGGAAGGGGCAGAACAGAAGATAACCCATTAAAACCCAAATATTTTGGCACTATACTAACTGTCATTGATGCCGAATAACAGTGACCCTTTCTCTCCCACTCCCTGCTTAAAATACAAACCCTCCTCCTATTGAACAAAATCAACAATATTTTTCTGCAGATTTTTTTTTCTGTAGATTTTTTTAAGCCACCGCTCTGCTCTGCTTCTCCGCTCTGAGCCACCGGCCTCAACAGAAAGAGAGAAGAGAGAGAAAGAAAGCAAGAAGAAGAAGAAAAGAAAAGAAAAAAAAAAACAAAACAAAAAAACCCCAAAACGATGTCGTTTTGGGGGGTGACAGGCTTGTGCTACAGGAAAGGGGCACCGAGGATCTGGATTCACCCAGAGTATGCTTGCTGCTCGTATGCTCGAGCACATGCTGACGTGTCACGTGTCAAGCACACTCTGTCCTCCCTATATTGATAGAATTTTTCAAAAATATGTTATAACAAATTTTTGTTCATTTTCTATATATTCAATGTTCCATTCAATTGGGTTAAGACAAATTTAGCTGGTGTCCTAGAGTAAGTAATCAGGCTGCCCATTGGGTTGCCTCTGCGTTTTTTCGAAATGTCTTAACCCCTAATTGGGTTGCCCAACCACCTATGGGACTTGTTAGGTGCTTGTCTCCCCTATCTATTTAGTTGTTTCTGCTGGTTTGCCCGATCAAAAAAAAAAAAAAAAATGTTCCATTCAATTTTATATTTAATAAATAGTATGTAATTAACTTCCATGAACAAGTCATAGTATTTGTTACCAAAAAAAAAAAAAAAAAAAAAAAAATAGACCTCATGACTGTTGATTGGACGACCAAAATTTTAAAATCATTAAATTTGTATCACAGAAGCCAATCAATGATCAATTCTCTCTTATTTGACTCGATTTTAGTGTAGTCGATCACCACCTTTGATCAATAAGTGATCTAATATTTGGATCTTACATAGGCGCTCTCAAAGTAGCGCTTTCACGTTTCTCTATCTTGAAATCCATAGCTAGTTCTCCCCATAATGCGTTGAGATGCAGTAGTTGACTAGACATCTAGGGATAAATTTTTGAGTCAATTTTTTTTGGATATTCTTAAAAAATGTGACACTATCTTCTTTTGCTTCTTCTTCTTCTTTTTTTTTTTTTTTTTTTTTTTTTTTTTTTTTTTCAAAATGAAATTCCTAAAGTATTTTTTGATTAAATTTAAAGAAAAATATTGTTATTGTGATTTTTAACTATATGAAAGTGATAATGGAGTGTCTTTGTACAAATTTTAAACACCTATAAAAATACTCCTATGACAACTTTGATATGCCAATGTAATCATTTTACATCTTCTACAAAAATGATATATCAATTTCTTTTTAGAAAAGTAAATCTTCCATTTACTCTAATGTCATCATAACATTTATATATAGCTTTGCATTTTACAAAAATAAATCCATTTGGAACTATAATATCTACAATCAAGCAAAGAGTGAGAAGAAAGTAACACTTCATAATTATTGTTCTACTATTATTTATTTCAATTATAGCTCAAGAGTTCACATAAAAGTGAGCTTTGGATTACGAATCCATTCCTTTAAAACATCAAGATTTACTTCCATGTAATTTGTAACAATGGTGTTTTGATCACAAATGCAATTTGTAATATTTGGTGACACTTTCTTTGGTACATTTATCAAACCTCGTCTTCATCCATCTTCAATCACTAGCTTTGTCGAATGCAATTGCAGCAGCTTCACTGTTATTTCAATTTATGGCTTCAACAAATTTTGGGAACTGAATGCTCATAATTGGCGTGTATATGTTCTTGCACTAAATTAAGGTAGTTTTATTAGGGGTGAGTATGGTTCGGATTGGGATAAAATCAGGACCAATCCGTTATCTACAGTTTCTGAAAAATTAGAACCAATCCAATCCGTTTAAATTGTGGAACCAATCAGAATCAATCCGTTTAAACACGGATTAGATCGGTTTAGGACCACAAATTCACATAATTAAGTATATATATATAGAACATTTAAAGCAAATAAAAGTAGCAGCAACAGTAGTAGGCAACAAACAAACAGAGATAACAACAGCAAACAAATCCGTGTTTAAACAAACAACAGGAACAAAATTCAGCAGCAGTAGACAACAACAGAGATAATAACAAACAAATTCAGTAACAGCGAGAACAAAATTCAGCAGTAGTAGACAAGAGCCTAAAGGAGTTTCAGGCTGAGGATCATGCTCTGGCTCAGATTGAAACTAAGAGAGGTTGATGACATCATTTGTCTCTCCAGTACTTGACATCTATCAAACAAGAAAAAGAAATACAAAAATCATTTGTCTCTACATAAATTGTTTTTATCCATACCACATAAATAATCAAAGAAAAAAAATTTCAGAAATAGAAAAAAATAAAAATAAAAACAGAAAATAATAAAACCTTTTACTTACAATAAATATGAGATGAAATCACAATAAAGATTTTTTTACTTACATTTACCGAATCTATTGTAGATGAGATGAACAATCGATTGGAGATTAAATCCACCGATCTGAGATGAAATCACAACAGTATATGTTTTTTCTTTGAGATTAAACCCATTTTAGAGTGTTAGAGAGAGAGAGCTCACCGAGAGAAAGGGAGAGAGGAAAAGAATGAGCTCACTGAGAGAGAGACAAGCAGCTATAGCTACTGATCTGATCTGAGATGGATGATTTGAGCTATCTGCATTTGAGAACAAAGGAACAAAAATGGTGTCACCGAGAGAGAGAGAGAGAGAGCTCACCGAGAAAGAGACAAGCAGATGCAACTACCAATCTGATCTGAGATGGACAATCTGAGCTGACTATGTTTGAGAACATAGAGAAAGAGAGAGAGAGAGAGAGAGAGAGAGAGAGAGAGAGAGAGAGAGACAAGCAGCTCACTGATCTGATCTGAGTGTGAGATAGATGAGTGTGAGAGACAATACCAAGAGAGAACTCAGTCTGATCTGAGATGAGAAGGAGAAGAGAGAGAGAAAGAGAGAGAGAGAGAGAGATGAGAGTGAGAGATAGTGAGGGAGTGGCATGAATTAGGTTAGAGTTTAGCTTTTATATGAGAGAAGAAATGATATTATGTGGGAGGATATATAGTATAAGTATAGACTATTTCTATATGGTTCAGATTGATTCCAATCCGGAACCGCGGGATTCAATCCGGAACCGATCCGTGACTTACGGATTTTTAAATTTTCAATCCAGAACCGAACCACAGATTTAAAAAATCAATCCAAATCTACCAGATTAGACTGGACCGAATCGGATTACGAATTTTACGAATTCCTTACTCAGCCTTAAGTTTTATGTTTCGATGCAACTTTAGATTGAATTTAATAAACTCCATTATGAAGTTTAAAAAAACAATTGCCCTGTCTTTTGCAGCTTCAGTATAAATGAGGGTTAGCCCTTGTAATTTTGCATTTTTGCTTCAAGGATCTGACCTTAAAGTTGAGAGACAAAGGTCAATATCAGGATACGCCATGGAACATTTTTTTTGTCATTAAATTAAATCAACCTGTGCCAAAGTTTGAAACATGGTCAAAACAAAGATGAATGAAAGAAATGATAAAATCTTCATGATTAGGCTACAATTGCACTGTGAAAAAATGAGAGAAGGAAGATGGTCTAATGGATCTTAATCAAGCAAAGGAGTCTGCTATATTTTTACATAAAACTCAACTTTTGTCGCAATCTGCAACCAAACTCAGATAATTTAAGATTTTAAATGTCATATGCAACTATTGTTGATCTTCATTTACTATAATTTTATCTAGAAATTAATTTGTAGATCTTGTTTTTAAGAAAGGAAATCCATTCAAATAATTGTTTGCCATAAGAAAGGGTATGAATAAATAATGGCACAAGTAACTAACTAGGCTAGTGCGATTGGCCAAATGAAAAGAGCATCTAAAGGGATTAAATGAGGGGATAAATGCTAAATTTCACTAGAATTAAGAGCATATAGAGAGATGGAGGAGAATTGAGGCCTTCAATGCTTTCCCATAGCCCTGGGCAAGTTGAATTATACATCTTGAGTACATCTGAACCCAATACAATCTTGGGTTTAGTCGAATACGCCGCTACAAGAAAAATCACCTTTGGCGACAAAGTCCATTTTTAGTCACCAAAAGTCGACTTTTTAGTTTTCCCGACTAAAATTTTTAGTCGCTGCTTTTGTCGCAAATACATGGTCGCCAGAGGTATTGACGACTAAAACTTTTTCAGTCGGCAAAAAATAGGTCTTTAGCGACCAAAGTTTTAGTCGCTAATAGTGATTTACACTTTTGAAAATCATACATTTAGCGATTAATCCTTTTGTCGCTAATACTCACTGAATCGCCGACTAAACCGTTTAGTCGCCAATAATTTTAGTCGCCAACTCTTCTGCTTTTTCTGAGATTCAAACCACCAACCTGTCCCACATTCTAAACCTTTAGCAACGCACTCCCTCCACTATGCCACTACAACACCACATGAATATATATGCAATATATATTATTTATATAGTATATTAACCCGTATAAATATAAAACTATATATATAAATATAATTATTTTTATTCAATATAATTTATGTAAAAAATAAATTATTTATTAAAAAAAAATTGAGGCCACTTTTAGCGACTAAATCCATTATTTAGTCGCCAATTCTGTAATTTTGGGCTACTAATTATTTTTTAGTCGCTAAAAAAATAAGTTCCGCCTAAAAATAAATAGTTTTGGCGACTAAACCTATTTTTAGTCGCCAAAAATGTCCCCTTTTGGCTACTAAACTGAATTTTAGTCGCCAATTGCTTGTTTTTAACTACTAAATTTTTTTTAGTAGCCAAAAAGCTTCACTTTTAGCGATCAAACTGTTTTTAGTCGCCAAAACACGTATAATCGGCGACCAAACTGTTTTTTGGTCGCCAAAACCTATACTTTTGGCTACTAAATTATTTTAATCGTCAAAAACCGTCACTTTTGGCTACTAAAAAACCTTTAGTCGGTAAAACCCATATAATCAGCGACTAAATTGATTTTTAGTCGCCAATAACTATACATTTGGCTACTAAATTGTTTTAGTCGCCAAAAGTCTTCACTTTTGGCTACTAATTCCATTTTAGTCGCCGAAAATGGCAGTTTCAGCAACGAAAATAATTTTTTTAGTCGCCATTTCTGCATTTTCTTGTAGTGCGCATATCGAGTCATGTCTGCTTGGCTTTTACTTGTGAATAGTGTGTTCTTCATTGAGTCATCAAAAATAGGATGAACTAATAGGGCTGAGCAAGGAATCCGTGAAATTTGTAATCCGATCCAGTCTAGTTCAATCTGGTAGGTTTGGATTATTTTTTGAATCCGTGGTTCGGTTCCGGATTAAAAAATTAAAAATCTGTAGTCCACGGATTGGTTCCGGATTAAACTCCATGGTTCCGGATTGGAACCGATCCGGACCGTGTATAAATAACCTATATTTTTATTATACATCATTTCCCATAGTATTTTCTCTTATTCCATATAAAACCTAAACTCAAACCTAAATCCGCATAATATCTTCTTTTATTACTTTTATTTGTTAGTTTTTAGTTTTAATTTGTAATAGTTTAAATACTTATGATGAAACCAGTTTTCTTATGGTTGTTTAAATTTTAGAACAGTATGTCGCTATTATAGAAAGACATGTTGCTATTGTGGAATTAATATAACGCTATGTTTATGTTTTTATGAAATTAAAGTGTTATATATATTTTTTTTGTTATCTAATTATATGAATCCGTGGTCCTAAACCGATCCAATCCGTGTTTAAATAGATTGGTTCGGATTGGTTCCATAATTTAAACGGAATAGATTGGTTTCAATTTTTCAAAAACCGTAAATAACGAATTGGTCCTAATTTTATTCCAATCCGTACCATGCTCACCCCTATGAACTAATATCCCATATAAACATGAACCAACCTTCATTTTACATTTGAAATTCACCACCTGCCTCTTCCTTATCTTTTTCCACAACTCCATCCTCTTCGTGGGCCTCTAAAACTCGATCTATCTGGCTTTAGCCCCAATGATTGAATTCCTCTCTTTTCACTCCATTCTTCCCTGTTCTTTGATAAGTTTCTATAAATGAAAATCTCTCTCAATGCTACTCCTGGTTCCATTCAGAGTACGTGAAACCCGTGGCTCATTTATCAAAGCTGCTACCCTTTCTCGCCCAATGGAAGACAGTCCTCCGCAAGTGAGACACGGTTCCAGAATGCTTTCTGAATGTCGCTCATCTTGTACTCCATACAATCTGCCGGTTTTGTTAACAAAACATAGAGGTTTGAGAGTATCACTTTCATGAGATTGCTCATTTAACCAACCAAGCAAAAAAAAAATTTCCATGGATCTGCAATTATAGATTTAACATAAAATCCAAACGTTTGTACTTCTACATGCCATTTGAGGATAACTGAACCCCCCTCACTGAAAATTAGGGGTAATTATTGAGTAATTTCGGAGCATCAACACGTGGTATTCTATAGTATTACGATTGGTGGAGAAGGTGGATAGGTGGGGTATGGTGTTGGGTGATTGGGAAACATGGGAGACATATTGAATGATGATTGATTAGGGAGAATGTTAAATAATTTCCCGAAAAATAGGGCACCGAAGGGCAAGTTGAAACTTCATGGGTTACAAATTATATTTTAGAAGGTCAACTCAATAAAAACAAACAATCTATAAGTTCATACATTCAACTTAGGACTCACGATTCGTTTTTAGATTTTCTCACCATCAGTGATCATCTTCTGATGCCAGTGGAGCTGTTGATGCATCAGAATCACTTAAACTCTGACCCTCATCTTCAATAACACATGCTCAAAATGTTCCTCAACCATAGGGTGCAAAGCCAGATTAGCGAAAATTCATCAACTTCAAAAAGTCATGGACACAAAAATGTAGAAACATGGGAAGAAGTTCTTAATTTAAAATTAAAGGGAACATAATAAAGTTCAGACAATTGAGCACAAGATTGCCCCATGTTTTCATGATTTCATCATTACAAAGACAGATATGATAAACTAATTATAATCTCCAGAATGCTTTGGATTTTATTTCTCACACTTACATCTCTACCTCAAGTGATCAGAAAGCATAAAATGCAAAATATTTCATCAACTACTGAATATGCGATAAAATATCATGTGATATATAATACAGAAGTCTTCTACACATTCATATAAACACATACATCTAATAATTACCATTAATTTCCAGGTTTTTGGCATTTACAGGTTCTTGATACTCGAAGTGCTCGTGAAATGGTCACTAAAAACCTAGGAAACACGGGTGCAGGTACGGCTATGGGTACGTCGATACGGAAAATTCTTTAAAAAGTAGGGTAAAGATATGGCTAGGGTATGCCAATTATTTTTTAATTTTTTATAATTTATAATTAAACATCCAATATACAAATCAAAATTTAATATCATAATAAAAAAGAAAAATTACAAAACCAAAATAATTTGTGAATTCTTTCACTTCATTTGAGTGTATAATTTTTCAAATATTCAAATAATAATTTAAAATCATCAATATTATGAAAGTAATTACAATAAAATAAATATATCAGAATCAGTTTATGGACCATAAATTTAGATGTTCCTTTCTTTTGTCTTCTTAGATTTTAATTTTTTTTTTTTATCTTTTATTTATTATAATTATGATTGAAGGGTGGACTTGGTGTAGTAGTAAAGCTACCCCCTGGTGAATCACAGGTTCAAGTCGGGAAAACAACCTCTCCGCTTGCAGGGGGTAAAGTTGCGTATATCAACCATTCCCCCAACCCCGCTTAAGCGGGAGCTTCGTGCATTGGGCATGCCCTATTCTATATAATTAAGATTGTGTCTATTACATAATTATATCCAAAAAAAAAAAAAAAAAATTCAAAGGTTGGGCAGATCAGAAAAACCGATAATCAAAGAAGAGTAGATTGGCTACAAGAAGAGGTAAGAAAACTCACAAAAAAAAAAAAAAATAAATAAGTTCAGATGTTGGACAGATCTGGTTGTTTGCTGCTTAAAAAGAGGGGAAAACACTACAAAAAATTACGGATTTATAAACCAAAATTTAAGGACAAAATTATTTTTTAGGAACCAAATATTTTTGTTGCAAAAAGTGCCGTTATTATATTTTTAACAGCAAAAATTAGACATTAGTTATGAATTATTATCCTTTTGAGACCAAATTTTTTGTCTAAAAAAATAAACTATTTTTAGATCAAATTATTTTGTCCCTAAATCTACTTATTAGTGACATTTTCAAAATTTTGTCGCTAAAAGTCTTGTTTTGGATTTTCCGAGACAATTTTTTAGCGACTATCCTCATGACGATAAAAATTAGTCCCTAAATGTCTATTACAAAAAATTAAGGTTTTAGAGACCAAAATTTATGGACAAAATGATTTTTTACAAACTAAGTATTTTTGTCGCGAAAAGTGTCGTTATTATATTTTTAGCAACGAAAATTAGACATTAGTGATGAATTATTATCCTTTTGGGAAAATTTTGTCTCAAAAAATAAATTATTTTGAGACCAAATTATTTTGTCTCTAAAGTCTATTTATTAGTGACATTTTCAAAATTATCGCTAAAAGCCTTATTTTTTACTTTTAGGGATGACTTTTTAGCGACTATTCTCATGACGATAGAAATTGATACCTAAATATCTTTAGCAACAAAATTTTCACTTTTAGAGACCAAAATATTTGATCTCTAAAACTCTTATATGTTATAGTAGTTTTTTGCAACAAAATTTTCACTTTTGGATACCAAAACATTTGGTCTCCAAAACTCTTATTTGTTGTAGTGAAATTTGAAAAAAAAAAAAAAAATTCAAAGAAAGAGGAAGAAGAAGAAGAAGAAGAAGAAGAAGAAGAGGAACTAAGGGAAACTCATCGAAATATTGAGCTTTGCGGTCGACCAACACCGTCGTATTTGAAGAAGAGTTATTTAATTTTTTAAAATTAACAAGAAACAATTGCATGAGGCATGAATAAGTCTGGGATGCGGACTCGAATCTATCTAGAATATGTGTAGTTGAGATTGAATTTGTGTCATGTGAGGTTCATATATAGAATAAACATGAACTCTTAGATAATAATTTTAACTAATTAAGTCTGAATTTATAGAGTTACTGATGAAGAAATGAAGTGTAATTTTTTTTTGGTTTGTATTTTTTGATAAAAGTAATTTTAGTCTTTTTCATGTGATACGTTAGTGCCGTATGGAATTTTTATTTCTACACAATTTTAAGGTTTGTGTTTTTTGATAAAAGTAATTTTAGTCTTTTTCATGTGACACGTTAGTGTCGTATGGAGTTTCAGTTGTGATTTGTGGCATTAATTTTTTGAGCACTAATGACACTAATTTCTATATCAGGTAAAAAAAAAAAAAAAACAAAGTTACCAAAACAGGAAATTAGTGCCATTAGTGCCAACAGTTTTAGAGCCACAAATCATTTTTCATGGAGTTTTTATTTCTACACAATTTTAAAGGAGTGTTTGAGAATTAATTTTTTATAAAAAGTCATACAAAAAGATAAAAATAATAATTTGGTAATGTTTTTTACTTTTTGATTAAAAAGAAAGAACCAAAAGTTCTTTAACCCTTCAATAAGTGCATGAACCATACGTTGGTTACATATAAAAAAAGTCATACAAAAAGATAAAAATAATAATTTGATAACGTTTTTTACTTTTTGATTAAAAAGAAAGAACCAAAAGTTCTTTATCCCTTCAATAAGTGCATGAACCACACGTTGGTTACATCCATTGTCTATTATCTATTATCTATTATTTGGGAATTTTATCGAATACTTAGCGTGTACACTTGTGTTTTTTTGTGTCAACAACCCCATTTGGGAATTTTGAACAGGCGTGCAATTTGAGTGGGTTTAATCCAAATAACCTAAATTTAGCTCGAATTATTTTAGGGTCTGGACAAATATTTTTAAATTCTTATGAGTTTAGACGAAAATTTAAAAGTCTGAATTAAATTTGAGATGGTTTGGATAAAGACATTAAAAAGCTCGAGTAATTCGAAACCCGAATCATACATATATAGAAATATTAAATATACATGTAAAATATTAGCCATTACATGATATTAATGTAATTTAGATTATTAAATCATATTGAATATATATTATATATACAAGCAATACAAAATCTTATATTTTTTATTGTCACTTATCAATTGTAAAGATTACTATGGCGGCATCTCTTTTACATTATATAAATGATTTGTTTTGATATTATTAATGATTTTCTAAAAAAAATGTAAATAAAGTCTAATTTTAATAATTTAGCTGCAAAAAAAAAAAAAAAATTGAAATTCATTTACAATTTTGGCAATTCGGATTTAACTCAAGATCGAGCTTAGACAAACAACTTCGAATTACAATAGGTCTCAGCATAATTTAGATTAGGCTTAAACAACCTCTCAACCCGATCTAATCCACTCAAATTGCACACCTAATTTTTACGCACATTTAGCATGTCTAAATAAAAAAAAAGGCGATGTATGTGGTGCTTTATGAATGTGTGAAAGAAGACACTAGGAGGAGACTAGCCATTTTAAGATTGAGTTTGTAAGGGCCATTCTGGACTGCACCTCCCAATCCTCCACTAGCACAAGTGTTCTTGATTTTTATGTTTTTTAGTAAATTAAAAAAATTTCTAGTAAACTCTTAATTTTTAGATCTTAGAGTAGATTAGAAATCTCTAAAAATAAAAAAAAAAAATAATAATAATAATAATAAATTAAAAGATTAACTAAAGACCAAAAAAAAAAAAAAAACATTTTTTCATCAGTTTTACTTGATGAAAATAGTCAGATAATTTAGATTGAAAACAAATGAAAAAAATTAGTATTTAAATTAGTAAAATTAAAAATTCTAAATTTATTATAAGGGTCAAACTTGAGATCTTTTTTGTTGTTGTAATTTCCCCGAATTATTTTTACCTTCTTCATGTCATTAGTTATTTTTGGACATGTTATCTTTAAGTTTTTCCAAAACAATAATCAATTTCTTCTTCAAAAACTTATCCTTCCATTTACTCTAATTTCATCATAACATTTATATATAGATTTGCATTTTATAAAAATAAATCAATTTGGAACTTTTATATCTATATTCAATTGAACAATGAGAATGATGCAACACTTCATAGTTATTGTTTTATTATTGTTTCAATTTATAGCTAAGAGTTCACATAAAAGTGAATTTTTTACAACGTCCATTGCAATAAAACAGCATAGCTTGCTTCCATGTAATCTGTAACAATGTTGTTTCGATCCCAAATGTATTTTGTAATATTGGGTGACACGTTGTCTAGTAAAATTTTCAAACCTAGTCTACATCTCCACCTCAAAGATTAGCTTTGTCAAATGCATTTGCAGTAGCTTTGCAATTATTTTGATTTATGGCTTGAATAATTTTTGGGAACTGAACTCTCACAACTGGAATGTACTGTTCCTTTCCTTACACTTAATTGAGGCAACTTTTACCTTTTGATGCAACTTTGGATTGGATGTAATAAACTCAGTCGTGAAGTTTAAGAAAATGAAATGATACTTAGCCCTTGTAAATTTGCATTTTTGCTTCGATGGTCTGAGTTTGTAATTGAGAGACAAAGCTCAGTATTTGGATCTGCCTCATAAGTTCGTAACATGTTTATGTTAGTAGATCAATCGCAACCAAAGTTTGAAACATGGTCAAAACAAAGATGAATGAAGGAAATGATAAAATCTTCATGATTAGGCTATAGAGAAGGGAAGATGGTTTGATGGATCTTAGTCAAGCAAAGAGTCAGCTCTTCTTATATATAACTGGACTTTTGTCTCAATTTACAACCAAACTTTACTCATTATATCTTGAGGATCTTGTTTTTAGAAAAGCAACTCCATTTAGATAATGTTTGCCACAAGAAAGTGATATAAGCAAATAACTGCACAAGTGTTACCCGTGGCAACGTAAGCTTTGTGTAATATTACCATTCCAAATTCCAACTAATTTAATGCAATTCTCTATTTTACAAAATAGTTCAATAAAATTAATAACATTGCTACCAAACTATGTGATTGTTGTTTTGTGAAATCGTGTTATAAATAATATAAAATTATATTTAGAAAATATAACTAATTTTTCCCTTTCTTCTATTCTTTCCTTCTGGCTTCTATAAATAATAGATTGGCAACAAACAATTAACAAATGGTTTCTAGGGGGTTGCTTGACATTGTCGCAAGTTTCTTGTTTTTTGTTTTCATAAAAGAGAACGAGTTTTCTGTTTTTTTTTTTTTTTTTCTTGGGTGAAAAACTTCTTTGGTGAGTTGCCACAACTAGTTTCATGTTCTTCTCTTTTTTGGACCTCAAATGTTACAAGTCTAAGCATTGAAAATATGTATTTTTTCAGCACATTTTCAAATGGGGCCCGTTCAAGATTTGTATAATCTCACAATTCACATGAGTCCTACCCGAAGTGATCACGATTGTGTTTGATCTTGATGTGTATTGCTTACATGTATGGTCAGGTGACAAAAATTGAGTTCATGTTTGATCTTGATGCAGATATGACATTGTTAATTGCTGGTGAGATGGTGGAACAGCTTGATCTGCCAAATGAAGATGTGACTTTGATTGCTGAGTTAATGGATAACTTGATTGTCAAAATGGTACCTTGTTGGATGCCTTCGTTTGTGAGATTTTGTTAAATGTTCATATGAGGATTCAATCCCTGTTTTTTTGTTTCTATCTATTCAGTCATATTTTTTAGAAAAATATTGAATGATCAATTAATACATTGTTATCTCTAATTTGATAAGTTTACTTCAACATTATGTTGAATAATGACAAACAAATATTTTAGTTCAGTAGCTTTGTGAGTACATCCAATATGTATAAGGAAACATTGAAGGCAATCAAAGACAACAACCAATGTTCAATCAGATAGTTTGGCTTTTGATATGTATAAAAAGAGGCAAGAGTATGTAATAGATTTTGGGAGCTTTCACATTTGCAATTTCATGAATATTTATCACCAGCCTGCAACCAGTGGCATTGCATATCTAATTTTAAACAGCATTTTACATCCCCACACTTCATTGATGGATATGCATGTTGGGGTAGTGGAAGCATGAATGGGATTCACTAACCTCAAGAAGAATATGAAAGGGATGAGAATAAAAATTGCAAAAGGCAGAGTTTATATACTTATTTAGATGAACAAAGACTTGCTGATAACCATTAGATGAGTAAATCAAAATCTAGAAAATAGCTCAGAACTTACAGAGCAGCTGCTGTTAAAAGAGATCAAGTAATTCAACGGCCTCTAGAGACGAATGGCTCTGTGATTGTTACTGATGGAACAGAAATTGGTGCCACATCCTGTCCATTTGTGGCTTCACTGAAATCCCAAGACCTAATTATATCACTCAAGTTATCAGGTAATTGTGCTTCACCTTCCAAGTATTTTACGACGTCAGACATGATCGGCCTAGCTGCAGCCACGGCATGTGAGCAAAGCAACCCGAGCTTCAACACCAACTCAGCTTCCTCAACCACATACTCAGTTCCAAGACACGGATCAATGGCCTCAAGAATGTTTCCCCTTTCCAAGCACTCAAAGACCCAATCTATCAAAATTATCTTCTCGGGAGAAGCCTGATGTTCCACCGGCCTTCTACCGTAGACAACCTCTAGCATAAATGTCCCAAATGCAAACAGATCAGTGCTTGTATTTGCTTTTCCAGTATGAGCCAGCTCAGGTGCAATATAGCCAAGAGTACCTGCCACGTGAGAGGTTTGAGGATCGGCTCCATGATTGCATAATTTGGCAAGCCCAAAATCTCCTAATCTTGCATTGAAGTCACTGTCGATCAAGACATTGCTGGCCTTGATATCTCTATGAATGATAACCTGTACCCATTGTTGGTGCAAATAGAAGAGGTCTGATGCTATGTCTTTGATGATTTTAAATCTTTCATCCAATTTAGCATCCCCTTGGGTTGGCCATAAAGAAACTTGTCCAAACTTCCATTGGGCATGAAATCATAAACCAAGAGGAGTTCTTGCTTATGCCGGCAATAGCCAAGGAGGCGGACTAAGTTTGGGTGGCGTAGCCGGCCTATGGTTGCAATTTCTGCTACAAATTCCCTCATTCCTTGTCTCGAATCGTGGGCAACTCTTTTGACAGCAACCTGTATATTCAACGTTGGTAGCACAACCCGGTATACCCTACCAAAGCCTCTCCTGCCAAGAAGTTCTCTCTCTTTGAAACCCTTTGTTGCCATGGATAGAACCTTATGACAAAATTTATGAGGGCCGTACTGGAACTCCCAATCCTCCAGCTCTTTTGTGAACTTTTTCTTCCTCATGATTAGCAGAGCACCAAAGGTGAGGACTAGGAGTACAAGAAGTCCTATGAAGGGTGTTAAATGTAAAAAACTCCACTTACTTACTCCACCTACCACTATCACCTACTACCACCTACCACTACCACCTACTACCACCTACTCCACCTACTACACACCTACCTACTCTACTCTTCTATATATAGGAATCATTGTAAACATATTAAAAATCAATCAAATAATACATTCAATACATGATACATTATTCTCTATATTTCTCTCTTTATACATTAATTTCCACATGGTATCAGAGCGGGTTTAGCACCTAGTATTTTCACTTCACCGGCGGGCGGCAACCTTGCCTTGGCCGTCCGCCGGACCTCAACCTATTCTGCTGGAATTTTTTACACATACCTTTACTCCGATCACGATCACGATCACGGTATGCTTCTTCGATCATGATCAGCTTTATCATGCAGCTCCAGATGGCGAAGAATCGTTACAGCACTTATCACCATTGGAGTAGAATTCACTCTCAGCTGCAACAATGGATCCCGTGAACGTTTGGGGCAACACCCCTCTCGAAACCATGGATCCAGAGATCCACGACCTCATCGAGAAGGAAAAGCGTTGTCAGAGCCGAGGAATTGAGCTCATTGCCTCAGAAAACTTCACTTCCTTCGCCGTCATTGAAGCTCTCGGCAGCGCACTCACCAACAAGTACTCCGAAGGCATGCCCGACAATCGATACTACGGTGGCAACGAATTCATCGACGAGATCGAGAATCTCTGCGCCAGCCGAGCCCTCAAAGCCTATCGTCTCGACCCCACCAAATGGGGCGTCAATGTTCAACCATACTCAGGTAGTCCCGCCAATTTCGCAGCCTACACGGCTGTTCTCAATCCCCATGATCGGATCATGGGCTTGGATTTGCCTTCTGGTGGTCATTTGACTCATGGGTATTACACCTCTGGTGGGAAGAAGATCTCTGCCACCTCGATTTACTTCGAGAGTTTGCCTTATAAGGTGGATTCAAGTACTGGTGGGAAGAAGATCTCTGCCACCTCGATCCATAAAATGGGCTCTCTCTCTCTCTGGGTCTCTCTTGGCAACTCCACAAATGCTCCGGCGACCCCTCCTCCTCCTGCCACCAGTCTCAGTCTTCAACCACCATCTTCTGATCACCCTTGAATGCAAGGCCCAGCTCCTTCTTAACTGGAGCTATAACAAGTTTCTCCACAAGTTTCTCTACCAGAGCACACCCTCTTTACACACTATAACATCCGCACCGGATCTAGTAACACAGCCACAACCGAAGCTCATCACCTTCACCAGGGAAGAGAACAACACTGGAACGCAATAACACCCCGTACCTGGGATCTACTTCCAGTGACACAACCACCTCCGAGAGCTTGGGAAACGTCTGCGCCGGTGGTGTCCGAACACACCGACAACATGTCCGGCAGCAAACGGCGACAGTCGAGCTCCATGCCAAACATCTACAGCAGCGAACTCTCAACAATGGCTGCTCTGAGAGTCTCGATCGTCTTTGCAGCCCTAACCCTCTCATTGCTGGTGTATTTGGCCGAGTCAAGAGTGACTTCTTTGTCAAGACATCGGCCCAGCTCTCCTCCTGCGACAAGAGGCTTTCTCACTGCCGTTCTCGGCCTCTCCTCTCGCTGCTCCAGCTCTGTTCAAGCCGCCGTCGGCCTCTCACTGGGGCTCTCTTCAACTCTCTCTCTCTCTACTCAAGGACAACCATTCTTCTTTTTTTTAAAAAAAAAAAAACTGCAAACTTGCAATAATTTTGTCACCATTTCTTTATTTTTTTTTTATCTCTTCTTTTTTGAAAACATCATCATCTCTCCCACCAAAACATCTTTTGCAGTTTTTTAACAAAACCGTGGGCCAAGAAACCCACGTGAACCAATCTCCTTTTTCCCTCACTCTCTCGGTTTGATTTCAAATATATTATTATTATTATTTTTATTTTTTTTCTTCACCTTATTTTTAATCTATTTTCCATTATTGTTTCTGCTTCGTATTGTGTCATTCCTGCCATACGATTTGCACAAACAACAAAACTCATTTTATTCATGACAGGGATCACACCCGATCACCATTTTACACAAAAAAAAAAAAAAACCACATCAACAGCGACGGATTTGTTTTTCTTCTTTCTTCTCCGGTGACGGCCATGCACCAACTTCACTTACTCGGCTCTTCCGTCGCCGAGCTCTTCCGTTTTTTGTCGTTCTTTTTATCGTCTACCTTCGAAGGCCCGTCTCCAGTACTTCCGCCAAGAACTACCACAGTGTTTCCGCCGAGAGAGTCGGCTCCCCGCCGGCCATCGAAGGTGAGGTACGTAGGTGTCCCAAATCTAGCCATGGAGGTGGTTTGCCTTTTCAGCTCCTTGTTTTCAGCCTTCAAGGCACAAATCTCTGCCCATTCATCTTTGTACATGCACTGGAGTAGGGAGAGTTGGGCGTTGACCTGGTATACCTCACACGCCTTGTTTTGCAGACGGTGAGACAGGTTAGTGACCGCCGCCATTGTCTCCATGCAGGACCTCAACGTGTAGTGGTTGGCCTCGATATCATTTTGAGTAGCCATCACTTGCTCAACTGATAGTGTGGGAAGACTAGGTTGAGTAAGAGCAGGGGTACTTGGCCCAGAGGAGCTCGATGGATCATTAAGATCCGGAAAAAGAGAGAGAGGGCGGGAAGAAGAGGCCATTTTCTGGGCAACAGAGTGTTACAGAGTATCTCTCTCAGAAAATGAAGAGTTTTTCAGAGGTTTTCAGCAGGTTTTTGTCTCAGCCTCAGCCTCAGCCTCAGCCTCCGTCTTGGTTTAAATAGCCAAAGCAGACACGTGCATCGCGCGCCGCTTGGTGCCAGACGAAAAAATGGGCGCGCAAGCCAAGGCAGTCACGCGCATCGCCATAATGTCTGGCACACCTTTTTATGAATTGGGCACGCCTTTTGATGGCACGCCTTTTGATAGATTGGGCACGCCTTTTGAGGGTGCGACTTCTACAGGGGTTCGACAAGACTCTGTAAATTGTCCCGACATTGATTCCGGTTAGCTTCTACAGGGGTCCGACAAGACTCTGTAAACTGTCCCGACATTGATTCCGGTTAGCTTCTACATGGGTTCGACAAGACTCTGTAAACTGTCCCGACATTGATTCCGATTAGCTTCTTCATGGGTCCGGCAAGACTCTGTAAACTGTCCCAACATTGATTTCGGTTAGCTGCTACAACGGTTCGACACAACCATATAGTGTCTTTTCCAACGGTCCGACATGACCCCGTAAACTGTCTTCTACACCGGTCCGACATGACCCCGTAAACTGTCTTCTACATCGGTCCGACACGAGCCAGTGTCTTCTACATCGGTCTGCCATAACCATACAGTCTTCTACAACGGTCTGACACGACCATACAGTGTCTCCTATCCACTTTTATTTTATTTGTCAAATTATTTTCCTGTTTTGTTACTCTCTCCAAACTCAAGTTGGTTAGTTCCTATCCCCCTTGAGTTTGAGGGGGGCTGTTAAATGTAAAAAACTCCACTTACTTACTCCACCTACCACTACCACCTACTACCACCTACCACTACCACCTACTACCACCTACCACTACCACCTACTACCACCTACTCCACCTACTACACACCTACCTACTCTACTCTTCTATATATAGGAATCATTGTAAACATATTAAAAATCAATCAAATAATACATTCAATACATGATACATTATTCTCTATATTTCTGTCTTTATACATTAATTTCCACAAAGGGAACAAAAATTGTCAATGCGAACATTCTATTTGCATTTTGTGGTGTCCCGGGGATCTTGGGAAGGCGAGACAGGTCAATCGGGTTAGCTTGACCATTCATCTTAAAACTCCAATCTAGTATGTAATGAGATGAGGCAAGTAAACCTGTGGAGGTTGAAAAGCCTGCATACATGTAGTCATGCAGGACAGGTGAAAGATCTTGCGTCAATGATAAGAGTGGGAGGTCCGGCTTGGGTACATAAATTGGAGCAAGGGTGACGTTAAGTTGCTTGTCTACTCCATTATATTCCACCCAAACCTGCATTCGGTCACCGCTTTTGAGGTATAGATCGTTAAAGGTACTACAAGAAAATCAAGATTTAGCAGCGTTTTTTATTGTGTCAGCTTGAAAAATGCTGCTATAGATGGGCTATTGTAGCGGTTATTAACTGTAACTAAAAATAAAATTTTTAGCAGCATTTTTTCCCTAAAACACTGCTATATATTTTTTTATAGTGACAGTTTGACCTCAAACGTTACAAAAGACCAAGGAAAAGGCCCGCCAATTTTTTTTTTTATTTCGCGCGAAGTCAGATTTTGGCGACAGTTTTAAACATATCAGAATTTCAATCTTAAAAAAAAAAAAAAAAAAACAAAACAAAATCGTTCTATTCTCTCCTTGATTACAATTTGTGCCCTAGTCTATCAACACTCCTTTGCGAAGTACCAGTGCCTTCTTTCATCCTCCACCGCGGCGTGTTGACGACGACAAGCTACCACCGTGATTTGAAGGTTAGTCTACTCTATCTATTTCTCTTTCTCTATCCCCCTCTTTCTTATGTCTCTCAATTTCTCTTTCCCCCTCTCTTTCTTCTACTGTCTCTGTTTTTCTTTCTCCCTCACTGTCTTCTTCCTCCCTCATCATCTGTTTCAAATTACACCCCAATTCATGTTCTCTACTCCTTCCATACCAATTAGCAAAATGCTTTTACTCTACTTTGTTTGATTTAGGTCGGTTATCTTGAATGATTTTGATTTGGGAAAATCATTTATAAAATAGATATTTTAACATGTTTTGCATTCTGATTATGATATTCACACACACACATATATTTGATCATCTATGATATTCATATTTTAACCAATTTAATTAGTGAAGTGAATGGATTGTTGTTGATACTACAGAGTAAAATCTCATACTTGAGGAATCATTATGTATGCTAGATATTTGATAAAATGCCACAAGGGATAAGTGGCAAGGTTGGCTACAAACTGCTCACAAGATTGAAAAGTACGGTGACTTTTACTTTGGAAGACAATATGAATTCCACTGAAAAATGCTTACTATAGTAACTAATTTTAGTTACTCCACTAGTTTATTGTGAAAACTTCAATTTTATAAATAAAGTTGGAGGAACTTTATTATAGCATTCCATTAGGAGTCTACAATGCAAGAATCCATTTCTTGAAAAGAACACAGACTTGTTCATCACTAAGGTGGGGAACAACCATGTCCTTATTTGGAAGAATTTATAATTTTAAAACTAAATAGATAAAAAACCTGAACACAGATTTCCAGACTAAAAATTTACTTGGGGCAGACAATTATTAGGTCCAAGGGAAAATTTATTTCCGCCAACTTTCTGTTCAATATACTGAGAGATTGCGAAGTTTGGATATAAAATATATTGTTTTTCATGTAGGTTTTTCATTTGGATTTTTCTTTTCGTTGGTGTTTAGAATGTAATTTAAAGGCACCAAGAAGGATAAGAGTTCAAAACATAGGACTTCCTCTTAGGAACACCACCCAAGGAGAGTTTTTATGACAAATGGAGAGTCTATGAAGACAGAAAAGAAGTATACTTAAGGGATGAGTTCTTCAGATTGCATATGACTCTATAGTTGACCTTTTCCTTGAGGTTAACAAATTGTTGAGTGAATTTCAAGACACAACCCCAAAAGAGTTATCTTATGACTTGTCACCCTTGAGGGATATTCAGCATTGCATAACCTATGATAGGATCCTTGTAATAGCCCGACCCTCGTACATGAATCTGGTAACTTTTTAGTTCTCTATTCTGTGTTTTTGAAGGCGTATTATGGCAATCTAGGTGAAATTACATGGAATTAAACGGAACTTAGAGAAAATGGATTTCTATCTGTTGGTTTGAAACATTATCTGTTGCAATTGACTTATTTGAATCTGAAATTGGGTGCCTTAGAGGCTTAATTTTCAGAAATGGATTTGATATTTGGAATCTACATAATTTTTAAGCACTAATGGGATTTTCTGTGAAATTTTAGTTTCGGCATGATAAAGCGATTGAATTTTGTCTTATTATCCTATTATATATATATCAACTTAGAAGATATTTTTGGACTTAGAGCTATGTCTTGTGTGACATCAAGAAGAAAGAAAACGTGAGGATAGGAGAGGAAGAATTGGGGGGAAAACGTGATTCAACAAGGAAGCTAAGCAAAATTGTTAAATTTGTGAGATTTAATTCAAGGTAACCCAAGTTCTCTTCTTGTTATGGCAACTTAGAGTTGTAATTCATGTTTTGTTTGATTCATGTAAGATTCATGTTTGAATTATGAGGGTTTTCATCAATTGGTCATTTTGACACTCAATTTGGGTGTTCTATGAAATTATACTTCAATCCTTGGTTTTATACCATCCCTTCATGGATTTATGTATATATATATATGTATAGATATAGATATCATGTGCTATGGTTCAAGAACATGAAGAACTTGAATCCAAAAGTGGAATTTGGGGAAGAGATGGCTTATTTAAGTTCCTAATTGTGCTTAATTTGTCATGTTTAAGGCATAATTCATATTATAGTGATGTTGGGTTGAAATATGGTCTTAGATTCATTTGGAATTGCATGAGAACTGGAATGAAGTTGCTGAATTCGAAGTTCAGAATTTCAGAATTCGCGTGGTCCGCTCGAGCGGCAGAAAGCCCGCTCGAGCGGGAAAAACGGCCTTCCAGCAATTTGGTGGATTTTACAGTCCGCTCGAGCGGCCAAAGTGGCGCTCGAGCGGGAAGGCTTAATTTCAGAAAATGAAATATGTTGTTTATCTTTGCGTGTTTGACTCCTTAGAATATTTTCTGATGCTTTTAAGGTGATTATAAATTCGTATGAAGCGTAATGATTCAGGAAATGGTTTCTCAATAATGTGAGGGAAAAGAGAATTAATTTACAAGTTATGATTATGTGCAGGGTACACTCCGGAAGGAACTAACACACCATCCCAACACGGTGAGTAATAGTACGCGATATGTACATTTTTATCTTCTGGTAATGACTATGGTATTAACGCTCTGTTCTTCGTAAGTGATTCCACCAGCATTATGCTAATAAGAAATCAGGGTGAATGTTGAGAAAGCTGCATACAGCGGTATGACTATGGAACTATTATGTTCTGTCTATATTGTATATTATTCCTCTGTCATCTGTAAGCAATTGGTATCAATTCTGTTATTTACAAGACAACTATTTTGATAGATAAAAAGTATACTTTGTTGTCCGCAAATGAGTGGCATTAATTTATGATGAACAAGTGAAATGTGACAATGTACCTTTATCCGTTAATAGTTTTTAGTACGAACTGTATTTTCCTTATGTAAGAACTATGTTACATGGAGTTATGTGCTATACGAGAAACATTATGGAATTATGGAAACACTGAAAGAAATTGTGAAATCATATATGTTATGTATGAAACCTCGTGAATTATGGAACTCATCAAGGAAATTGTGATATTGTGAACTCATGTGGCCAAGGGCCATCTGTGTACTAAGTGATTATGAGGCCGATGTGTGAAATGTGATTATGAGGTCAATGGCCGATGTGTGAAATGTGATGATGAGGCCAATGGCCAATATGCGAAATGTGATTATGAGGCCAATGGCCAACATGCGAAATGTGATTATGAGGCCAATGGCCGATGTGTGAAATGTGATTATGAGGCCAATGGCCGATGTGTGAAACGTGATTATGAGGCCAAGGGTCAATATGTGGTATATGAATTTGTGAAACTATGTGGCCGAAGGCCATTTGTGAAGTATGAAGTCCCAAGTTATGAAATTATTAAATGATGCGGCCGAAGGCCATCTGTGAAGTATGAAGTGTGAACATTCTGGGCCGAGGGCCATTTTATGATATGTAACATTCTGGGCCGAGGGCCATTTGTGACATTCTGTAACATTCTGTGTAACATTCTGGGCCGAGGGCCATGTTATGACAGTCTGTAACATTCTGTAATATTCCAGGCCGAGGGCTAAGTGTAACATTCTGGGTCATGGATCATTTTGTAGCATTGAATTAATTTACATGCATTTATCTGGGTACTATTAATATTCACTGAGCTTTGCTCACCCCTTACATTGTCTGTTTCTGTAGGTCGTCAAACCGGGAACCAGTCTTAACTCCTGAAGCTCGTTTCTTTTTGTCAACCCTTACAGTCAGGCACATAAGAAGACCCATCCTATCTTTGTAGACTTTTGTCAAGTTTTGGCTTGTATTCTAATTACCTGTTTTGGGTTGTCTGTAACTAGTATTTTTGGTTGTACGCCTTAGGGCAAAGGTTGCATGTACGTAGTTGGTTAGTTCTGTATATGATGCTCTATTTTGATATGCATGATCCTGGCATGTTATAGTAGCTCAATGGAAGTTTGGATATTGCTCATACGTATATTATGCTTCCGTTCAGGCCCTTATAATATACATTTATCTCAGGTTTATTATATGTTTCTGCATGAGTCATGCCCGAACTTTTAGGGGCAGGTTCAGGTCGTGACAATCCTAGTTGCCTAACTTCTTGTATTATCATATGAATCCTAGGGAACATATTGAATTAAATTTGCAGCGATAGGTACGTCTTATCCAGGCCCTGGAAATTCTTAGACTTTCCAAAGGAAAGCATTGTTAGTTTTTGTTACGACTAATGATATGGACAGGCTTAAGCATCAACAGAATGAAATGGTCCTCGGTTACCTAACGAGGCAATCTTTAATGTCTCTCATCATAACTATACAAACTCATCTCTCAAACATCAACTAATTATTACTTTGACATCTGAAGATTCAAAATTCTGATTAACGCAATGTCCGGCATTTGTTAACTAGAAATTACACATACATTATACATAAATTGCGTTGAGTGAAAAGTGCAAAACTTCCTCGACTTTTGCTAACAACAGATTGGTAAGAAGCAATCATATGATTAGGAGAGCAATGGCTAAAAATCCGTAAATGTCAAGAGAGCAGTAGGTCAAAAACACACTTGTCAACAAACCTAGGAAGAAAAGAAAAATCCAGTTAAAGTCATACCTCTGTGATGAGTCGAAGCTGATGAACATAATCTCTGCTAGGGAATAGGGGTTGTCTAGTCATAATTTCACCAAACACACAACCTACTGACCAAATATCAATTGCTGCAGTGTACTCTGAACAATTAAGAAGCAATTCTAATGCCTTGTACCAGCGAGTAACAACATACTCAGTCATGAAATCTGTTTCAGATGTTGTCCTTGCAAGCCCAAAATCTGCAATCTTCAGGTCACAATTTGCATTGAGGAGCAAATTGCTGGGTTTCAGATCCCGATGCAAGACATTTGCAGAATGAACATATTTGAGCCCTCGTAATAATTGATACAGAAAGTACTACACAAGTAGTATTGAAGAATTAATTGAATGCTTTGTAATCAATACAAGCCGGTCTAGCAAAAGTCATACTGACAGAGTTAGATTGTTTTTAGTTATAAAATCCCTGAGTAAATTGAAGATAAACTATATTTACATAAGTTCTACTTTAGAATAAAAAATATTGTTTGTTTAAGTTCAAGTTCAACTTTACAAAAGTTCTTCATACTTTACAATAAAAAAAAATTCTACTCTATAAGTCATACTTTTCTTCATACTGACAGACTCTAGAAGTCAAGTTCTACTGTATCAGTTGTAATTTAGAACCACCTACTATTTTTTTACTCATTTTATTGAATGCTCTTACTAGCCACTTGACTTCTACAGAATTCTTGTAGTTTTTTACTTGTGAAAATCTATCCAAGGTCAACACCATATGTGGGAGGGGAGCAACCCACCATGAAGGGCTAAGAAGCATAGACACAAACACAGATACACCAACACGATAATTTGTTAAAAAATGTAGGACACGACACTTGGGGGACAAATGCAAAATATATAAGAAGGGCAGTAGCAGTGCATGAGGCTTCTGCCACTGCGGCGTCTGGGAGGGTTACATTAGATGTACACAACCTTACCTCTGCATGCAAAGAGGTTGTGTATATATGTTGCAATGTTGTGAATTGTGCAGAGGGTTTAGAACCACTTCCATGGGAGACAAGGCTTAGGGGTTGTTTGGGAAATGCTAGATTAATATAAATTTTGACTTTTCATGAAAAAATGTAAAATATGGGTTGGGTTTGAAGTGATGTGGTAGAGAGGTGATGTGACTCAAATAAGAAGTGATGTGACCCAAGTAAGATGATTGTGACTCAAATAAGATGATGTGCTAAAATAGCATGTGCTATTTTAGCACATGCCAAACAAGCATTTAATATAGCTATAAAAGTAGCTCAAGGCCTCACGTTCTTGCACACGACAGAGAAACAAGTCATGTACTGTGTTATTTTGCCATTAATTTTGATTCTCGCCAATACGATCAATGGATGATGGGTCGTACTGATCCACGTGTTCCAGGGTCTGATGACCTTCGTCCCTTTGATGCGTGCCTAGCAAGAACACTAGGTGAGATCATAGAAATGGGTTTGTTATGTTTCCCAAAACCTAAAACTGTTTACTCTGGTTGGAAAGCATGTCATTGAATTCTATGGACAAAAAGTACAAAAACATAGTAAATCAAAAACCTTGAACTCATAGAAAAAGAAGTTTTGTTTACTCATTAGATGAGAACTGTGAAAACAAAAACAAAGACAAAAAACATATAAAAAAAAAAAAAAACTTAGATAAACTAATCCTATAAATTTGCAGATATTGATTTGAAATGAATCTGAAACGTATCAATATAAAATAGTTCAATTTTAGGAAAATATATACAGGAAAAGTCATATACAAATAATTCAATTATGTGTACCTACACTAAATTGTGTAATGCTTTTTAATGTTAGTATAGATAACTCTTTATATAATATATTTAACTTTTTATTTTGTTTCATGGTACTTCAATTTAGTTAATTATCAATGGATAAGAGTTGGATGAAGAAGAGTAGATTGTCAAGAGATTATATGCAAGGGATTAAAGAATTTTTGGAGTTTGCTTCTCACAATGTATATAATGATGGAACAATTCCATGTCCATGTATGAGATGTGTGAATTCATACATGTTGACCCTAGAAATTGTACATGATCACTTGGTATCATATGGAATTAGTCCGGGTTATAATTGTTGGTATCATCACGAGGAGATTATGTCTGCAACGACTTCTAGTAGAGCTAGTCAAAGCCATGTTGAAGAAATACGACCAGAGTATGGTGATATACGTGACATGTTGCGGGATGTGTTTCCCATGCACACCCAAAATATGGATGAATATGCTGAAGAAGGTAATTTACCAGAACCATCTGATCAAGGTCCAAGCGTGCAACGACCTGAAGAAGATCCTAATGAAGATGCACAAAAATTTTACGACTTACTGAAAGATGCTGAGAAGCCTTTGTATGAAGGGTGCAAGAATTTTAGCAAGTTGTCAGCAATTGTGCATCTGTATCACTTGAAATGTCTTAATGGATGGAGCAACCACTCATTCACAATGTTGCTTCAAATTTTGAAAGATATGCTTCCTTCAGATGCAAATTTGCCGAAAGCCTCTTATGATGCCAATAAGATTATTAAGGATTTGGGTCTCGGTTATGAAAAGATTCATGCTTGTCCTAATGATTGTATGTTATTTTGGAAGGAACATACAAATGATGAAGTGTGTCATTGTGGTGCTTCAAGGTGGGCAACAAATGAGAATGATTTGCAGCAAAGTATGAGTACTTCATCTAAAAAGAGAAAGAAAAAGGCTGCAAAGGTTTTACGGTGGTTTCCCTTGAAACCTTGATTGCAGAGGTTGTTCATGTCTTCAAAAACAGCTGCTTCTATGAAATGGCATGCTGAAGGCCGTACAAATGATGGCATAATGAGGCATCCTGCCGATTCTATGGCTCGGAAAACATTCGACTCTTGATATGTAGATTTTTCCTTTGACTTTTGCAATGTCAGGTTGGGGTTGGTAGCAGATGGATTTAACCTTATGGGAATATGAGTACTAGTTATAGTATATGGCCAGTTATATTGGTCCCATATAATTTGCCTCCATGGATGTGCATGAAAAGGTCTTCTTTCATCCTATCATTGCTTATTCCTGGTTCGAGCTCCCCTTCGAATGACATAGATGTGTACATGCAGCCTTTAGTTGAAGAATTGAAGGAATTATGGGATGTTGGAGTACAAACTTATGATATATCTTCCAAAGAGAACTTCCAAATGCATGCAGCTCTAATGTGGACTATAAATGACTTTCCCGCATATGGTGATTTGTCTGGTTAGAATACCAAGGGTGCTCTTGCATGTCCTTCTTGTAATTATGAGACTCATTCTCGATGGTTAAAACATGGAGGAAAATATTGTTTTATGGGTCATAGGCGTTTCTTGGATAAAGATCATAGATTTCGTAAAGATAGAGCATCATTTGATGGCAAACAAGAAATAGAACCAGCTCTCGATATGCTATCTGGCTTTGAGATCATGATGCAAACAGAAGACCTTGATTACAAATTTGGTAAGACAAAGGCAAATGAAAAAAACAAAAAAAGAAAGAAACAAGCGGATGGTGATGAGATACAACCATGGAAGAAAAGAAGTATATTTTTTACATTGTCGTATTGGGCAAATCAAAAATTGCGTCACAATCTTGATGTGATGCATATAGAGAAAAATGTGATTGATAATGTATATGGAACATTGTTGAATTTAGATGGGAAGACAAAGGATAACTTGAAGGCACGTCTTGACTTACAAGAGATGGGTATAAGGCGTGAACTTCACCCACAAAAGATCAGTTCCAATAAGACATATTTGCCTCCAGCTTGCTTCTCAATGATTTTAAAAGAGAAAGATGACTTCTTGAAAGTTTTGAAAGGGGTAAAAGTCCCAGATGGCTATGCTTCAAATATTTCACATTGTATCCAACTTCGATAGCGTAAGATTATAGGTTTGAAGAGTCATGATGGTCATATTTTGATGCAGCAACTTCTTCCTATCGCATTACGAGGAGCATTACCAGAACAAGTCGCTTTACCTCTAATTGAGTTATCTTGTTTCTTTAGGGAAATATGTTCTAAAGTCATGCAAGTGGAAGAGCTTGACCGACTTGCATCTCGAATTGTATTGACTTTATGCAATTTGGAGAGAATCTTCCCTCCCTCCTTTTTTACTGTTATGGTGCATTTAGTCGTCCATTTGGCTACTGAGGCTAAAATTGCTGGCCCAGTTCACTATAGATGGATGTATCCTATTGAGAGGTTAGGCGTGACGACTTGTATCTATTTGTGTTTTTAACCTACATCACATTGACATCCCAATTTAGTCGATCTATAATTATATTGTTTTTCATGTAGGTATCTCCAACGACTAAAATCTTATGTTCGTAACAAAGCCCATCCAGAGGGCTCTATTGCAGAAGGATACATAGCTGAAGAGTGCTTAATATTTTGTTCGTGATATTTGGAATCTGTTGAAACCATATTCAATCGACCCTTAAGAAATGTTGAAGATTCTACAGGGGCAATAATGAATATCGAACTTGATCAAAAGTCATGGATACAAGCACATCGTTATGTGCTATTTAACAATGATCAAATTCAACCATATCGGATGTAAGCAATATTTATGAGTTATGGTGTATAAATAAGTTTGAGTTTCCCATTTTAATACTTGCAATAGTAACACAAGTTAGGTTTGTATATACAGAGAACACAAGGAGCATATAAAGAGACAAAATCGTCCGCGTCGTCTAACTGATGAAGTTCTTAATAAGATGCATATGGAAAAGTTTTGTGAGTGGTTTAGATCATATGTAAGTATGTAGCTATTAAATAATACTATTACCATATACAATTTTTAGCATAGAGATTAATGTAATCATTTTAATGGATCTTATAATATATCAGGTTGTAGCTATGGATGACACAAGAAAGCAACAACTTACTGATGAAATCAAGTGGCTTGCTCAAGGCCTAAACACTCTAGCTAGACGATTCAAACGATATGTTGTTAATGGTTTTAAGTTCCGAATTAAAAATTATGAGGCAGCGAAGAAAACTCAGAATAGTGGGGTTTGTGTGGCCACCGAAGGAGGCACCATGTATTATGGTGTTTTATTTGATATCATTGAGCTCAATTATTTTGACAAGTTGAAATATGTATTATTCAAATGCAATTGGGCTGATGTGAACACAGGCAGAGGCTACAAGATAGATGAATATGGGTTTAACCTTGTAAATTTTTCGCATTTAATACATACTGGAGAACGGTTAAATGATGAACCATTTGTCTTGTCATCTCAAGCTTCACAAGTTTATTATGTGGGAGATGTAAGGCATGAAAATTGGTTGGTGGTTGTTAAAACAAAAGCGAGGGATGTGTTTGATGTTGGTACTAGTGAATTGTGTGATGGTGATGTTGACAGTTACTATGATAACGAGCTGTATAATATGATAGTTGAAGACACTCATGTGGATGCGAATGAAAACCTCAATTGGGCTAGAAATGATACAGATGGAACAACAATCAATATACCACTTCCACTTGATAACCAACTGATCGATGAAGATGATTTAGATGAGGATGTCTAGTTGTTGAGTTCAACTACTTTGATTTTAATTTATTTATTCTCATGTTAATCTTTGAAACATTATTTGGTTTTGAATATAAATTTCAAATTTTTTAGTTTCATATATGTATGGCAACCCATGTTTTGCATTTTTTTTTTAAATCACATACCCTTTGTGGATGTAGGCGTAAGCCAAACCAGGTAAATTATCTGTTTTCTTCTTTATGATTGTGTTTGCATCAATTTGCTACTTTGTATCCGATCTCAAATTTGTGTGGGTCTGTCAGGACAATTGTCTAGTTGCCATTGAAGTATATTGTATGGGTTATTAATGAGGACATGTATATTTCTTCTAATAGATAACTGATGGTTTTTTAATGTTTGTTGTTAAATATAGCTATTAAAAACTTGGATTGGAAAATCAGCATCTTGACAATATTGTTTTTATGTGCTCTTTGGTTTTAACTTTTAGTTTGTGAATGTAGGTATATCATATCTTGAGAATAAAGAAGTCCGCACCCGTCTAAGAGAGGTAAGTATAGTCATGTATATCCGCACCTGTCTGAATGTAGTAGTATTATTGTGTCATGTTATGTTATTGTATTAGGAAGCGGAGCTAAGTGTAGCCCTGTTTTACTACTTTCATTGGAATGTAGCCAATTGGCTATGGGTGATCTGTTATGGAGGTTGCTCTTTTTTTTATGCTGCTTTTGTCAATGCTGGTGTGATTGGTGGCTGATTTTGTTGCTGTTGTTTGTTGGGGTAGTGATCTGTGGAGCTTTAGGATGTACAATTGAATCAAATTATTAAGCTTTTATTTTGTTAAGAGTGGTAATATATCACAATTCAATCATTATTTGATAGCTTGCTGACATTTTTACCTCCATTGGCCTTGCAAAAGATACAAGAACAAATGTCAGTTTAAAAAACTCACTCTAATTTCCTCACTTAATTACATATACTAGTTTTTGTAAAGATAAAATTGATTCATATATACATCTATGTACATGAGTTTTATATTTGTTTGGAATTGTGTCACAGGTTTTTAATTTAAATTAGAATGGATGTGATTTTATTTATTTAGGTGTTATGACTTTGCACTGCTAACATTTAGTCACTAAAGTTCATCAGTTTTAAGATTTTTTTTCCCCTCAACCATAAAGTTTGTATTGTTTTTCATAAAGAGATTCTGGCTTTGTGGCCTATTTAGTCATTTGCTGAATGTACAATTTGAAGGGTTCTACAATTTAAGTAGTTCATATGGATGTCCTAAATTGATCATGTAGGAGAGGCCACGTAGTGGTTTAGCAGTTGTGTCTGTTATGTTGCTACCATATACAAGCTTGGTTTAGTAGTTTTGTCTGTTGTAGTGTTGCAGCTAGTCAACATTTTTAAATCTCATGCTACACATCCTGTGCTTGGTTCCTGTTACTTACCTTCTGACTTTGTTTGTGGAATATTGACTAAAGGGCTCCATTTATTTTATTCTCTTGTTTAACCGGGTAACATATATTCACTTATTTTTCTTGCATTCTAATTTTGTCTTCCTGTTCTAATCAAAACACTTAAAGATTGAACAGGGAGAGACACTTTCAGTGTATTTGTTCTTATCTTGGGATTAAGAAGCTCCAATGGGTGACATTTTCTTTTTGTCCTTTTCATGTTAAATCTTTTGAAATTATTGACTACTTTGACTGTTCGAGCAAGTTTTTCATAAGTGGTGACTTCATCAGTCTTGGAATCATAATTGAAACACATACGAGTAATTTAATTTGCATAGGGCTTTGATGGCACACTATCAACCACTTTCCTTTTATCAAAAGTTTGCAATATGTCATTGGCATGTGTCATTTTCTGTTGATCTGTCAATGTGTTATTTATTCTTTCTAATGAATTGGTGGATGTGCTGACAATTAGTAGCATTGGAATACCATCCTCAACTCTTTTATCAACACAAGCTACCTATAAAGTTCCAAATTACTGTTAACGACTCAAAAGTGATATTATTCTGAACCAGTTAATCATGGTCTAGCATAGTGCAGGCAATATTGAGAGGATCACTTACCACAATTATCACACTTTCATGGAACAACTTCTTAGAAACTAACACCCAAAATATGTCATAGAAGAAGGCACAGTGCACTGCTGACACAATTTTTATTTTAGCAATGAAACTTGGTTTTAACATTTAACTACTAAACTGTATGATAAATGCTTATTTAATTTGATTAATATCTTTGTGTAAACTTAATTACGTCTATCGTTTATCTAGCAGATATGGCAAAGAAACGATTTAGAACTTGCAATCTTGAGAATGAGTCCCAGAACAAGCGATCAAATGGCTCTTCACAGCCTAGCCAGTCAAATAACTCTTCACAGCCTAGCCAGCCAAATAACCCTTCACAACTGAACGCACCAAGTGGAACTTCACAACCTAGCCACTCAATTGGCTCTCCACAGCTGGACAGGCCAAATAGAATTTCACAACCTAGTCGTTCAAATGCCTCTTCACAGTTTAATCGGCCAAATGAAACTTCACAGCCCAGTCGATCAAATGGCTCTTCACAACCTAGTTGGTCACATCCCTCCTCACACGTTCCATCACATGTTCCACACCCTCAACCTCAAGAATCAGAGGTTAACCCTCAGTTTAAAGATGATTTAGATGAGGACTGGTTAAGGGAAGAAGAAATGCAACGTACAGGTATTATTATATTTTTAGTTGAGGTACAAATTACAAGTCAACCTGCACTTCCATGATATATTTTGTTGTTGTATTGCAATAGATACATTGACCAAGCGAAACACACGGGGAATTACACGTATGGTTGAAGTGTGGAATTTGACTCCAGAAGAACGCATTATGCTCACCTTCAACAAGGATTTGCAGGCTATTTCTACAGAGGGTGGTATGTTCAGTCGCTTCATAGGCACCATTGCTAGGAAGCCACACTTATGCCCAATTAAGTACAAGAATTGGCATGAAGTGCCAGATCAGTATAAAGAAGATTGTTGGAATATTATCGAGGTAATTTTCTAACTACAAGTATTTTGTGATAATTCTACTATAAGAGAGATCATATGCATGTGAAAAAGACAATCTTCCATGCTATTATAGTTGAAGTGAAAATAAAAATATGAGAATTAGGCAAAGAAATGCACAAATTTAGTTTATATTATTGTATTGATAATTTTAAGAATGTTCATAACATGAAAAACATAAAATTGTAGTCCAAGTTTGCCATTCCTCAAGATGAGAGAAGAGATATGATTAGGCATCGAACATTGAAGTCAATGGGAGATAAATGGAGAAATTGGAAATGTAGTTTAAAAGCAAAGCACTATGATGAGACAAAGACAGCAGCACAGATAGTAGCTACTGCACCTTTAACAGTTAACCGTGAGCACTATGCTGACCTTGTCGCGTATTGGTTTTCAAAGAAAGGACAGGTATGCTTAGATTTATGTTTTATATCAAATAATACAATGTCATTATATCATTTTTTTTAAACATATTGTTATGCATTTATGACTGAAGGAACTTAGTACAACCAATAAGGAAAGCCGGCGAGAGCAAACAAGTGCACATACAGCAGGATCTAAAACTTATGCACAACATGCATATGATATAGTATTTCAAACTTCATTCCTTGTTTTATATTTTGAATTTGGTTAGCACATTGTATTATAAATTTATTCTGAAACGATATGATTGTTACATAGGAGCAAAAAGATAAGATTGCATTAGATCGAGCAAAATTATATATCCCACTTCACAAAAGGAAGGATGGGACACCAGTCAATGAAGCAGCAGCTGCAAAAATTGTATGCCCATTTAATAAGTTACATTTTCAAAATTCTAATGTGTTTGTGGCAAACAATCACTTTGTCTTCTTATTCCCTCCCCTCCTAATTTATGCTATAGGAAAAACTAGAAGCTTTGATGAGCTCACAACCAAGTAGCTCCGAAGGAAATGTTAGTGGCCGTATATCTTGGTCACCAAATGATATTTATTCTCAAGTGATGGGTAAAGAGCATCATGGTCGTGTTCGAGGTTTAGGATTTGGGCCTACTCCTTCCAAGCATGGCTTCATGTGTAATAGTTTTGACCACTTAAGAATGGTTTCTGATGAAGAGAGAATAAGAGACAAAGACAATATAATTGAGTTGAAGGAACAACTAAAAACTCAAGGTGATCAGTTGCAAACTCAAGATATTCAGTTGCAAGCTCAAGATGCTGTAATAAACTCTTTAAAAGAGCAAGTAGCATTTTTGATGAGTCAGAGACACAGTTCTAGTGGTTTGCAGGTATAACTACATATAACATATTCTTTTATATGATGTATTTATCATATGTTATCATTTTCTAAATTTATGCATACTTATGTAAATTGTATTGTATAAATTAGGCGACAGATGGATCTAGTGGCATTCCGGACCAAGCTTCTCTACAAGCACATCAAAGATCCTCTTTTGGGAGTCATGAAATGCAACCTTCTAATCGGGGTAAGTCATCATTACAATACACATACATTGACACAAATTTAGAACCACTGTTAATGACTTCTTTACCAATTAATTGTTAGTTAGTTTAGACAAAATTGGGATTTGATAGGTTGACTTCTCTACTTTGCTTCCCTTATTGGCATCCGTAAAAATATCGAACAAACCAGTGAATAGAGAATTGGGCAATCGAACAAAATTTTGCTAATATTGGCAAGTTGACTTCACATTCATCTCAAACTAAAGAAAGTGAGAGTAATAGAGTCTTTTTCTTTCATTATTGGAGGATGATCAAGTAATATAATCTTTAATAGTCAAACTTTGACAAGGAGAGGGATATTTGTAATTTCTCAAGATAAAAGAGTGAATGTCTTGAATTTGTAATTTACCCTAATAATATTCAACTATAATTGTAATAATTTCTGCATGCCCTATTCCACATAATCCCTCGCCATTATTCAGTTAAATTTAGTAATTTCATAGGCTACAATGTCTTGCTAGTTGCAGGCATATTCCAGGATGATCACTAGCTGTTAATTAATGTTATAAAAGCCATTATTGAGTATTAAACTTTCCAGGATGATTACTAGCTATTAATTAATGTATGAAGGCCATTATTGAATATTAAACTATGGAGGTCTTATTTTTTTCTTTCACAACGTAGTTGAGAAAAGAAAAGGAATTGTAAAAGTCCAAAAGAAAAGAATAAACCTAAGAAACAAAACACATTTAGAATATGGTGCCCATTGTTGTTCCTTTGAGCTTGTGTTAGCCGGCAACCACATCCTTGTCAATGCAAGGTAAAGACAAATTTTGTGATTTTGTTTATTATTAAAAAATTTCAATCGGACGGTGCATCCAAAACTTTCTCAATCATTTTCTACCTACGAAATTCTATTTAGTAATAGGCACGGGATCCTTTGTAACTAAAAAGTAGCTGTCATCCTGTCCCATATCCTCACAGCCACACGATCTGATTTAATATGAATTTTTCTATACTTTTCTTGAAAATGCAAAAAATCAAATCCAACACCACATTCTAATCATTGGAATTCCAAAAACTTGAAGTGCAAACAAGCCTGCAGTCAACAAAGTTCTCTTCTAAAGAGTAACTCAAATATAAGATCTATGCTAAAAAACTTTGCCCTCTTGTCTTTGTTTGCATAATAAATGCAAGAATTCATGCCTCAGAAACCTCAAACTCTAGATTTTATGGTTTCTTTATAGTAGGACCATATGATATGGATGAATCCATATTGTACACTCACAACACTAAATACCCAAAACTATGCTTTGTTATCTACATCTTCATCTTGACCACCACCATCAAGTTTTCGGTTTCTCAGCCTTCCAGCGATTGTGATCTTTATTTGCAAATTATTCCATCCCCAAATAGCTCAACTTGTGAATGGGGAGAGTGGGGAGGTTTCCTAGATAACCGCTGTTGTGGAGGAGCATTTAATGACTACCTCAATGTGTTGGGATGGCGGGCGAATCAAACATGTAAAATTTTCTTGAATGACACTGAACAGACGGATTGCTTGACTATCGTGGGTGTAAAGAATAATTTCAATTATGTAGTTTTTTTGTGATTCAAGGGTGTAAAGAAAATGTCATGTACTTTTGTTAATATTTAACATAAAATCATTCCAATAAGGTGAGTTCCATAATCATAGAACTTTACAACTCGTAGGATTTACAGTTTGTTTGGATCATATAATTTTCTTTATAGATTTTAAAATTGAAAATGATACTTATGCTCATTCAATTATTTTTATTGCAGGAAATAAGACAATAAGAAAGTATCAAACAATGGACGTCATTTCTCGATTTGAACATTTTTCATGGAGGTCTTTATAAAATGGCGTCATGAGTAATACTTTTGAGTACTATTGTTATGTGACAAGTTTATCTTTTGGATTATGGTGTGGGTATTAGTTTGCTAGAAACATTGGATCTTTTTTGTATTACAGTTTTATGTAATGAACCTTTTAATTAAGTTGTTTTGGATATTTTTGGGATTATGAAAATGCAGACTCTTTTAATTTTTACAATTATTGAGTATTGAGCCATTAGAATAAAATAGTGTTGTTATAGATATATATATATATATTTTTTTGATCGGCAAAAAAAGAAGCTTTATTGATGAAATAAACAAGTACAAGATACAAGACAAATTACATCAATAAAGCAAGGGGAAGTGCAAAGAGCATCACAGTGAGCTAAATGATCCCAACTAGGTTGGCACCACTGAGCTCACCCTATCATTTGCTATAGATATATAATGTGAGCAGGTTGTTGGCTTTTTTGTTGGCTGCTGTTGTTTGCTTTGATGCCTAGTGTCATTGCTATTGGTGCATGGTGCTATGGCTATTGTTTACTGTCAACAGTTTGCCCACAGTTTGGTATACTGTCTTAGGGGTTATGGTGTCTGTTTTGATCATTTTTTTAATCAAATTGTCTCTGTAATATGGCCTTTTGAGTTTTGTTTTTAGTTTCTTTTGTTGTTTGGATCTTTTCAATGTAACCAGGTTATGTTAGGCGTGACGACTTGTATCTATTTGTGTTTTATTTATGACTTATTCACCCTCGCCTCCCTTCCCCTCCCAAAAAAAAAAAAAAAAAAAAAATAATAGCGTACAACCGTGGTTAATAACCGTCGCTGTAAATAAAATTCAAAACGAATTCTATGGTTATAGCGACACTGTAAAACTGATGGAATAGTGTCAAAATCTAGTAGCGGTTCACAAAATGTCGCAAAAGTGAAGGATATAGCGGCAGTCGATCCGTCGCTATAAAGTTAGCAAGTAATTGGTAAAATCAAGATATAGCGACATTTATAGTTGTCACTACATCAACCGTCACAATAAAGATAACTATACCAGCGTTTGTAGAAAACGTCACTATAAGGATTTGCTGACGGGGCTATTGCGGCGGTTTGGCTGTCGCTATTGCAACCGCGGGTAAAGGTGTTCTAGTTTTTAGCGACACTTTTTTCTGCTTTTGGCGACAGTTTTGGCCACTACTAAATCTTGATTTTTTTGTAGTAACCTGCACTAGCAGACTTGATTGAAAGTGGTAACAAAGGCCAATCCATGGCCACCAAGTTTTTTGTACTCCGGTACAATTGCAAAGATGAAAGTGGTAGAGAAGGAGATGACACTGCCGTCGTTTGTGGAGTTCTTGAATTGGAGGGGAACGTTGTAGAAAGCGTGACCGATCTCTCGCAATGTAGTATTGGTTAGCGTCAATAGGCCATTGGAATCAAGCTTTGCAGTTCCATCCAGCTTCTTCAGTGCGTATCCATTAAACATGAAATCATCCAGAGGACTACTGGAATATACAAATTTCACGAGGATAAATAACCCCATGATCATGGTCATGTAAGTCATGACTAGCTTATCTTCCAAATGTTACATAAAAATGAACCATCGTCTCCTTTGGATCGTCATGACTTGCTTATCTTACAAATGCAAACTAAACTACGGTCTCCCTGAAAGTCTTTTTTTTAGGTCTGGTCGAAGCTCATTACTTCCGCTACCATTCTAGTCTAAACGTGGGTCACATTTTTCATTTAATTTTTCAACAAGTAGGTCCCAAGGGTTCTAAAATGGTTAGTTTTCTTCTGGCCTTGCTTCTTTTCTCTCTCCAACTACTCACTAATATGTTCAATCTGTGTTCTTTCACACAATTCAATGGGTAATTATTCTGGAATCAAGGAACACCACATACTTGAGAGTCAGAAATACATATTATTTTTCATATAATATGCCAAGTGTTTGTTAAAATTCCCAAGTGTGGTATAGACACACCCAAAAAAAAAAAAAAAAAAAAAAAAAAATCACTAGTGTAACATGCCGAGTATTTAACGAAATTCTCAAATCAAATAGAAATAGACTATTTAATATCTTTAATCAGAATTGAAAAAAATAAAAAATACAAAAATGAAGAAAATATGTGCTGTATTGGAATTGATATGTGGTTCATGGTGTGAATGAAGGGATAAAAAACTTTTGGTTCTTTCATTTTCCCTTTCACTCAATTTTTTCTCTCTTCTCTTCATTGGGCTAGCTCACTCACAATATGATGGCTATGCTTCGATCACACTATTTTCCATTCCATTCATAATAAGCAAATTTGAGTTAAATATTAGCAAATCTTCCACATAGAGAATAAACAAAATATTATTTAAAAAAAAAAAAAATTACAATAAATACATTTGTCATATTCATTGTTTTATAACTATTCTCACTTATGTAAGAATTAAAATTTTCATGCCATTATTTAAGAGTATGCTTTAAGCCACAAAAAGACTTTGTTACTTACACACTTTCTTAACTAAGCTCCCCAAACTCTCGAATTGATATCAAAAGGTGTTTTTACTTGCTGAATTTTCAAACAACGAAAATTTTAACCACTATAATCAATTATCTAATAGATATAGATCTTGTAATCGTAGAAAAAAATATAAAAAAAGTCGAGACGAATTAGTTGCTTAAAAAGTTTTATAACAAGTCTAGCTTTAGATAACAATTGTTCTATCTAATTTGCGTTTTGATCTTAATACTTATTTACATCCTGTGATATTACAACTCCGGTACATCTGCTTATTTTCATGTTTTATTATAAATTAGCGAATTCATTTAATCGTTTGTCAACGACATAATGGAAAGGGTCAAAAGTTGTTACTCCAAAGTTTAGTTTTAAAAATTTCTTGATTTTGGGAAGGGGAATTAAAAAAAAAAACCCTAGATTCGGATGAAATATTTTCATTAATTTCTAAATTGCATTATTAATTATTCACCCAAAAAAATTGCATTATTAATTACATATAAAAACAAAGAACAAGTTGTAAGTCTAACATCCAACATGGATCAGAGCCCACCAAACTCACAGGCTAACCGACCACCATAAACACCCCATCCACCATTGCAACTTGCAACGCAACCACCACCTCATTTCCATTTTCACACGCGGAATTCTACGTACACGGAAAAATGTCAACAATATTTAATGTATGATTCAGATTTTTTGTCACTAAACAAACATGGAGTGAGCTACACTGAAATGCACTTTCCACAATATCAATATATATATATATATATATAGATCCCGTTAAAATGTGTCTGATTCATTATTACAATGAATATTGAAATAGAATAATAATTCTGTTAAGATATTTATTTTCATGTTTGATTTGGTAAGAAGAAAACAAATGTTTGCTACATATATATAATCACTATTATTATGGATTTTTAGTCTAACTTTTGGTTGGGCATATGCATTGCACGTGACACGTGATTTTTCATCAACTGTTAATACTGTAATTATACGTGTCTCTTAAATTGATATGTGATATGTATACAAATTATATAGACTTGTATGGAAAAATTGATTTGTATCTAAAATATAACTCAACAAGAAATGAGTATATATTCGGCTGAAAAATTTAAATGATAAATAAGAAATTTTATAAACATAAATATTAATTTATAGCTAAATTGTTGAGATTACAATCTTACCTTAAACAATAAATAATAAACGGGTCTTTTAAATATATAGTATTACACAAATTTGTTTATATAAACTTCATACTTCAATTTTTCATAATTCATACCTGTAATACAATTGAAAAGTATGAAATTAATTACATAATTTTGTTTAATAGTTCATCTCATAATATAAATTCATTGAACTTACTATTGCGTATTATTTGCATAATATTGATGTAAGAATGAATTAATATCAATATGTAATTGAAAGGGATGTTTACGACCTTTTGTCGGGCTAGGCTAATTGAGCCGGAGTCAAGAGCCCCTGCCCGGTCGGACATTGAATGTGCGTTTAATTGAGGTCTTAGTCTGATCGGATTAGAATGGTTGTGGATTACCGATGAAGGAGATGTGCACTCTTTCGGGTTGGACCGGATTGGTCCTTCTAACATCACGAATCGAGCTTCTGCTCGGTTGTAGCTGAGAAGCTCGGCTTAGCCACAGTACGGAGATATCAAACCGGACATGTAGCTCGGTCAAGAATACTGTGCAGTGCCACGAGTCTGCAGGAAAGGGATTATGCTATTCGTGTGCGTCGATGCTATTTGGCGGTTTTGTTAGGTGGTGTTTAGCTGTATTTGTGCTGACACGTGGAGAAATGGGAGAGGAGAGCAAGTCCACGCGTCTAGAGGGGAATGGACGCAAAAGCGCTCGCATAAGCTATATAAACGAAGTTGCGCCCCTATACTCAGGTCTAGAATATCTTCTAATCTGAACTCACCTACCACTTTGTCTCCCTTCTTCTCTCTCTCCTTAAGTGTGCTAACTTGATCGTCGGAGGGGTTTTCTAACAGCACACCGCTGGGTAGCTCACCTTCATTGTGTTCTCAAGTCGATCGGAGGCACAAGGAGTACGGGTTACGTGGGATATTTGGCTCCCGTACAATTGGCGCCGGCTGTGGGAAGGCTTTTTCTGACAGACAAAACCTTGTCCTCCAAGCTCTTCCAATCATCTTCCATGGCAAACAACGATAACGTACCATTGTCCACCATCGACGGTATCACCCCAGAGTCTGTCCAGAGAAGAGATGGTCTTCTTGTTATCCCTACCATGGCTGGTTTCGAGACCTCTCCTAGAAGACTCCCTAGAGATACGCGAGATAAGCACGCAAGGAGGTACTGATCACTCGTGAAGCCCCGACAGACACCGGCAGCAAAAAGAATCGCACGCTCAGCGCCTGGAGCATAAGCTGAGAGATCAAGATGCCATCATTCGGAGGATGGTGGTAGAGATGGAGGCGCTAAAGTAGCAGGTCAAAGGAAAGGGTGTTGCTGGAGTGGATAACCACAGTGAGCGCACCCAATCCCGTCTTTCAGGCAGCCAGAACCAGCGGCGGACACCCTCCATCTCCGTCACCAGAAGCTATGGGGTTGGTAACTCCGACCCACCAGCAGAGAAGTCTTGTGTGCAAGATAGCAGTTATCGTCTCTCACGTTCGTCGACGATATCGAGATATTCTTACTCCACCCGTTCGGAGGACCTGAGGGGCGTCCTGGAAGAACAAGCACGCCGGCGGGAGGCACAAAGGGTTATCACGTGGAGGTCGCGCCAGTGAGGAAGTCATAATGACACTGCCACATCCAGCTGCACAAGCCCCTTTGGACAAAGACTTGGTGAGGCTGAACGCCATCCCCTTTTCCCTTGAGATAGAGACCATATCGCTTCCTACAGGCTTCTACTAGCCCAAGTTTAAGCTCTATGATGGAAAAACCAATCCATATATGCATGTGAGCTACTTTTGACAGGTTATGGCTGGTTACAGGTGTAACGACGCTCTCATGTGTCTTATTTTCCCGTCAAGTTTAGGCGAGTTGAGCCTGAAGTGGTTCGAGAGGTTACTGGAGAAAAGTATCGAAATGTGGCAGCAGTAGGTGAAAGCATTTGTGACCCGATTCACAAACAACACCAAAACGCCGAAGGAAGTTGACCACGTTCTGAGCATTAAGATAGAACTAGGTGACTCCCTCAAAGCATACAACGCCAAGTATTGGGAAACCTTCAACGAAATCCTTGATTGCCCGACCAACCTGGCAATCACCCAATACAATCACGGTCTCTCGGTCAGACATAGATTGAGGGACACGTTCACCATAAACCAACCGGCGACCATGGAACTACTAATGCAGCGCATAAACGAGCATATCCGAGTGGAGGATGATGCTACCACGACCACCGCGAATGTGAGTCTGGTGGCAGCAGATAAAAGGGTGGCGGCAAGGTTCACACGGTCGGACAGGAGGCAAATCGTTCGAGCAACCGTGATAGAGAGTTAGACCGAGGTCGTCACAACCGGGGTAAGAGTCGCCACAATGACCAAGCTGACTATCCTGGCGTTGTCATGGAAGATGCAAAGAGAAAGTTGAACACCGGAACAGGCATCACAATAGTTTTCAAAATCCCGATCTACTGCATCCTCAATGAAATCCGCGACGAGCCAAACGCCCAATTTTCGGCTAAGTTGGGCGATGAATAGAGGGGTTTCAATCCGCGGTATCATTGTACCTTTCATGGTGGGCAAGGGCATCATACTGAGGATTGTCTACCGCTGAAACAACATTTGGGGGAGTTGGTGGCCGCTAGCCACTTGGACCGTTACATTGACGGAGGCATCAAGGCTGCGCCCCACACTCCGGTTGAACCAAATGGTTTGGCCGCCCTAGAAGCACCCTCACAAGGCGTGGTCAATGTGATCCATGGAATCACTAAGCCAGCGCGGGTATGCAAGCTCCGAGGGATGATAAAAAAAGTAGAGCATATGAGGGAAGTCCTGTCTGTCCAGCTTGCGGTCAAAAAGGGTAAAACAAAGGAGAATGATGTGCTCAACTTCTCAAGTTGGGATCTTGAATGAATTCAAACTTCGCACAATGACGCGTTGGTGGTCACCATTCGCGTCAGGGACTTTGACGTTAAGCGTATTCTGATCGACCAAGGTAGCTCGGTTAAAATCATGTACTACAATGCCTTCAAGCAGCTCAAACTAAGAGATACAGACATGCCTCCAGCAACCTCGCCATTGGTCAGTTTCAACTCGCATCTGGAGTGGCCCATGGGAAAGATCATCCTACTGGTCAAAGCCAGATCCGTGGTCAAGCAGGTGGAGTTCTAGGTGTTGAAGGTGCCCTCCACATACAATCTGATCCTCGACAGGGGATGACTTCATGCCATGCAAGCTGTAGCCTCAACCTACCACCAAGTTATGAGGTTCCCTTCTTCTACAGGGGTGATTGAAGAGATTTGGGGCAATCAGGTCATGGCCAATTAGTGTTTCGTGGCCTTGAATAGGAGTCGAATAGCCAAAGGCTTCGTGCAAATGATTAAAGGACTGGAAGAACAAAGTGTCCTGGATGATGTGGGCACTAGGGCCAAAGAAAAGGTTGTTAAAGACTTGGTGGAGGTACGGATCAATGAAGATAATCCTGAGAAGTTCTTTCTACTAGGATCCAGCCTGACCACCCAAGAACAACTGGAGATGGTGGAGTTCTTGGTAGCAAATATCGAAGTGTTTGCATAGATGCCATATGATATGCATGGCGTTGATTCAAGCTTCATTTGCAACCAACTCAACATTTTTCTGGATGCTCGGCCTGTCATTCAAAGAACATGGAGATCAGCGCTTCACCATGCCGAGGTAGTGGCAGAGGAGGTCAAAAACTTGCTGGAAGCAAGGGCAATCCAGGAAGTGCACTACCCTCGGTGGGTTTCCAACACGGTCGTAGTACCGAAGAAGAATGGGAAATGGCGAGTCTGCGTCTACTACAAGACGGTTAACCAAGCTTGCCCCAAGGACAGTTTTCCCTTGCCCAGAATAGACCAACTAGTGGACTTAACAGCCGGACACAACTGACTCAGCTTTTTAGGCACTTACCGTGGTTATCATCAAATAGCCATGCATGAGCTAGACTGGGAGATTACTTCTTTCACCACACCAAGGGGGTTGTTCTGCTACCGAGTTATGCCCTTCGGGTTGAAGAACGCCGGGGCAACCTTTCAAAGGATGGTCACCAAGATGTTCGCTCCCTTGCTCGGTCGAACAATGAAGGCATATATCGATGACATGGTCGTGAAGAGAAAACGCGAGACCGGCCACCTGTCTGACTTGGCGGAAATGTTCACCATTCTCAAACAATGTAAGTTGCATCTCAATGCGTCAAAGTGTGCATTCGGCGTGGGGTCAGGGAAATTCTTGGGCTTTCTGGTCACCAACTGTGGCATCGAGATGGACCCGTCCCAAATCAAGGCCATACAAGAATTGAAGCAAACCAACTCGGCAAAGGACGTGCAACATCTTACCGGGATGGCAGCCGCACTTAACCAATTTATAAGCCGATCATCAGATCATTGTCACCCTTTCTTTCTAGCCTTGAAGACCAAATTTGCATGTAATGAAGAATGTGACAGAGCCTTAGCCAAGCTAAAAATGTACCAATCTTCCGCTCCACTCTTGGTCATGCCGAAGCATGGCGAAGACCTCTATCTTTATCTGGCTGTTTCCCAACATGCCGTAAGCACGTTGCTTATTCAGGCAGAAGGCATCCAGCATCTATCAATCTTCTACTTGAGCAAAACCTTGCTCCTGGCGAAGTCGAGATATTTGCCACTGAGAAACTCGCCTTAGCACTAATGATGGCCTCATAGAAATTGGCACACTACTTTCATGCTCACACAATCGTGATGTTGACCGAATTCCCGTTGAAAGCTTTGTTTGAGCGAGCAGACTTCGCCGGTTGAATCCTGAAGTGGGCAGTCGAGTTGGGACAATTCGACGTCAAGTTTCAACCCCGAACGGCCATCAAAGCCCAATCTTTGTCCAATTTCGTTGCTGAGTTCTCGCCTGGAATACATCCAGTTTGCCTGGTGGATCTTACCTGTGTAATTGGGCTGCAGGGTATAGGCACGGTGAAAATTGCATAGCCTCACACCCAACAAAGTATCGAAGGCGACGCAGAAGTTGCGTGCCCATTTACAGACCCATCACTCAAAAGCACACTTCAGCCTGACAATGCGTCGTTGGATTTGGGCATAACAGGGCACTTTGTGGGATCCAACGCCGCATCGCCATGGGGGGACAAAGGCATTCTTGATGAAATCGACAATGGCGCGCCCGCCGTGGAACTAGCCAAGCAGCTCGAGCAATTCTGATCACCTAGACCTTCAAACATCTCAGGACCCCGCTAAATATTGGAAACTTTTTGTGGATGGCACCTTAAACTAGCATGGAGCTGGGCTGGGAGTGGTCTTGATCTCACTGGAGGGATTGACCATTGAACATTCCATCACGGTAGGATTTTCTGCATCAAACAACGAGGCTGAGTATGAAGCGCTGCTAGCCGGACTGAAAAGTGCACTCTAAATGCAAGCATCTGAGCTAATGGTTTACAGTGACTTCCAACTCGTTGTAAACCAAGTTTCTGGGGAATACGAAGCCAAAGATGGCAGAATGGCCAAGTACCAAACTTTGGTAAGAGAGCAAATCAAGAAGTTCCAAGCCATAAGAGTCCAACAAATTAGCCAAGAAGATAACGACCGAGCAGATGAGTTGGCCGGTTTAGCTTCCATGGTTGACAAATCCACCCCCAGCCCTTTCTTGATCGAATTCCTCCTGAAACCTAGCATTGAAGACTTGGGGCAAACGGAAGTTCTCTGCACCGAGCTAGGCCTTTCTTGAATGGACCCTATCATCCTTTTCTTCAAAGAAAGGATCCTGCCGACGGACAAGAAAGAGGCACACAAAGTTTGGGTAAAGTTTGAGCGGTTTTGGCTCTTCCCATCTGGCGCTTTGTATAAGAAGTCGTTCACCGGCCTATACCTCAAGTGCGTTCACCCAAACAAGGTCGATGCTTTCCTTTACGAGATCCATGAGGGCATGTGTGGAAGCCACATCGACAGAAGATCTTTAGCCTACTGCGTTAGTTCGCAAGGATACTGGTGGTCATGCATGCAAGCAGATGCACAGAAGTATGTGAGCAAATGTGAGAAATGCCAGAAGTTCGCCCACCAAATTCATCAGCCGGCCAGAGAACTCCTCCTTCTTATAAGCCCTTGACCCTTCGCAATGTGGGGGCTTGACATTGTGGGACCACTCCCAACCACGCCGGGCAACTGTAAGTTCTTCATCCCAATGACAGACTACTTTACCAAATGGGTTGAAGCCAAGCCCCTGACAACAATTAAAGAAAAGGATGCAAAGAAGTTCATCTGGCAGAACGTGATAATGCGGTTTGGAATCCCTAAAGCTTTGATCTCCGACAATGGCACTCAATTTGATGGGCAGTTGTTCAGAGGATTTTGTGAGGAACAAAAGATAGAATTCTATAATTCCACACCGGCCTACCCTCAATCCAACGGCCAAGCCGAAGCATCAAACAGGACCATTTTAGATGGGCCAAATAAAAGATTAGAGCAAGCCAAAGGAAAGTGGGCCGAGGAACTTCCACATGTTCTCTGGGCTTACTGAACAACATCGAGACGCTCGACTGGGTTGACACCTTTTGCCTTGGCATATGGCATCGAGGCAGTCATCCCATTGGAGATCGGTATGCCCACCATCCACAACGAAGGTTTTGAGCCCGACTTGAAGATCGGTGCAATCAGGGAGGAGCACCTCCGGCTTGGGTAGGTGAGAGGGGGTAATATAGATACTAGGGTCGTAAGACACGTCCCCAGTTTGGATGAGATTGATTCTTTTGGGCGGTGGAGCTTGGTTATGTGCTGGGAGTGGGTTGGTTGTGACGTTGGGTCTTTCGGGAGGTAGAATGATGTTTTTGTCAATGAGGTCCTGAACCTCGTGGCGCAGCCTGTAACATTGGTCGGTATCATGACCATGCTGCTGGTGGTATTTGCAATATTTGGCTGGGTTATGGGAAGGAGGGAGTGGATTTGGTGGGGGCCTCGGTTCCAAGGGTTTCAGATGCCCTTTTCTGACTAGAACCCCGAGGACTTTGGATAATGGCATATGTAGTGGGGAGAAGGTTCGTTGACCCCTGGGTTGGTATCTTGAAGCTTGGTTACTGCTCCCAGATGCATCAGAAAAAGGTGTGGCCGCTGCGGACCTTGGTTGGGGAGGGGGATTGGTGGTGACCATTCCGACCTCTGAAGTTATTGCATTGGTAGAGCCGCTCGGGCCCGCATTGTTACCACGGTTGAATGTTCTTCGGGGTTGATCCCGATCTTGGTCAAACAGACCCTGCTTCATCGCATCTTCAATTTGCATCCCCATATCATGCAGATCTGCGAAGGTGGGGAAGGGAACTACAATCATCTTCTTCATTAATGCCGGCTGGAGATTGCGCACAATCATCCGGATTTGATCTCTGTCTGTTGGCCTTAAGGTCATCATCGATGCCTTCGCCCTCCACCGGGTTACAAAGTCAGAGAAAGATTCCTTGGGCTCCTGCCTCGTTGTCTCGAGATCACGAGTTGTGATCTCGATCTGCGTGTTGTATGAATATTGTGCCACGAAGGCCTCGGCCATCTCATCCCAGTTTATTTTCACCTGATCTTCCAGCTTCGAATACCAAGTGGATGCCACACCCGACAGGGTTCGACCGAACAAAGAAAGCTTTTGCGGTCGGGTTAGGCCCATTGGTCTTAAGACGTCTGAAAACAGCCGGAGGTGGACCATAGGGTCCCCGGATCCATCAAAGCGATCGATCTGGGGCATCTTAAATCTATCCGGCAATGTCACGGCCACATCAGTATAGCCGTCTTCAATATCTGGGATGGCCTTCACCCCCTGAGATTTCTTGAAGAGTTTTTCCAACTTGCTCAATTTCAGAGCTGTCTGGTCTACCTCGAACTCAAATGGAGCGTCCGGGTAGTTAGGTGTAATGTTTTTGGACAGTTGTGGTAGAAGCGGGGGCGGAGCCAGCCCCGTTGGAAGACCCGTGTCCTCTTGGGTGTTTTGGAGGTTAGGTGGAGGGTTCTGTGGGTTTGGGAGGGTATTCTGGGTATTCTGCAGATTTGGAGGGGCATTCTGGCCAGTAGCCAGTTGCTCAGGTAATGGGGCCCCGGGTGGAGGAGAAACCTGCTGTGCCCCTGGTGGAGGAGGGACCTGGTGGGAAGCAGATGCAGCGTTCTGCTGTTGTAATCTGGCAATCAGCTCAGACTGTTGGGCCATGACAGTAGCCTGCTGTTTAGAAAATTCCGCCTGGCGGATAGCATCGTCGTGCATTTGTTTCATGCTTTCACCCATCTGGCGCATCATCGCCTCCATTGCTGTGTTCTGTTGTTCCATCTGAATAACTGGCAGGTGTATCTCTATAGCAGAAACAGGAATCTCAACCCGACTATCTGACACTAGAGTAGACTGCTGTTCCGGTGATCTCTGTTCTGACGGACTGCGCCTCCTCGGCCTTCTTCTGGCGATTAGGGGTAGTGAGTGGAACACTGGATGTCCGTCAACTAGATCCTCAGATCGGTTAAGTCGGCGACCTCGTGTCCAGATTGCTTGGGGAGTATCGACTGGCTCGGAAGCAATCGTGCTACAAACTGCCCTAGCAAAAAGATAATAAAGCAAAAAGGAAATAAATGACCAGAAAAACGGGCAGCATAACAGCTTAATTTAAATACACACAACACACAGTCGGGCATACAACACACAGTTTGATAAGCTGGAAATACACTGTCCTCAACCACTGATCACTGTTCCTGTATCACTGTTCCCCTAAACTGAATGTGATATCCGCAGACAACTGATTCTCAGACACTGAATGATGCCCGCAGGCCTGATGCCCAAACTCAACTGATACATGCATTCCCTGTAGAGACGCACTCTAACAAGCACATAGCAGATAAGTGAGAGCCAAGACACCCCTATGTTGGGGTAGGGTTTCCCTGTCCTATTTTGTCAGGAGCTAGGGTTTCACTACGCACGCAGCGGCTTCAAACAACCTATAAACGGGTAAGCAACCTGTCCTAGTTTGGAATGGTCACTATGGATCCGAATATGCACTAGGTCGAATGGTCAAAAAAGGGTGCCCCGGTAAAACCGGGGTTTGTGTTCCCATACTGGCAGAGCCCGTAACCGGTTAGCCTTATGGACATGCCTTGACAAGACAAGCCTCCGGCAAACCGCTCAGGAATAGCAGATGGCAAACACGGTGTCCTAGGCGCACCAATGCAAATGCAATGCAAAGAAACACACAAGTGTAGTCAAAACCAGATATCATGAGTTCGAGTCAAGTTCTCTAAATCCCCAGCAGAGTCGCCAGAAACTGTAACAACGCCCGCGAGGGACCTCGCTACAGTTCGGACTCGATTTTTGTTGCGGTTCTAAATCTGAACCAAAGAGTCCAAATCCGGCAAATCGTTTTGAGAAAACTGATTTTTTGAAAGAAGTGCCAAACATGGACTGCTTTGCCAGATAACAGAGTCGCCACCTAAATATTTTAAAATGGGAAATTTAGGAAACCCTGACTCGGTGCCAAAGGACACGTGTCCGTCATCACCAAAGTTGCCTCGGCTCGGGAACTTGGGTACGATTGGGGAAGGTCACATCGTGAGCACCCCCTCTCGCCCGGTCAAAGACCGGCCTCTACTAACCATGATATCTGATTTTAAAAACATTGTGTGCTCTTATTCCGGTTATTAGCCTAGGTTACTATGTGATGCTCGCAGCAAACAAGTATAGACTGAGTCGTCTGAATTGGAACAAAACATTTCGTGTTTGTTTTTGAAAGATGGTTTGCTACCCGCAGGTAGGCTAAAATGCGGATTTGCCACCCTCAGGTGGGCTTAGGAAAAAACAGTGATTTTGCCACTATCTAGTGGGCTTAAAACAAACATTTGATGAATTATTCCACTTCAGATAACTCAACCTCCACCCACAGGCATTCAAGGCAGTTATATCACATAAGCACATAGCCTCATGGCAAGCATGCTATTCATGGCAATCACTCACACGCATGCAAGGATGCTAAAGCATAAAGACTCACCGAGTACTCCAAGCCAAGACAAAAAACCGATTAGAAATCAATGCAT
>CM069912.1:15033017-15187097 GCA_036172215.1 Camellia granthamiana
ATTGAGGCCGTCCATATTTTTAAAGAGAAATTAGATACAAAGTGTTTCATATTGGAGGGTGCTTTGTGAGTATTTTCTTGATAATTTAAGAGTGATCAATGGATCCGTGAATTTCATATCAACATTATCAAGGGTTTTTTTGTTTTCCTTTAATCACAAAAGAGAGAGTTGTTCTTCGGTGGATTCCGGGAAACTTGAGCCTCAAGTTTTGATTGATTCCGGAGTGGCTCATCGTCGTGGATTCAACATCAGCGTTGTGGATTCAATGTTGGACAAGACAATTCTGAGGTGAAAACGGTGTTAGAAGAAACACATTGGGGTCAGTTCAATTCGGGTGTGGATTCGTTAGGTAATTGAGAGTACACTTGTGTAATTCTTTTTTGTCTTCTTAGTGGATTGTTTTGTGACTTTGGCCAATGATTTTTTTTTATCACAATTGGAGGCACTTCAATAGCGATTTTTCTACGTTAAATCGTTGTGTAGATTTGTATTTGATTGTTTGATTAAGATTGTCATTCGTTATTTAAAATTGAAATATAATCACAAACCAATATCTTGGGTTTTTTAGATTTTTCACTATTGTTCAAATTTCATCAAATTTTTTTTTATGTGATTTTGGATTAAAATGTTACCGTTAATTTTTTCATCCAAATTAATAGAAAATGTATCAGACATGCTATTTTTTAGAGTTTGGTTTTCTGAAAAAATAAATGGAAATTTATATAATAAAATGATAATTTTACTTCCATTCTGTCCAAGCCTAAATTAGATTAATATATTAACTAAAATAAATTAAATTAAAATATAATTAAGAATTAATCTAAAATATAAAATATAATTAATGATTGATTTAAAATATAAAATAAATAATATTTAATAATTGATCAAAAATATAATTAAATTAACATGTTAGAAATTACAATACATAATTAAGAATTTAAAATTAATTAAAATTAGATGAAAAAGTTAAGATTTATGATAAATAATTAAATATCCAGAATTAATTTTCATATAAAATATAATTAAATTAAAATTAGAATAAAACGTTGAGAATTATAAAAAATAATTAAGTATTTATAATTAATTGTGATTTAATTTAATTAATATTAAATATAAATTACGTGTATGAGAAAGTAGAGAGAAAGAAAATAACAAATATATATATAAGGTTTGAGCGTATTATAATATTTTATATCTATAATTAATAGTATTAATAATTGTACTTGAGTCTAAAATCACATAAAGACTTCCTAATTATATTTAAATCATAAGTAAAATGTTTTGATAACAATGAGTAAAATGTTTTGGTCTCAAACTGGAAGGTGATAAAATAAATTTTGCCCTGCTATTAATTAAAGAGGGAATGCAGCCCATGGCTTCGTCCCCCGTGAATCGTGGTTTTTCTCTTAGATGCCTTTTTCACCCTTATTTTTATATTTGTTCAGTCAAAAAATCAAATCAAAAAATTATACAAAAGTCAAAAAGCAAAAAAAAAAAAAAAAAAAAAAAAAGTTAAAATATCACATCATATCATATATATTGATGGATTATTTTTTTCTTTACCATTATTTATTCAATTAAAAGATTTAGTTATTTAGGCCAAGTGTGAGAAGTTGTCAAAAAGTAAAAAAGTTAAAAAGTTATCATTATTCATCAAAAATCAAAAATTACGGCTGCACAACTCCCAATCCCAATTTTTCCCTTCACATTAATTTATATAATTTTTTAATACACATTTTTCCATAAAAAGTCAAAAAGTCAACCCAAACAATCATATTTTTTTCCTCAACTTTTTAGTCTAAAAAGATAAAAAAATATACTTATTTAGGACACCCCAAACAATCCCTTAGTGATGATGAAGCAAATTCATGTGGCGCCCGACTTGACATTCATTAATTAAATAAGTGAAATTCAGTACTTTTGTTATTTTATAAAAAACAGCTTACCAAATTAACTATTTTCTTCTCATCTCATAAAAAATTTAAAAAATTAAAAAATTATTAAAAAATGAAAGTTGCCAAAAGTGTCATTTTCTTACCAGACTAATGAATAGACTTTTCAACAATAAACTTTTTGTTTTTTTTTAATTTTTTTTTTAAAATTTTGCATGCATGCTAAACGAGGTTAAAAATCAAGAGATATCTATCTATTGTAACAATAATATTTATTTGGGGAATTTTTTTTAAGATCCCTAATAAGAGTAATTTACAGCATAAAGGACACAAAAAATGTGAATGATGTCTCAGGTCCCTCACTAACGACAGGCGCGTTTTTATTTTTTTTTGGGACCAAAATACCCTTCACAGATCAACATAGAACGCTCAACTCAATTGCATTCCGACGATTCAATTCATTCCAAACATCCAACCATTTTCATGAGCAAGAGAACATGAGAATTAGGGTTTCACTATCATCTTCACTGTCGCCATTACGGTTTCATTATCTTCTGCCAAACTCTTTTCAATTCGTTCCTCACAAATTTCTCTGACCCGTTTTCATTGTTCATCGTCATCTCAGTTCATCTTCATCTCATTGCATCTTCATCTCAGGCCATTTCAGTTCGAAATTAGGGTTTTCATCATCACTCTGGTAAGTTTTCTCCAATCCAACTAGTTTTTCTCCGAAACACAGTTGACTAGCCTTCAATTAATTAGGATTTCAATTTCGTAATAAAAACCTACATGAATTTGAAAAACGTTATTTCTCTAAGTTTCGAACTTATTCTTGAAGATGTTTGTCTGATTTTGTCTGTAAATTTCTCTGTCATTTGAATTTCTCTGGTATTTGCTTGATCTATGTGTTTTCTTTAAATTTTCTCTGGCATGTTTATTCCCCCATTTGTTTCTGGTTATTCCCTATTTTTCTCTGGTTTTCTGTAAATTTTTTTGGCATTTTCATATTATGGAATTCATATTTTTTCTGACTTGCCATGTTTAATTTTCTCTGTCATATATGTAATTTTCTCTGGTATGTTTATTTTGTTCCATTCTTAAATTTTCTATGGCCACATCACTTTTCTCTTTTGTGTAGTTCTGTCATGTTCCATTTTCTCTAGTTGTTTGTAAATTTCTCTGGTATTTTCATATTATGGAATACACACGTGTTTAATTTTCTCTAACTTACCATGTGTAATTTTCTCTGGTATGTTTATTTTGTTCCATTCTTGAATTTTCTCTGGCCACATCACTTTTCTCATTTGTGTGTGTCTGTTATGTTCAATTTTCTCTGGTTGTCTATAAATTTCTCTGGCATTTTCATATTATAGAATGAACATTTTCTCTAGTTTGCCTTGTTTAATTTTCTTTGGCATATATGTAATATTTTCTGGCTTACCATGTGTAATTTTCTCTGATATGTTTATTTTGTTCCATTCTTGAATTTTCTATGGCCACATCATTTTTCTCCTTTGTGTGTGTCTATCATGTTCTATTTTCTTTGGTTGTCTGTAAATTTCTCTGGGATTTTTATATTATGGAATGCGCATATTTTCTCTGGCTTGCCTTGTTAATTTTCTCTGGCATATATGTAATTTCTCCTGGCTTGCCATGTGTAATTTTCTCTGGTATATGTTTAGTTTGTTCCATTCTTGAATTTTCTCCGGCCACATCACTTTTCTCCTTTGTGTGTGTTTGTTATGTTTCATTTTCTCTTGTTGTCTGTAAATTTCTCTGGGATTTAATGTTGACATCTTTATGTTTTCATTGTCTAAAAATGACGAAACGTAAAAGCAGCAAAACACCATAAACACCAAGTAAGAAATAGAAACTCTATAAATAAGATAATCTAATTTGAATATTTCTTAAAACTAATTATACCTATAATTTGTATGCAGTGTGGATTGTGGCCTCTTCGTTTGCTACATAATGAGACTATAGCAACCATGAACCTATCAGCTCAACATTGTCAAAACAAGACGTAAGGTTCACGAGGACAGAAAATCATAGAGAGATTTGCAACCGAAATTGGCCGATCATGGACAGAATCAATTGAAATACCACCAAAAGAAGAACTGAGAGTATAATAGTGAAAGCATACTAGTGATATGAAGACAATGTACACAATGTAATTAGGAATGACCCTTCATTTTTTTTTTTTCGTACATTGAAGAAATGATGTTGTTTGACATATATGTATATATATATTTTTTAACTAATGTAAATTTCATAACTATCAATGGTTAAATATTTTTTTTATAATGCATATTTAGTGGTGATTATCAACACAATCCACACAGAGAAAATTGTCTAAAGAAATTTTTCTTGTATGAAGTTATCAGAATTTCACAGAAAAATTTAACTCGTATTGTGCCAAAAGGGTGACTATATGATCATGTAACTTGTAATGCACTGTGTTGGTACAAAACAATCATCAAATTCAAAAAACACAATGCACATTGTAATTTTCTCTGCTATTGGCAAATTTCTCTAGATGAATTTGAGCACACAAAACACAGTGCACTATTGGCAAATTTCTCTAGATGAATTTGACCTCACAAAACATAGTGCAGAAAGTAATTTTCTTTGCTAGTGGCAAATTTCTCTAGATGAATTTGCCACAATGCACATAGTAAATTTCTCTGGATGAATTTCACCTCACAAATTTCTCTAGATGAATTTGACTTTACAAAACATAGTGCACAAAGTAATTTTCTCTGCTACTGGCAAATTTCTCTAGATAAATTTGCCACAATGCACATAGTAAATTTCTTTGGATGAATTTAACCTCACAAATTTCTCTACTATTGACAAATTTCACTGGATGAATTTGACCTCACAAAACACAATGCATATTTCAACAAACACAATACACATAGCAAATTTCTCTGCTATAGGAAAATTTCTCTAGATCAATTTGACTGGTATTATAAAGGCACTCCCAAAGTATGTTTCTAAAAACGCAACACAAAAAGTAATTTTCACTGCTATTAAAAAATTTCTCTGGATGAATTTGATTGGTATTATATATGCACTATCCAAAAAGTACATTTCACAAAACAAAATACACAAAGTAATTCTCAAATGTATTATTCAATCAATAAATGTAATATCCTCAACTATTTAACAAAGGTTCCTTGCATGTCCTCTTATTATGCGATCAATCCTATCACATCGACTACACTTTATCACCCTTTTAAACTCTTCAGTAGAAGCAATTATGTTCTTCTTTGGCCTCCCAGCTGGTCTCTTACTCAATGCAAGTAAAATCATAACATCATCAATTCAATTCGCATAAAACATTAATGATAATAGTATCATTCTCATATTTGCACAGCAACAACACTGCAAATACCAAAAATAACTTGTTAAATATAAAAATACTTCACAAGAACAACATAAAAGTCTAGAGAAATTTCTAATAATTATAATTTTCTCTAGATTATAATACCTAGCTTATAATTTTCTATGGACTCAAATAAAAGTCCAGAGAAATTTACAAACTTAAATTCACCTTCAAGATAACAAAAACAAAATTATAAAAGAATTAATGAATCTAGAGAAAATCACAGAGATATTCAATGCTAACTATTAAACACAATCATAGACAAAAATCACACAGAAGATCAGTTATCAAATTATAAGCTTCTTTGTGATTTTCACTGGACTACAAGCTTATAATTTTCTCTGTGTGATTGTGCATTATTTGACTCAAATCAGAATGCAGAGAAATTTCTCTGGAATATAAACATACAATTTTCTCTGGAATATGAACATATAATTTTCTCTGGAATACAAAGCAAAGTGTAGAAAAATGAAAAGTGCAGAATCAATGAAAAAAACAGAGCACAAAACTTAAGACAGTGTAGAAAAATAAAGCCGATCTCCAAACACGAAGAACAAAACTTATCATTGATAAACATGTAACACAGAATGAAAAATCAACTCCATTGTCAATAACAAAGAATGAAAAATCAACTTCAAAAATCAAAAAATAATTCACTAAGCTGGTTTTTCTATCACATTGATCAAAACTGAAAATAAAAACCTAATTCAAAATAAACTACAAAAACTTATTTGAAATCGGAGTCCATATATACAAATCAAATGAAAAATAAAAAACTTAAACTGATTATTAAACTTACCTGATTCAACTCTACTGGAAATTGGAGCTTCAAAACGACTTCAACTTCTACACGATCAACGAAACTCAACTACTATACGACTACAAAATTCCTATAAAATTTCCACGAAATCTGCATCATCGAAATCTCCATCGATCGCCAAGTTCATCCCAAAGTAATCTTCCACAAAAATAGTAACGTAATCTTCAGATTCCAAAATTGAAAACCACATATAATATACAAAAGGGTAAAATAGGTATTTTATCGACTAAACTAACATTCAGGGACCTTAGACACCAGAAAATATTATTGTGGATCTCTCCTCATACTAAAAGTTGTGTAGGGACCTTAGACCAATTTTCCCTTATTATTATTATTATTATTATTATTACTATTTTTTTTAACAATAGATATTGCCCCTAAATTAAAGAATTTCACCATAAATTTATTTTAGGTTCTAAAATTAATTAAAAAAACCTTCCAACAATATTTATTTTGTACTTTAAGATTCACCAACAAAATATTTGAGATTGTATAATTATTATTATTTAATTATTTACATGATCTGATTCTGTTTCTCACAACTACATTGGCATATCAAAGTTGTCATAGGAGCATTTTTATAGGTGTTTAAAATTTGTACAAAGACACTCCATTATCACCTTCATATAGTTAAAATCACAATATCAATATTTTTCTTTAAATTTAATCAAAAAATATTTTAGGAATTTCATTTTGAAAAAGAAAAGAAAAAAAAAAAAGATAGAGTGTCACATTTTTTAAGAATATCCAAAAAAAAAAATTGACTCAAAATTTTATCTGCGTCTCAACGCATTGTGGGGAGAACTAGCTATGGATTTCAAGATACAGACACGCAGAAACGCTACCATGAGAGCAGCTTTGTGATATCCAAATGTTGGATCACTTATTGATCAAAGGTGGAGATCGACTACACTAAAATCGAGTCAAATAAGAGAGAATTGATCATTGATTGGCTTCCGTGATACAAATTTAACGATTTTAAAATTTTGGTCGTCCGATCAACATACATGAGGTCTAGTTTTTTTTTTTGGCCCTTTTGTAACAAATCAACTTGTAACTATAACTTGTTCATGGAAGTTAATTACATGCTATATATTAAATATAAAATTGAATGGAACATAGAATATATAGAAAATGAACAAAAATTTGTTATAACTTATTTTTGAAAAATTCTATCAATATAATTTTTGTGTTTGATTTTTATATATGATTTACGTGTTATTTCATCTTATGTGTTCCAAGGGAGGACAGAGTGTGCTTGACACGTGACACGTCAGCATGTGCTCGAGCATACGAGCCGCAAGCATACATTGGGCTTGTGTATTCCATGCACGCCACACGCACTACATACCTCTCTCTCTCTCTCTCTCTCTCTCTCTCTCTCTCTCTCCATAATTTTTTTTTAAAAAAAAAAACTCTCTCTCTGGTAAGCACTTACTATTAATGATAAATTAAACTTTTTACTTTAAATTTTTACTCAAATCAAATTTCATTTTGATTTCTTGTATTTTAATTACAATAATTAAGTTTGTAAATTTTAATTTATATTTTAATGTGATATTCATGTCACTTTACAAAAAAAATTGAAAGCTCTAATTTTGAAACTCTAGGTGGAGTTCTAATAGTGGGACCCATCATATGATGTGATGTTTATTTTTTTTTTCGATGTCACATCACTAGAACTCAAATTAGAACTCTAGTTTTAGAGCTCTTAATCACTACTCGTCATTTTGTTATGTGAAATTTGAGTAAAAGTTAAAATATTTATACTGGGCCTCGTTTGGGAACAGACTTTTTTAATAACTTTTTGATTTTTTGACTAAAATATGATTTTAAAAAATTATTATGTTTGGGATGATTTTTTTACTTTATACGAAAAGATGTGCAAAAAGTAGAGAGAAAATAGAATCATTGACTTTTTTGTATAAGTTGTTACCTTTTTTTATTTTTTTAAGTAACTTTTTAACTTTTTGACTAAAAAAATCACTTGCCAAACAAGGCCTAAGTCTTTAGATTTTTAACCCATATTTCAATGGTCTTTGTGTTACTCCACTGTCTGAAATTGAAGAGAATGTTAGAATATGAGAAAACCAAAGTGAAAATTGAATTGAAAATAACTTGTCTCTGATTGAGCAGAGATAGGAGGTGTTGTTCGAGCTAAGGGTGTACGCGGTGCGGGTCGGTGCGGTTTGAGAGAAAAATAGAAATCGTATGACGGGTAGCAGATTGATAAAAATGTCACTAGAATTTGCCATTTTCCTTATCAAAAACAGGCGGTTCGGTTGACAAATAATGACGGATTTGCCTTGGCGATTCGGGCGGATTGGCGGTTTATAAAAAATATAATTTAAATTACAAAACTTAAATCAAAGAGTAAAAAAAAGACGAGAGATACCGTGATGTTAAGCATCTTACAAAACTTTTTTCTGATGCAGCAAGTGTAGCAACAACATGATAATATCAACGCCTATGCCATCAGTTTATTACAAGCATCTGTGGCTGCTACAATGATCAAATATAATACATAAAATTAATATCATTTAGGATTTACAATATATTGAAAATGTTTACTATTGAAAAGTATTTAGATTGAAAAGTGAGCTGATGCAAGTTTACAACATGGCCAGGAAAAAAAAAAAAAAAAAAAAAAGATTGAAAAGTAAATTGGAATCCAACTTTATTTTGGATTACTAACATCTTAAATTTCCCTCGAGCAGTAATGTAATACTATATTCTAAGGTATAGAACAACAAGCAAACTTAAGTAAAAAAGAATTTTTAGAATCTTATAAAACATGATTTAATAGCGATGCGGGTCGGTGCAGTTTGGAAGAAAAATAGAAACCGGCGGATTGATAAAAGTGTCACTAGAATTTGCCATTTTTCTTACCAAAAATCGGCGGTTTGATTGGTAAATAATAACGAATTTGCCTTGACGGTGCGGCTCGGTACGGTTTTGACGGTTTCGGCGGTTTCGACGGTATTATGCACACCCTCGAGCATTGATTGTGCAACATCGATCTTTTTACTTTTTCGTTTTTTTTTTTTAAATTAATGGTTTAGATTTTGTCTAACCGTTAATTCATTAAATATTGGATCGGATTTTGTACTTGAATCTAATATTAAAGGATTATTTGGGATGTTCCAAAGAAGTATATTTTTTGACTTTTTATAAAAAGATGTGTAAAAAAAGTAAAGAGAAGATATTGATTGATGTGCCCCAAAAAAGATAAAAAGTGTGCACTTATTTAGTCTTTTCAAACCAGGCCTAAGTTTGTAAGTGTAGACAATTAATTTATAAATAAAAAAAGAATAAATTACTAATAGGTCCTAATAGTTGGACTTAATTCCAATCAAATCTTATTGAAAATAAGTCTTAATAAAATCATCACTAAAAATAATTTTTTGTGACTATTTTTTACATATGTCGCTAAAAATTGACAATTAATGACTTTTTCATCATGGTTTTTATAATTTGTAACTAAAACTTACAATTAATGATATTTTTGAAAATTGAAAATTGAAAATTAGTAACTTTTTTTGTGATCATTTTTTAAAAAAATTGTCTTTAAAATTTATAATTAGTGATTTTTTTTTACTAAATTTTTAAATTGTCATTAAAAATTAATAATTAGTGACTTTTTTAATAGTATTTATTTAATAAAAACGTTATTAATTATCATAAATCATCCTAAAAAAAAGCTGAATAAGAATATTAAGGGTTGGTTTGGAATGATCTAAATAAGCGTATTTTTTGACTTTTTATGAAATATGAGTTGGATATGGATTGGGTTTGAACTGATGTGATAAAGAGGTGATGTGACTTAAATAAGGTAATGTGACTTAAATAAGATGGAAACTTTTTAACTTTTTAAATTTTTTAAGTTATGACAAATAAAACCTAAATGTTAGTGGTAAAGATAACAACCTTGCTGCATACACCCAGTGGGGGTCAACTCCCAGTGACGTGGGGCGCCCCCACTGGCCAATTTTTTTTTTTTTTTTTTTCTTTCTTTCCAATCCCGCAATGCCATCTGTCACTGGGGGTGGCATTTACTGGGGGTAGGAAGCATTAATCGTAAAGATAATGATAGAATGTGTAATTCTACTAACAAAAGGAATAATCTTGTTAGGAAAGCGTGTCAATCATTTGTTCGAGACCAAAAAAAAAAAAAATTCATGTACTTCTAACGATTATTTCTTATTCCAACAGTAAAATGTTGGGTTAAAAGCAAATTTGAAGTAGTTGTCAAAAATCTCTCTCATACTTGTACACACTAGTACACATCAAGTGACAAAGTAGCTATTAGTTTAAAAAAATAAATCTTTCGTTTTCCTAATCATTTTTCTTACAAAATAAATTTCCAAAGTCGGCAAGACAAACCAATTTTTAATATATATATTTTGTTACTTAATGCATGTTAAAGTGTAAAATTATATGATTATCAATATCATATCATATTAATTTATTATTATTTTTAAATGATTTATAAATAAGAATTTACAAATAAATTAATCGAATTATTAAAGTAGACGTTGTGATAGTTTGTGACATAAAATTATAAAATAAACATATCAAACTATTAAAATAAACAATGTGACGTGTTGGGCAACACAATACAATCTTCTCTCCCAACTAAGGGGAAAAAAAGGATCTTTCTATAAGAATTCTCCTACTTCTATAAATCGGACACAATTATTTAACATACTTCCTCCGTCTCAAAATAATGGTCTCTTTTGGGGAATTTAACTTTTTTTAGTAGTACAATTATTGCATTTGAAAAAAGTTGGTTTTCCAAAATTATCCTTTTGATAGTACATTTTTTGAGAATATCAATGTCATAATTGTACTTTTTATATTGTTTATTAATTTAAAAGAATGGCAAAATAGGAAATTTATATTATTTTTGTACTTGATTTTTGAAGAGGGACTAATATTTTGGGATAATGAAAAATGGAATAAGGGGCTAATATTTTGGGACGGAGGGAGTATAATACAAGACCCATCTGTATGAGAATATATTATTTGGTTCTAATTTTTTTAAAATTGATTTTTTTTTTTTCTTGTTTTTTTTTTTAATTTTTATTTTAGTAAATTTTTTTAATATTTTAAGCAAAGTTTTTAGTTTTTAGATGTACCTAATATTTTAAAAAATCAATAAATATATAAAAATACGAAAATATATTGTATTTTTATATATTTTTATATTTTTTGGTATTTAGTAATTTTTTTTAAAATTCATAAATATTATACTTTTAAATTGTATTTATATTAAGTGTATTTAACAAGTAAAAAAAATCTTAAAATGTTTTAAAAAATCACTAAAAATTTAAAAAAAATGAAAAAAAAAATTCAATTTGAAAAAAATAAAAATCAGGAAATAAAAATCAAACATTGTGTTAGGATTTTTTTTATTATAAATACTGTCATGATCATCTCATTTTCTTATCAAACTAACTTTCAACTCTTCCAAAACAAACTAACAAACACCAATATGGTAGCTTTGTTCTCTTCTGTGTTTTCAACCTTTGGGTGGCCCTTAGAGGAGGACCCCATAGGCCATGAACAACACAACAACAACACTATCTTCTACAGAGAAGCAGAAACTTCAGATCAATCTTTTCTTCACTTTCCTCCTCCTCCTAATTTGTCTCAGCCCTTAGCAAATTCAAGTGAATTCAAGCTTTCAAACGAAGTTTTTGGAGATGCAACAATGGCTAAAAAGCTTAACCATAATGCAAGCGAACGTGATCGTCGTAAGAAGATTAACAGTTTGTACTCTTCCCTCCGCTCTCTCCTTCCTGCAGCTGATCAAACGGTAACGATAATTTTTTTTAAAGCAGTGTTTAGGAGACTTATACTCCAAGAATAATGACCTTCAAAAACATTTTGTTTTTTATTTTTGTTTTGGAAATAACATTTAAGTGGTGAATTAGAAGAAAGAATTTGGCTTCTCCTCTCTTCAACTAGCCTTTCTGAAATTTTATAACAGCAGTATGTCAGGTCAATAACAAGGCTGTATATCATTACATGATCTAAAAAAAATGAATAATAAGAGAATCAAGCACTCAGATGTGGTATTTCGGAAAGACTATACAAATTTCCATGTTAGTCGGAGGAGAGAAAGTTTTGCATATGACATGATTTATTTGACCTTTTATTTAAGTGTTAGAATTTTGGCAAAGTAAGATAGTCTCAATTAATTAAGAATTTAGTTCCTCCCTAGTTTTAGTGGATTGGACTGTCTAGTTCCATCCGCAGGGCTCACCACAGGCTCCACTTTGATAATTTGCTTTGTTGGTTTTTTATGTCCCAACATGTAAAATCTATGAAAAAAATGAAATTGTAATAGTGGTAGCTATATAATTTTATCATCTTTAGCTTCAAGAAAATAGACAAGTATGATCTTGCAAATAAACTGTTAATTTTTTTTAAACACTAAGATAATAAAATCATGTGATACAATTATTAGACCAATTAATTTGAATTTTTATGACTTATCTATACAGTGGGATCTAAAATGAATAAAATAAATTATCAAAATGAGTCTGTGGAGCAGGATTCTTACCTAATGACATTCAATATCAACTAAAATAGTTTTCTTTCATAAGCCTATCAAAATCCCCCACAAAAAACAGAAGATATAATTCCCATTTGAAATCCAACACATGTTGCTGAATTTTCACTACTATATATTTTTGATTGATTACAGAAGAAGCTAAGTATCCCAACCACAGTATCACATGTACTAAAATACATACCAGAGCTACAAAGTGAATTAGAAAGACTGGTTCACAAGAAGGAAGAGCTAATTTCAAGGATTAATTCTAGGCAACAAGAAGATTTATTATCTCATATTGATATTGAAAAGAAAAGAAAATGGGCAATTGGGAGCCCTTTATCTGCTGTTTCAGCAAGTCCACTTGGAGATAGAGAATTTGTGATTCAGATTTGCACAGTTAAGCTCAATAATTGTCCACTCTCTGAGATTCTGCTAAATTTGGAGGTGGATTATGGACTACTTCTGTTGAATGCCTCCTGCTTTGAATCTTTTGGAGAAAGGGTTTTCTACAATCTCCATCTTCAGGTACTACTTTCTTTTCTTTTCTTTTTTGACAAATTATATCGGTAATTTCTGTATTTTTTCCTTTGTGTCATTTTAATTCCTATTATTTCAATTAGCTTGATTTTGAATTTTGATTTTAGATTGTGTCGATTTAGTTTAATTGATAACGCCAATTAGGGTTTTTGAAAGAAAATAGTCACTAAATTAGTTGACATTAACTCACTTGGCCTCGTTTGGGAACAGGCTATTTTAGTAACTTTTTGGCTTTTTACGAAAAGATGTGCAGAAAAGTAGAGAGGTGATGTGACTAGTTTTAGTTGGCTTTTTGACTTTTTGGCTAAAATAGTTTACGATGTGCAGAAAAGTTTACGATTTTGCCAATAAATCCATGATACATGCAACTCATGTGCACATTTTTATCGAAAAAATACTAACAACTATAACCAATTGAACCAAATTGAGACAAAATCGTAAATTCATTATCAAAATTGAGTTACTTAAAATTATAAGGACTGAAATAACATATAAGAGCCAAAATACAGAGACTACTGGTATAATTTGTCTTCTCTTTTAATGGCAAATACTTACGAGTACTATGGGATATTGTTTAATATCGAGATTGAGATGGAAAGATCTTTGTAAGTATGTAAAAAAGTTAAAAGGATTCTGAAATCAATGAAAATTGTTTTGAATTAGGTGAAAATTGTCTTGTGTTCTCACCACCCACCACCCCCCGCCTAGGCATGTTAGAAGGACCTTAATTTTATTTTGATTACTAGTTTCCAGTAACTTTAGTTTTGCAATTCAGATTCCTTATAGAAATAACCAACCAAGTAGTTTTCTTAACATGAATAAATAAAGAAATCATTTTTTTAAAATGACAATTTTTAGTTAAGCTCAAATCAATAAAATATGTTGACATGCAAACGGTCGAAAATAGATTTTACTAAACAAAATTAATTACACTATCACTAAATTAATTGTGGATTTTAAAAAAAAAAAAAATTTAAAAACTTCTTGATTATAACAAAATGGTATGCTAATGTTTTGTTTCTTGGTTTGGATATTGAATTCAACAGGTGCAAGGAAACCAAAGGGTGGAGATTGAAACGTTAAGAGAGAAACTCTTGTTCTTGTATGAAAATAGTGAAGAACTTTTTTCTTGAGTTTTTGGCCCTCGACAAATGTAATAAGAGGTTCTTGTAAATTTTTAAAATCATGCAAGAAAATGTACAAAGTATGACAATAAAGAAGACAAAATATTACTAGTTTTTATGAAAGTTCACTTTCTTAAGTCCAAGTTATAAATGCATGACCATATCTAATTGTTGGAACTTTATTTTGTTGTAAGATAAATCTTGAGAAAATTGAAAACTAAGAAGATGTTGAAATTGAAGAAAATACTAGTAATAAAATAAAACGCAAATTGTTGTTTAAGATTTTGAATTTTTAAATTTATTGGAAATCTAAAATTACCACCTAAATGGCGTTTAATTTTTAATAATCAAACATCTAAACATTGCCTAATAGAAAATAAAGATTAAAGAAGAAGGCTTGTTCATAGGTTTAATTCCTATTAAAATAACTAATGATATCAAATTTTGAATTTACATTTATTATTTACGTTCACATAACATGATTATATTGATCTCAACTGTTAGGTACACTGACCTACTGAATAATTTCTATGTTTATAATGTTTTGTAATCCAAAAATTATTATACAGGTTAGGAAGATTACGTGACTGTATGCCCATCCAATAATGTATTGTTATTCCTCTACTATTTTCTTATTTGTAGATTCATGTAATTGTTAGACTCCTTGTTATTAGTCGAAGTACGCGTAAGCTAACCCGGACACTCGGTTATCACAAAAAAAAAAAGTTGAGTACACCATCAACTTGAAATTCTTGGAAGACATAATAACTACTCATTGTAATCAATTTCTAGATGGACAAGTGTTGATGTGGCGAGTCCTAATTGGGCCACTTGGCAATATGTTATTGGGCATAATTGTAAATTAAACGAATGGGCTATTTCAGTAAACCACTATCAGTCCCTATGGCAAAAAGAGGAGGCTTCTATTTAAATCCAAAATATGTGTCAGCCTAATTTAAATTCATAAATTTTAATATATTTTAATATGAATTTATTAATAAAGACAATAAATATTAAATCTCAAAATAAATATTTTTTTCTCATGATACATCCTAATTAGTTATTCATATTCCTATTCAAATCTTTGTATCTTCTTCTTCAAGAGATCAAAGTTATTTCTTCTTTTTCATCATCCTCCCTCCAAAACTCCAATCCATCCTACCAAAACTCATCATCATTATTTTTTTATTATTTTGAAATCTTAAATCCTAAACCTTAGAAAAAAGTTTGAACAAAATCAAATAATGGATGAGAGTAATAATCAAAATAGTTTTTTGAAGCAACCCATCAAAAAAGAGGTAAGTATTCATATAAAGGGTTTCACAATTTTTGTAGAGCACCATTAATTATTTTATATATTGTTTTTTGACAAAAATTAAAGGACTTAGTAATTAAATTAACAATAACATATTATTGGAGTTGTTTTTATTTTGTCATTTAAATGGTACATTATTTGAGAACTACTCTTTCTTGTTAGTGTTGGATTCTTATGTGCTTATAAGTTTGGCTTTTACTTTTCCACGAGCATTCTTGTGGATAATTTATAATGTAAATTTTTTTTTTTTTTTTTTTTTTTGGTATTGAAAAGTTTTATAATGCTTATGTAAAAGTTTGGTTTTTTCTGTATTTATAATGCTTATGTGCTTATAAGTTTGTGTTTTATTTTCTGTATTTGAGAATTATTTTCTGTATTGAAAATATTTGAAATAATTTAATTTTTTTTAGTTTGTTTATTATTTATTATTTGGGTTTACCTTGAGGGTAATTTGAAAAAAATAACAGAGTGTAATGAGAGTAAAATAAAATTTTAAATAATCAAATAGAGTGTACTTAAAAATTGAGAGTACTTAATGATTTTTTTGGGTGTAAATAGAATCCCTCCAAAAAGAGGTGAGACATATGATTAGTCCAATTGCCAACTTTAATGGTCTCACCATTTGTATTTTTTTCTGTTAATTTTTTGTTTTTGCATTGGGCTCTCCAAAATTATTCTAATTAATCAACCTATCAACATTTAACATTTAGCATTAACGTTTAACGATCAACAACATATTTAGTACAATTTATTATAAATTAAAAAACAGATAATTAAAAAACATAAGTCAAAAGTACTCATCTCCCATCTTTCAGATAATCTTTTTTTTTTATTTAAGTTATTTCTTCTAATAAACTATAAGTAAACATTACAACAAACAATTTAACACAAAATCCCAAAATAAGAAAAATTATAAATAATTCATATAAATTGCACCAAACAATCATCACGCGTAAACATTGCAATTATCATTGGCAGTCGGATATTCTCAGCATTGGGATTGATTGGCACATAACCCAATGGGCTTTCTCAAATTCATTGACGGCCCATAAAAATGATGGGTTAATAAAAGCAACTATTCAGCCCAAGAGAGCCATTTGGCAATTCAAAATCCTTTGGCTTAAAAGGTCTTTTTCTTTTTTCTTTTTTTTTTTTAAAATAAAAAAATAAGGTAAACCTACCGTTACATTATTAATCTTTGATCTTTTTTAACGTTACGTCTTTAACGTTTGGCTCTATGATTTGTTTTTTTAGGGTATTCATTTTAAAGAGAATCTATATTATTTATAAATTGTTAATAACCGATGTACAAAAAATATATTGAAATGTGTTATATATATATATCTAAAAATATTTTGAATTGTGCAAACTTTTTTTTATATAATAATTTTAACTTTTAACCACTGAAGGCAATAGTAACAGACTTATTTAATTTTTATGAATTACCGTTTTAACTAATAAAAAAATAAAAAGTAAAAACTTACTAGACATTTTAAATAGAGATATATAATACACATCTAACTTAGTTAGAGTAGATTTACCCAAATGAAAAAAATAATAATTTTTTTTTAAAGAAGACTGCCAAGTCTTTCACAAGCCTCTGATTGAAATTTTAATTAGATCGAAATAAAATGGATTATATTTTATTAGTGCTTTATAGTCTTAAGTTGGAGCCAAGTTGGTGTACTGATTATAAAATAAAAAATATTATTCTATTATAATTTTCATATAAAATCATTCATCGGTGACACTATTGATATTAAAAATGTTGATGAATTTTTTTACTCTATCCAATTTATACATTTTATGTATGTAAATTTTTGTTAAAAAAAATCATTTCTCTTATAAAATTATATAAGCATAGACTACATTCTGAAAGCATCAAGAGACATGGTTTGATACATAAGAATCATATACATATTTAAAAGAGGAAGATATTTTTTTCCTTTTGGGTTTTGGCGTCAAGATATCCGGATTAGGTTACGCATATGTTAACTAATTTTTCTGTGGTCCAATCAAAGTTAATACAGGCCATCTACACTGCCAGAAGTAGAAAACTCACGAGATTTCTCACCATCTAATCCCAAAAATCAAAATTTGAATAATTGTGTAAGAAGCATACCTAACAACCATTTCGGACCATTCTCAAAATTAAAGATAAAAATAAAGATAATTAAGATGTGAGAGAGTAGAAGTATTCTTGTCAACAAACAATATAGGTCTGACAATGACTGGATTTGGGTAGAATCATTCTCTTCATCATGTCAACCTCTATATTCAAGAGAGAGAGAGAGAGAGTGGTGTGTGGGGCTTTAAGTCTTGTTTTTATTTTTGTTTTAGGCATTGAAGAGAGAGGGAGGGTGCATTGAATCTTGTAGAGGGAAGTCATACATCAAGCTGCACCGTTAAGGTAGATTTTATTAATTTAATTTAATGTTGCCAAAAAAATCATAATATTGTACATGTTCACTTGGACATACCTGAACCTCTCATAGGATCCATAAAATTATTGAGAACATATTCATTTTTCGGATATAATTATGTAGTGTCCTAATTTAAATATGATTGGTTAAAATAATGAAGATTAATGATTTATATTGATTATTGAGGAAACAATAAAAACTTAGAAATTAATGATTAGTGATATAGTCACGTGATATCCTTTGGGCACTGAATAATTTTTTCATAAAAATTAGGTAGGGCACGGGATCATTACAAAGGTTACGTTACTCATGGCGCCATGCTTCAATATTATTTTGAAGAACAAATTGAAAGATGCTAGAAAATGTTATTTAAATTTTTTTATACAAAATCATTCATCACAATGATGTGTCATTATCGTTTTTATATTAAGAATCATCTCAACAGCATTCTTTTTTGTTACTTCTCGTAAATATTCTTGGGCTATTGATGATTTGTTTTTAAATTTTTCTGTTTTCATAATTCAATACCTTCTTAAAGATTAAATCATGTCAGAATCTCAAGATACGTAAATATTGAAGAATAGTTTAACAATTAAGACTGCATTAGGACAACCTGATATAAGTTTGGAGATAGAAGCCTTTAGAAAAAATATTTTATGTAACAAGTATGTTACGTGACCGAATTATCGTGATGTATCTCCTATTCATAATTTATTATGTGGTAATAAGTGGGGCCAGAGTTTATTATGTGGTAAAGTGACTTTTCGAGTTTTACATTTATTACATAAATAATAAATAAAAGAATATATAGCATCAACTCAATTATATGACATACTCATTACATAAGTGTGATCTTGAGGTTCCTATGCCTAGTCTTGCGTGTCTAATTTGCAAGAAGTTATTTCAAACTCCTGAGTAATGCTCTAATAGTTTAAGGAATCAGACAATCACGTAGAGCTCACTCTAAATACATGGGATCGATCTGATTGTGTGATTATTGAGATTGTTCGAACATTGCTTCAAAAACATGCAATAATTTTTCTTATTCTATCGTTTTAAAGCATGTTGACATCAACTAAAATAATTAAAATAAGAAAAAATGAAAGAAAGAAAACCAGGTTCAATGAACTTGTTGGTGTATTCAATAGAGTTGATATAAAATTGTGACAATCTTTTGAAAATATCTCTTTAAACCAGGCTGGGATTCTCTGTATTAGCAAGGTTACTGTTTCTCTATCTCTCCACTCATAAATATATGAATTAAATTAGCAAGGTTGGGATCGTTAAGGTTAGCTATGATGCTTAGTGCACTCTCCCGCTTTGTTGATGTAATTTTTGCATGTTTTTGTGCTTTTTATCAATAAAATTTTTTTTGCTGATAAAAAATATATATATATGAATTAAATTTATTTAAAATAAAAAATGAAAAGACATATTATTATATTTTTTAACGTGTCGCTTTAAATTACTCTACATAAAGATTAAGGGATTAACTTAGTAAATGAGATGTTTTCTTACAAAGTATAAAAATGTCTGATTTGAAATTTTACTCTTGTGAGTTCACCTTTCTTTTCTTATTCTACTCCTATCACTTTTATAAAATAAAACATTAAAAAAAAAAAAAAATCCTAAATAAGTCTCCTGCTAAAGTTTTAGATGCATATTGTAACATTTCTATTGATGCATATTACTCAAAGAACTCTAATATGTAAAATCCGAAGATTATACTATGCTATTAAACATGTTATACGTATACCGTTTATATAATGCACTAGTTCACTTACTATATAAAGAACAAGACAAAATTTTCATCATTGGATGGATGAACCTAAGAAAATGAAACATAATCTAATTATTGAAGGGTGAATGTACTTGCATCATACTTGTTATGTATATCACTTGCCATTTTTACTATTTTATATTATTGGGGAATAAATAATAATATATTAACATCCTAGTGATATGAGAGTCTCTCTAGAAATATAAACAAGGCTAAGTTACCCTCTCTAAAAATATTTTATTTATATATATTTTTTATAATATTTTTCACATTTTATGTAGGTAGCAATTGATACTGTAATTTATACTTTTTCTTTTAAATTTTTTATTAATATATATATATATATATATTCACCCCACTTATACTAGAATTCTGAGTCCATCCCCGGACGTGCTATAATAGTTGGCAAGTCCTTGGCATATCAAAACTCTTGCCAAATTTTAATATTGTCAAATATTGTGCCAAATTAAGCACAAAATTTGACAATTGCTAAAATTTGGAAAAATTTCCTTTATATCTCTCATGATGAGACTCACAATTAGCATTTTTATTTAATATTGAAACTTTTAAATTATCAAATCAAATCATTAAAATAAGACCCGTAGTAAGATAGATTTATTTTGGCATGACACATGGTCCATGCGTTATGTAGCCTAGGAAATATGAGACAAATAAACATTTGATGCTTCAATTGTTGGGAAAGCAGATGCATGGATCTCTGGGGAATTAATCCTATTGTCCCTACACAATGCATGTACACCTTTTAAAAGAAAAATGGGTTTTTCTTGGTTGGTGGTTCCCTACCAAGGTCAAAAGAAAAGAAAAAACTTATGCTGGTAAATCTATCTCCTATCACTGATATTTAAAGATGGGAAATGAATTAGAGGAAAGTGAAAGTGACTGCATGGAAATAGTCCTGATGCATTGTGTTGATGGATGAGGACTGGCATATTTTTTTAATTCGATATGTAAAGACACAACTATTTGGACAAAATCTTAGAGAAAGATCGGTACAAATAAATAAATAATAATAAATAAATAAATAAAATCATATAGAATCCAGAAAAATTATACAAAAAGTTATTAGAAAATAAAGTGCGTTAACAAAATTAATTTTAAGATCAAGGGATTTGACCTACTAAATGAGGTATTCTCTTAGAAACTGAGATGTTTGGATTTTTTTTTTTTTTTTCATTTTCTATTCTTAAAAAAAAAATTATTACCCGCGTCATAATAAATTTAATTCTACTTTGTACTTTATTTTCTAACTTTTTATCATCCCAAACATTTCCATGTAACTTTAGACAGAGATAACAGATATTTAAATAAGCAATGATGCATTCAAATATGGGGTACCTAATTTTACTTTGTTCTAGATAGCCAATCATGAGGATGTATTCAACTTTGATTAATTTTGTTCTATAGTCAATATGATACAAAAGGGTTATTCTCAAGTCAAGCCTCCACTTTTATTGGGATGAGGATGAGAAGAAATAGAAACACAGTAAGTCTTGGAATTCACAGTTATTGTTCACATTTGTACCCAAAATTTGAATGTATAATGGAGATTGAATAAATGCAATGTGAAATTTATGTATAAAATGAATTTAAATTATATATTAATATTTTTAAGTAATTTTTTAAATAAAATTTTTGAATTTATAGTGTTATGAATAGACCGATAAAGTTTTGATAAAGAAATGACCCCCTATTGCCACACAAAAGTTGTCCAGATGCAAGGGTTCTGAGTCCTGCTAATCATGATTGAATTTGATTACTACACTGTTTTTAAAAATTTGTTCGCATTGTTGTCATCTCATGCACTTCTTCTATTCCGGATTCAAAATCATCAATAATTAAAAGCATATTCTAGCAAAAAAGCATGAGCATACATGTATTACATGAGCAATTGACATGTAAACAGTGATGCAATTTTGAGAGATCTTCCACGCAACAATGAGACAGTGTTTGGTGCAATTTATAGAGATTGTTTAATTTATTTATTTTTTTTGTTTGAATTTCTGTGTCAAAGTGTTTGGTACGGTTTTTATTTATAACTTATGATAAATAATTTAAATAAATTTTAAAAAATTAATTGTCTAAAAACTTTGAAGACGTGCTTTTAACTTTAATTTTTTTAACTTGACGAAAACTCCACCAAACAGGCTAAGCAATGCTAGAAATTAGAAATTTGCAGTACTTTTTTTTTTTTTTTTTTTTTTTGTTAGATTATGCATTTAGAAATTTCTTTTAGTACTTCTGTTTTTTGTTTTTTTTTGGTCAATAGCACTATTGTCCATATCACTAAAGGAGACATAATTCCTTTTGAATCACCCTCAAATTTCCACATAAATTATTTCATCTTCTTTCAAGAATGAAGAGTAATGTGACAATTTAAAAATAACACCTTCCATTAAAAGTTAAATTAGAATTTAGTTGTTGTTTTAGTTTTTTTAATTAGTAATATAGTTATTTTACTTATACGGACAGAACAAAGCACAATTTTCTTACATAGGTGTGAGACACATAAAAAAGTAAAATATATCTCATGTGAGAGGGTTATGTCCAAATTTTTGTATTGTAGCATTTATTTTTGATATATTGATCATAGGCAGTTGGTGAGCATTAATTTGGACACCTGGACAACTTATTTGACTATTATTGAGTTTGAGTTCGTTGTATACACACTTGGGAGTTGGGACCATGGTTGATAATAATGGAGGAATCTCCTTCAAGAAATCCAACCATCATGAATCTTGCGTGAATACTTGCAACTCACTCGTATTGTGCACCATCATGCATTTTTTATTTTTTTTATTTTTTTTGGGTTGTAACACTCACAATTTTTTTTTTTTTTTTTAATTGTTAGCATTTGGGAGGAGTTGAAACTCAAACCCACACACCTTGCAAGAAAATCTGGCCCTCCCATTTCATTCCTAATGTTGTGTTTAGTTGGGAGATTTGAGGAGAGATTTTGAAAGGAAAATAGAAAATGTAGGTGAAATGTGAATAAAATATATCTACATTTCACCTAGTTTTACATACATTTTCCTTTTCCCTTTCTAAACCCTTCCCTAAATCCCCAAACCAAACACAGCGTAAGAGTGGAATCCAAGACCTCCCCCTTAAAAGAGACTTGGTGACCAAAGAACTAACCAACTAAGTTAAAACTCCTTGGTTCACAATTTCAATTTAAACCGAGTATTGTTACATTATTTCCAAAATTTGATGGATTAAGAGCATCTCCAATGCACTAAACATATAATACTTGTTAGTTAAAATGCCTAGTGTGATTCACTTTTTTCAATTCCAATGCACTAGGCATATGATTAGGCATTTTGGCTCAACTCATATTCACTAGTTACATGTAGCTAGCCTTCAACGCTAGGCAAAATGTATTCAATCATTAGGATCATTTCCCTCCATCTTTGTTGTTGACGTGACATTCTATAAAATTAATAGTATTTGGATAAATAGCTAAAATAAATTATAAGGATTCTAGTGCAGAAGCAACAGCCACAGCTTCAGCTTCAGCAGTAGCTTCAACATTCCAGAACAGAGCTTCAACTGCAGTTCCATATAGTCAGTTAGGAATTGGTTAGCTAATTGTTAGGAGTTAGTTACACTGTTAGGAGTTAGTTATCTGCTTAGATCAGCAGTAGTTTACCTTCTATAAATACAGCTTGTATGTACTATCAACAATTAATGATAAGAAATGCATTTTCCTCATGGTATCAAAGCATTAAAGCTCTCACGAGCATTCTTGGGTTCTTGATTTCATTTTCTCAGTTCTTCCAAGAATCTTCAAATTTTCTCCATCATTCTTCAAAGTTCTTCAATCTTCTTCAATGGCAACCTCTACCTCCAATGCTCTTCCTTCAAATCTTAGTCTTCTCATTTCAAATCTCAGTTCTTTCATAACTGTAAAACTGGATTCTTCAAATTTCATCATTTGGAGAAGTCAATTTCTCAATATACTGCGTGCTACAGATTTGCTAGGGTTTGTTGATGGTTCTCATTCTTCTCCACCATCAACAATTACAAATGCAGATGGAACCACAGCAGTTAATCCAGAATTTCTGCAATGGAAACAAATTGATGCACATCTATTGAGTTGTCTAACAGCTACCCTCACACCTGTAATTTTCTCTTCTGTTTTACATCTTCAACATAGTGCAGAGGTTTGGCAAGTTCTGTCAAAACGATTTACTACATTGTCTCGTAGTCACATTCATCAACTGAAAAATCAATTGACTAATCTGACCAAGACTTCTCAGTCCATTGAAGAGTATCTGAGTCAGATTAAAGAGTTAGCTGATCAACTTGCTCTTGCCTCTTCTCCTGTAGATGCAGAAGATCTTGTTCTTCTTACACTGAATGGTTTACCTGAAGAATTTGATGCTTTTAAAACCACAATCCGAACCAGATCCGAAGCCATCTCTATGGAAGAACTTTCATCTCTTCTATGCTCAGAATCTATTCACATGCATTCCAAGATCAAGAACATTAATACTCATGAACCTTCAGTTGCATATGCTGCTTCTCATAGTTCTTCTCATGATTTTTCTTCTCAAGGCCGATCTTATTTCAAAGGTCACCGAGGTGGTTCTCGACATGGCTCCCGAGGACATTTTTCACCTAGAGGCCGAGGTCGACAGTCATCCAGCAGTCAACATCATCACAATTTAATTTGTCAGATATGTGGAAAACCTAATCACTCAACTCTGGAGTGTTGGCATCGATTGAATGAAAATTATTCTGTTCAAAATCAGTCACAGCAAAATCAGTCACAGTAATTTCCAAATCTGTCAAGGCAATCTTCAGCACAATCATCCTCTGGTTTTTCAAACACCAGAGCTTTTGTGGCCTCTGCTTCCTCTCCACCTCAGTATGATTCCTCTCCTTGGTATCTTGATTCTGCTGCATCTGATCATATGACTCATGATTTGTCTCAATTGAGTCTTCATCAACCATACCAAGGCACTGATCACATCACTGTTGGTAATGGTAATTCTATCCCTATTCTTAATACTGGTAAGGATCTTTTACCTACTCCACATCATACTTTTAAACTCAACAAAGTCTTGCACACTCCTATTGCTTCCAATCTTGTGTCTGTGCACAAACTTACTAAAGATAATAATTGTACAATCACTTTTGATGATTCTTCCTTCATTGTTCAGGACAAGCACACCAAGGACATCCTTCACAAGGGCCTTAATTCACATGGTTTATATCACTTTCATACATCCAAGCCCAAGCCTTTTTCTGCTGCTATTCCACCTTCTTCATTTCAGTCTCATAATGCATTCTGCAGTTCAACTACTAATAAAGTGTCTGCCACTGTTTGGCACAAGAGATTGGGGCATCCCTCATCTCTCAAGTTTAATAAGCTCAAACACTTTCTTTCTTCCACTTGTAATAAAACCAAGGATGATGATTTTACTTGTGTTCATTGTTGTGTAGCAAAGAGTCATAGATTACCTTTCAAATTGTCTAACTCTACTGTTCAAAAACCATTTTCTCTCATTCACAGTGATGTGTGGGGACCTTTTTCCCTTTCTCTTTCGGGTTATAAATACTATGTACTCTTTGTTGATGAATATAGCAAATTTACTTGGCTTTATCCGTTGTGTTACAAAAGTGAAGTATTTGATAAATTTGTAGAATTCACAGCATATGTTGGTACTCAATTTTCCACTCACTTGCAAATTTTTCGTACGGATGGGGGTACTGAGTTTGTTAATTCCTCTATGACTAAATTTTTCAATTCTCATGGTATTCTTCATCAAATTTCTTGTCCCTATACACCTCATCAGAATGGAGTCTCTGAGAGAAAACATAGACACATCACTGAGACTGCCATTGCACTGCTTCACCATTCTTCTATTCCTATTCAATATTGGTTAGATGCCATTTCTGCAGCCACTTATCTGATTAATCTCATGCCTAAGTCTAAGGCTCCTCATTCTTCTCCTTATGAATTATTGTTTCACAAAGCACCTGATTACTCTTTTATGCGTGTGTTTGGATGTCAATATTTTCCTTGGCTTAAGCCACACACTTCTCATAAACTTCTACCTAAATCTACTTTGTGTGTTTTTCTTGGTTATCATCCTTCTTACAAAGGATATAGATGTCTTGATCCTTCCTCTGGTAAGGTTTATCTATCTCGTCATGTCATCTTCCATGAAAATATTTTTCCTTTTGCTAGTATTTCTCCTCCTACTTCTCAGACCTTGTCTATGCTTCAATCCTTTTTCTGGTCTCCTTCTCCTTCTCCTTCTCCACCTATGGATCATCCCTCTGTTTCTGTTAGTTCACTGCCACCAGCTCCCATATCTCCTTCCTCTTTTTCCTCTTTACCTTCTTCAGCAGCTCCAGTGCCCGTGCAGTCCATTGTGCCTCTGCAGTCCACTGCCTTTCCTAAATCTGTCCAGTCTGCACTACCTCCCCAGTATGTTTCTTCATGGTTGGAGTAAAAACATAAGACAGTTGATAGGCAAAATAAAATATATACTTTATAGTAATATTTAGATTGGTAAAATGCCTACTACCGTTAGAGATGCTCTAAATGGGTACACATTAAAGAGTTTGAGAAATATGTGTATTCTTCAAGATCAAATTTCTAGTGAAGAGATTATCAGTAACAACTCAAGATTTTTAGAGATCTAAGATTAACGAGTTGTTTGAAATGTTCTAAATAAGTGCACTTTTTAACTTTTTATGAAATATGGGTTGGGGTTTGAAGTGATATGATAGAGAGGTGATGCGACTTAAATAAGATGATGTAACTTAAATAGGATAGTGACTTTTTGACTTTTTAGCTTTTATTAAAGATGCCAAACTTCACCTAAATATCAAAATGAGATGTTATCTATTTTTTTTTATTTTTTTATTTTCTTATTTTTAAGATGGGAGATGTTATCTAGTTAAGCTTTTGAAAAGTTGAGAGTTTTAACAATAATTTTTTTTGAATTTTATTTTATTTTATTTTTTTTGTAAATCTTAAACAACAACTTAACTAGCCTAATAATTGAATCATCTGTAAAGATTAGGTTGCAAATGTTTCCTTTCTCTCTTAAAGAGAACATGAATTAATTGGTACGTGATAAGAGATGCATAGTGAGTTTTTCAAAGTGTTTTTCCCCATGTACTGAACTAATTCTCCCAAGACACAAATCGTAAATTTTTCCAAAAGAAAAATGAAACGTTTTATTTTCATTGAAAGCACTTAAAAGTCATGTTTATTTATTATGTTAGGTTGAATGGAATTGTGAATAAAGTAGAATTGAGTGAAAAATTATTAATATGATTGTATTAAGTTGAAAATATAAAATAAATTTGTTGACTTTTTGGCTTTCGAAGGTTATTTTTGTAATTATGAGCGTGCCAGCAAGGATCAATCAGTCCTTACAGAAAATTAATTGCCAACTAATTATCAGACGATTGTGTTTTAATTCTTTCAACCTCAATGAAGAAGACTTTTACTGGTAGCTTAATTTAGGAGAATTAAGCAGATAACAATTAAATGAAGAACAATTGAAGCATTTCATTAAAATGAAAAACTTACAATGATCCAAACTCAGCCTTGTACAGGTTTACAGCAACAATCTACTTGAAACTACTCCTATGAACAAAGTGCAGTGCAGGAATTTTAAAATGCAGAAATGTAAAGAACAGGAAATGTAAAACTGGAAAGGAAATAAAGTAGAATAAGACTGGTTTTTTGGATCTGAGTCTGGGGCTTTTTTCTGGGGCCTTCTCTGCTATTTATACTTCTCAAGGATGACCATCGAACTGCATTTCCAACCGTCGAACTGCTCCTCCATAATCGCTGACCATGTTGCCTTATAATTAGCTCCACTATGCCATCACTTGCAGTTAGGCTTCCCTCCTAATTTTGAATTTGAATGTGAGTAACCGTTGAAGCCACATCACTTTGCATCTCTTTGCTGATCCAATGCTACTCAGATCTCGTAATAACCAATACTAACTACCACGTGTATGATCGTGATCGAAGACTTGAATAGTCTTCCTGTATTACCCTTATTCTGCCACGCGTCGAATTGTAATTGGCTTATACAAAATATGTAGCCAACATTACCCCCCGCACTAATATACCCAATACTTGGTGATATTAGTGGATCAAGGTCTTTTATCCACGTCTTAGAACGTGCATGGGTTTTGCATTCTTCCAGAAATGCAACCGTCATTCATCATTTGCATTAAACTCTCTTTCAATCTTTTGAACACCCCCACCACCTTAGTATTCGAACAGACTGATACATTTTTATGGCCAAATCAATTTTCTCCTCTATTGATCGAGCACACGAAGAGTCATCTGATGATGTTGTTCCTCCTCGAAAGAACCTCCATGCATTAATTAGCCACCTTTACCCACCTTTCTACATTCAAGTCATGGAAGCCTTTGCAAATTATCAACCCTTGGACTACGAACACATTGCCCTTAATCCTTTGATTCAAAAGTTTACAAATATAGACATGGGAAGTTCTTCTTCTGATTCACCCTTGGACTACGAACAAACTACCCTCAATCCTTTGATTCAGAAAGTTGCAAATATGGACATGGGAAGTTCTTCTTTACAACCCTTTGCATGGGATAAGGCTGTGGCTTCTTCTTCCTCTGGGGCTTCTGACTGAGCAAGCTGGTCGGAACCTGAGGCCTGTGATTTAAGGGAGCGAATTAACCATCACTTTGTCGAGTTCACTGATCCTTTAGAGTTTCCTTCCTATGCGCGAAGCTCGGTGGTTTATCCTTACGTGCCCATCGACCGCCGACGCAGTTTAGAGGACAATCTGCTTGTAGCATGGTACACATCCTCCATGCCTACAAAGATAGTACACGCTACCCGACACCCAAAAGAGGCACAAGGGTACAACCCATCGTTCTTAGCCCAGAATGCGAAGCTTTGCTTTTCTGACTAGCTTGATTATATTAATGCCCTTGTTCCTTCTACCCTTGCTCCTTCTCCAGAAATGGAAGCTTCCATACCTCCTCCTCCGCCAAATCCTTGCTGGACAGAGAGACTGAGGCTTGCCCTATCTGCGGATAAGGTCTTTCTTCCTTACAAGCCTCCACATTTCCCTACTCCAGCTGAGCAGAAGCAAGCCCAACTTCTGCTTGCGGCCTTCTCTCACTTGCCTTTCAATGTTCTTGAGGACGATGTTCCTCTCAAAAACCTTCGATAGGCTTGTGATATTCTGACTCGGGGTCACGTTCTCAACCCCTTCGCCTAAGCAAAGCTTCACATGTTTTTGGACCAACTCCCATTGCTTCTTCACTGGCATCGGACTTCTGTGGCCACCACTCAATCTTTGGACCAACAACTCTCATCCCTTCGAGTTCATGCCCAGTACGAAGCAGAGAACCTCATTGAAGAATTCGATAACTTCAAGAATAAAGACTCTACGTACTGGGATGACTTGGATATAGACGAGTTGGAACAAGGATTGAGAGAAACAGCGTTCAAAATAAAGGCTGAAGAACTCTTTTATGAAGTGAGAGCACATCAACTTCAGCAGCCAATCCTAGAAGAAATAGAGGATAGAATAAAGAAAGAACAGAAATTCATTGATCATAGTTGGATCAAATTTCATGATCTTGTTATTTATTCTATTCCTTACTTTTATCAACTTGAATTTGTACCTAAAGAGGGCCATTCGATGTAATTGCTTTTGCTTTAATACAACTACGACTTTTCTCTTTGTTTGGCATTGTTTGATCTTGTCTCTGTTTCTCTTTAAAAGCAAATTTAGGGCTTCGAACTGAACAATCTTATCCTTCGAATCTGGACTCAATCATTTTAAATGAAACACTAAAAAAAACCAACATGAACTTTTCCAATTTATGGAATAAAGTTGACAGTTTTGCTGATTTTCATTTAGAATCAGTGTTTCGAATTTAGCAATCTTGCCCCTTAAAGCTTGTTTTAATCATAACCAAAATATGGTCATGGTTAGTACGATCAATCAGTTTTAAATTGACCACTTTTGCTTCGAACAACAGTCCATACTTTCAAAAATATGGAAGCTCCTTTTGAGGGCTGCACTGTTTTAGTCCGAAAAGACAATCCTTTCTGTATATATAAACCAACTATTGGTTTTGATGTTTCGAACACCAATTGCCGTCCTTAAGAGGTATCAAGTTTTGCTTCGAAAGACATTACTCTCATTAAGAAACCTAAAACAGGTCTTTAATCCTTTCGAAGTAAACAAATACTTGTGAATTCATACATCCTTAGGTATGGAATGTTCTTCGAAGCCGGCTTCTCAGTTTCGAAGCCGTTGTTATTTGACTTTTGGTGCCAAAATCTGGTTTCGAAGCCAAACATTTTATTTCGAGGCTGGCATCAACATCTGGGATGTGTTTTTTCCCTCCAAAAGCATCAATATTGAAGGAAACTCTTCGTATCTGTATTTTTAGTACTTTACGAATTACACGATATATTTTCCAGACACAACGGTTTTTAAAACCCTTTTATTTTGTGTTCTGAAATCACTCGTTTCCCTATTGCACAAACCCTTTATCTCTACCGACCTTCCACTTCTCTCTACTCTCTTTCCCAACTTCGTCCTCTGAGAAAGCTTTCTATCAATGGCTTCTTCTTCATTGAAAGTACCAGTCGTAGAGCATGCAAGCCCGTCTATAACCCTGAAAAGGATCATTGAGGCAAAATGTGAAAAGTACAAGGCCGGTGAGAAAAACGCCATCGACGGACACATCTTCATCCCTCGACGTCATGAGCAACAGGACTATGTGGTTGGGTCCATCTGCAAGGAGATTCTTACTGAGCTTCGAGCGTTATATCCACATCTAAAAGACCATTGTCTCCTTTACAAAAGTGGTCTTGACTGGGGAACCTGGAGGATGAACCGCCCCCACCGATGCTGGCCCACGGTGAGACTGGAGTGGCAAGAATGGTATGATCGGCTTGTCCCTGATAGGGCTTTGGACCTTCAAGAGCTCTGCTTTCTCGATGCCCTCCAACTATCTAGGTTTACTATCTCAGAGGACCCTTTCTTAATACATGCTGCCCTTTACTTCTGGAATTCTGCCTTTAATTTCTTCCAATTTAGATATGGGATGATAGCCCCTATTGTTCTTGATATTTGTCATCTATTAGGATTGTCCCCCATTGGTACCCCCATTGGACCAGATTATCCTGACCTACCAATCCCCTTTTCCCTCCCCTCCCTTAACTCATCCAACAGTGACTTTGTCAAAGCTGAGAATAGAAGGGAGGGCCCTGTAACTGATAGGAAATTCTTTTCTTTCATACTATATTGGCTTTGCAAATTCCTTTTCTGCACTTCTTCTCAAAGAATCATGCCTGAATTTGCCCCTCTTGCCAAAGCCCTTGTCCTACAGAAAAATGTGGCCTTAGCTCCATACGTTCTAGGTCATGTATATAGAGCTTGTTCTCTTTTTTGTGAGAAACCTTTGGATGCCAATCAAGGGGATCCATTTTGCATACTTCAGCTTTGGTTTTTCGCTTATTTTGCTGAGCTACAATCTAAGTGCCTTAAATTTTTTGAGCCAAACCCTCCTACTCATGGCATGAGGCTAGCCAATGCTTCACTTTATCCTTCTACTTTTGCTTTTTGCTTCTCTTTCTTCCACTAACTTCCAGCTTCCCTTCCTTCTTACAGCTTTCGTCCTTTCGAACCCATTACTATTGGCCCATCTTGGTTGAAGAATTTTCTAAGTGATAGGTTCTGTGCTTCACCTCCTCACAAGGATATATGGGCTTCTATTCTGATCCCCAAAGAGTTATTCATTGGGACTATGAACCCCAGAGCCTACAAATACATTGCTAAGCCCTATTGTCCTGCTCAATTTGCTAGACAATTTGGCTTCTCACAAAGGGTCCTAATACCTTTCTGCAGTAACACCAATCTAAGTCTTATCAGCAGGGATTTAAAGGTTCAAAGGTCCAGACTAGAAGAGACAACTTCTAAGTTTATACAGGACTTGATCGATTTTGAATATATCCCTTTCATTCCTCAAGGTAACCTATTGAAGAGGTACCAAAACTGGTGGGTGACCAATATAGAAGTATACTTGGCCATTGTTCTTCAAGACTTATTAATGGTGCTGGATGTGCCCCAATCCAAGCCCAAAGGAGCTGGAGTTGTCACTTCTTGCACTGCTCTTACCACTTCAGTTCCTGTGCCTGCCACCACACAGTCTACTCCTGCTGCCTCCACTCCTCCTAGAGTTACTCGGGTTGCCTCGAAGAAAGGTATATACCCTTGTTTCTTCTCTTTTTGCCTTTTTTTTTATAATGCTTTTTAGTCTTATCTTTAGCTCTTCTTTTATGAAGGTGGCACGGGTGCTTCATAGGGAGACTCTCCTCAGAAGACCCAAGCTTTAAATCTTCTCAGGAGCAAACAGCAAAAGAAGAAAAGGAAACTTTTGCTCGATCCTGAAAAGGAAGCACCTGAAGTTCAAGCAACAGTAGAAGAAGAAGAAGCAGAGCAAGAGCAAGAGACACCCTTAGAAAGAAGAAAGAAAGTGACTGTCTCTTCTTCTGATTCGGTTCAAGATCCCACTCATGAGACAACTGTCAGAATAGTAGAAGAGGAACTCACTTCTGGGGAATCTGAATCCCAGATTAAAGAGAGAGAAATTAAGAAGGAGCAGGCAATACCAATATAGAGAAAAAAGAGAAGGAAGATGATTGTCACCCCTTCTGATTTGGTCGAAGACCCTATTTATGAAGCAGCTGCCAAGGCAGTAAAGCAGGAACATTTTAAGGCCATAATTGTTTTTTAGAGAGCTGAAAAAAGGCGGCAGCAACAATTGTTAAGAGATGAAGCTTCTGCTGCTGCTGCAATCCAAAGAGAAACTGCAAGGAGGCAGCATATTACTGAGCACTATTCCCTTCGTAGCTCTCCCATTGTTGCTATCACTTCTGAAACAAGTAATTCCTTTCATGCCTCTGCTCTTTTATTCTTTTGTCAAATTCTTGGTATCAAGACTTGACATTATTTTGTACTTCTACTTTTGCAGCAACAACTACTGAGCCTATTCTTCCAATAAGGAGTTTCAGTTGAAGTTAATCAATTGCAAAATGTGAAGTCTATTCAGATAACACTCTCACTTCCTAGGCCTACATTCTCCGTACCCTCCTTGAGGCCCAGTATTCCTGCTCATTTCCCTTCTGGCTTAACTCCATATCTCCTTCATTTGACTTTTGATTTATCTCAATTTAATTCTCTTTCGAGCCTTGCTTTTCCTCCTCCTCCTGAGGGAATTCCAGCTGATGCTCCTTCTCTGATGGTAGCTGATTCCCCTCTAGAGGGTGCTGGCTGCTCTCCAACTCATGGTTTATTATCTCTGCCTAGTTCCAGCCCTTCTTCCCTCGACCTATTGGTGGCTAGAACTATAGAAACTGCTGATGATGCTCCACCCATTTATCCTATCCCTATGCGGTCCTTTGTGCCTTCCATTAAAGCTCTTTCTGCACCCTTCATGTCCATGGATGAGGTAAACATCTTCGAAGCAAGACTAGCTAGTCTCTTCAACATACCTTCCACCTCTCCAATAGATAATGATGAGACTGAGCCATTAGTTCTGGCTGATTCCTTGTTAGAAATTTTTTAGAGCTCTTCCACCAGTAATAAGCCTTCTTCGCCTTTGATAGACTTGGACAGCTGCCTGGAGCTGTTGACTTCCTTTTCGAGGATCCCTTTTGAGGCCTTACAGAGGCCTATAATAAGAAATGGCTTCCTTCAATGCTGCAAAATCGTTGAGCAATCCGGCATGACTGTCTCAAGTCATTTATCTCAAGCAGCAGCCACTATTGACTTTTACATCAACATTTGCCATGCTGCCAAGGCTGCAGAGGAGAAATTGGTTAGAGACCAGAGCTTTGTTTCCACAGTACATATTGAAGTATCAGAGCTAAAGGAACAACATTCCTCTGTCTCCCACTTTCGAACTCAACTACTGGAAAAGAAAGCTCAACTTGAGGAGGAGCTATCTACAGTTAACCAAGCTTTAATCCGAACTGACACCAAGTTGTAGATTACCAATCAAGGACTGGCTGACCGAAAGTAGGAAATGACCACAGCCATCCAGTTGTTCTCATCATTTAAGAATAGAACATCTATTGTAAAAGAATAACTGAGACATTGTAATGACTTTTGGGCCAATTTATGGCAGAATGTATTCAACTCTTTATGAAAAGCAAATTCTCATTTATCATTTGAATATTCTCATGTTCTCTTACTCAACATTTATTCTATTCCTTGTGTTTCCCATATAGTTGGAAAATAAAGCTTCAAATATCTGCCATTAATCTTTTTGGAATGTACATATCCATTCAAATTTCTCAAATGGTATGCTCTAAAAGGCAGGACTCTATGAACTTGATATGGTCCTTCCCAGTTAGGTGACCATTTGCCAAACTTATGGCTTTTAATCACTATTGGGAGTATTGTCTTCCATATCAAATCACCTTCATCAAAGCCAATGTGTTTGACTTTTTTATTATAGTTTTTGGCTGCTTTCTTCTTTTGGAAAAGAATACTATTGAATACCAGAATTCTAGCTTCATCTATGCTTTCTAACTCCAAGCACATACTCTGATGGTATTGCTCGAGATCTAACTGGTCTTGGCATCTTACCCTCAAGGACTTAACATTAATTTCCACAGGTAACACTGCATCATGCCCATATACTAACGCATAAGGAGTGACTCATGTGCTTGACCTTGGAGAAGTTCTATAAGCCCACAACACATCCAGCAATAAGTTATGCCAATCTCTAGGATTGTCTTCCACAACTTTTTGTATTCCTTTTTTCAAGGACTTATTGGATGATTCAGATTGACTACTAGCTTGTGCATAATAGGGGGTGGAATTAACAAGGCTAATTCCAAACTCTACCACAAAAGACTTTACCATTTTCCCATCAAATACAGTCTCATTATCAACAGTTATAGTCTACGAGATACCAAATCTATGGATTAAATCCTTAATGAATCCAATGACCCCAGTCTGGTCTACAGCCTTGTATGGCTTAGCTTCAACCCACTTAGTGAAGTAATCAGTGGCCACTAAAATGAAACAATGATGCTTCGAAGAAGGTGGGTGTATTTTCCCCATCATATCCATGGCCCATCCTCTAAATGGCCAAGGCTTCACTACTGCATGCAGGTCAGTTATGGGCACATGCCTTATTGTGCCATGCTTTTGACATGCCTAGCAAGCTCTTGCATATTCTATGCAGTCTTTAAGGATAGTTGGCCAATAGTAGGAATGCCTTCAAAGCAACCATCTCATCTTCACACCAGGCTGATGAGCACCACAGATGCCTTCATGAACCTCAGCCATAGCTGTCAATGCTTCTTTTGGGCCTAAACATTCTAGCAATAAACCATCTCCCCCTCTTTTGTAGAGAGCATTACCATACATCATGTATTGCATAGATTGCAATTTAATTTTTCTGCTAGTCTTTGAAGATGGGCCAGCCAGATACTGCATTATTGGATGCCTCCAATCTTGTTCTTGTAAGTCATTATGATTGACTTCCAAGACCACATTCTTTTTATTTAAGGGTGGTATTAATTTCTAATATGTTGTTTGGCTTATGTCCCTTTGAGCATTATCCCTTCTCTTGAAATTCGAAACTTTCTGAGCCACATCATTAACTCTATTATTCAAGAATCTTGGGACATGAGTTACATTTGCTATTTAAAATTGAGAAAGTAGATGTAATGCAACAACATAGTATGGCGACATGCTTATACTTTGACATTTGAAAATCCCTTTCACTTGGTTAACCACCAATTGAGAATCTCCAAATATGTCAACTGCATGAACTTGTAATCCAATAAGAATTTCCAGTCCCATTATTAAGGCTTCATATTCAGCTTGATTATTGGAGCAAGTAATTTCATCCACTCTGAAACCATGCGTGGTTTCTATTCTTTGTGGTGACTTAATTATCACACCAATTCCAATTAGACCATTGGCTTTTGATCCATCGAACCACATTTGCCGTGGTTCAACACTAGCCATACCAAGTTCCATTATCTCTTGGCTTTCTGTTTGAGATGGATGGTCTGCCAAAAAATTAGCTAAAACTTGTCCATTTATTGCCTTTTGGGGAACATATTCTAAATGAAATTCTGATAAGGCTAGTATCCATTTGCCAATTCTTCCCCTCAACATAGGTCTAGATAACATATACTTAACCAAATCTGTGGTTGCAATTACTAAGACAGTTGTAGGCAAAAGATAGTATCTTAATTTCATTGCAGCAAAATACAATGCAAAGCACAGCTTTTCAACAGCTGAGTATTTACATTCACAAGAATTTAGAAACCTACTAAGGTAATAAACAGCTTGCTCCTTGCCTTCTTCATTGTCTTGGGCTAAGAAAGCTCCCAATGAATCTTCCGCTGCAGCTATGTACAACTTCAAGGGCTTATCACCCTTTGGTGGCATTAGCACTGGAGGGTTGGCCAAGTAGGCTTTGATTCCTTCAAAAGCAATTTGATGCTCTGCTGTCCACACAAATTCCTCTTCATCTTTTAGCCTTAACAAGGAAGAAAATACTTTAGTTTTCCCTGCAGTATTAGAAATGAATCTTCAAAGAAAATTAACCTGTCCAATAACTTTTGTAATTTTTTCTTACTTGATGGAGGTCTGGTTTCAATGATGGCTTTGGCTTTATTCTGGTCAATCTGTATTCCTATCTTGTGTACTACATAGCGCAAGAAGTCTCCAGATGATACGCCAAAAGCACACTTAAGAGGATTGAATTTCAGCTTGAACTTTCTCATTCTTTCAAAAGTTGCTTCTAAGTGAAACAGATGCTACTCCATGGATTGGGATTTCACCACAATGTCATCAATATAATACTCTAAATATCCTCCAATGAGGTCATGAAAGATAATGTTCATAGCCCTCTAATATGTAGCCCCAGGATTCTTCAGGCCAAATGGCATTTTAACCCATTCGAAGGTGTCAATATTTCTAGGACATTTGAATGCTGTCTTGTGAACATCCTCCTCTGCAATGCAGATCTGGTTATAACCAGAGTGCCCATCCATCATTGATAAAATTCGATGCCCTGCTGAACTGTCTACCAACAAATCTACCATAAGCATAGGATACTCATCTTTTGGAGTTGCTAGATTTAAGTTTCTGAAATCAATACATACCCTCATTTTACCATTTTTCTTAACTACAGGCACAATATTGGATAGCCATTCAACATACCTAGTTGTCCTGATAAAACCTGCCTTGAGTAGTCTAAGAATTTTCTCTTTAACTATCTGAATCATTTCTGGACTCATTCTTCTTGGTTTTTGCTTGTATGGCTTGAAATTAGGCCTCATAGGGAGCCTATGTTCTACTAATGACCTATCCAATCCTGGTAGTTCATTATAAGACCATGCAAAACAATCTTTATATTTCTTCAAAACAACCAACAACTGGTTCCTGTCAAGAGCATTTAACCAAGCACTTATATAGTTGGGCTGTTGTATAGAACCTTCCCCTAAATTTACTTCTTCTAAGGAGTCTTGTATCTGAGAACTTACTGAAGCTCCTTCTTTGATTCCTTCTGCCTTCGAAGCAATCTCCTTGCTTTGTTCTACTCCCAGGTTCTTTGATTCAACATCTTTACCCTCCTCCTCATAGACAAAGTTTGGCCATAAGGCTTCTTCTTCCTGTATCTCCTGGACTTTTGTTTCAATGTCCAATGCACAGTATTTATCAAGGGCCAAAACTCTGGCCTGTTGCTGCTCCTGCTTGCAGCCAATTATCATAGCTTCTTTCTCTTGCTCTTGCACTTTCTGGATTATTGATTTTGCATCCAATATTGAGAACTTAATTAGAGCCAAAGACTTGGCTTCTTGGGCTTCATTTCTTTGCCTACAACCAGGCATCATTGTCATCCTTAACGACAACCTCTTCATCAGCACTCTCCTGGACTAAGTGTTTCAGGTGTGTCACTTCATCATCAACCGTCACTTCGGCTGAGCCATCAGGTTTTCTCAGTATACTGAATGGTGTCACTCCCTCAATATACAATTTGGCCTCTGCGAAGTCTGCACAGGCTATGAAGCGTTGAGGATCTGCATCAATTTCCTCTGTCTCTCTATTGCCCAAGGCCATCATTATTTTCTGATGCAAAGAGGAAAGCACACACTTGTTAGTGTGAATCCAATCTATACCAAGTAAAGCATTGTACTTAGCATTGTACTTAGCATTGCTGTCGATAACGAAGAATGTCGTTATGCAGTCCCTGGTTTCCACACTCAGGTGGATGGGCAGAATTCCCTGAGCCATCTGTTTGTCTCCAGCGAAGCCAACAATGGTTGTGCTGGTTGGGATTAACCTGGGGTTCCTTTTCCCTAGTTTCTTCAAGGAAGATTTCGGTAGTAAGTTCACTGCTGCCCCATTATCCACCAAGACTCGGTTCAATTGTATCCCATCGAAGAAGGCCTTGATATACAAAGGCTTGACATGCTGTGTCATAGAGTTCGAGGGATACTCAAAAGGATATGAGAGGTTAATACTCACATCTTCTTCACTCTCGTAGTCAGTTTCTATTGGGGTAGCCATTCCGGATTCATCTTGCACCACACTCACTTGTGAGTCTTCACTAGAGACTGGAATTGGGTCAATTTCTTGACCCTCTTGGTTCTCATCTCTAGCTTGGAATTCATGCGGTAGTATGTGTACCATATTCACTGATACTGGAGGAAACGAGCCAAATTGGATGGCTGGCTGTGCCTGTTTCTCCTCTTGGCCACCTTGTTCAATTACTTCAGAAGCATCTTCCATGCTACATTCTGGCACTTCATTACTAACAAACTCCTTCGAATGGTCTTTTTTGACTGGCTTTTCAACCAAAAACGTCTGTTCAACCCTGAAGGCTTCGAACATTTCTTCCTCAACCATTTCTTTCCTTTGGCCTAGGCCAACTTCTTCTTCTGTCTCGTTATCACTCTCCATCAAAGCCTTCTCCAATCCTGCTAGACTGGACTTCTCTCTGGCTTTTAGTTCAGAGTGAACTTTGGCCAATTATTCTCTGCTACAACCCATTTTGTCTTATAGAGTTGGTTTTGGAGTATGGTCTGACTTTAGATTCTTCTTTCCTTCTGTCTAGACCAATGAAGAGATTTCTCCACTTTCTTTTAGGTCTTTCTGGTACTGAGTGTACCTACGCTGAATCTTCCTCCTTTGTGATTTAGAAATTACGGGGACCATATCTGGTTCCTTTGTTTTTGGGTGTTTAAGCAATACCCAATTGTTTGGAGCCACCAAAGGAGGTTTAACCATCCTACCTTAGTTTCCAACAACATCTCTTTGGGTAGACACTTCCCTAGGTTTGCTCTGTATCACAAACCAATCTGGAACTCCAGGTACCCACGAACTTACTGGCTCAGCTGTTGAACTGTTTCTTTCCTCCTTCGAAGCCATTTTCGAAGCTGGCTGTGAAGGCCACTGCTTGGCCCTGACTTCATGTTTTGGGCCTAACTCAGGCCTTTAATGAAGGTAGCCATTTTCTGTCCTGCGTGAGGCTGGTCTAGGAGGCCAATCTCTGGCTTTGATCCCATAAACTGAACCCTTCTCCAATCTCCTTGCAGGATGACTACTCTCCATTCTGTAATAATTAGGTGGCCTGGACTCATATTAAGGCCTCTTGCCTTTAGAATGCATTCTATCGGCTGTTGGCTCAACCATTAGTGGCTGCTGCCTAGCACTAGTTGGGTATGGCCTTTTGTTATAAGCATTGGTTGGTTTAGGACGCCTCTGCACGTCCTTGTAATACTGTTTCCCATCAATTGGAAGACCTTCCAACCACTTGTAGCTCAGTCTGCACCTGGGACACATCCTTTGCATTACAGCTGCCTCTAAAGAATCGTCATCCAGTGCTTCTTCATCAGAGTCTTCCCTCTGGTGTGAGAAACCTTGTCCAATAGCGGGTAGGTTTCCAATGTCTTTCTTGATAGTTGTCTGGTTGGCAACATACATCTGCACATTGACTTCTTCCAATTCTTTTAAGGACAAGTTCTGGAAGTCTGGCATAATGACATTGGCTGCCACCTCTCTAATTTCTGGAAATGGATTACTGTCAATCACTATGGCTTTATCTGCTTTAGCTGAGAATTTTAAACTTCCTTTCCAAATTTGTTCTTGGATCCTGTCTCGAAAAATAATATAGTTTTTAGTCGAGTGAGACCAAGAATTATGCCATTTACAATAAAATTTTCCTTTAAGTTCATCTGGAGATGGAATTTTGACTCCTTTTAGTAACTTAAGGAAGTTGGCCGCAAGCAAATGATCAAAAATGTCATATGCCTTAGTTAAATCGAAAGAGTATTTCCTATGAAGGTCTTTCTTTTTAAACTGCTGGTCAATTGTTGTATCCTTATGAATTAATGCCTCACAGATCACAGGTTCTTTCCCCACAATCTCTGCTGCATCAATCTCATAATTAGGATCTCTATAATATGTCTTGTACGATGCATTATTTCGATCTTGTTCTTCCTCTAGTAATGCTTCATACCTAGACACCTCATAAGTTAATTCCACTAAGTCTCTGAACTCAGTTGAGTCAAACTTCTTTCGAAGCCTAAACTTTAAGCCATTTTGAGCCAATCTCACGAATTCTGGCTCTGGTAGGATGACTCTACATTTGTTTCGTGCTCTTTTAAATATGGAAATAAACTGAGTAGCCTTCTCATCAGGCCTTTGACTCAATCTTGCCAAGTCTGCCATGGAAACCTCTGGCTCCGATTGGAAGAATTGGGCATGAAATGCCTCTTCCATTTGTTGCCAAGTTTGGATAGAGCCAGGTGTAAGGTTAATATACCATACAAATGCTCCCCCAGTTAGTGAATTTGGGAATAATCTTAACTTCATATAGTCATTATTAGTAAATTTACCGCATTGAGCAGCAAACCTAGCAATATGCTCCACTGTTGACTAGTTTCCATTCCCATAAAAAATGGCAAAATCTGGTATCCTGAAACCTCTTGGATATTCATGTACCCTATCTATCCATTCTGGGTACGGTTTCCTGTACACAGGAATCTAGACCTCCCGAGCCATCGGTCCACACATCTCTCTAACAATATCAGCAATTTGGTCCCTAGGGACCATATTTTGTGCCTGCTGAACCACTACTGGAGGGACAAACACAGGGTTTGGTGGACAACCTTGTGCCTGGGGTCCTTTTGGTCCATAAGGTGGTATATTTGGGACTGGTTGTCCCTGTGGTGCCGGTTGCTGTTGGGGGTGTGGGTAACCCCTTTGAGCCTGTCCTGCGAAAGGACCTGCGAAAGGTGCTGGAACTGGTGTTGTATCTCTTCCATTTGTAGGAAAACCTTCCAACCCCCTGGGTATAAATTCGAACAAGGGATCAGTGAACCCCCTCATGCCGGGTATGGCTTCAAACATGGGATTTGGAGCCATTCTTATGCCATTTTCTTGTACTAGGCCGGATCCACCAATTTGCATGGCTTCACTGTTAAATACTGAGGCATTTTGATCTACTATAGGCCTCAAAATAGGTTCGTACCAAGACTGAGGTGATGGTCTTTCATAGTTTTGATTACTAGTTTGACTATTAGAATGTCCATTAATTTGCATAGACTGTTTATCTCTAGCCAATCTTTGCTGAGGGACATTTGAAACTTCCTCCATGTGTCTTGCGTTTGTTAATTGGTGGTTATTCATTCGATCCAAAAAGGATGTTGCCTACCTTTTCATCGTGTTCATTAACTGCTGTCCCATGGCATCTACTAGGCCACCCCATGGATTTATTGGCTGAGTAGATGGAACAGTGGATGGTCCAATTCCTTGGTCTCGTCTAATATTATGAACATGTGGTACTTGTTCCGAAGTGTTGGTCTGTTCGACCATAGGTTCTGGTAGAATTGGTGTCTCCGCAAGATGTGTTATCACATTATCCTCTGGATTGGGTATTTTTACCTCTCTTTCTACGCCTTCTTCCAGGCGTTCATTTTCTCCTTGTCTCTTACGTCTAGCCATTTCAATTAGTCCCACTGGGCGTGCCAAAATTATATGTTGGCTTTTTGGCTTTCGAAGGTTACTTTTGTAATTATGAGCGTGCCAGCAAGGATCAATCAGTCCTTACAGAAAATTAATTGCCAACCAATTATCAGACGATTGTGTTTTAGTTCTTTCAGCCTCAATGAAGAAAACTTTTACTGGTGGCTTGATTTAGGAGAATTAAGCAAATAACAATTAAATGAAGAACAATTGAAGTATTTCATTAAAATGAAAAACTTACAATGATCCAAACTCAGCCTCGTAGAGGTTTACAACAACAATCTACTTGAAACTACTCCTATGAACGAAGTGCAGTACAGGAATTTTAAAGTACAGAAATATAAAGAACAGGAAATGTAAAACTAGAAAGGAAATAAAGTAAAATAAGACTGGTTTTTTGGATCTGAGTCTGGGGCTTTTTTCTGGGGCCTTTTCTGCTATTTATACTTCTCAAGGATGACCATCGAACTGTATTTCCAACCGTCAAACTGCTCCTCCATGATCGCTGACCATGTTGCCTTATAATTAGCTCCACTATGCCATCACTTACAGTTAGACTTCCCTCCTAATTTTGAATTTAAATGTGAGTAACCGTTGAAGCCACATCACTTTGCATCTCTTTACTGATCCAATGCTACTCAGATCTCGTAATAACCAATACTAATTACCACGTGTACGATCATGATCGAAGACTTGAATAATTTTCATGTATTGTCCTTATTCTGCCACGCATCGAATTATAATTGACTTATACAAAATATGTAGCCAACAAAATTATATTTATTTCTACACTACTATTAGTTGCTTTGTTCATACCATGTGACCAAAACAATTTGCCAAAGAAAAGCAAAAATAAAAAAACCGTGGGAGGAGTTGAGGCGCTACCAGGAAAAGAGGGAGAAAGAGGGAAAGGGCTGATCACACAATTTTATTTTAGTTTTTTTTCTTACAAAACACATTAAAGTGGACCCTATTATTTCTCAACACACCTTTTAATATATCCACTACACTAACAATTCCTTACACAAAATTATATCATAACCTAAACAATTTTAACATTTTCATTGATATAAGCATCAATGCTACCAAAAAAAAAAAAAAAAAATCAAATAACTAAAATTCTATTCAAAATTTTAAGTTTAAGGCCAAGACTCACTTAAGAGGTGACCGTATAAGGGGTTGGCCTTGTGCGTTTAACTTGAGGATTGGAGTATGTTCTTTTAGGAAATAGGGTTACCGCTATGCTAAAAAAGCACAGCAATGACTGTGGTATTTCTATTTAAAGTGTATTACGGTCTTATTTTTATGATCCAAACCGTTAATTTTGTAGGGTTTGTTAAGTACTTCATGCCTACCAAAAATCATATTAATCGGATATTAACAACTATATAATCAATAACCAAAAAAATAAATAAATAATTTTTCTTTTGAGAAATAGCACAAAAAATATGCAATTCGATCATATAGTTATTGATATCTAATTAATACGATTTTTGGCTGACATGAATTACTCAACAAACCCTACAAAATAAACTGTTTGCATTATAAAAATAAAGTCATAATACACCTCAAATGAAGGCACCACAGTCACTGCTGTGCTTTTAACACAGCAGTGACCCCATTTCCATTCTTTTAAGGTCTCAAATTTAATACTCACTAGTCCCAATAAGCACTCTAATGGGGGTGTTTGTTTAAGCTTTTTTTAGCCAACTTATAACTTTTAGCTTTTGAAAAATTATTTTAAACTGTTTGGTTAAACTTATTTCAAATAACTTCTGATTGTAACAACATATTTTAACTAAAAAAAGCTAATTCTGATAAACTGTTCACCCCTTACTTCTGATTATAAGTTTCTGCTGTGGACATATTAATTTACAGTTATACTCTTAAATTTTTTTTTTTTTTTTTTTTTTTAAAAGAAAAAAATCCAAATGGACTATAAATTATTATTATTATTTTTTATGAGAAATGTGGACAAGTAACGAACAATAAAAAATAAAAGTTAATTGAAAAAGCTACTTCACAGCTTATTTAACAAACACTACTCAGTAACTTAAATCTATAATCCAACAGCTACACCAAACAAATTAACAGCTTCTAATTAAAGTCATAATCTATAATCTATTAATCTATAATCTATAATCTATTTAACAGTTATACCAAACAAGGCCAATAAGCTCTTTGAAGTTAGTCCATACAGGATGTTTACTCTGACTTTAAATGAGGCTTCCATAAATGAGAGGTGAAATTGGAGACTCAAAACGCGCATAAGTTAGTAGGGATGGCAATTTGAAACCGGCCCGACGGGGATCCCCGATCCCGACCCCGATTTAAGCGGGTTTTCCCCGAAAAATACCCCCGCGGGGACGGGGATGGTATTTAAAATTTAATCCCCGAACAGATTCGGGCCGGGGACGGGGATCAGTGTTCAAGCCCCGGCCCGTCCCCGGCCCCGGCCCCGGCCCCGTTCCCCTGCCCGGTTTTTCCCCGGAATGAATTTACTAATTTACCCCCTATATATATATACACAACACATACACACATACTACAATTTCCCCGGTTTTGTGTTCCAGTCCAGCCCCGTCTCTCCCTCTCTCTCTTCGCTCTACTCTCTCTCTCACTCTCACCACCGTCGCGAGTCGCGACCCAGTCACGCCGATCGTCCTCTTCAGCCACAGCCTCCCACCTCCTCCTCCCACCCACCACAGACGGACCGTGGTTTGATCGATCGATCGATCTGAAGATGGTGATGGACAGACCGTGGTTCGATCGATCTGAAGCTACCACCGCCGGCTTCTCTCGTCTCACCGTCAGCTCCCTCACCGCCGCCTTCTTCTCTCCACACGGTATCTCTCTCTCTCTCTCACAGATCTGCTCTCTCTCTCTCAGATCTGTTCTTGATGTTGCTTTCAGATCTGTTCTTGATGGTGATGAAATCTGTTCTTGTTGTTGATTTTTTTTTTGATGTTCTTGATGGTAATGTTCTTGATGTTGATTTTTTTTTTTTTTTTTTTTTGATGTTGATGTTGTTTTTTTGGCCGGGGATTTTCGGGGTCGGGGAAACCCGATCCCCGTTCGGGGGCGGGGGTGGGGGTGGGGGTTGGTTCCCCGTCGGGGATGGGGACGGGGACGGGGGGGAGTTCTGCCATCGGGGATCGGGGACGGGGAGGGTGATCCCCGGCCCCGCCCCGCCCCGTTGCCATTCCTATAAGTTAGTCAGACACCCGATTATAAAAATAAAAAATAATAATAAAAACTTCAAATATGCATCATTAATCTACAATGCATAATAAATTTCTAATTTTTTTTTTTGATCCCATAGAATTTTTGGTAAGCAAAAGAAATTTTAACCAACTTTTGTTATTTTCTTCTAATTTTTCTATTTTTGTCAATGATTTATCTTGAAAATGTCCATACAAGTATAGCCACCTCTATTGTGGAAAACCAACGTTTTTGGTTCATAAAAGAAATTTTAAGGCAATTTTCAGAGTTTAAGTGAAATTACGTAGAAACTTCTTTTCCTATCAAGATTACCAAAATATCCCTGGTACGATGTATCCAGCCCAAATTCCTAAACTTACGTTTGTCTTCGTGGTTGGCTGCTGACGTGTCATTTTGACGTTACCAAAAAGTAGACTCGTAACGGCAAAGTCACGTGCTCACTTACCTCCGTCTTTATTTAGGCCTCGTTTGGATGTGGTGTTTTTTAGTGATTTTTTTTACTTTTAAATAAATTATAAATAATTTTTTCTTTAAATACTAATTATTCCTTTATATTTTAAAAATCATATCCCCCTCTTTAAAATTTATAATCGTACGAAAAATGATTCATGTCATTAATGAATCATTAAATCAATTAATTATTTTTAATGATATTATAAATATATTTCAATTAACAGTTTTGATAATTTTATTCTTATATAAAACAATAATAAAAAATTTTATTTTGCTAGCTTTGTTAAACAACAAAGTCTAACAAAAAAGTATTTGTACATTTCAAAATTATATGGAACAATTTATATTTTAACTAATTTCAAAAAGTACATTTATAATTTACCCTTACCTTTTCATGAGTCAAAAAAAGCAAATATGTTCGAGAGTAATTTTTTTAATTATATAAAAATATATAAATAACTGGTGTGTAAAATTTGTTTTTTAATAATGCTATTCAAATTCAAAAAAAAAAAAATATTCGGTTTTTAAGCGCAATGATCAATCAACCAATTGCTCACATATGTTATTTATCTCTCTCTTAGGCCCCGTTTGTTTTCAAAGGTAGAATAGAGGAAATTCATAGTGAAGGAATTAATAGTAAGGGGGTTGTTAGTGAGGGAATTGATAATGAGAGGATTAAGTAAAATTGTGTTTGTTTTGATGATAGTTGTTAGTGTAGAAATTGTTAAATTATTTTTATATAAAATAATAAAAAAAATATTAAACATTAATGTTTTAAAAAAAATTCTCAATATGTAAAAAATTAAAAAATTTCTAATCCCCTCATTATTTTTCTAATACCACCTTAACTTCCTTTATCCCAATCCCTCTTCCAACCTCCATCTTAATCCTCTCATCCATCCTAATCCCTTCCCCAACTCCGCAAACAAACACAACACTAAATAACTCCACCTCCATCTTAATCTCCTTCCATCCATTACACCCCCAAACAAACGGGGCCTTCGATTCTCTAATTATCTATCTATTATCTCATTTACATATCAGTTTAGAAAGTGGGTTTAAAAAGTAAGCTTGTATATTATTTTTTTTTATTTTTAGAGACTCTTTTTTAACTTTTTGATTTTTTTTAATTAAAAAACAAAAAACCATATTGGCAAACGACCCCTTATGTGGTGTGCGCATACCATCCCCTCTTCCCTATCATCCTTTACATACATATATATATACATATGTTTCTGTATCAATCTAAATCAATATCTATCTATATATCTAACTACATATATATATTTGTTTGTAAAACTCTCATTTGACTAGCAAGCCTTTTGTGATCAGCTGCTGTGGAGGGGTTTGGCTGAATCTTGTTTCGATGATACTAAGATGGAGGAAGATGAATACTTATGAATTTGATCAACGGTCACCATCATCATCATCATCGTTTAGTATTACCAACACAATCTTTCTCAACTGTTCGTCGCCGCAGAGGTTGATGTTCAGCTTGAGGTCCCTCATGGTTATGGCGGTTTTAACGGTGTCCCTTCTCGTGTTGCCGGTGGTGCTGCCTCCTCTTCCTCCACCACCGTTGATGCTCCTCCTCATCCCGGTCTTTATCATGGCGGTCTTGATTCTCTTGGCCTTTACTCCTTCCCAAGTTCCTAATGTCGCGATCACTTCTGTCTGATACCAGAGTTTTAAATATCAGCCGATGTGTATATTGATATTCCTTGACATATCTGTTGATGATGTTGTTGTCTCATATTGGCCGATATATGACTGATACTGGTTATGACAAACAAAAGAAAAAGGTTGAGAGTTCGTGCTCGGGAGGGATCATGGATTTCAATTTACTTTCTCGCTCTAGATAGTTTCACTCTGATCGGATCCATGGCTGCAAGTTTTGTATGTGAACCTCTTCTCTCTCTTGCTCTATATTCTGATCCACTGCTCCTCCAAGTAGTGTATGTGAATGGATATGTTAATTGTTTTGTTTTTTGGTTTTTTGTTTTGTTTTTGTGTACATTTCATGTTTTACATGTGCAGAAAATCTAGGGTTTTGTTGTTGGAGTTGGAACATATAATCAATAAGTTGTTTTTAATTTCTAATGCAGTTATATCAAAAGAATGGGCATGTCTCTTATATTTGAAGCACACATATGACACAACATTCTTTATGATTATTCAGGATCAGAGAAAAGAATTATATGTAAAAAATGTTAAATAATCAGAGGGGAGACTCTAAAATTCCAAATGAAATTAAAAATTCTAATGTCATTATTCATGCAACTCTTTTGGTAAATTTGACTTTTGATATCAATATTTATCGATAGATCAATTCCCGATATTCATAGTTGGAAAGGAAAGATCAATGTCAATCAGGATGGATTTCAAAAAAGGTGAGTAAAGAATTCAACTCTACGTTCATTGTATCCTTCTTCTAAATTCCCTTGCAGCCAATCATTTGACCGGACTCTTTTGAAAAGACTATCATTTTAATGTTGGTATTTACAAATCGCACTTTCAGTTTTTTTTTTTTTTTTTGGAAGTCAGCTGGTCAGGGAGGGCCGATAAAAGTTTCTAATTCTTTACCAGGATCTAGGTAGATGTCATAGGTCGAGATTAGAGAAAGAATAAGGGCGATTGCAGAACTCAAACAATGATAAAATGAAGGATTTCGAGTAGCTTGTCCTCTTTGCTATCTCTCAATAGTAAACTAGTTGCTTAGCTTTCTAACAAAGCAAGTAGATAGCGCCTCTCTTCCCTATTCAAGCCAACAGTTCACAAAAGGGGCACAAGCCAAGCAAGTGTTAGGGTTGTAAACATAAACGTGTCGATATATGATATGTATTCTGAACCTTTATTTAAAATCAATACTGAAAAGTTATTTGTTTCGCAATAATTCTTTGAATTTAAGATAAGAGTAAATATTAGACTTGGTTAAATTTGGGCGACATATAGTTTTAAGGCCTTTTTTGAGTTTGATTGAGGACAAATTTTTGGTGTAACCATCATTTGATTAAGGACAATTTTTTGGTGTAACCATCATTAGCTCTCCTGAGAGTTTAAATCTGATTCACTATCAAAAAGTACTAATACCCACCAACTTGATGCATCTGATGTGGAATGGTGTATTAGAAATACTTGCTTTTTTGGGTTTTCCTTTCTTTGCTTATCACTCCACTTTGTCCTTAATTTTGAAAACTTTGAAAAAGAAAACAAAAAAATTAATAATAATAGGAGAGAAGAGCGCAAAGAATATTGGGTTGGAGAGAGGAGAAATATGGGCAGTCAAGGAGAGGGGGGGCGGCATACGGCCTTGCGAGAGGAAAGACACATGGGAGTTGTCCTTTTTATTTTGTTCTCTATATATCTTTAAAGACATGGGTGATTATTGGGCATCTTGGCCACATGCTACTCTATGTTATTATGATAGGTAAAAAAAAAAATAGGAGCGCCTGTGTTGTTGGGGGGCTGAATGGCTGAATGCCTGATTGTCTGTGCTGGTATGTCCTAGTTGAATGGCTGCTTGAATGTCTGAGTTGGTCTATGTTTTTTTTGTTGTTGTGTTGGTTAGTTTGTCTTCTTGTTGATCTCTCACCAATTTTGGGGGTGTTAGCAAATGATAGAATGGATTTTGTGATGCCAATTTAGTTGAGATGACTTAACTCATTGTGATGCTTATGCATTCCCCTTTTCTTTATTGATGTAATTTGCTTTGTACTTTTTATTTATTTATTCCATCAATGAAGTCTCTTTTTTGCCGATCAAAAAAAAATGATACGTAAAAAAGAAAAAAAAGAATATTTTGATTTTGTATTAGGTAATTGAGAAATATAAAAAGACATGATGAATGATAATTAGTGAAAGAATATAGACACGTAATATTTTAAGAGTACCTAATAAATTTTACAACATAACTAGGGTGCATACATGGTGGTTTGTATGTATATATGTTATATATATTTATATTATTTATCGTATTATTATATAAAGTCAACAATTAAATTGATATGAGAATTATCTTAAAAGATATAAATAATTTAAAGTGTTTAATCCAATTGTTTCAGAACCAGTTATTCTGTAATCTCTAATTTATAATACGATTTTATTAATGTGTGTCCTTAAAAATATATGTTAAGAAATTGGTTAATTAAACTAACCTCTTGTTTAGTAAACACAAATGGGACTAAACCAACCTTTTTTTGAGATACTTCTCTCTCTCTCTCTATCTCTCTCTCTCTCTCTCTTAATTAAAGTCTCTCTTTAAATTCTAGAGTTTTCTCTTGCTGTCGTGGTAGGGAAGTAGGGGGCGGTGGCATCCGATTCCCTCTTCCTTTCTTTTTCTTTCAGTCTACATGAGTGATTTATTTTTTTTTATAAGATCTAGTCTTTTGCCCTCTGATCTGAGATTTTCTACCATTTAGGCTTCTACTACCTCCGTAGTCTACAAATCTAAGGCCGATACCAAAGTTGCTTGCCGGTCCTACGCCACGGGTTGTGTAAATCTGGTTTTTGATGATTTTTTTAGTGTTTTTGTATTTTGCTTTATTATTTTTTCCCTCCTTTGTGGAGGCTTTTCTTCCTCTTCCATGGAGGTTTAGATTTGTCTTTGTTATTGGTGGCCGCAGTATATTGCAAGTATGGTTGTTGGTTGATGGCCGCAGTATATTATGGTTATAGTTGTTGGTTTATGGTCGCAGTGTATTACAGGCTATGGTTGTTGAGTGTTCGAATATTCGGATTTGAAATACTTAATCTTGACTGTAATGCCTTCTAAAGTTGGGATAGTCATTCTTGATGTATTTGATCCTATGAAATCTAACTTTGCAAAAAAAAAAAACTAACATCTTAAAATAAAATATAAAAAAAATACAAAAAGTCTCATAATTTTAACATAATTATATTGAACTCTTTTGATATTTTAATTCATATAATACTTAACTTAATTTTTATTAAAAATTTATTAATTATATAGATGAAAAAATAATTTTGTCATCTCTTTTACACGAAAATGTATATTTTATATTATTTATTTTTGTATTTTAGCAACATATGCAATAGTTTTGGTCCATTTAATCTTATTGAAAGTGAAATCAGTGTAATTATATTAAAATTATAAGACTTATTATATTTATTTATTTTTAGAACTCAAGAAAGGTCAGTATGATTTACCCAAAGAAATTTAAAAGAATTATACATATTGCATAAAATTAAGCACCATTAAACTACTGTATATAAACTTTTAAACTTACTTAATATGTACTAGGAAACCTGTTTTTTTTTTTTTAACCGATAAAAGAAAACTTATTTATTACTACAATGTAGAACAAAGGTACAATCAACAAAAAATAGGGGTGGCAAAGATTATCATAACTCTCAAATTAATCCCAACTAGATTAGCACCAGAGAGAGAGTCTCAATCATATGCTAGCATACCACCAAATTGGTAAGAAACCAACCATAGGAGAATTCCGTAGAGGGGCTGTTTGGACTTGTGAGGTCTATCATAAGTTCCGTTTTGATTATTTGAACTTTTTTTTTGTTGGTTGATTCGATAACTCCGACTTATTTAATTTATTGTTTTTCTCATAAAAAAAAATGTATATTTATTTTTTTAAATATAATTATAGTCTATTTTTTGTATAAAAATAATAAATTGAATAATTTATAATTATCAGAAACTTAATTTTTTTTATGAATAAAATATACAAAATATATAACAAAATTAACGATTGAAGTTATCAAAAGGGTAAACTACCAATAGGTCCAAATAATTAGACTTAATTCCCATCAAGTCCTATTGAAAATAAGTCTTGGTAAAATTGTCGCTAAAAATATTTTTTTTGTGACAATTTTTTACATACGTTGCTAAAAATTGACAATTAGTAACTTTTTTTGTCATATTTTTTATAAATCGTCGCTAAAACTTATAATTAGTGACATTTTTTTATGGCATTTTTTTCATAAGATTTATTAGACAATAAATTCACTTATTAGGATTTACACGTAATTACGTCTTATCAAAATAGAATCTAGAGGAATCTCACGAGTATAAGGCCAAGTTTGGGTACTCTCCAAAAAGTCAAAAAGTCAAAAAGTTACTCAAAAAGTTAAAAAGTTAACACTATTCACCAAAAGTCAACAATTACGGTTGCACAACTCCCGATTCGAATTTTTCCCTACAAATCAATTTTTACAATTTTTTATTACACATTTTTTCATAAAAAAGTTAAAAAGTTAACCCAAACATCCATATTTTCAACCTCAATTTTTTAGTCTAAAAAGACAAAAAATACACTTATTTGGAACACCCCAAACAACCCCTAAATAATTCCTCCGGTCTAAAATTTTGAATGGAAGGAAATCTTCTCCTATACAATATACGTACACACGTGCGATCTTGTTTTTTATTAAAGGAAAACAGGTTTTGGCAGTGGGGGTGGGTCTGTAGATACATCTGTATGGAGACTAACAAAAATCTTTTAACTTTATAGGAGGTTGTTTTATTGCTCTAATCAACCAACCAACCACCAGTTGGTACCCTCCCTAGATTTCATAATAATATGCTTTCAACTATGTTCGGATACCCCTACTAAATTATTTTTAGGCACCGTTTGGAAAGGAGAATATGGAGTTTTTTTGGCTATTTTAATTACAAAAGACAAAATAGGTTATTTTAGCCATAAAAAATAAAATATTACATCCAACCTATAATCATTACACTCTTTTCTCACAAAAAAAGTTAAAAAAGTTAAAAAGTCAAAAAGTCCTTCCCAAACTAAACTTCTAAGCCCAGGCTAAAAAAGTCAAAAAGCCAAAAAGCCAACCCACTTCCCAAACCAACCCTTAAGAAGTCTTTCAAATTATGTAAATAAATATATTTTTTAATTTCTTATAAAAATATATATAAGAAAATAAAGAGATAATATGATTTACATAAATATAATTATTTAAAAAATGTCAAATAATCTCTAAAAATATTTACTTACAAAAAGTACGAAAATTTTAATACCTATATGATAAAGTTGATAAGTTTATAAAATAAATTTGAATTATATAAATCTAAATCATACACGGAATGAATCTAATCTACACTCTTTCTTTTTCTTTTTTTCATACTTTTCAAACCTTTGGTTTTTAGGGTATGTACCATTCAACCACACGGGTTGAAGTGTAATGCAGTGCGAAAGCGAAATAATAATAATTTTAAAATTTGTTAATTCAAACATAAATACTGGAGATAAGATTCTTTTATGAATTCATTGATTCACAAAGAATACTGAGAATAAAAACTTAACAATTGTTAATTTGCAAAGAATACCAAAAGTTGGAAGAAAATAGTATAAAACTTAAAATATATTAATTCTCAAAAACTATATTTGCCCTAAGGCTTACATCTTTATTTATAATAAACCTAATTCTTATTAAACAAGAAACTAATAAAATAAGAAATAAAATCAAAACTAATAAAGTAAGAAAATTGCATCATATCAAATGAGGAAACAAAATAACTAAATAATTCTATAATATTCTATATTAAATTAGAAAATTCCTAATCAACTATTAATTTCAAAGTAATAAAATAAAAATATTTATTTATAAAAAATAAAAAAAAAAATTGCCCTGCATCAAAATGTCTCATGTCCACTATATATGTTATGTACTTTTGTAATAAATATTGCGTAAATTTTATTAAAATTATGATAATTTGTGATTCAAAAATAAAATTGTACATTTTGTAGTAATGTCACGTATTTTTTGTGATAATGTTAAATACTTTTTTATTCAAACAATTTCTAACAAAAAACATGTAATATTATTGCAAAATACGTAATTTCATTTCTGAATTATAAATTGTTGTAACTTTACCAAAAAAAATACGTAACATTTATCACAAAAATACGTAACATATGTCATTAAAAAGCTTAAATGGTATATACAGTACACACAATTTAATCAGTGTGTACTATAATATTATCTAAAGGAAAAATAGTTCAATATATGTATGATTTAAAATTAAATAAATAAATAATTATGTTCAACTTGGGAGAACCTATAATTGTTGAATTGAATAGAAAAGCATTTCATGAATTTCATATTGATTGACAATTAAAAATTGGTCAATATATTATGATGGGCTGGCAGGATGAACCTTCTAATGAAGGCTAACACCTGAGGTAGTTAAACCAAGCTGAGTGGTGGTTCACTATGAGGTCGGTGAATCCACCATTTTTCGGGGGGGTGCAATTAACTATGATATCCAATTCTTAAAAATATATATATATTTATATTCTACTCAGAATGATAATCTAAGAAAGACTTAGCATGAACAATTAGCTATCTCTCTAGCTTTGTCAACTGATCTGATCGGATTTTTGGATCTGATGTCTAGATAAATTTGATTGAAGATTGTTACTTTCCACAATTGTACGAGTTTTTTTATTTTTCAATGATTGAATGTCTGAGAGTAATTGATTGCACGTCGTGAGAATTGAACCTGAATCTTAAAGAGAGCACAACCTCATATCCTAAACTGCACCCACTAAACTAACCCCTTATAGTTTATACTCTCTTTTTTTTTTAAATGTAATTTAGTATTAGAAAAGAATTTCACGATATAAATCTTTTATCATCTTGTAAGATTCACATACATATTATTAAAATTTTTATTTAATCTAATGATTAAGAGTATATTAAAATATATATATATAATGACAAAATATCATGAGCATGTGATATAAATGTACTCATGCAATAGGTCCATTGAACCAAATGATGTCTACCACTATGGTTGACATGCGATGATGGTTCATAACTTTGCTTATTTGCCACAAAATCAAAAGTTGGCTATAGTATTAAAATTTGTTGGACCCATATTTATTATCCCTTGACTCATGGCTTCAACTGATAAATAGACACCCCAATTAATGGATAAAACTCTCTATGGGATTCAAACTATAAAAAGTCACAAGTATTAGATATGTTTCCCCAGTCACTTAGCACATAGAAAAGAGAGAGAGACAGAGAGAATGCTTTAGTAATGGTGCCAGCCGACAATGAGGACAGTAGTCAAAGAAGCCATGCTGGGTGCAAATAAAAGGTTGAAATCCAATATATTTATATATATATTTAGTCTATATTCAACAGCTACATTGAATTCATATGGTGGAGCTTGAGATGTTGATGAAGCCCTTGCGTCTTTGTATGATTTTATTATTATTATGAGGTATAGAAACACACTATAACACATTAAAATTTCATAAGTAAAAATTTATGGAGGAAATAATTTTTTAAGAACGACATATTTTAATTATCAAAATTGTTATTGTCATATTTTTAACGAAAAAAATAAACATTTAGTAATAAATTACTAGAAAATCAAAATTTTCATATCAAAAAATAAATTTTTTAACACAGTTATTTTATCTCTAAAATGCATTTATTAGTAATATTTAGGGTATATTACACTCACACATTTGAAATTTTTGTTTAATACATATCGCTCCCTGACATTTGGAAAATTACACTAACCCCTTCTGTCATTGTAATTATTTAGACAGAATGAAAATATTGAACTCATGCACTCTCTCTTTTCTTACTTTGCTTTACTTCTTCTTCTTTTCTTTTTTTTTTCCTTTCCTTTGCTTTTTTTTTTTTTAATGTAATTTTCTTTATTTCTCTACTAGAAGTTGTTACCTTTTATATAAGTAAGGGATTTGTGAAATAAGACTTAACCACAGGGATGGGAATGTAATTTTCAAAACATCAGGTGTTGGAATGTAATTGGACCAAACATCAGGGAGTGTCAGTGTAATTTAGACAACTTTTTTTGTGATGATTGATATGATAACATGAATTGGTCTCCTAATGTTTTGCAATAAAATTTTTATTTTCCGGGATGAAATAGTTTATCTCTAAAATTCTTATATGTTATAATAATATAAAAATCAGTTATAGAATTATATATATGAATAGATAAGATTTTTTTTGAAATAAGTCTATCAAATTCTATATAAAATCTTACATATTCATATGTACTACTATTTTTTATTACAAGAATAATGACTTTGATCCCTTTTTTTTTCTCACCCCCTTGACTCCCTCTCCACTTGATTGGCTACATTTTTTTTTTTTTTTATTCCTTCTCCTCCAATCACCACCTACCACGTGTCTATGGGGTGGTGGGGGCGGTGATTGGAAGGGTCTCAATCATCACCCTTATTACAAGAAAAATGCTTGGGACCTCTAATTAGAGGTACCACTAATGATGTGGCAGTGGGTCCCACCACTGTCACAACCAATCCTGTGTCTTGATTTTTTTTATTTTTTTATTTTTCCTTTTCCACCTCATTAGAGGTGTGTTTTTAGAGGTCTCTAACATTGTTGCTTATTACAATTAGGCGAGAAATAAAGGGATGAGAAGTTATGACAGTACGAAGCTTCTCATCCACTTGATACCAATGCTTTGACTTTATTACATGAGAAAAACAAAAGTTATTTCTTTTGAATTTTCAATAAATCTAGAGATATACACAACCAACAATAGTCACAGAAAATACAAAAAAAAAAAAATAGTGGTTAAGCAATTTCAGTGAAACAGTAATATATTGAATGATATGTACGATCAAAGTTGCTCTCGTTTTAAATGGATCCTTGCAAGTGAACTACAGAATTGATCCTCCAAAATTAATCAAGGTATGCATAAATTGATCCAGACACTAGTTATAAAAAATAAAAATTAAAAAAAAATTGTATGATCAGAATTTTTTTTTTTTTTTTGATCAGCAAAGAAAAATTTCATTAACAGCATGAAATTAAAGGTACAGAAAGATGACATGCATCGAGAGAGATTCGAAAAGTAGTATGATCATAATTATTTTAATGTTGAATATGTGTCTTTTATTTAACAGTAACGAATAAAGTCGGCATTTGGAAATTCTGTAATTTTGATACTACAATACATGCATCTTGCAAGTGCATGAACTTGATAAATAGTTGATCATCCCATCTCATCTCATCTTTCTTTACCTAATCATATGCTTGAATCTATGAGCTTTGGCAACAGGTTAAAAAAGTTAATTTTTGCTCAAAAAGTCTAAAAATTATCAAGTCATTTGTCATTAAGAGAGTATTTGGACATTGGAGTGCACTACACTACAAAAGTATATTTTTTTGTCTTTTTATCATTTTTAGGTTGTATCATCTCTCTATTTTTTTACATATTTTTTCGTAAAAAATCAAAAAATATACTTATTTAGATTATATCAAATACTCTTTAAATGTTACATCAACTTTTTCACTCACAAAAGAGAACAACCCTTTTAAAAACTTTCTGAACACATTAACTAAAAAATTCATTTTTTTAGCATACAGCTTTTTTAAAAAAGGTGGTGAGTTTAGCATACAGCTAAAAAAAAAAAAAATAGCTGAACATTTTTATAATTAATGATTTTTTATTAAATTATGTTAAAAAAATTATTTTTCAAATTCATCTTGTAGACGAATTTAAAAAGTTAGAAAAAAAAAAAAAAAAACAATCAAACAAACATAAAAATCACTTTTGGAATTTTGTCCTTTTTGGATTTTTTTTCAAAAGAAATTACTTTTCTAATCTATCTAGTCAAGTATAACCTAAAGGTGTAAAAAAAAAATTTAATTAAAAAAAAAATACTAAAAAAACCAACAAAAAGTCACTAAAAAAATCAACTCTAAACACTTAAAAAAATTAAAAAATAAAAAAGAGTGATGCTGGAGACCCCCAGTGACTAGGCACCCCACCCCCAGCACCCCCAGTGCCACATGGCACACTGCCAGTGGCTGAAGTCCAAAAAAAAAAAAAATTATTTTTCAGCCAATCAGCAAGGACTCTCGGCACCTCCACTGGGGGTCCAAAGCACTTTCCAATAGGAAATCTCTGAAAAAAAATCAACCCAAATGCGCAATTAACTCCAAAGGAATGAAGTCAATGTAAAAAGTGTATGTAACAAAAATAGAAAAGTTTAAAATTTAGGTAATGATCAGAAAGTAGGACGAAAATGGACAAATTCGTAGAATTAAAGTTGTAGAAAAACCGGCGGCTCAATAATATTTCAAAAACTTGTGCCAAACGAGTTTTGCAATTAAAATGTGTAAAGAATTTAACTTGTTTTGTCGGATGAAAAATGAGAATAAATTACCTAATTACAATTAGGGTTCGCTGTGTAGACCCATGTGAGAATTAGAGCTTTTAGTTTTGGACTTGTCAACCCATCATAAATCCTATTTTAATTATTTAAGATGTTCATTTGTTAAGTGGTAGTCTGAATAAATCTAAAAAATCATTATATTGATTCAATAAACATAATCACATAGTTTTGAAGTATTTAATTTAAAAAGATGAGTTATTATCATCATATTTGTTATTCATTTTTTAAAGACAAATACGTTGAAAGTATATGATTATACTTGTCAAATCAATATATATATTTGAAGAATGTTCTACATATAAATACATAAAAATAAACGATTTAAACAAGTTCACAATGTTCAGTACATGAGTCCACAGTAGCTAGTAACATGTATATTACAATTATGCGATACATAAATTACACCATTGTTCAGTCACAAGTGCAAGACTTGCACAAACAGAGAGGGAAAGAAAATTAGGGAGCAAGATCGAGAATTTCAGATTCAGATATGCTTTATCCTTGAATAAAACTAGAAAAACTTAAGAAAATACCAGACAAACAAGCCATGAAAGCATATTACCCAACAAAACTAAAAATTAACATATCACAGCTACCTAAAATTTACAGTGTTTGCACCATCGCTGTACAGGAAACCCGATTGCTTTTCAATGAAGCAATCAAGGTCTCAGTCACCAAGTAATAAGATGATTACGAAATTTCAGTCACCTGCACACCGCTCCAATCAATGAGTAAGAATTTCCATCATAGAATCTATCCCTGCTTTGGCCATGACCGGTGTGGTTGAAACTTTATATACAACTGCACTTTGTGTATTGTGTGGTGCTGATCTTCTAAGCAGACTGCAAAGTCACCGTCTCAGAAGCAGTTTTCTCATACTCTGCACAGGCCTCGGGGGTGTCTTCTTCACTAGGTGGAACCAACTGCCAAAATAGCGGTAGATATTTGTCCCACTCCTTCAAAATAGAAGAGCCTATGCCACTCCCAGTTTTTTCCTTCATCAAAAGCAAAACAAGTCGTTCATTGAACTAAGAAACAAGTACACATACCAAATGCTTGTTTCTACACTGACATACAAAATCTTAAAATGCGTAGGAGCCCCCAAAAAAGATAAATAAATAAATTGACCCAAAGGCAATCTAGAACTTTAGTCATTGCAGGCAATAGGCATAAGATTGGAAATTGGTAAAAGAACACAAGATTACAAAATCAAGGAAAATATTTTCCAAAAAAATAAAAAGCTTTGACAGGTAATGAGAATTTCATAAATAATTTGGCAACTGAACTTGAATTTTTGACATTTCAAATAACTAGTAACTTACAGAAGACAATAATCAGGATAGTCCAAAGAATGTAAAAGGCATTTTATCAAGAATTTGAATGTGTTACAAGGCATGTAACTGCATTTTTGTGTCGTGTACATGTGGTCATGATCATGCAGTTCATTTAGCGCACTTACAACATGGGCTTCGATCAGGCTCTTTAGCTGCATCTGCCCCACAGGTGCAACCACTCTCTGGATCTTTACAATTTCCTTATTTACCTGGTCCACAATTGTACAAGCCATGACTTGAGAATCAACAGACTAAAAACTAACATTACTTTGTGGAAAATAAAGCACAAATGACAAAGCAAGTGCTCGAACTAGTTGTACAAAAATGAGGATTTTGTATGTTACCATTTGTTTCATGGGTAATTAGTCCCAGAGCACCACGTGGCATTGCCTACATAGTGCCCCAAACCAATCACGAAGTGGAAAATTTTATAGGTGAGACATGTTGACTCACCTTTGTTAGGTAGTTAAGGAGCAAAGGTTGACCCACTTAGTGTGGGTTGTGGTTTTCTTTGACCAGAAGTACCCAATAAACAACACTACGTGGTTACTGCGGGAGTATTTAATAAGTTTCCTTTGTTTCATAGGGGTAGGAAAGGTACTTGGCACAAACCTTTGGGATAAGAGTATCATCATCATCAAGAATGTATGCCAAACCTCCAGTCATACCAGCAGCAACATTTCTACCCACTCTGTAAAAAGAACATTGAATATGCATGTCAATTAATAGGAAAAGTCTATGAACAAAAATCGATTACAAAACTGCACACAACTCTCTCACATGAGGTCGATCCTAGAGTTGCATCCGGTTTTGTGATTGATTTCTGTGGAAGTAGAACAGCAAGTAACATGGCAGAGGAGGAGACAACACTTACTTTCCAAGAACAACCACACAACCCCCGGTCATGTACTCACAACAATGGTCGCCAGTACCTTCCACTACAGCTTCAGCAAGTGAGTTTCTCACTGCAAAACGCTCCCCGGCTTTCCCTCTGACAAAGACTTGGCCACCTGTTGCCCCATATAAGCAGGTGTTTCCCACTATGGTGGCTTCCTCAGGGCAGAACCCGGTATTCTCAACGGGAGTTACAACCAATTCCCCTCCAGCCATACCCTGGAAATTAACTGCTAGTGTCAGATTTTAAAAAATGATTTTTATTTTTTAACAAAATGATATAGAATGTGGAAAAGGTAATGACTGTTCAAACCTAAAGAAACCAAACTCCACTATAATGGTAAAGTAGCTTGACCAAAAATAACCAACTTTACATTTCATTAGCATAAATGCATAGTTGTATCAATATGAACTAGTTGAATTGAACTTGATTGATTGATCATTTTCATACTACACTACAGTGTCAACCCAACAACAATCCACTTTTGAGTGAAATAAGATTACCTTTCCCACGTAGTCATTAGCTTCTCCCACCAGCCGAATGTTCATTCCAGGTGTCAGAAAACAAGCAAATGACTGTCCAGCACTCCCCAAGAATCTAATACATGAAGAGAATTTCTGATTATTAATGGGATTGTACTAAACTGAGCAGACAATGCCAATCCCACACACAGAATACCACAAAGCAAAAACCTACGTTATATTCAGCTGCCCAGCAAAACCAGTGTCACCGTATTTCTTTGCAACTACACCTGCTATACGCCCACAAACTGCACGGTCCACATTGTATATCTTTATGCTTTTATTGAGGACTTTCTCATTCTCAATTGCATCTGATATCTGCATGAAAAATGAAAATTTCCTTAGATTGTGACCAGTGGCCACAATAAGCAAAATAGAATAATGATGCTAAAAGAAACTAACAAAACAAGGAACTACTTTGGAAGCAAAACTTTCAAGAACTATTGCCATCAACAATTACTTATAGTTTCAACTTTCAACTTTCAAAAATTAATCTTAGTCATTAACAAAATTCAACAACCACGTTATCATGGTGATAGAACTTCATATCAAGCCTTTCAGTTAGAAGTTCCAGCTGCACACAAATGCTTATTAGTTGGTACTATTAGTTTTTTTAGCAATGGCCCTGTAATTCAAAAGAAATAAAAAATGATTGAAAGTGCAGAAATCCTATTATGTTCATTGCTCAATTACAAACTGTAATCAGATAATTGTTTACCTCTGGATCTGAGAGTAAAATATCATCCAAAACGGGGCCATTACTATGAACATCCTGAAGCCTGATTTGAGTACTGCTCCACTTTGGTAATCCAACACACTGTCAAAAAAAGAAATGTAAAAAATTATATTTTATATACGCAATAAGGCAAGAACAAGTGAATGTTGAGATGATAGGGAAAACACACAACTTTCTGGATACATACAGAGAGAATATAACTGAGATCAAGATGCTGTGTTTTCATCAACGATACATCTCGTGGTCCTAGTAGATCTGTTCGGCCAATTATGTCATCCAACTTCTCATAGCCCAGTTGTGCCAAGATGCCCCGTACCTGACCCAACAACATTGTTGAATAGATAGTGGGCAGAGAAAAACTAAAGATATCAAAATTTGTAGAGAGAATAACATGAGGGACACCTACAGGCCTAGATAGATTCACAAAATTAGAGTGGAAAATTGAGCCAAGAACAGAATTGGCTTGTGATGCTTTTTTTGGGGGCGTGAATAAATTGATCTTAGGATTTGTCACATAATCATAATCGAAATTTGAATTTTATTATCAGTTTTGAAAAAATTGGATTCACTTAATTAAGAATGACAATCACATTGTTTGTGGTCCGCATTTCAAAATTCAAAATCTTACATGCTTGGATTTTTTAAGATAGCTGAGCCTCTGTAATACAAAAAACAACATGTCCCCCAAAGTTTTACCACTTCTGTTCTCATCCTCACAGCACCTTACAAACTTATATTCGCCCTTTCCATGAAAGCAACTTTTTTTCCTAAATTCCACCAACTGCATAATGCAATATGGAAAACTTGAAAGTAACTTCAAACCCCATCTATATTTGTATTAATTCTCGTTTTCCAGTACCCTCCAACCTTATCTGGTTAGATTTCTTTTTCCAGCACCCATTGTTTATGCGGTGATCCTTATTGCAAATAGTGGTTTTGATCCTCCTTGTTTTCATTGTACTGTCTAGCTTTAGCAGGTGAGGAATCTTTTTTTTTTTTCTAATTATTATTGTTTTTAAATGTACACAACATTGAAACATTCAATTTAAATCACCATCAAACTCTCTCTTTTTTAGCTTTTTTCCCAATCTTAGCCCAGACCCCATTTTAGAAAGAATTTCATGAACCTTGAGTGAAGATGAACAAATTTTGATTTTCTGCAATGCTAAGAGTTTGTTTATTGGATGAGTACTGCGGTATGATCTATCACCAGCAATGAGTTTTTATTCAGTGCCGTGTTGTGTATTTGAACAAAAGACAGGTCCATATTTAATCAGGAATCTGGTGTCAAAATGAAAGACAGATGTAGAAAGTTCACCCAATTATACATGACATTATTGACAACACAGTTTGGAATTTATAAAATCATTTCATAATCCAAACATCATCCCAAATTTCAAATTCTACATTAGGTGCATTTACAAGGAACTCATACAAAAATTATTATTACTTCAATTTTATTCTGGTAGAATTAGAACTAAAATGCAAACAAAAACTCAAATTCCAATTCCATGGACCATTTATAGAGCCTAGCAATGTCACAAATTGAACAGAACTCAAGAATTTGGTTATAAATCAAGTAAGCACTCAATTGACATAAAATAAAACTAGGGAGGTGCCACCTGTTATGCACATTGTTCATGAAATGTTTTTCAAGTGCAGCTATACCCCCATTACCTCTGCCGCTACTTTTTATCACACATTTTAAAAGGTTTTTCCAAGTGGCAGCATTTGGCTTTTAGCCTCCTGTCAGACCATAATTTCTCCCATGCCAAACTGCTGGTCAGACAACCTCCAGTGTAGTTTTATACAACATAATAGATGAAAAGGTCAAACAGGAGACTCTAGGCATGGAAGTGCTAAATCCATCAAACATCCAAAAAGACGGCATATAGTTACCTCTTCAGCAACATATAGAAAGAAGTTTACAAGATCGCCAGGCAAGCCAGGGAAACGAGCTCGTAGTTCTTCCCTCTGAAATATGTAATTAGTCATTAGACAAGGGAAATAAGCAGACACATCCAGGTATCTTAGAAAGATCATAGGAATTTGAACACAATATATTGTTGTAAACCTTAATACCTGACTGGCAACACCAACTGGACAATTATTTGTGTGACAGATGCGAGCCATAACACATCCAGTAGCAATCATTGCTACAGAACCAAACCCATACTCATCAGCACCCATTGCTGCAGCCATTAGGACATCAAAACCACTTTTGAAGCCTCCGTCAACTCTAAGAATGACCCTCTCTCTCAGTCCATTTTCGATGAGTGTCTGTAAAGAAGTTATCTCTAAACATTTAGAACCTGAAGTAATTCAGGAGAAATAGAAGGAAGAAATCTGAACCATTTATTTAATGTTGTAAGCAAACCTGATGTGTTTCCGTAAGCCCAAGTTCCCAAGGACCACCAGCATGCTTGATGGAACTTATAGGGCTGGCTCCGGTTCCCCCATCATGCCCTGATATCTGCAAACCAAATTACATGTATCAGTCAATTGATAATATTCCTACCTTCTCTAATACATCATGAAATCTTGGTTGCTGTGTTGGAATGAGAGCAAAAAATGTTACTTTTACAAGATGTGTTCTCGTATGTCCAATTGATACTATATATAGTTATGAAGAACTTACCAATATAGATGACAGTATCTAATAAACAAAACTTTTCAAGTTTAATTGGTTCAAAAGCTGCACACGTTCTAATTATGTGAAGTCATGAACAAATGAAAATGAAGTTCCAAAGAAAAAAAAAAGAAAAGAACTACATGTTTAGAGCACAATTACCAAGTAAAGGCAAAGCCTGTGATGTATCAAATTTGAGTTGAAAAGTTTACCCTTTAATGTCGAGTTCACATTGAGATCAAGTTGTCTCTACCAACCATCAAATATTCCCATTTTCTGCTTTGATTGGTAAGATTTACTCTACATAAAAATCTTGAGACCCAAGTAGCCTTGTAGTTAATCAAATAAATCCAAATTTGCAACTGCCTAAGAAAAGGTACTAAATCACCTTACTAGCGCAACTACAAATATTAAAGAAACAAACTTATAACATTATGCACAACTAAGAAAACACAGGCACGGGTAGTGGCAGGGACACAATGAATTTCAAAAAATAAGGATAAGGAAACAATGAGCATACGGCATTACATATTTTTATTTTCTATGTATATCAACATAAAATCCAAAAATAATGGAAATTAACACCAGTTCAACGAGAAAAATAATGAAACGCATTTAAGTTCCATAATATATGGATCATCCATAAAAATGCATAAATCATAAGTCAACAGAAGATATCATCTAATACATCAAAGAAAAATTGATGACCTAACGGTTGACTAACGAAGGGGCTGTTTGTTATGCGATTTACACCTCAGGGGGTGGGATGTATTTTCTAGAACATTGAGAAAGTTAAATGTATTTGGTCAATGGGTGGGGAGTGTTCGTAATTTACGCAAAAATTAACTTTGCGAAAGAGCTTTAGCAAAAGGTGGATTATGATTTTGTTGAATTCCTTACAGCGACCTGACATTGCATTTGGTCTGGCACAAATTGTTAAGCAAAGGAACAATTTATCCAAAAACTTTGTGACTTTGTTATATTCCATTTTTATGGATTTTATTTTTTTTTTTAAATTATGTAGCAACAAGAATCTATTGAAACAATTTGCCTAATTACAAACATTGATGCTTATCATTATGTTCTCAACCAAACAAATATATATTATGTTCGTAAGAAACTCCTGCAGTAACAATGTGAAAGAGAGTTATTCATCCTCTGCCAGTCAACCATTTGTCTTTTTCTATTTTTTTTTCTTCCTTTTTTTCAAACAAACATGGTGTCCAGGCCTCATAGAGGACATGCCCAACCCATGGCACACGCAGATCCCCCCATCCTACGCACAAACCATCGAATTATTTTGACCAAATAATTTTCACGTACTTCTAAAATTTCATCATTACCTAAAAGTTAACAATATTGACAAATCTGTTTAAAAAATGTACATGAGAAATTATTCAAAAATTTTAATTGCATTACTTCTAGATGACAAAACGCTCATAATACCTGTATAACATCAGCGTTACCCTTTGCAACCCCAGAAGCAACAGTACCTATTCCAGCTTCTGCCACTAGCTTTACAGATACCTTGGCCTTAGGGTTGACCTGTCCATTGATCAGAACATAGAGATCATTACTATCATGGTTTCTAGAATCACATTTCTAATTATGATAATAATCAGATCCAAGATGACAGAATTTTCACCTGATGGAGGTCAAAAATCAGTTGGGCAAGATCCTCAATAGAATAAATATCATGATGTGGAGGTGGGGATATAAGGGGAACCCCAGGCTTAGAATTTCTTAATCTTGCAATATATGCACTAACTTTTTTCCCAGGCAATTGTCCGCCTTCACCAGGCTTTGCACCTTGGGCAATTTTGATCTCCAATTGATCAGCATTTACCAAGAATGTTGGAGTGACACCAAAACGTCCTGAAGCAACCTGAAGAAGATGCAACAATTATTTTGTGAAGTATTATTGGTGTACTAAAAGCATAACAGAAGATGCACCCTATCTGGGTCTTTTAAAGACAGAGTAATGTCCTATCATGGAAACATCATTACTTTTCGCAATGCACTTTCTGTCTGTTTTTAATTCTATATATATATACACACACATCTAAATAAGCACTGTAACAAAATTCTAAAAAGATAGATGTTAGAACACATAATGAAGTTGACCAAAAAGAAAATATTAAACACTTCTGACCTGCTTGATAGCACTTGTAGCAGTATCCCCGTTCTGAAGACCTTTGAGATGAGGCAGTGTTGGAGAGTAGCCATCAACAACATCAGTAAGTGGGCTCCACCGAATTGGGTCCTGGATTAAAATAAATATTGCATATAACATACACCCATATACAGTTCATGGTAGAAGGAATAAATCTAAGAGTGGATAAAAAAAAAAACTTCTCGAGTTGGAAGGATGAAAAAAAAAGAGACGGAATATGATTGTGCAATGTGCTTAAAATAAGTACTGAATACTACCTCACCACCTTCTCCTGAATTAGACTTTCCACCCAATCTATTCATTGCAATAGCAATTGCTTCATGAGTTTCCCTAGATATAGCTCCAAGTGACATGCCACCAGTGCAAAACCGTTGAACAATAGATACAGCAGGTTCAACCTTTCCAACTGGAATTGGGGCACAATCACTTTTAAACTCAAGAAGATCACGAAGAACCTTCATTGAAAAAGAACAAAATAAATGTTGCATAAGATTCTTTCCAAAATATTGGTTTTTAATTATCTAAGAAAAATCAGAAAGGTCACACAACAAAGAAAATGAAATGACTACAACTTACATTGACAGGTCGATTAGCCAAATGCTGCTGATACACTGAATAAGCACTTTCACTCTTTTGGCGAACAGCTTTGTGAAGCAGCTTTGACATCTCTGGGTTGTTTCCATGATATTCCCCTTTCATAATGTATGACAGTACGAGAAATAAAGCTTCAGCATCATTAACAAGAAAAAAAATATACTAAGTTTTAACAATTATAAATTATCAAGTTATGCTGCAGACAGAAAGGTAGTGAGGCAGGGAAATATGATCCAAGAACTGTAACATCAAAGAAGCATGTAACTATCCAGGATTCTTGAAACAAAGGCAGGATTCTGATATCTTTATGTAGTTATAAATAAATATGATCGATAATGGATTTTCAGTGATATTTTGCTGAGTCTGCTCATAATTAGAACTTGGTCAGTGTTCTCTTTCCTTTCTCTAGTTATGAACAGTAGTAAGAATTTCCTCTCTCTAATTAGAACTCGAAGAGTTTGTATTCTGTCTGATAAATAAAAATTATTTCATAAAATAAGGAAGGACACCAGGGCACCCTAAAGGAACCCACAAAACAAGTTATATACCCTCACCAAAATGTACCTTCCCCCAGAAAATCTATTTAAAAAAGGAGGGGGGGGGGACTCAAACTTTCCCTTCATCCAAAAATGAGAAGCCCTCAACATATTCAATTACACCTATGTATCAGCAACTGTACACCTTCCAAAGAAAAGAAAAGAAAAACATAAAAGAAAGTTGCGAAGCTTTATTATTTAGAGAGCCCCATTATCCCCACTTCAGCAAATATTTACAACTCTTAAACATTCCCCTTGAGAAAATTAATTTTTACCAGATCCAACTTTATATAAAAGTACTACATTCCTCCAAAAGTCAAACAGAGAGCACACTACTGCAGGCTGCAGCTATACTCCACCGCCATTTGGAATACGCTATCATAGGAACACAAATGCTATATGCCACCACCACTTGGAATGTCCCACTACTCGTAAAAGTTAATTCCCATATTTACTAAGGTTTGGGAGGACAAAGGCTCGGCCTGGAGTGACAATAAAACACAGGATTTCTCAGTTGATCCATGAAACACATCACCTATGTTGGTAAAAAGTATGTGTCTTCAACCAGTGTTCTCCTTTTGGCTCAGAAAAGGGAAGAGGGCTGGTTGTTTTAAAATGAATAACATCAAATCTTACCCTTAGAAAGGCACTCAGATTATTTTGCTCTATTTTTTACATGATCTTTGGAAATTTAAGAACAAGATTGAATCATTTGAATCATGTATGAAATAATTTAAGCCACTGAAACTAAAGTAATTTACTATTTCCCTTGTCCTATCTATCTGTCCTACAATTTCAACAAGGTGTCAGTATCCAGAAAAAGAGAAGTAATTTGAAGACAATTTAACTATGCATATTCCCAACAGAAATTAGTTGAAGATACTAGATGTTTAATAACAAAAGTTCACTCCTGGTCTGAATTGTATAAACCCAAAATTTTCTAGTCTTTTAGCTGTATCCTCGGAGAAAGCCCTCACCCAAAATGATAAAGTCTCCCTTGCCAGCTGCAGGACATAAATATTTCAGAAACCTAAATTAATGAGGGCCTCAAATATCCACAATGCAATAGCAGCATAATAAATGCATTAAATGTTCCAAAGTTATCACCAAAAACTTTCAGGAAAGAAACAATTGGTTATAGACCTGCTACAATTGGGTCATATAGTTAGGTTAAATGCTGATATATTGCTTATCCGCAGAAAATATACATGCAAGTCTGTGCAGGCAACAAAGTTTGACTAGTTAAATTTGGAAGCTTTATGTATTTACTGAACAGAGCATAAACCATTGGTTTCTCAAATTAGACATCTCCATCCAAACTATATTCTAGGTGATTAAAATAATTACCAGGAAGATGCTAAAATAGCGATCTCTAGCATCCCAAAGTTATATTGCAAGCATTGTTGTCAAATCGCAAATTGAATTGTGAATCGTAAGATTCTTTTTATTTAGCATAATATCCAAAAAAAATTATATGTATATACATATAAAAATATACATGGTGTTTAAAATAAAATAAATATCAATATAACAAAATTGTATATATGCATATAAAATCATGTATATCAATAATTGATAGACCACTTTTTTATTTTTGCAAAAACGACTTTGTTTCATGCATTATGCAAACAAAACTAAATCGCTGTGAATCACAATTAAATCATACGATTCACTCAATTTAAGATTTAAAGACACAAATCAAATCATTTTGGTTGAAAATCATATCAAATCGTATGATGAATAGATCTGTAAACTGTAAGATTCTAAATACCATGATTGCAGGTGATCAAAATAGCAACACAAAGGTATTAAATTTCTACATTTAAAAGATATAAGTGATCAAAAGACATGGAAGATCAATATTCTGGCCTCCTAGTTCACCAGCTAAAATAAGTAATCTCCGTGCATTTAATACTAAGTAGAATACAAAACATGTAGATCCGTGCTAAGCTATATACTTCTGGTATAATTAGATCAATAATTCCACTTTTTATAATAACATCCACTTGACCATAACAAAATGTCTGCGCTGCCATGTCCAAAAGTAAATAAATGGATACAGCAGGACAGATCAATGAGTTCTAAAAGAGTAATTTTTTTTTATTGATAAATGAGTACTGAAGGAGTAAATTGGAAACACATCAATTAACCACATGTTTGTGAAACATCATACTCTTAAATAGAGAACTACTCCTCCTGTCCGATCGAATGAGTTCAGACATGAAGTTTTTAAATAGCAATACACACTTTGCGTTTGTTAAAAATGAACGTAGAGTTAAACTAAACCAAGCAGTTGTAGAGGTCATGATCCTTTTTGTTACATTTCTTACCTCATCAAGAGTTAATCCACCAATACTAGATACACTGCCACAAAATGCAAGATCAACAACCTCCTTTCCTAATCCATAAATTTCAAATATCTGTGCACCACAATAACTAAATCCAAGAAACTTGTCAATGAGATCTGTCGTTGGAACCAAACGAGAATAATTACGGTTGTATAAGATCACTATTCAAAAGAAATAAGAATTCAGACACGTACCTTGAAAGTAATGAGATGCCCATTTTGGAGAGAATTTTCTGTAGGCCAGATTTGACTGCCTGCAATGTTGTTTACAATCATCATATTCTCTTCAAGATGATGAGTTAAAAATCATTTATTTCACTAAAGTAAGGTAAAGTAAACAATCAAACAACAATCCATACTAACAGAAATCATTAACCAAAGTCATGACTAAAAATAATAAAAAAATAAGGATTTTATTTTTTATTTTTTAAAAAAGCTAAACGCAGATAAGTACAATTTTGACCAAAATTTGAAGTCACAATGTTCATCAAAATGCGGATAATTAAAAGTAGCTTGATATCTGAATCCTGTTCCCAACTTTGTAACTGCACTTGTTCAATGATTATTGAACTTCATTTGGATGTTAAAAACAAGAACTGATAAGACTTGTATATGTATTTATTATTACTCCTTTTCTTTTCTTTTTTTCCCATTTTATGTCAAAAACCCCTACAGTCCATCATAAACATCGGAACACAAGAAGTTGGAGCCACCCAATTCATATCTACCAACTGAACCAATTTGTGCCATACAGCCATAGCTATTGGGCAATGCAAAAATAACATGGAAAATAACAAATCAGTGGGAAAAAGGGACAACTTATTACAAATAAGTGGGAACCTTTTGACAGCCTGATTTGTAATAAATGCCCCTTTCCGCACCGATTTGAAATAAATTGGCCCTGTTCCCACTGATTTGTTATTTTTTCGATAAATTATCAATAATATCTTCCTTACTGAATATGAAAAAGAAGAAACATAACCATAGCGGAATCAAAAGACAATTAGTCCTCCTTTACTGAATATGAAGTAGTTGATCATCATGTTGGTCCAAATTGCTAAAATCCCACCAAGCATGAAGCATGGATACAAAAGTGTTCTTGACAAACAGCACTCAAAACCCACTTTATATTCTTTTTATGCTCCGTGGTCCCTAATCCCCAGTCACAATAAGCAGTGGTTTGGCTAAAAACAGTGGAGGAAAGAAATTGAAACTATACAAGGGAACTAAAAGGGATTGGTTAGGAAAAAATACTTGGCTAGTGAGATGTAATATATAACCATAGGTGATGTAGCGTAGATACATGGTTGTCATTTGGATGATAAATCACAGGAGTTTGATTGATACATCACAAAATTCCTGTATCAGGCATATAAAAACACATCTTACATTACCTATAACAAAAAGAAAGTTAGGAACACTTCTAATAAGGTATATCATCAAAGTCAATCTAGAATTCCATTACATTGCACCGCATTGCATTCAACTTCTCTCCTGTATATTAGTGGCTGAGGTCACAAGATGGTAACAAGATCTTTGTCACAAGTTTACTGCTCCCACGAAAATGTCTTTGATGAATTTATTAATCCACATCACTATGGTTGACACTATCTATGGATTGCAATAGCTGTCAAACTACAGATTATAACGAGCAAAGCTACCCCACATGCAAGCTATTAAGAAGGACATCTAGCTCCAATAGTTTATCATCTCCAAGTACTCACGTCAAAGTGATGAAATAGAAGCAATAAGGGAATAAACAAGTAAGTGACACCTAAATGTCAAGAACCAAAAGTTAAACAATGCTTTGATTAATTCACCACCTAAGGTGTACAAAATCAATCAAAGTCTGCCCAGATACTTAAATTGACATAATTAATGGATGCTTCAGTACTTATGTACAACACAAAAACATTCCAGACACAATGCACAGACCTTGCAGAAGTTCTTTTGAGCTTGCTCAATTGTAACAGTTGGCATCTTGCCATTGCGCATTAGGTTTACAGTTTTATTGCTTAAACGCCATTGCCTGCATGTCTCCAATGCCAAGTATGGACACACGGCACTGAAAAGAAAATTATAAAGAAAAATTAAATGCATTGTCAGGATGATAAAGACATGCAATGATTTTAATGTGTGCACTGTGATCATTCCTGCTGGTGCAAGAAACAAGCTGAAAGAATGGAAACAACAGAAGATATAAAGCATCCTTTCCATTCAAATTTCTGAAAAAGTTTGGAAGAACAATATAAAAGGATTCACAATTGTTATTAGCAGGATTAGGTTCCTGCCACTGTCACATGATGAGCCTGGCAGAGAATCCTTCGACTACAAGCACTGGCAAAACAAAATTGGACCAAGGTGGGAAAAATTGAAAGTTCCGATTTTACAGCTTATTTCTGAAATTTCTAGCAAGAAAGGCTTGAATTCCGCACACAACAGATCTCTGAGACAATCCCTGGGAAGGAAGACTTGAAATCTGAATCTTATTCTTCAAATCATTTTCCCTAAACCCTAAAACCTCTTTCATTAAGCAGATTAGACTTTGGCTTGGGTGAGGCACTCGCAGCAGAATTGTTATCAATCCACATGCAACCCATTAATTTAGACCATTACCAGACAAGACTCATCAACATCAATTGGTTGGCTACTCAACCTAGCAATGAGATGGACATATGTCTGGTCAAGAGAGTGCAGTATCTTTGAGTCAAGGAACAACTCGACTTATGGAGCATATGAGAAAACTGAACAGAAATAAAGATCCGAGATAAGTTACAAATAAATAAATAGGACTAAGGAAATGGACATGAATCAAGATACCAGCATCAAAACCACCTTATTTTTATCTTTTGAATAGACTTAATCTAAGTTTGAAGATAATGCACATAAGAATACATAATTTCTCCAACATATACAGCGAAAGAACTAATATTATATCAGCTTTAAGGGAAAATGCTGGAAGCGCCATAGTCAAAGAGAAGCAAAATAACCTTGCACCATATCCTATCAAACAAGCAAACTGATGAGTACTGAAGCACTGAGCAGTTTCTGCTACAATGGAAGCAGACATTCGCAAGCCACTTTGAATCAAGTGTTGGTGCACAGCACCTACAGCAAGAAGTATTGGAATGGCAGGCCGAGTTGGTTCCTGAAAAAAAATAAAATCAATAAATTAATAATAATAGAAAAATGTAAATATTTGTCCAGGCACAAAAGAACAAAAAAAGGTATAAAGCTGCTTGGCATGAAATAAGCCTACTATCCATATCTAATCAATAAGAAATGACTGATAAGAGCTCAATAAAGTGGTTGCACTTAACAAACTACAAAAACTTGGCAGATTACAACATTGAGGAATACAACATTTTTTTATGCTACTCAATTAAAAGAACTGCCTTGATCCCAATTACTTAGGGTCTGCTACATGGATCCAATTCCTTCAATTGACTTTGTTAAAAGCAACGTCCTCATTTAACAGACTTCTACCCTATTATTTGAAGACATGAACCAAACCCTTCAATGAGGATTTAAAAAGGATGTTATGAAATAGTGCTCCTAGTGTCAAGTCACCAATTTTCCCAAAAACTTAAGCTATTAGAAAATGGGCCCTATAATGTATATCAAGCTATTCAACACCTAACAGAATTCGTAAAACTTAGTACAACAACAAAATTGGAATACATAATGATATTGAAAACAAATATATGGAAAAATTATTAAAAGAAACTGGAGATTACCGAGAGAGAGAGAGACACAGAGAGAGGCATAAATGATCTCCATATTTAAAAGGCATATTATAGCATAGACAACATTGAAGCGTACTCACCAACTCATCGGACCTGTCAGAGAGAATAAGTAATTGACAACCATTTCTTACAGCTTCATCAGCAGCTTTACAAAGTTTATTAAGTGTCTTTTCCAAGGAACCTTCAAGCCCTTTTCTTATATCAAAAAAAGTTTGTAGGACTTGGGGCTTCAGGTAGGGATCTTTCAGCAACAACTCAAGCTCCCCTTCATTCAATACAGGACTAGACAAAATAACCTGGTACAAAGAATAATTAGGTTCTACAAAAAAAAATTTAAAAAAAATTAAAAGAGAGTTGAATGAAAGAGAATTGAGCATTATACAAAGCCTATATTAGCAGACATGTCTGGGTGCTGCAAATAATAAAAAGCCATGACAATTGAAATGCTAACAGACCTGAGAGGCATTCTCAGGCCCGACCTCCAATATGTTTCCACGCTTCCCAATGTTGACTTCAAGTGACATTACCAATCCTTCTCTTAGAGGATCAATAGCTGGATTTGTAACCTGGCATATATACAAAAGAAATAATCGGAAGGACATAAGATTCAATAAATATAGTCAAAAGCCAAGTCCATTATAGAATCTACAAAATATGATGCCAAAAGAACTACATTCAAAGTGAACTTTTTCTTAAAACGTCACTCAAACATACTAATTTAACACATTGGCCAGTGGCAGATAGCATGCTAGAAGAGAGATGTAATAATTATTTTGTTTTCATAAGTAAATAAAAAAATAAAAAATAACTATTAGTGTTCTATATCATAATGATACAACAATTATTATATGATTCATGATGCAAAACACTAATTTCTGGGTGGAAATTTTTTTTCTTAGGTCCCCTCCTGCAAAGCAACTCACATGTAACACAAAACTCAGTAATGGTGCTTCCAATTAAAAGGAAAAACATATTTCCAAGTTGAATATGGATTAGTTGCCCCAATCCAACCAGTGCAATTAATTGGCAAGAAGCTGGAACATGACGGCAGAGAATCCCTACCTTCTGATCTCTAAGCTCATAATGCTAGATAAAGATAAGCATTGTGTTACTAGAGACATGTTTGGGAATAAAACAATGTAGTATTAAAAATAGAAAATAATACAATCATATATCTGTGTAATTGTTTTTCAGGTGAAAAGAGGAAAAGAAAAAAAATAAGAGAGAAGAAAAAAGTATATACTGTAATAGCATATAGGGTAAGTTTTACATGAAGTTTTCTAAAGCATCATTCCAGATAACAATGCATAATTTGGATAATACACCACATTTTTAAGCCTGTCAACATCAAATTCAGGTCAAATACAAGCATAACTATCAAATAAAATTCAAGCATAAATATATAAATTGCATAAACATAAATGTAGATACTAAGGCAGGTCTTTTCTGCACCTTGACTAAAAGCATGCAACTTTGGAACCTAGGCTCATACCTTGTTAATAGTTCCACACTTGGACCCAAGCAAAGCTCAAAACCCAAACCTCAATGCACCTTGTCCCTTTAACGATTATGGACTATGTAGATATCTTAATTAATAAGCTTAGACGTTTAGCAAGTTCTCCAAGTGCTGAATCAATTTTTTCCTAGTAGGGTGCCAATCATTAGAGTTACTTAAGCTAACCTTCCCTGCCACCATTAAGACTGTTTTGTGAGTCAGGTGAGGTAACTTCCATTAGTATGATATGAGACCATACTATTGGCCAAGGAGGGATCAGGTGGGGGCAACTTCCATTGGAAGTGGGGCTTAGTATTAACGGTTGCTTGTGCCACAACTGCCCCACTGCTACCACTATCCAACTTGTAAATTACACCTTTGACAAATTACCCAACAATTAAATCACCTATTGTTGTCACATCAAGAATAATTCCTAACCATGACCCCAAGACATTATTTTACTACCATCACAATTCAGTCAAATATTGTTATCGTAACAAACAACTAGCCACACCATTAGAATATTCAGGCTCATCTAAAACCAAAAAATTAAAAACAATTGGCAAACCTGAGCAAACCGCTGCTTGAAATAATCATAAAGCATATGTGACTTCTGAGACAATATCGCCAGTGGAATATCATCCCCCATGCAAAATGTAGGCTCCTTTCCTTGTGCAGCCATAGTTTCAATGACCATTTGGACATCCTCACTGGAGTAGCCATAAGCCCTGTTTCCATCAAAGTATAAGAACGAGTACCTTTAATACCTTCTAAGATGGTTAAAGTTGCAATAATCAAACACAAAGTAAACCTTTCATCATAATCAAACTACAAAGACACAGTTGACTTTTCCTTGTCAAAAAAAAAAACTTCGGATACTTCAACCAGGATGGATAAATCAAAAAAATCACTCAACTCAATTGATACAGACCCAATATGATATTTTTACGTAGAATCCCTTTAAAATCATGACCTTCTGGATATAATGCTGTCAATATTTTTTTTGCACTACACCATTAATAGTTAGTAGACAAACCATATAAATATTTCGCTCCAAGTGTTAGTGAAGCACATCTTAAAACATGACATCCATTTATGCAGATACTAGGAGCTGGTAACACACATCATGTGCATACTCTCTCCTCCCTTCTCAATTCTTCCCCAAAAATATTTTGAGGAACCAACTCTATTTTCAATCCAGGTTAACCCAATTACAAATTTAATGTAACATTTCAATTCATGATAATGCAGGAAGGCTTTTAAGGAAAAGAAAGGGTGAAAATTAGAGAAAGCCCCAAAAGGTAGGATTTATCTTTTTATAATATGGAAACACTATGGTTTACCCCTATATTATTATAAATGTTATTCGCCATTTAGGTATCATTCTTACTGCAAGTCTGCAAATATATTTCAAGGCATAAGACCGGTGCTCTGATGTTTGGTTGGAAAAATAAGTTATAAACACTGACAGCACATGTGTTTTAGAGTGCTGCCATGTTCCAACATATGAGGTATTCTTGCAAACTTCCAGATTCGCTTTATGATATATATACATATATTTAGCAACCACATTCCAGCAATCTGTCCTATGTCTAAGGGGATTTTTTTCTGTATCCTCGTATTATGGTGCGCTTGTTCATGAGGAGGCTGCGGTTTTCCCTTGGAAGTATGTTTGGGTGCCAGATACCCCATCCAAGGTGGCCTTTTTTGTGTGGACGGTCATGTTGGGGCGTATCTTGACTATTGAAAACTTAATTCGCCGTGGCCATATATGGGTCAATTGCTGATGCTTGTGTTGTGGTAATGCGGAGTCGGTGGATCATTTGCTCGTTCATTGTCCGGTTACTTCTCAACTTTGGATGCTTGTTGTTGCAACGTTTGGGTTGGTTGGGGTGCAGCCAATTTCGGTAAAGGCAGTTTTGCAAAGTTGGGTTAGGGATTGGGTTGAGAGGAGGCGTCGGAAGGCATGGATGTTTGCTTCTCATTGTATTATGTGGTTGATTTGGTTGGAGCGTAATAGGCATGTTTTTCAAAGGGTGTCTCATTCAGTCTCTTGGTTAGAAAGACGGCTTCTTACGGTCTTACATAGTTGGGTGACAAGTTCGGTTGATCCTGATATTCTGACTTTTGTAGATTTTGTAGAGGATTTGATTTATTAGTTTTGTTGAGTCTTTGTGGCTCCCATTTTTATATTCTTTGCATCATCTAAATACTTTTTAATAAAGTTTGGTTATTTATCCAAAAAAAAAGAAAGAACTCTGTCCTATGACAATGACCCCTTCTTTTGTTTTTTGATAAACAAAATTAATTCTATTGAAGAAGTATCAAGATGATGCAAAGAATACAAAATTGCTCAAACATCGAGCGAAGACTAAAAAACTCGTAACAAACTCTGAAGGGATAAACACCAACTCCTAGTCAAGAATATCATCTAAAAAATCTAAAAAAACAAACAAATCCGAATCAAACTTATGTTCCATCCAACTATACAAAACTATAAGAAGACAACTCTCAAGCCAAGAAACGCTATGATGAACCTCTTGAAAAGTTCGCTTATTACGCTTTAACCAAACTAACCACATCAAACAAAAAGGCACCAATAACCACACTCACTGCCACCGGCAACCAACCCGAGCTCCATGCTAACTCCACTGCATATCCATCACCCTCCACGGCTGAACCCAAACAATCCCAAAAAGAGAGCAAATAAAACCCCACAAATGGCTAGCCACAGGACAATGCAAAAACAAATGATCTACGGACTCCCTATTTGCACAACACATATAGCACCGATTCACTAGAATATGACCACGCCGCACCAAGTTATCAATCGTAAGATTCTGACTTAAGGCCGCCGTCCATGTGGAGAAGGCCACGTTTGAAGAAACCCCCAGCACCCAAATGCTCCTCCCGAGGAAAATCCCTCATCACCACCCCCACCAAACTCCTGTAGTAGGACGAAACAAAAAAATGCCCCTTGGCCCCCACCACATTCCACCCCAAGACATCCACTCCCTCCCTAGTCACACCCAACCCATACAAATAACCCCATAACTCCAGCAATTAATCAACCTCTCAATCCTAAACCAGGCACCACAAGTGAATATCTCAGACCACCACATCCCCACCCCCCAAATAAGATGCCACCATAGCTTCTTAATCCCCCGCAATGCCAAATATCAAAGGAAAACAATCCTCCAGCAAAGCCTCACTACACCACCTATCCTTCCAGAAGCGCACCCTCATCCCATCACCCACCCAAAACCCGACCCTCTCTCAAAACTCCATTCTCCCCCACCACATTCCTTTCGATAGACCACAACCATGAGAACTAGTCACATTCCCTAACCCCTAACCCCCCCCACCCATCCAGCCCATACTTACCAGCCACCACCCGTCTCCAGAGCCGCTCCAGCTCCCAAGCAAAGTGTCACAGCCACTTGCCCAACAAAGCTTCTGTTGAAAGTCACTAAACTCCGAATCCCCAACCCCCCAGCGTTGACAGATCTGCCCCCAATCCACCAAATGGTATCTAAAATCATCCCCCCCACTATCCCACGGAAAATTCCTTTGAAACTTCTCTATCCGTCACGCCACCGATACCGGAATAACATGCAAATTTTTTAAAATTGAAAACCAAATAATAGCAATGACCCCTTTATATTACATTCAAAATAATAGCAATACAAACAATTCTCAAGCTTGTATTCCAGCCAACTTTAGTTTACTTAACTAATCAACTTGAGAAGTATTGTGTCCATCTTCTATCTCTGGTTTCCCTTTTTCATGTAAAACAGGTATGTCAGACAAAGTTCAAAAATTCTGCTCTCTGACAGAACTTTAACAGCTTAGAAAAATTACTTGACTGATTTAGACCAATTATGCAAGAGCCAAATATTTAGAATGGAGTTCCAGAAATACTTATAGATCTAAATATGGAAAAAAGAGGGTGTTTGAAGCTGTTTGAAACACGTAAAGAAATTAAAATGCTTACTGTTGGCGTCTTAATATTGCTTCGTTCTCCAAAATTGTCACAGAGAGGAAGTTCACAGGCTTCAAGGATCGCAAGTTTTCATTCACCCACTTTCCATAAGGATATGATGAGGCAACTCGTTTCTTTACTTCCGTATTCTCATAAACCTGCATTTCATATTGTTTAAGGTGTGAATTAACCTTTCCAAAGCAGCATCTCCTTCAAATCAGGTGCAAACTTTCCTCAACAAAGTTGATTGAAAAATAAAGAATACTTATTATAAGTCTCCATATTCTGATGAACCCACAATTTCACACATATAGGCTGGACAAAAGAGAAGTATTTAGAATTCTAGATAAAGAATCACATTTCTATCTAACACTGAAAATCTTGAGAAAACTAAGTTTCCTGTCAGATGCACATGGCTTTAGGACCAGATTTGACACAATTAACTCTTAATGCATCACAGTTCTTCTATAAGAAATGGTCCAAGGATCTAAACCCTTATTTCGATTTTATTTTATTTTTTTGAGTGTGTGCACGCATGCATGTGTGTGTTGGGGGATAGATAAAGTAACGAACCAAACCGAACCAAGCCGAGCTTAGTATGTTTGGGCTTGTTTACTAAGATTGTAATGAGTTCAAGCTCAAGAGCTCAATAAAAATTTAATGAATTGAGCTCGAGCCGAGTTGGCTTAGGCTTGGCTCGAGCTCAAGCTCAAGCCTGTTCACAAGCCTTAATGAGCCAAAAAATTTATAAATTCATACTTGTATATGTGACTAAAGTTACAATTAAAACTTTGATTATACAATTATATATACAATATATATATATAAACATACCAAAAAAAAGTCAATATTTTACTAAAATAATAATATCTACCACCACTATTATATAAATATACTATATATAGTTAACTATTATTTAAATTCATATTTTTTTAATATATAAATAACATATTTATCTTATTTTTTATTCATATTTTTATATTATTTAACATAAAAATAATAAATGTTAAATAAGCTAGCTAACGAGCCGAGCTTACGAGCCGAATTTTAGTATGTTTGGACTTATTTATTAAAAATTTAACGAGCTCGAGTTAGAGCTCGAACGCAAAAAAAAAATTTAACGAACTGAGTTCGAACAAGCTCTTGCCGAGTCGAGCTCGAACCTGTTCACAAATGGCTCGGTTCCTTTGCAGCCCTATGTATGAGTGGCTCTTTCTTGAGATACAGAAGGATTGGGTGACTCTACATTCTTATACTCAAATGCTTACCCTCAAATTTTGGGGTTTTGATTCGAGTAAGAAGCCACGTATTCTTTGGAAGCGTCCGATTTGTGCCGTGTTTTGGTTACTGTAATTAGAAAGGGATACAAGAGTATTTGAAGATAAAGTTGAGGGTCTTAACAGGATTAGAGATAAGGTTCACTTTGTGGCATCTTTTTGGGCTCCAGCTTCCCTTTAAGGAGATCTCTTTGTACTTGATTAATCATGATTGGAGAGCGGTGTGTAATTTGTAACTAGTCTTTTTCTTCTTATAGAGGATTGCTTGTCCTCATTTGTAGTCTTTTGATTTTCATGAGGGAAAAAAAAAAAAAATTGTTTTCTTGCTGAACAAAAAATACATATCGGTTTACTTGTAAGTTTGCATAAATAAAAGGAATCTGCCACAGCCACACCACAATTTACCTAACAGCAAGCACAAACATGGAAAATCAATTGCTATATTGCTGCATGGTGTCTCATAATAAATATATTACTTCTACTTATTAGTTTCTTGGTTTTTTCAGTCGTACACTTTCTTTATTATAGTAGCATTTTAATGTTCTTATAAATTCTTAGTGTTGAACATTTTATCATAGTGATTCAAAAAGATTTGAAAGCGCTCTTATTGCACAGAAAATGTATGCAAAGATAAATGGGATCAACATAGATAAAACAGAATGGCACACAATTATAAAAGCAACAGTAAGAGAAAAAAAAAAAAAAGAGGAAGAAGAAGAAGAAGAAAAAAAGAGTATTAGATGTGCATCACTTGTCCCCTTTTCTTTATCAGCAACAAAGAAAAAACTGTAATACAGAACATGCCGAGGGGGCATGTTCATAATTTTTTATGATAAATCACATATATCCTTCATATCTTTTATGATAAGTGGCATATATTCTTCATAAAATGAATAAATTGATATTTTGCAAAGGAAATCTGTCTAGAAGCTTTTAAATGAAACACCGGTAACAAGTCAAAGTGGATATTGAAAGCTGAACAGCAAAGTCGACAAAAAACCTCTACTGTGTGGATGCAAACATAATCATCAAAAGGCAATACCATCTTGCAATTGAAGCACCAAGTCATTAATAAATTACTGTACAAACCTGACCACTAAGTAGATCAACCGTTATCATCATTCCTGGACCAAGACGACCTTTTGCAATAACTTTGGATTCATCCATAGGAAGAACACCAACCTAGATAAAAGTATGTTACCACTTGATTAGTGTCATGAGTTACTGTTGTTGTAAGCCATTTTCAAAAGCAACATGTGATAAAACTCATGAACAGGAGATAATATAAGCCAAACCAAACCAAGCCTTGCCTTTTTATTATATTAACCATTATTCTGGTAACACTGCTCTGGAGGGTTGGTTTGTTACTTTGGGTCCTCTCCTAAGAAGCACAAACACTTCTAAATATAACAAACCAACCATGTATGACTGACCTAAAGCTCTCCAGATAGTTAACTTCACATCATATCAGTATGATAAATGGCAGAAAAACTATTGAGAAAACTACAGGTGTTCTCAACCAACAACATGAGCAACTGCCTAGCACTTAGATCACACAACCTTCCGGAGTCCCTCTTTAGGACAACTGCATTCTGTGCAATAAGAGCAAGAAAATTATATATAATAATACGACTGCACTCTTAAAGCCTACCCTTTGAAGTTCAACATAGGATTATGTTAGAATAGGCAACAAGTTAGAATAAGAAATATGTGATTGTATTTTCTTCTTATTTATTCCTTGATTGGTGTAATGGGCTGGCCCATATATTATGCCTTATGGCACTCCAGTAATTACTTAGTATTATTAATATAAAAGGGAATGAGGTCAAACTCACTCCCTAACTTTTTCTCTTCCCTAAACCTTCATGGTATCAGAGCCAACTCTGTCCTTCTCTGTTACCCATCACTACAGGTGATCTCCTCTCTCCTATAGACCAGACGACAGCCCCAAACAAGTCACCCAGCCTCGTCTAACCCCAATAGACTCTACCCAGGTCTCCCAGTCTCTTCTCTCCCTTTGACAGTCATCACCCAGGCTTCTCTCTCCCTCGGTAGGCCTCTCCAGCCACTACCAAGGGTTCCCAGGGGGCCAACTAGCCTTCTTGTTGGTCTAGTCGAAGTCGTCTGACCCTCTAGGGTTGCCTAGGGTGGTCGCAATCTCGCCTGGGGTGGTCGCTACTCCTCTGCTGCTCTTCAAAGTCCTCTGGTGATGCAATACGAAGTCATCTCTTACGTAGTGGACTGGTGAAGATTATACACAGTCTTCTGGTAAGGTAAAACAGTACCGAAACAGACCAAAAAAAAAAAAACTCTGCTGATGTCAAAATAGTCCAAACACAAAGCCCCACTGGATTCTCCCTCCTTTATGCTTTTATAGTTACTGTTGTGCTTGTAACTCCACTCTCATCTTCCGGGTTTGTGATTGGCCTCGTGTTTGAGGAATAATTAGTAGAGTCTCCATGGCGGATTTGACCAGTGAATCTACTACCTCTCAGGCATCTCAGGGCGAGAGTTCTGTTATCCCTTCCACTATGACTAATAACCTCCACACTGGCCTTAGAATAACCACATCTTTATTCAATGGTCAGAATTACCTAGCGTGGTCGCAGAGTCTGACTATTTTCTTGAAGAGCAAAGGGAAAATGGAATATATTAATGGGCGGGTTCAGGCACCCAATATCACCGACCCTCATTATCTATAGACATTGCCCAGGATATTTGGGAGGTCGTAGCAACTACTTACTCCAGGAAGAGAAACTTCTCACAAGCTTTCAAGTTACGTCACTCCATTGAAAGGTCGGTACAAGGTGAGCAAACTATCCTTCAGTATTTTACCTTCCTTAGCAATAAGTGGAAGCGGCCTGATCACCTTCAGAATTACAAGCCTGTCTGTCCTACTCTATGTTACACGGACTCGGGTGCGAATATCGGGTGCGGGTGCACATCTGGGGGTCGGACACTTCAAAATTAAAAATTAAAGATACGTGGATATGGATCCAAATGTGGGTACGGGTACGGAGATACGTTAAATAGTTATTTTTAAAATATATTTATTATATAAAAATGAGTTAAATAGTTATTTTTAAAATATATTTATTATATGAAGATGAGTTAAAAAAAGTTGACCCAATAATTTTTTTTTATGAATAAAATCAAACATATGGATAAGTCATATAATAACCCATGTTATTGTTGAATAGAGTTTGTTAACAGGCCCAAATATTTTATTTATTTATTTGGATCCAACCCATTAAGATTTATTATGATACAAACCAGTCAATAGGTGTAAATTTTTTTTTTATTTTTTTAGGTCCAGCCCATTATAGTTTAAAATATTAATTTATGATACAAATCAGTACCCAAATCTTTTATTTATTTATTTGGGTCCAGCCCATTAAGATTTATAATATTTACTAGCCAATAGCCCAAGCCTTTTATTTATTTATTAGGTCCAGCCCATTAGGTCCAGCCATTCGGGTTTGATACAAACAGCAGCAGCAGCTTTGACATGTCTGTCTCACACGCACAGCAACAACACGATAGGTCTGTCTCCTCTTCGCTTCTCTCTCACGCACAGCAATACGATGGGTCTATCTCCTCTCTTCTCTTCTCTTCTCTCATACACGCACAGCACGATCGAGAGAGATATCGAGGAAGAGAAAGAGATCGTGATAGAGAGAGAGAAGGAGATCGAGACAGAGAAGAAGATCGAAAGACACGATCAAGATCTTGAATCCATACATCAATGTAAGTATCTCAACCTTCTTCTTCCTTTTTGATTAGCCGTGTCCGAGAGAGGAGAGGCGAATCCGACACAGATCCCGCACCTGCACCCGTGTCGTGTCGTGTCGACACGGGTACTTCGCCCCAAAGTGCCGAGTCCATGTAACATAGGTCCCACTGATTCTGCTGGTTACCAGAAGTTTGTAGCGCAAGAGCGGGTCTTCAAGTTCTTGGAAAGCCTAAATGTGGAGTATGATCTGGTTCAAAGCAAAATACTTGGCATGGATGTGCTTCCTTCTCTCCAAGAAACCTTTGCTTTTGTGCAGAATGGGGAGAGTTGCCGTTCTGCGATGCTTCCTTCTGCTACTACTGATCGCTCGGCCTTAGTTTCTGCACCCTCTCGTGATAGTGATCGTGTGACTCGTGGTTCTCGTCCTTCCTTTGAGAAGGATCATCTTTACTATGACTATTGTCGTCGACCTCGCCACACACGCAAGACTTGTTGGAAGCTGTATAGAACTCCCTCTGGTGGCCGAGGCGACCGTCCTGGTACTCGAGGGGATTGGTCTGGTACTAGAGGCCGCGGGGCCAATGCACAAGACCATCTTTCAGACACTATTGAGCCACCATCTTCATCTCCAATTGTCTCCTCCACTACTAATGTCTCGGGGTTATCTGCCTCGGATTTTGAGATTGCTCTTCGCCACTTGCTAGACCGTCGAGGCTCTACTTCTACTACAGGTGCACCTTCTTCTTCCTTTGCTAATTGAGGTAACTTGGCTTCCTCCCCATGTGCATTGCTATCTCATACGACTATTACATAGATTATTGATTCTGGTGCTTCCAACCATATGTCTGGCTCCTCTAATTTATTTTCCGAGTATAACCCCTTCTCAAGTCAAGAAAAAGTACGTATTACTGATGGTACCATTTCGTCTGTATCAGGGAAAGGTTTAATTCATGCACTTCTTCCCTTCCTTTGTCTTCTGTTCTTCATGTTCCCAATTTTAGTATTAATCTTTTATCTTTGAGTCGTATTACTCGTGACTTAAATTGTAGCATGACGTTTTTTCCTGATCATTGTCTTTTTCAGGACCTTATCACGAGGAAGAGGATTGGCAGTGGTAGAGAGGAAAATGGGCTCTCTACGTTACACGGACTCGCCAGTTTTGGCGAAGTACTCGTGTCGATACGACACGACACGGGTACGGGTACGGGATACGGACGGGATACGGCATGGAAGAAGTGGATACGGCATGGAAGAGAAGACGAAGAGTAAAGGAGAAGAGAAAGAAACCTGGTCGGCGACTTCGATGACCAGTCGCACCAGTCGACTTCTTCGAACCAGTCGAACCAGTCGATGACCTCCATCCAGTCGCGTCTCTCACTCGATCGCCTCTTCGACCAGATCTCATCTCTTGCCGTCTCGCCTTCTCGCTCTCTGTCTCTCGCCTTTTCGCATTCGATCTCGATCTCTCTCTCCTTTCGCCTTCGATCTCGATCTCTCTCTCCTATCGCCTCTGTCTTATCTTATACGTATAAGATATAATACTTATAATATATATAATATATAATATATAATACTTATATTATAAAACAATATTATAATATAACACATATTTTGTATTTTATATATTTATACATATTAATAAAAAAAATACATATATAATATAAAATAAAATAAAAAAACACATTATTTAAAAAATAAATTAAATAATTAATATGTATTAAAATAAAAATATTTATAAAAAAAATATTTATTCCTTATTTATTATATTTTTGTTATTTATAATATATATGTCAATTAAAAGTAAAAAAAAAATTATATAGATAAATCAAAAAAATTATCAATAAAAGTAATACATAAGATAAAAATAATAAATATATTTAAAAAATATCTATTTAACTTATCTTTATATAATAAATATATTTTAAAAATTAAATATTTAACGTATCCCCGTACCCGTATCCTCGTTTGGATCCATATCCACGTATCCTCAATTTTTAATTTTGAAGTACCCGACCCCTAGATACGTACCCGCACCCAATACCCGCACCCGAGTCCGTGTAACATAGTGGGCTCTACATTATGAATCAAACAGACAAGCTAGTTCATTCATCTATTCAATTATCATCCACTAAGGAAGACATTTGGTTGTGGCACCGTCGCTTAGGACATCCCTCTTTTTTATAACTTAAGCATTTATTTCCTTCTGTTTTTGAGAAAAATAATGTGTCGATTTTCAATGTGAGTCTTGTCAGCTTGGAAAACAACACAGAGCCTCTTTTGCTACTTCTATTAATAAAAATTTAGTTCTATTTTCTTTGATTCATTCTGATGTATGAGGTCCATCCCGTTTTTGTGTCTTTAACCGGTCAAAAATGATTTATTACCTTCATAGATGATTGTTCCAGGGCCACTTGAGTCTATTTGATGAAAAATAAAAATGAGATATTTTCTGTGTTTCAAAACTTCCATAAAATAGTTTGTAGTCAATTTGGGGTGGTTGTCAAAATTCTACATTCTGATGATGGGAAGGAATATATTGACTCTGGTCTTGCCACTTACTTCGCCACTCATGGCATTATTCACCAGATTTCGTGCACTAATACCCCTCAATAAAATGGTATTGCAGAACGCAAAAATCGTCATCTTCTTGATATCGCCCGTTATCTATCCTTTGAGATACGGGTTCCTCAATCCTATTGGGGGGAAGCGGTTCTCACTACTGCTTATTTGATTAATCGTCTTCCTACCCAAGTCCTTCAAAAACAAACACCTCTTCAAGTTTTGTTCGGGTCTACCCCTTCCGAGTTCTCCATTCTTCCTAAGACTTTTGGCTATGTTTGCTTTGTCCATAATCATTCACCCACTCGTGGTAAATTAGATCCTAGGTCTCTTCAGTGTGTTTTTCTAGGTTATTCTGCCACCAAAAAGGGTTATAAGTGTTATCATCCTCCCACTCGCAAATAGTTTGTCTCCATAGATGTTGCTTTCTTTGAGTCTCATCCTTACTTTCCGACCCCCCCGGTCTCACAGTCATCCCTTCAAGGGGCGCCTTGGTGTGAAAAGATTCTTATTCCACTTCCGCCAATGATTGAACAAATAAAGCATGATAAGCCAGCAGTTGTTGAGGAAAAGGAAGCAGGCAAAGTTTATATCAGGGACAAAGACAGACAGCAAGTCACCTAGATGCAAGAGACTACTTTCCTTCCTCTGCTGCCACCAAATGAGTGTCCAAAGTCACCCCCCTCTCCTGAGAGTCCAGATAATTCTGATTCTAGTGCTTTTATTCCTACTTTTTCAAATCTAGATGTTCCCATTGCTAATAGGAAAGGGGTTAGGTCATGTACTCAACATCCTATTAGTAATCATGTCTCTTATTCTCATCTGTCTTCCTCATATAAAGTTTTTCTGTCTAAAGTGTCTTCTGTAAATCTACCTACCAATTTTCAAGATGTTCTCTCTATTCCTGAATGGAAACATGCTATGATGGAAGAGATGAGAGCTCTCCGCAAGAGTGGCAGTTGGGAGTTAGTGGAGTTACCTAGAGGCAAAAATCTAGTTGGGTGTAAGTGGGTGTACACGGTAAAACACAAAGCAGATGGTTCCATAGAACGGTACAAAGCAAGACTGGTTGTTAAGGGCTTCACTCAAACTTCTAGGGTGGATTACCAGAGACATTTGCACCGGTTGCTAAGATGAATTCTGTGAAAATCTTGCTCTCTCTTGCTGCAAATTTGGATTGACCACTTCATCAGTTTGATGTGAAGAATACATTCATTCATGGAGACCTAGCAAAAGAGGTCTATATAGATATTCCCCTGGTTTTGCAGATGCTCAGTCCAACGGTAAAGTATGCAGGCTCCGAAAGTCACTTTGTAGGTTAAAGCAATCTCCTAGGGCTTGGTTTGAAAGGTTTGCTCAAGTTATGCTAAAATATGGGTTCAAGAAAAGTCAAGCTAATCACACCTTGTTTGTGAAACACTACTCACATGGTAAGACCACAGCTCTTATTGTCTATGTTGATGATATTGTTCTGACAAGAAATGATGTTGAGGAGATTTCTCATTTGAAAGAATACTTAGCCAAAGAGTTTGAAATCAAAAACTTAGGCTATTTGAAGTATTTTTTGAGCATTAAAGTAGCTCGGTCCAAGGATGACATCTTCATATGTCAGAGGAAGTATGTACTTGACTTGCAAAAGGAAACTAGCATACTTGGAGGTAAACCATGTGATACACCTCTAGAACTGGGCCAGAAACTGAGTGAGAATCAAGACCAGAGACTAGTGGGCAAGCTCATATACTTATCCCACTCACGTCCCAACATTGCCATTACCGTGAGCATGGTGAGCCAGTTTACGCATGCTCCTAGAACTTCCCACTTGGAGGCAGTTATGAGAATCCTGAGATACCTGAAGTCTTCTCTTAGAAAGGGTCTCTATTTCTCAAAACATGGCCATCTCAGTGTGGAGGCATTTACTGATGCAGATTGGGCTAGATCAGTCACTGACAAACAATCAACTTCCGGATACTGCACATTTGTGGGTGGCAACCTAGTCACATGGCGAAGTAAGAAATAGAATATGGTGGCTAGATCTAGTACTGAAGTAGAATTCAGGACTATGGCTCAGGGTGTATGTGAGTTACTATGAATTAAACTACTATTGGGAGACTTGGTAATCCATCAAACTGACTCCACGCAACTATACTGTGACAACAAGGCCGTAATCAACATAACTTATAATCAAGTTCAACATGATAAAACTAAGCATGTGAAGATTGATACGCACTTCATCAAAGAAAACTCACTAGTGGCATCATATGTATTCCATTTGTGAAGACTGGAGACCAACTAGCCGATATTCTCACCAAGGGGCTAGGGAGCAAACCATTTCATGGCATTCTCAATAAACTGAGCAAGAGAGATATCTTCGCACCAGCTTGAAAGGGAGCGTTAGAATAGGCAACAAGTTAGAATAGGAAATATGTGATTGTATTTTCTTCTTATTTATTCCTTGATTGGTGTAATAAGCTGGCTCATATATTATGCCATATGGCACTCCTGTAATTACTCACTATTATTAATATAAAAGGGAATGAGGTCTAACTCACTCTCTAACTTTTTCTCTTCTCTAAACCTTCAGATCACATATGCAGGGAAAGTGGCATTCAAGCTCAGTTCCTCAAGCTCCTAAGAATTGCAAGTTAAGCCAAGCCTCAGGGAAAAAACCTAAACCAGAGTTATGCATGATCTTATCCAACTCTTGTAAGTGTCTACAGTTTAAGACAAAAAAAATATTGTGATAAAGAGAACAGAACACACCTCAGATGCAACATAGACAACATTGTCTATGGTACGCCAATATCTAGCCGGGCGAAGTCCATTCCGATCAAGACAAGCTCCAACTGTTTTTCCATCACTGTGGCATCACAAACAAAGAAAGAAAAGACAAAAATGCAGTGGTGTAAAAAAAATTATCCAAAAATTAACAAGCGAAAAATGCAACCACACATTAAGATTGTTCACATAGGAAATCCATCTTCCGGATAATTTTTACAGAAAAGAAGAAAAACTAGCCATCAAACATTATATATATATATAAAAAAGGTGACCCAATGCAAGAGACTTTCGCTAAAGCGGAGTTTGGGGAGGCAAGATGTATGTAGTCTTACCCCCATTTCTAGAGAAATTGTTTCTGTGACCCAAAGATGTTAATGGCAAACATTTACCATTAGGCCAAGCAGCGTCTAAAATAGCTAACTGACATCGATGAAACAAAAAACCAAAGCATTTGGGTACCATAATTACATATAAAACTGGCCCACTTTCAAGGTTATATCATATATGAGGGAACCTGTAGATTACCCACAGCATCAGTTACAATACCGTATATCAAGCCATCTAGAAGTTGAAGTATTACCTAACTAAAATTTTCAATATCTCCAGTGTGATCTAGTATGCTAGCCATTCCCCGACACCCCATAACTCTGAGAACTTATCAATTGCCAATTTCATATTGATTATTGCAACTCCAATTCCCTTTAAAACACTTGGAATTAGCCCATATCATCATTATTTAATTTGCATTAGGATTTTGAAATTTTCAGTTATTTGCTTTTCTTAGTCACAGAATTCAGTAATACAATCACTGTGTAACCATAAAATGGCAATAAGTGACCTTGGAAGTATTACCTAAATAAGAGTAAAGCAGGTCCGTCCCAAGCCTCCATCTGACCCTTGTAATAGTTATAAAAATCAACAACCTAAGAACAGAGAAATACTGAGTGTCCTTCGCAAGGAATATCAAATGAATTTCAATAAGGTCACAGTAACTAAACAGTTCAGAAGTCAGACATAATAGATGGATTCAGGTTGAGAATAACAATACATCCTATGAACTTAAATTACGAAGTAGTACACTTAAGAATAGCCATGTTTAAGCCCCAAAAAAAATCTCAATGCACTAAAGCAAAGGACCTTTGCCAAAAGCATATATTGATTGATGCTTTTTAATTTTGAATTGCCAACATAAATTACCTCAGGATACTTAATCGACAAAGTTGGATGATTCTTGTAAGCCTCTGGGACAAGAATCATTAGAGCTTCCTCAGGACTACGGCCACTTTTTATTAAAAACTGAACAGTGCAAAGGGGAAGGATTAGTCAGACAAACAAGCTGTGTCAACATTCAAATAATGAATCAGAATATTAAAAGGATGGACCGTCTGAAGCAGTCTCATATTAATGAACAAAAAAGTACAAATAGATAAATGAGTTGCAGCATACATAACCCCCTACCCACCCAAAACAAACTGAGACAGTGATAACGAGCATGGAAAGAATAAAAAGAACAAATCTGCAATTTCACATGAAGCACGTTTAAGATATCATGGAGTGAAGTTTTGGAATGATTTAGAGTTCTTATTTGTTCTTATTTTAATTTAGTATCTAGATAAATTTTATGTCATTATATTAGGTTTTAGTGGTTAGGGGTATTTTGGTAATTTTATAATTGTTGGGCATGAGTAGAAGCAAAGTCGCACTATGACTATGAGTCTACTACAGCTGAGCTTGACAGAATATATATCTCCTCAAATACATTGGACTCAAAAAATCATAAAAACCCAACAAAAACACAGTATTATGACCGGATGTGGGTGAATAAGAGGGAGGAAGAAAGAAGGTTGATAAACAAGAAATCACAACAAAGAGTAGGAAAGGAGCATAGCTCTATAATAGTCAATGGCTACACCCCATCTTCCAAAATAATATTTATACTTGCACTCTTCTAAATCATTAATTACATGCACAAATTCTAACCTCATCAAAAAAACAAAGGACTCTCACTACTGCCAACTTTATCAAAAACACAAAAGGGTGACATTCGTTCAAAACATAACCTATTAGACAAAAATAAATGAAAAAGATGCTTCCAATTTATGCCGAGTCGAAGAGACTCTTTGACCGCCCACAGTGGCAGACGCAATGGCTGGCTAGGGGTGGCCACTGCCACTGCCCCTGCCCCTGCCCCTGCATCCATTTCCATTACCTTCAATAGTATTGTATATATTCTTGTTGAACCCATAATTTCTTAAGAGTTGGCCCCTCCAACCCTCAGTACTTTTTCCTGTTATTCCCTCATAAGAGCCTTTTTTTCTTTGATAACTGGGTGTTCGGGCCAGCTTACAGCACCTTGACTAATCTAGGTAGACCAATCCCACCACCCACTTGCGGGGCCCCATTTAAAACCAAAGAAAATGCCCTGTATAGACTGGCCCCAAGAAGCTTATGGCAACTAGTGAGTATTGAACCTGAGACCTAGAGGGAGCACACCCCCCAGGCCCCAAGTCATGCCCACTAGGCCAACCACTTGAGGTTCTCCAAAGAGCCAATTTATTTGAACCATTTTACTAGAGTCATGCTATTACATAAATTTTAGTCTAAATTGATATTTTTTATCAATTGATATTGTTTTGGTTATAAGTGTGTAGCTTAAAAACTATTAAATTAAAACTAATTACATCTCATTATGATTTTGATTATGTCTCAAAGTGGTATTCATTGCAACTCATTGTAGTGACTTTGATTATAACCCAAATGACCTTCTATTATAGCTGTAATTGGTTTTGGTTTATGACCCAATGCGACTATGATTAATGTAAAAAATTACTTGTATGTTTTTCTTTTTTTGGTCTTATATTTTGTACAATGTGTAAATGAAGTTTATAATCTTGTTTCCAATCTTTTTGTTTTGTAAATGTCTATTGACTAAAAATATTATTTGTAAAGATAATGATAATATTAATTTTTATACTTATAAAAAGTAAATATTTTAGTACAATATATGTTTTTAAAAAAAAATTTAAAAAAAAAAAAAAAAAAACCTTTTGTAAGAATGTGATAAAATAAAATCAATTTATGATTATATAAATGTTGGCCCCTTCTTAACAAGATTTCTGGGTCCGCCACTGACTGCCCACTATACCAACATGGCATCCACGCAAGAGTGACATGGCTGCCATGTAAGCACTACTTCATGATCTAAACAAGACATAAAATAAGGCCAAACTATAACAGAAGGCTTGATTAGTAGAAACCCCAAGTAGGCCATACCTTGTATTTTAACTTATTTTTATGATTTTTCTCACCAAATCTGCTCCTTCAGCCTCTTATCGACTGCATCAGTTCCCATCACTAAAAGCCCATAGCAAACAAGGATTTCTTCTTTGTTTTTTTCCCATGAAATCTATTCACTCTATTTGGTTTCATTTTCAGAATATGTTCTCTGAAAAATAATAAAAACTAGTTTGGTGAAAACAAATACCGAAAAGATGTATTTGAATTTTCAAAGACTATTTTGTGCACACATGCACGCAAGCGCACACACACAGACACATAAAAACAAAAACAAAAACAAAAAAGGAAAGAAAACAATTAAGAAAATTATGAGTGTTTTTGAAGTTTTCATCATTTTTTCACCAAACTAGTTTTTAGTGTTTTTCAGAAAACAAATTCTGAATTGCTTCAAGGATCAAAAGCCATTTAGCAGCCAGCCATACTAGAAACAAATCTCACAATAGAGATTTGTATGTGAAATCCAGACCTTGATACTCCAGTTAAGCATAAGATTTGTATGTGAAATCCAATTAAATTTTTTCTTCATAATTTTCAGTGAGTCAATTTATAAGAAGCATTCCTGAAAACACATAGCAGCAGCAAATATGCAGATTATACAAATAAACAAGCAATAGCCCATACTTCCGCTGCACTGTCAAGATTTGCAGAATCAGATGCTTTTGAGTTTCCATAAGGACGAATTTCATTTTCCCGACCACACCAAACCGGAGATTTCAATGAGGTCTCTCGAGATTGCATCCAATTCAAGTTTCCCTGCATAAAGGCTTCGGCATCAAAACAAAGGAATACGAAGTAACACTCTATTAGGCAAACTAAAGCATATGAATAGAGAAACTGTAACCTGTATGGTATTGATCTCTCCATTATGACCAAGTAACCTCATTGGTTGAGCAAGAGGCCACCTAGGACTAGTATTTGTGCTGTACCTCCGATGATAAATAGCAAAAGGAGATTTATAAAGATCACTTTGGAGGTCAAAGTAGAATCTACCAAGAACTTCTGAACGAAGCATTCCCTTGTAAACCATTGTTTGATTGGACAAAGAACAGAAATAAAGCTCATTTCCCCAAGCTTCTGAGCTGGCTGCTCTTTCAATCAATTTCCGGCAAATATACAATTCTCTTTCAAAATCATCTACATTTTCATCTTTAACAACTCTAACAAAAACCTGCTGTATGTTGGGCATGGTTTCTCTTGCATAGTAACCAACGACAGAAGTATCTACAGGAACAGGCCTCCATCCAAGCACCTCGAGACCCTCTTGTCTAAGGATGCTAATAATAACTACAGAAACAATTATTTCCACATTTAGAAAACTGAATACAAGTACAAAAAAATAAACAGGAATGACTAGAACTAGAACTAAGAGATCATCAAACAATAAAAGAGGATGAAAGTATTCTGACAAAATGTAGCACAATAGGACCACAAGTGATATAAAAATCCAAAAAAACAAATTCGAACATATGCCAACATATATACATCCATAAAAATAATCACATGAAGATTGATAACTGATAAAGCAAAAGAAAATTACAGAATTATAATCACAGAAAACCATATATCTGCCACTTCTTTATTTTGATACTTATATAGCAGCACTTACTGACCGTAACATGTGTATCCAGCCCAAGCCTTGTGAAGCAGGTTCAAGTCACAGGAATGGTTTACAAAAATCCAGAAAGACAGCCTGGTTTTTAATTTTAATTTTTACAATCTGCAGCAGGGGAATAGGGAAGCAAAACTGCATTCGCAGCAGTAAGACTCAAATCCAAGTGCCAACCCCTTGGTCTTAAAGAACCTAGGCATTACACTTGGTAAGGGAGCACGTCATCGAACTCAGGCATCACGCCTGGAAATTTTCAACTTTGTTCTTTCCCCTACTAAAAGAGTCATTGAATCCACCACTAGCCTCTAATCTATCCAATTCTTCAATCCTTATAGTAATCTCACTTTTTATCTTCGTCAAATTCAACAAAAACCTCCCTATTCCAAACTTACAACTTTCCCTTGACTAACTCAAGTTTCTTCATAAATTTGAAACCTTCCCACTCTTGAACCCTACCATTTTCCCACCACTCTTGAAAACACATTTTAAACAAATGATGATCTAACCACATATTTTCAAATCTAAATGAAGTAGGCCCCTATTTAAAAGGACAACTTTCCATAACCACCGCACAATGAAACAAAAGTACTCTAGGAAGTGCCTCCTATTTCAATTCGGAAATTTTTCTTCCAACACCAAAGAAAATAGAAATTTATCCAAGTTTTCCTAAAAATTTGACCTAGTAAAATAAACATCAAACAAAAGAGGACCAATTAAGTCGCAATCACTAATAAAAGCATCAAAATCTTTCATATGTCTTGAGACTTTCCTGCCATTAGGTTTTTTTTTAAATCACTCTTATTAACATTAAAATCAATGCCCAAACACCAGTTAGGATAGCATGACCCAAAAAAAGGCTACTAAACTCATCCCACAAAGACTTTCTCAACATCTATTGGGTCCATACACTCCCAATGACCATCATTCACTTCCATCATTATTGCAAACCTAACTGAAACCGTAAAAGCTCCTACTAATACTACAGCCTCAGTCAATACCCTATCATCCCATATAATTAAAACACCCCTGACATTCCACAAGAAGGGAACACAACCCAACTCCTATGCCCAACCCCCTAAATACTCTTAATTAGTTTCCTACCAAAAGTTTCAATTTTTGTAAATAGTAATTTTACAATGTCCGGGCTATTGTTATGCCAGCTAGGTGCATCAACAGTAAGTTTGAATCATGCTCCTTATCATCCATTATGTTTCACTCAGTCAGGCATTTAAACTTCTTACAAAATAAAAATAAAATAAATAAAATTCTCCCAATAATATCATTTACATCCATATATCCGCAACATTCACTTTAAATGCAAGTCTATACTTACACATGGATGTGGATAACATAATAGTACCAATTATATCCTTTCAAAAGAAGTATCTTTAACAATATCATAAATGCTATTGTTCATCATGCACGAACAACTATTTAAAGAATTGTATACATTCTATTATTTTCATAAACGAAAGAAAAATTGCAAGATTTGAATTGCACAAAGCTCTTTAAAGCTACCTGATTTGGCTTCTTTCATAAGGTTGTCATCTTTGGGAAGGAAAACCATTCCAACACCAGTGTGTAACTTATCGAACGAAGCAATCCCTTGCTTGTTGGCCCAATTGTTAAAAAGATCCCATGGAATTGACGTCATCAATCCTGAACCGTCACCAGAATCATTATCCGCTCCACAACCACCACGATGTTCCATGCAACCAAGAGCAGTAAGAGCATCCTTAATAATCTGATGTGAGTCTTTATTTTCCAAATTGGCAATAAATCCAACTCCACAGGCCCCCCTCTCTGATATTATATCCAAGTTTGCAACCTGAAAAGCATACAACTCAGTTCATCAAAGCACGTAGAAACTCATAGATAGAACACTCATGTCACAATCGAAACATGCATAATAGAGAAATGAAAAGAACAGACATTTAAAATCATAGCAGAAAACAACATCTCATAACAGAGAAAAAAAAAATAGTGACATTACTGTAAGGAGGTTGACAACAATACAATACTGATGGACCTTTTAAATAATGATAGAGCCATCATTGGACGTCAACAGATAGAATGTCTTGGGGGGGAAGGGATGCATGCAACACTTTCTTCTGATTGGCAAGGGATGCATGCAACACTTAATGGCATCACATAATTTTTATCACAATTAATCCATTTATGTTTTGGGCATGAATGGTTTTCAATATTGACCAATACTTAGATGTGCTGCCAAATATGCATTTGAACTAACATGGAAAATTTTGAATAAAAGTTGCTTACCAAAATAACAAAGTATCGGGTAATTTAATCAAGTATCAAATGATATCTCGACAAATTGCCTTAAATCTGACTACCACTAGTTGTGTTTCAGTGATGCCTGACACAACCAAACTAAGTCCTCTGTCCCAATCAATTGTCTAGACATGAATCAATTTTTGCTATTTTGCCCTGTCAAGGGATATATGCTTAGTTAAATTAAATAAATTCATGTTCTTTTTTCATTAGCGCATTCCGTGTCAATTTAGGTCTTTCCCTTTCCCCAACATTTCTATTTATGGTGATCATAACACTTTTCCTTACCGTTGCATCTATAGATCTTCGTTGTACATGACCAACCCATTTTAGGTGTGTTTTCCCTCAAGTTATCTTCTATTAGTGCTACTCTTACTATTTTACGAATATATTCGTTTCTAATTCTATCTTTTTTAATCTTGCCACACATTCATCTAAGCATCTTCATCTCAACTACGCTTTTTTTTATAAATGTTTTGTTTTTTTCAGTTGCCTAACATTTTGTCTTGTAAAGCACTGTTAGCCTTATAGTTGTTTTGTTTATAAAAAATTTCATTCAATTTGTTAGTATTCATCGATCACACAATACGCCAAATGTACTCCTCCACTTGACCGAACCTACTTTGATTCTATGGATCACATCATCTCCAACCTCACCGCCCTTATTAATAACTGAACCTATATGACAAAAAATTCACTATTTGTTATCAATCTTCACTTGTCCATTATTTCTACTTCTACAGTCAAGAAATTTACATTCCCTTTTTATTTCTACAAATTTTAAATCCTTTCAACTCGAGTGCTTCTCTCCAAATTTTTAATTTTTTGCTAATTCCTTCCTTAGTTTCATTCAATAGAACAATATCAGATGCAACCAATATACATCATGGGACATCATCCTAACTGTGTTTAGTTAATTCATCCATGACTAAAGTAAATATGTATGGAATCAAAAGTGACCCTTGATGCAATACTTGCAAATGATTTAATTGTAGTCACAACCCTATCACATGACATAAATGGACAAAAATAATAGCCTAAAAGCACTGAAATAGAAAGTAAACAAATCAAAGATAACCTTCTTTTTTTCTTTTTGATAAGTAACAAAACAAAGAAAACAATCAATGGCAAGTTGCTAAAGCACTGCTAACAAAATTAGTATATTCTCTCATTTTGAGGTATCACATCAGGTTAAATGTTAGGCTATATAGTGTATCTTCTAATTAAAGAAAGTGTTTTCGATATGCCTTTTGTGTCAATAGTGTAGGTTACTTTATGTAGAGCACAATGCGTGTGCAAAGGGCATCTCCTTTCTTTTGGTTCTTTAAATAAAATAAATAATCTTGTCAGTGAAGAAGACCAAGAGGGAGTGGAGGAGGAAACACCTGTCTTCAACAACAACAGTGTTCTAGATAATAAAAGGTTGCACAAACAAATAGCTGTCTTTTGGGGACCACCAGCCTGTAGCAACCCACCCAACTCCAGCACAAGTCAACCCATAATAGAGTTAGAATTGCTTTGACAGTTCCACCACATCAAATTCTAGTCAATAGCTACAGCTCTATAACAATTTAAACACGATGCTACTATGCTAGTTCAGAACATATACAGTCTATTTGTATTAATCCTAAACGATTGACGGAAAAAAAAATTGCAGACTCAAATTGCTCTTCTTTATATTTAAAATAAAAAAAATAAAACTATCCTTATAATTGGAACAATCAACTCCCTTCAAAATCAAAATCCAGCCCGCAGTGAACTCGAATCTTGGTCCATTTACATTATAAGAGAGAAAAATTAAAAATAAAATAAAAAATTGAAACTATACTCCTGCCAAACAGCATCACAATTTCACAATGCATTCGATAGTTCACAAATGCGAAATACCAAAATAAATTTCCAAAATCAAGCAAATTATTTCAAAATGCAACATACTTAAAACTTAGCTACACAATAAGCAGTCATTTAGATCAAACAAACAAACAAACAAACAAACAAAAAACAGTAAATTCACACACAAATTCATTGCAGCACAATTACTAGTAAATAAAATGAACAAGACCTTTGGTCTGGAATCCGAGGACTGTTCCGATGAATTATGGAGGCGTTGAAGATCGAGAACAGCTCTGATTGAAGACCAGTTCTTAGCTGGTAAACCGTGAAACCTCTGAGTAGTCGAAGAAGCTCCGAGTCTCTTCCGTGGAGTTCGCCTGGAGGAGTTGCAACAGAGACCGACGAAATCGACGAACAAGAGGCCGCCTCCGTTAGAGGCGAAGACCTGAAGAAGAAGGAGGTTTGAGAGACTGGCCATTGGAGTAGAGAAGTTGAGGCACTGACTGCACAGACATAGTTGTTGATCAATGCCACAACACAACACAACACAACACAATCTCTCTCTGTATAGAGAGAGAGAGAGAGAGAGAGAGAGAGTTTTAGAGAGAGAGGGGATCGTGTGGAGAGGGGAGGAAATGGATGTGGAGATAAGAAAGAGAGAGGTCCGGAACCACCCGCCTCTCCTCTGGCATCTACTACTTCCTCCCCTCGGCTCGCCTTCGCTGTTGTTGATGTTTATATGTGCTGATGTGTGTAGTTTTTAACGCAGGTGTTTTGAAAAAGTCGTAAAATGTTGGTTTTTTGAATTTTTAATTTTTTTAATGATTTTTTTGTGATATTTTAGGAAGAACTTGATAAAAAAAATTAAAAAATTGGCTTTTTACTAAATTCTTAAATTGCCCCACCCCTCGGGCTCAGCCTTACTTCCTGCTTCGCGGTACAATTTTTTATTCTGCGGCGCCGTTTTGGCCTTCATTTGTTAGTCAACTCTCCTTTTCTTACTTCTTCTACTTCTTTTTTACTTTTCTTTTTTTTTTTCTTTTGTTTTTTTCAGCAAAATTTTCACTACTTTCAATCAATATGTAAATGAGAATTCCATTATATGCCTCTCATATCATATGCATTTTTAGTTATGATTAATTTTTTCTTTAATTATAATATTATTTTAAGATATTTAATTATGATTTTTTTTTTGTTTAGGTATTCTTTTTTTTTTTAGTTATAGTTCAAAAAATATATAATTATATCATTTTTTTTCTATAATTATAAGGTAAACAGTAGTGTTGGGAACCCCCGTGGGGGTGACCCCTAGCACCCCCACCTCCACATGGGAGCTGTGAGAGAGCAAGGTTTAAACCAAAAAAAAAAAAAATTGACCAATCCAGCTACGCCACATTAGCTGGGGGTCACTGGGGGTCGGAGGGGACTAGGGGCCGGAAGCATTTTTCATAAGGTATATATAGTACACACCCCTGAAGAGATGTATACCATAGTCTTTCCTTTATATAAAATTCACACAATATTAATTCAACATCAATAACATATGTTAGAAATGGTTGGGAAAATTCTGGGTAAAATCAGAATTTTTTTCCTAAGTTTGGTCTATTTTTTTAGGTGGGCCCCGTGCGTCGATTTTCGCGAGTCAAAGTGGTAACGCGTTCTATGCCGCGTTGTGATTCACGTGGTATATTTGGTTGCTCAAAACCATTATCGACGTGAATGAAAAATTGAAGCAAAAGTGAGCTCCATGGAAATGGAGTTTTGGTGGAAATTCCTTAATATTGGGAAAATGGCTTGTCCCCACATTGATTTGGTGGGAAGTTTTGAATGGGTTTATAAGGCATGGGATTGGAATTTGGGGTGTGCCCCAAGGGGTACCTAAGTGTTGTAGAGAGTGAGGTTATGGGTTAGACCCATTGGACCAAAAAAAATCACCACGCACGTCGCCGGCCAGTCGGGCGGGGCTAGACGCGGGTGCGTGGTGTGTGGTTGGGTTGAGCTTGTTCAGCCCAATACTAATCTTTTTGGGCAAAAAATATTTGAATTTAAATTTTATTTTTTAAAATAAAATCTGTCCGAATTTCTGTCCAGATTAATTTCAATTTTTGAATTCTGTACAGGTTTTAGATAGATCCGAATCTATCCAGATTCAAACCCAAAACCAAATTTTATCTGTGCAACAGATTCGGGTATATGTTCAAAATTCAAAACCAAATAGTGCCTTAAACAGATTTATATCTGTTTAATTCAAATTGAACAGGTATTGTACCTGTTTAATTCAAAATGGAAAGCCACCAATCCATCTATAAATAGACTAGCCCTCATTTGTTATTGATTTCACTAAATTCGTCCAAAATAATTCTGCATCTATTCTCTTCATATTGTTGCATTTAATTTTTGTGAGAAAGAGTGTATACACTAAGTGTGTTAGTTGAACAAATAAATTGTAGTGCTGCATTTATTTGTTATTGATCATTTTATCCTGGGAGATAGACGTCCATATTCTGAAAGTACCGTGAAGAGGACGAATCTGTCTTAAGGATACAATGTCGAACACTAAACTTGATCAGAATAATATTCAAGATATTAATCAAGTAAGTTATTTATTTATTTTCTGTTTTATTATTTATTTAAATCAGATTTTAATTTTGTTTTGGTAACAAAATAAAATCTGTTTTTATTTATTTAATTCTATTTCTAATTTGATTTTTGTAATCAAACATTTTTCTCTTATTTCCTTTATTTTTCTTTTATATTATGTTTGTCGTTTAGTACCCAAACAGAATTAATTAATTTAATTACAGTGAAGATTGTCCTACAACATATTCACTAGGGATGGGCAACGGTTTATCCGATCCGCAAAAACCACCTAACCTTCCCAACCCGCATACAAATGAGCGATTTCGCAAATACAATGCGAGCGGATGCGGTTTGAAATATGGCATGTTTGCAGGTTGCGGGCTTAACCAGCACCAGCAAGAACCCGCCCGCACTTTTTATTTTTTTCTTTTTAAACCGTTGATTTCATTCCTGTATCCCACCTACATATTTTTGCCCAAAACAAAACACCCTTTATTATTTAAACTTACTCTAGCATTACATTTGCTAATAGTATTATATCAACTGAAACTAAATAAATATTGATCATATTATTATTGTTACATAATTGAACTTGTCTCGGATGAAGTGTGATTTGGAATTTTAAATTCCTTAATGAATCTGGAGTTCTAGTTTAAGATTTTGAAATATGTGCTTGTATTAGTTCATGGTTTGATTTAAGTTTTTGAATGATTTGTTTGTGTTACGAATTGATTTTGTTGTGTTTTTAATTTTATAAGTTTTAATTCATTAATATTGGAGCATTTTAGAAAATGGGGAGAAAATGGCCTAAAATAAATATTTACAAAATGGGAAAAAAAATGAGGCTCAAAAATAAAATTTTGAAGAAAAAATTCAATCCGCAAATCACCCGCAACCGCCAGCATATCTGCGAACCCTATCCGCACAAACAGCAAATCGCATTGCGGGCGGTTGTGGGCTGTCTTTTCCCCAAACCGCATAGATGCAGGCGGATTCAAACCAATCCACAAACTGTTCAGATCCGAACCGCAAACACCTCTATTATTCACATTTTTTAGTACAAATTTAGGAAAAATGCTATGAACTCAAATAATCTACCAAATATTTTACCAAATCTCTCAGATGAGTGTAAGATCCACACAAACCCACATGTGTGTGGATCCCACACCCATGTGAGAAGTTTGGTAAAATATTTGGTAGATTATTTGGGGTCCCTAGCATTGCCCTGAAGCTAGACATGTTTTTTGGATAAAAAAATGTGATTTTGCAAATACGCTTTTTAATTTTTTAAAGAAAAATGTGATTTAATTATATAATTTTCAATGTCTCATCAATTTAATTTTTTACTTGAATAATTTTATTAAAAAATTTACAACATGAAAGAATTTTTCATGTCAATAGACTGGAAGTTAGGCTCACTGAACCATAATAGGCACTTCAAACTCAAATAAATTTAAAAAATATAGTTTGGACAATGATAATAATTTAAATTAAAATATTTAAAAAAATTAGAGAGAGAAAAAATTGATGGAAAATGTAGGCTTAAAAATGAATAAATAAATCACAAAAATATAATGGAGGAGGTCGACATCCCTAAGATGTGTAATTCATGAAGGTAAGTTTTTGTTGCACTAATTAGAATGTTGATTAATAAATTAGTAAGTTAACTATTACAACTTAATATTCAATATTTATAATTAAATTTTATAATATTGTTTTAAAAATTTAAAAAGCAGTTACAAGCTAAATCACCCCTGGATGTTTAGATTGTTTACCTATTCAAGGTTTTTTTTTTTTTTTTTTTTTTTTGGTTATTAAAATAAATTAAAGGATTTGAGTGGTTTGCCAAGAATAATGCTTGGGACCCCCTTATGGGGGTCACCCCCTCACCCCCCTTTGCCACGTGGCGGGTGGTGATTGGAGGAGCAGGAAAAAAAAGAAAAAGAAAAAGAAAATGTGACCAATGAGAGAGAGAGGGGGTCAAAGGGGGTGGGAGGAAAAGGGGGGATGAATCATTACTCGTTTGCCAAAAGAGGTTACTTGATTATTTCATAGTTTAGGGAATTTTAATTATTACCCATAAATATAGAAATAAAATGAGGACGGTTACGGTGACATTAACAAATTCACAATAATATAAAATATTAGATTCAACTCTCACAAATCTTTGTCACTTTTGTCATCAAATATTAAATCATCATTAAAAAAATGAAGAGAGAGGGGGATTTGATCAGACTGCGGACCATACCGACAATTACGGGTTTCATTTTGCTTCGTCCTCCGCTAAGAAAAATTATTCGGATCTAAAGCTTGGCAATATATATATATATATATATATTTTGGAGGGGTTTAAAATAATCACAAAAAAAAAAAAATCAAATTCTAAAGATTTTATGAATTTTAATGCAATTAAAAAAAGTTAGTTTCAAACATATTAAAGTTTTTTTCACTTCATAGAAAAGTTTTAAAAAACTATTTAAAAAAATTAATTCCCAAACGAGACCTTAATTTAGTACAAGATTTATCAAATTAAAATTATAGTAAATTATAAACAGAAGTTCTATCAAACAGACTTTCAATTTAAAAAATAAATAAATAAATTATAAACAACTTCAATAAATTACACTAAACACATTGTTAATATTTTTGGAACAAATATATTCTGTGTTACAACTTAATTTTGTTAGTTGAAATAATGGAATTCTACGCTTTTATGCAGGAGGGGGTATAACAAAAATCACATAATAAATAATATAAAATATTGCTCAAAAATGGCGAAATAACCACTCTCACAAAAACATATACTTTTTAAAAGTGCCAAATTGTCTTTTCTTCTTTTTCTTTTTCTTTTTTTAATATTTATTTGAGAAGATTGGGTCGTGAGACTTTTAAAAAACCACAAATGGCCACAATATGTCAGGTTTTGTCAACTTTACCAAACTTACGTGTAATTGGTTTGATAGAATTATTAAATAAAATATATCTTAAAATATTATATTAATGGAATAGATAATTTTACACTAATCGAATAAACAATTTTAAATTTTGATCATCTTCCATCCTTGCCCAACAACAAAAATTAATTATATTTTTTTTATCATTATAATCAAATATATTACAATAATTCTATGATACATATCTGATAAAGTTTAATCATGAGACTCATTACCAGTTTTACTCTTATGATCACATTCCAAGCCACTAAAACTTATGCAGCATTCCAATCTAATCCATTACTGGTCAACTTCTACACCACACAACTAATTGGGCTTTGCCTTTTGCAGGTACAATCAAACTCAACATTGATCGATACTCAAAAGGTAACCCTGGACCAGCTGGTTATGCAGGCCTATTCCAAGATGAGAGAGAAACTTGGGTACATGGCTACCATGGGAGGCTGGAGGAAGCCACTAGCTTGGAAGCAGAGTTGTAGGGAGCGTACAGAGGCCTCACTATTATACTAGAGAAAGGAATGAGAGACATTACTATTGAGATTGATTCTGTGCAAGTTGTTAAATTCATCCAAGAAGACTCTAGCCCAACTTTTCAACATAGGGCCCTCCTTGAAGATGCACGGTTCCTGATGTAGAGGTGCAAATACACCATTCAACACATCCCCATAGAAGGAAACAAAGCTGCTGATGGCTTGGCTAATTTAGGGGTTAATCAGCAAGAACCTTTTATTTTTTTGAATGACCCTCCTACTGAGGTTGCAAGCCTGCTTGTTGCAGATATATTAAGAACATCCTCTGTGTAATCAAGGCTTCATACCTTAACTCTTTGTCTATTATTTTTTTCGAATCGAAGAAAAAAAAAAGAAAAAGAAAAAAAATTACTCTTATGACTTGAACAATCATTTTTAAATTTGTATAAATCATTAATGAAAAAATTAATAATTGTCATACATTTAAAAAAAAAAAAAAAAACAAATATGGGTTGGTTTGGCAAGGGCTCATTGGGTTTTTTTGGCTCAATGAGCCACAAAAGACGGAATAGGCTCATGAGCCACAACAGACAAAACATCCCATCCAACCCCATAATCATTACACTCTTCTCTCACAAAAAAGTTAAAAAAGTCAAAAAGCCAAAAGTCCTTCCCAAACCAAGCTTTTGAGCCCAGGCTCATATAGCCAAAAAAGCCAAAAAGCCAACCCACTTCCCAAACGGAGGCAAAATTATTTAACTCATATTATTGTCTTACAAATGATCAATGGCCCACCATCAAGGAAAATAGTAGCGTGAGGAACATTCCTTTGGCACACTTTAATTCAAAATTAAATCCAAAAAATGGGTCTTTAATTGAAAAAAATAATAATAATAATTTCAATTTGGTCTAAAATTTAATTAAAAGGGCCCAAGTGGTTTCTGCCACTTTGATAATGAAGCAAGAGTCAAAACAATTAAATTAATACATGGGATCAACATTAAGGAAAATTTTAGTTAAAATTTCTTTATTAGACACTTATTTAGTGGAAAAAGACAACTTGATTTATTTTACTTCATAAATCTCCTAAGGAAAAGGCACTTAATTGAACAACGACAAAGTAAAAAATCCTCTATTTTTTTCTTGAATAATATTGCCAGACAAATATATTTCTGTGAAACAAAATAATATGTTATTGTCAAACAAAATAACATGATACTGCTTACATCAATTTCAACAGTAATAAATTTTTATTTTTATTTTTTAAGAATTTTATAGTTAACATGAATCTTATTTAATAAATCTTAATGAAAATATTATAAGTTAAATTTTTTTTAAATCAACATTTAGATCAAAAGTTATATGATTTTAAAGTTTAATATTTTAGTAATAATAATATGTGTTAGATTTTTCAACAAATTTTTTTTACACTTGTCCTTAATATATTAAAATTTTATTATGATAAAATTTTGACCAAATCTCCGAATATTAAAGCCTAGAACAAGGTTTTGAAAACCGAACCAGACCAACCGGTTGAACCGTCGATCAATCGGAGTTCCGGTCCAGATATACCCTCTGAACCAATCAAAACTAAAAACCGGCCTACTTACAGAGAATCGAAAAAACCGACATTCAAACCGGTGAACCGGAACCGGTTCGCCAAGTTGATGAACTTGAATTATTATTATTTTTTGATTTTTTCTTTCTTTTTTTTGATTTTTTGATTTTCTTTCTTTCTTTCTTATTTTATATATATATATATATATAATAAGAATATAAGAAAATTTTAATTTGAAACTCTCTTTCAAGGTTCTTCTCTTGTGAGGAATCTCATTAAGAGCTTGATAAAATTATTGTAAAAGTCTTCACCTATTTATAAGAAAAAAATTCTTTAAAAAAAACTCAAAAAATCCATATATAATTCAATCAAATGTATTAGAGGAAATATTGAAATTTTAATATCCCTCCAAAATTTTCACTCTTCTTTCAATCAAATTATTTGAATTAAAATCATATGGAAGGAATATTAAATATTTGATTTTCTCTTCCAAAATTAAAATTAATAATATTTTAAAATAAATTATTATATTTTTCAGTAAAAAAAATATTAGGACAAATATTTAAAATAATATAATATTTTTAATTTATAATTTTATTACTTATATTTTTATTTAAATATAATTTTAATATATTTATTACGTCACGGTTCGATTCCAGCTCAACCCGAAGGTTGAACCGGTGACCCGTCCACCCGATCCCTTTTCCGGTTCGCTCACCGGTCCGATTTTTATAACATTGGCCTAGAAATGCAGAGTGAACCCCATAAAACCCAATTGAAATAATTACGCAACCATGTCTCTAAAATTAACCCAGTGGACCCAGTGCCACTAATAATATATTAAAAACATATAATCATATAATTCATGCTCAACATATGTATAGAACTAACATGTGCAATTTGAGAAGGGGGGAAGCAATAATATAAAAATAATAATAATAATAAGAAAAGCACATATTATATGTTGTTCAAGTGATATGTACTTTTTAATCAAACCCATAATCTCAATTTCGAGTCACAATTTCCTCTTAATATGATTTTTACACGAACAACTATAGAGGTATTTCGAAAAAATCCAAAATATAAGACATTTTGTGTCAACACGGCTTCACATATTGTATAGATAGATAATAGTATAAATTAAACCATACTCACAATAAGGTTATGCTACGCACTGAACCAAAAAGAAGAGAAAAAAAACCTAGATCTCGAAGTAATTCATTACAAATAAAATAATAATAATAATAATATTAAAAATACAATAGATTTATGGAACACCTCTGCCTTGCCCCCCCAACCCAAAAAAAGAGGATAAATAAACCCACCACCAATTATTATTGACATATAAAGGATCAAGCTACCTACCCTATCTCTTCATTATTATGCCAAATGCAGTTGCTTCAAAGTCATTTAGTTTTGTGTAGAAAGTGTAAGAACTACCTGATTTCCCTTTCCATTTAGTTTCAATTGAAGTCCAACATGATCAAGTACTAGAAATCGGAATGATATAAACAAACTAAACTCGAATGAGTTAGAGGAGAACGACATAGAGGGCATTCAAGCTTTTCATTGCACCACTCCATAACGCAATTCCTACAAAAGAAGACAAAATGTGTGTGTGTGTGTGAGAGAGAGAGAGAGAGAGAGAGAGAGAAGGGGGGGGGGGGGTTAAGGAGGCAATACCAGCAGAATACGTGACCACAAGGCGTGGCAGTTGGGTATTGGCGATTACTAAGGCAAAGTGTACATTTGCTGACTCCACTTGTTGCTTGAGACTAAACAAAGAGTCATTCCAAAATGGTGTTAGTAGCACATAAACTACTTTGAATTGCTCCACATGATAAAGATTCACTTTTTCATGATGGGTTCCCCTAAATAATCTAGCTAATAAGATCAACATGCATGCCATAAGAGAAGCATGTGAAGCATACCTCTATTTGGCACAAGAAGACTACTATAATTGAGTTATACGAATGAAAAACAACACATGACAAGCCCAAATGGAATATGAACAGATAGGGACACAGATCTGTTTAATATATCAACTATAGTGTATTTGGTGCTTATAGGGTCACAAATTTCACAGATAGTTGCCAGGGTCTAAATAAAGAAGATACATGTGCTCCAGGATTACATATGGTTTTGCCTTTAGCTATATTTTACTTATAGTTACAAGAACACTATTCTTAAAATCTTCACCATAGTGAAGCTATCTGATCATCATCACCATTGACATTCTGATGAAGGTGGAGCAAAACCTCATTTTTATGTCTGATCATAAGGACACATAAATGGGATAATATGTTCTTTCCTCTGTTTCAATTTTAACAATTTAACCTAAATCCAGGCATTTTTGCACTGATCAAAAAATATAATAAAAAGAAAGGGAAAAAAAACCGTGGAGATTGAGTGAGATTATTGTTTGATTGCAAAATTAGAAAATTACCTCTGAAGTTGATGTGGAATCAGAGACCCAAATTCCCCTCTCAGAGTCCCCAGTTACCAAAGTGCCTTCTTCATTTAAAACAGGTATACCTCGCCCTACAAAACCAATGAACAAAGGGGGGCACAACATAGAGCCACAGTGTGCAAGGTCCAAAGTTCAAATTGTTGCCAACTAGAATTGAAACTGTATTAGAATCCAATGTAAAGGTGAGAAGGCTAATATCATATTCCTGTTCTTGTATTAATTATTTTTCCACTAAAAACCTTGGTGAAGATGCAAAAGTATCAAACTGAGGTGACAGCAAATCCATTGGATCATAAACTCTCACGTGAGAGTTTATCTTGCACACAAAAAATAAGCTAGGCTTCCATCACACAAAACAAAAAAAAAAAAGAAAAAAAAAAGGAGGAGGGGCATACATAGATAATCAAGAAAATTGAGTATGATATAAATAAATTAGAACCTGCAGAAGCATGGTGTGTCCCTAGGGATGCTTGGTGAACTGAACTTGCAATGGAAGATAAATTGCTGCGACGTAGTCCTTCAGCAGCAATGATGCATAACTGAATTAAAAGGAATACCCCCAGTATTTGGTATCTGCATTGCAGGACAATTGAGTTTTGATCATCTCTTCGATAAATCATGATAAACACAACTGATTGGACTCTTGGGATGATTTATACCACCTCAACCAAACCAAACCAAACCAAACCAAGCCTTAATTCCTATCAAATGGGATCGGTTACATGAATCTTTCTTCTCCGCGTGGCTCTATCAAAGGCCATATGATTTATACCACCTAAAAATAAAATAACAGGCTGTTGTTGCCCATCAAGATTGCTAGATTCTCCAGTTCCAGCATAAAAAACTAACATTACACGGTCAATTAGTACATGGTATGCAGTAAATTATTGTAGTTTATTTTATTTTTTTTGGTAATTTTAATTAGGGTTCCTATAAATAGGCCTATATGCAATACGCTTCGATTTAGATTTTGAAAATTTGATATATTGATTGGGATTGTGTTCCCTGTTTTTCTCCTTCTCCCCTATTCTTCTCTTTCTACCTCTTCAATCTCTCCTCTTCTTCTTTTTCTTATCTTTCTCCATACAGGATCTGGAGCTACATCACTATGAACTTGTGAAAAGGCCATGGAAGGTCAATGTAATTACACAAAAATGTAACTATGAATCATCTGATTCAAGTTGAGGTGTCATATACATGGATCATTTGATGGAGTTGGAGGTCATCATAAAAAAGCACAAAATATCAAACCACGAAGTTAACATTTATGGATCATTCTTTGACAAATTCTTATAAAAAAAATGATTTGATGCAATTAGTCATACTTCCATTTGGAAAGAAATTTACCTAGGTCTTTGGTTCATTTGTTTTCCAATGAACACATAACGAATGCCTGCTGCACGTTTTGATATATGATAATATAGGCCTGCAGAAGAGAGCATTTATAAACAACCAGTATTTTCCTCCAAACTTCAATTTGAAATTCCATTATGAAGATGTGTCCATTTGCAAAACATAGGCATCACCTTCAAAGTAGAAGAACATGAGGTTAGTGCGAAGAACCAATTGCAAAAATTCGCGGGCTAAGGGAAGCATCTGAATTTGCCACGCCATAGAAATGTTAGCTAAGAAAATCATATAACTCATCATCAGACGGTGAGAAAGGTAACAAAGTAGTCTTGAATCAAAAGAGAGAGAACCAAAAGAAAATTGGGGAAGAAAAGAGGAAAAAAACTGAGGTTGTTCAGCAGAGAGACCATACAAATGTTAGATTAAAAAGAAAGACTGGCTGCTCAATGACGTTGGGATTAAAATTTTGGAAAAGGATCAACTGATAGCTCATAATTAACAAGAAACAAATCTCAATTCGATTTCTAAGGCTAAAGTGAGCAACATATGTTTACCGAGGGCCATGTCCGAATTGCATATAGCCATAGCCCACTAATTTTTTGTAACCAATTTGCTCCTGATGCAGAGGCAGATGGGATTGTAGCAACTGCGGATGATTGAACTTGACTACTCCCAGAAGCATCGTTGCCATACAGATCATCAGACAGTGAATCAGTGAGGGCAATGCCACGAGAAGCAACTCTCGAACTGTAAATGAGACAAATAACAAAATTATAGGGGGGTATTTGGTAACAGTTACGACTTCAATGAAGTTCGGAAGTATTTAAAAAGATGTGAAAGAAAAAACATAATTGAACCTAATTCTTTCTGCAATGTAAGGAACTGCTGTGTGGTAGACAATGAATAGGGCACGCCTAGCAGGTGTTGGAGGAAGTCCATATGATCCAGAAACCTGTAAAATCAAATAGTAGAAAACAAATTGAGTGGTACACTTTCCAGACATGAACCCTCAACATCATCAGATAAAGTGGGTGTTTGGGAAGTGAGTTTTTTTGTAGGTTTTTTTTAGTTGTAGGATATTATTGGAGAAAATTTTTTTTGTGTTTGGAAAGATAGTTGGGTTTTTTTGTAGTTAGATGTGATGTTTGTGAAAGAAAAAGTGAAATGATTATGGGGTTTGATGTGATATTTTGTTTGTATTTGTTTTTTTTGGTTTTGTAAAACATTTGTCTTGTAGTGAAAAAAACAAAAAAAAAATCCCAAAACCAAGTTCCCAAACACCGCCAAAAACTCCAGAAATTTTTTTCATGAAGCCAATACTAATGGAAACCTTAGGGGAATTCAAGCTAAAAAAAATTGTTATGTTTGCAAATGTTATCACATAAAGGTGCTGAACACAAAGGAATATCACCTTTTTCTCTGACAATATTTCACATTTGTAACATGCATACATAAAATATACATTTACACATGTTCATTTATACATATATTTTCATTAAAAAAAATAATTAATTAAAAGCTGATGCAACTGTTCTTACTTTACTTGAAGACCCAAGAAAAGAATAACAAATAAAGTAAAAAAGTCTATACACCTGAGTGATGTCACAATATTCTTCTCCAAGCGTTTGTTGCCCCGAACCTGTTGTTAATATATAATAAAGCATTTGTCCCAAAAGTTTCGTCTGCAAAACAGTAAGACGCAGAGGCAACATTTGCAAATCAAAATCCACATTTACAAATCCAAATCCAAATCCAAATCCAAATCCAATAGCAATGACTTCGCAAGCAAACAATTACAACATGGAACCACACCATGTCTGACATATGTAGTCTCTGGTGAATTCTATAAAGGAACTCATGTTTAAAAGATGATTTTCTGTTATTTTCTTTTTCCCAGCTGTGTACACATGCAAAAAGATGCACCCCTTGTAAAGGAACACACGTTTAAAAAGTGCTTTATTTTCCCCCTACCCACAATGTAATAAGCATGAACCAAGGTATCACCCTTATTCAAGCTAACAATCAGCAGTCTAATGTCTATAGGAACAAAACAAACACCATCAAGATCAAAACCTATGTTACTTGGAAGTTGGAACTTGGATCGTTCTAGTACATGGAACGGAATGGGAACATGATACACCACGTACTCTAAAATGTGGTAACATAGGGGTAGATTTGTCTAGATTATACTACTAGAATTTAAGGTACTCATCGAGCAATTTTCTTTTATCAATTAGACACCCAATAAAATATTGTATATTTTTATCAAATCAATCCTGTAAAAAACACATTTTTATGAGCATTATGACCTAATTTTTGAATTTTGCTATGTCAATGCTTCACTCTCCTTCAATTTTAGTTCATTTTATTGATTTTCTTTCCTCCCAAGGAAACCTTGAGGTAATATATTGGGGGAAAAAATTAGGAGAGTGGAATACATTATATTAACACACAAGTAACAACTAAACTTTCCAATATATTGAACTTTTTCCAATATATTTGAAATAATACATAGCATAGTAACAATTGAAATTATAGTACTACCGTAGTGTACTCCACTCTCCAATATATAGCATAGTAACAATAGAAATGACAATAATACACAAGTAACAATTGAACTTTCTCTGCTATAGAATTGTGCAAATGTAATCCCGCAATTAAAAATTATTACTTATGCTATATTTCAAGGGCAATGATAGAGATTACTAAAAGTGGTGCTCTAAAGCAACCACTAATGATGTGACATCCATTTATTAAAAAAAAAAAAAACAGACACAACAATACTGTGGCAGTGGGTGGTGGCACTAATTAGTGCTCCCACTCATTTTCCATATTTCAAATAGCAAGAAGCTTGGATTTTCAGCATTCTCAAAAACCATTCACCGCAATTTAAATCCACATAATAATAAGAATCACAGGTAATGACTATTTCATACAATTAATAAATAAATAAAGGGTAAATCACACTAACACCCCCTGAGGTCTATGTTTATTACAGTTCCCCCCTCACCTTTTGAAAATTACATCTCCACCCCCTGAAGTTTAAAGTTTCATTATAGATTCCCCCTACAGCAATTTAATTTTTTTAAATACTAATTTTGCCCTCATTGGGTAAATTACATTGAAACCCCTCACATTTTAGAAGTTACAATCCCCTCCCCAAGATTTAAAGTAGCATTACCAATTGCCCTCTTGGTTAGTATTAGTTGGAAAAAAAAAAATTTGTTAGTAAATTTTTAAAATTTTTGTTTAAAAACCAACGTGAACTCATTTTTTAAATTTACATTTTTTTCTCAAATTTATAAACTGAGACAACCATTTATAAACCAAAAAAATTATCAAACAAGTTTTTATGATAGTTTTTTTTTTACTTTTTGTAAATATAAATTGAAAACTGAAAACGAAATGGTTACCAAACAGATCTCAGATGGTAAAAATATTGTAAAATTAACAAATAATTAAATAAATTACCAACGTAAGAAATGACTTATCAAAAAATTCTTAGGCTATGTATGGTTTGAATTTTAGATTTTTTTTTTTTTTAAAAAAAAAAAAATTAATTTGGTTAAGAAATAAAAAATAAAAAATAATTATCATTTAAAGGTAAAAACTAATTATCATTTTAACTTTTTGGTAGGTTATATACATACGTATGGCTGTTTCAATTTAATTTGTAAAAAAATTATCTCTAACCACTCGAAAGAAAAAAATTATATAAAAAATAATATTTATTTTTTATTTTTTATTTCTTAACCAAATTAATTTTTAATTTTTAAAAAAAATTCTAAAAATCAAACCATACATAGCCTAAATTTTTTGATAAGTCATTTCTTACGTTGGTAACTTATTTAATTATTTGTTAATTTTACAACATTTTTATCATCTGAAGCCTGCTTGGTAACCATTTCATTTTCAATTTTCAATTTATATTTACAAAAATTTTAAAAATTGTCATAAAAGCTTGTTTAATAAATTTTTTGGTTTATAAATGGTTGTCTCAATTTATAAATTTGAGAGAAAAACGTAAATTCAAAAAATGAGCTTACGTTAGTTTTTAAACAGAAATTTAAAAATTTTACTAACAAAATTGTTTTGCAATTATTTTTTTTTTCAAATAATTTTTTTTCCAATTAATTTTTTTTTCAACTAATACTAACCGAGAGGGCAATTGATAATGCTACTTTAAACCTTAGGGAAGGGATTGTAATTTCTAAATTGTGAGGGGGTGTCAATGTAATTTACCTAGTGATGACAAAATTGGTATTTAAAAAAATTAAATTGCTGAGGGAGAATCTGTAATGAAATTTTAAACCTCAGAGAGGAGATGTAATTTCCAAAATGTGAGGGAAACTGCAATAAGCATAAACCTCAGGGGGTATCAATGTAATTTACCCATACATAAATAAAAGAACAGAGAAAGTAAAAAATAGATTAAGAGTTAGGAGAGGGCTTACCTGACTCTGATAAGCTACAGCAACCCTTGTACCTGAAATAAGAAGTTTAAAATCATAAATTTGATAAATATGAGCAAAATACAAGACAATCATTTTTTTATGTTTCATCCAAAACTATAAATTTCGTCTATTTAATCCCTAGAGTGTTATCACTTCAGTTCATTTAGTCTAATTAGAAACGATTGTACAAATTAGTAACCATTGAAGTTCTTAATTTATGATATAAAAAAGGTCATTTCAAAATTTGAACAACAAATTAGTTTATGGGGTGTTTGTTCAAAATAGAAAGAAAAATGAGCGCCTATGATTTAAATTATTCAAATTTTTAAATGACATTTTTATCCATCAAATCAAGCTTCAACAATTACAAATTTATACAATTATCTCCAAATTAGACTCCATCTACTAAAATCAGAAGTTTGGGGCTTATATATATGAAATTTATAGTTTAGGCATGAAACATACAAAATTGTGACAATTTAGGATAAAACTGAAATTGAACTTACAAATATATAAATAAAAACATAAATAGGCAAACCCTAGAGTTGGGGGAAAGAAGAGAGGAGAGACCGAAGAGGTGACGGAAGGCGTCGCGACATCCATCGTATACAAAGGAGGCGTACTGCTCGTCTTTCTCTGCTGCTCTCATTATCTCGGGCTGCGCCGCCACCGGAAACCGCCGTACGCCACCTGATTCCGCCGTGCTGCTGCTGCTGGGACCAACCTCTTCGCTGCTAGTATTGCTCCCGGCATCGCCCGAACCCGATGGCACTTTCCACTCCAGCCCCATCTCTCTCTCTCTCTAACAAGTTTCTCTCTCTAGTCTCTAGAAATGGAAGCTTCCACTCCGTGAGTGCAAGGGATTCAGACCAGATATGGACTCCTGACTCTGAGATATACATGCCTAAAAAAGGCTAGTTTTATTTATTTATTTATTTATCAACGTAGATAATTTTAATTTTAGAGTTATATAGAATTTGGTAAAAAAAAAAAATAAAAATATAGTTACAAATATCATATTATATGTCGGTGACAGTCTTTACTATTCTTTACTACATCACTAAAATAAACGGTTTCAAAATTAAAACTTTTGATCTCTATCCTTTATATGTCGGTGACATTCTTTACTACATCACTAAAATAAACAGTTTCAAAATTAAAACTTTTGATCTTTATCCTTTATTTATTTATTTGTTAAACTTCTTAAATTATAATGTCAATTTTTAAGAAAACTTTCTCAAAGCAAAATAAGTCAAATTTTTATTCCAAATATAAAACTTCATAAAATTTGACCTTTTTTAAGTATATTTTTTTGGAACAAGAATTCTTTTTAAGAATAAATAAATAAATTGACATTATTAAAAAAAACACAAAAAAAATTAAAAACAAACAGAACTAAAAAAAATCATAAATTATTGCTGGTTAAGAGTACCCAATGTGTCTAAAACTTACAAAATAAAAAAAATAACATAATTATAAATAAATATGAATTATTTTATGTTATGGATTATTTACCAATAAATCCTACTTCACAATCTGTTATACTAAATAGTCCCACTTTTTTTCTTTTATACTACTTAGTCCTGCTGGTGGGTTTAGTTGGTCCTTTTTCTTGGTTTTTCCTTTTTTTGGTAGGTCTGTGTGGACGAACGTGCCCTTGGGTCAATGTGGCAATTTCGTTGTGGGGTCAATTCTTTTTTTGGAAACGTTGCTCCTTCCGTTTTGTCTAATTTTGATGATACATTCAAAAACTTTTGAATGTAGGGTTTTCGTAGTTGAATGTGTGGTTTGTTTGCTGACGGCTGTGTGACATTCCCGTAGAGATTCAGAACACTGCCGTGTACACGTCGTTCTTTACCTGGTATGCTTATTTCTCCTTGGGTCGTTCAGCTTTGATATGGATTGTACGTATTTACATTGTGGTCTGTGTTTTTTTTCATGTTTTAACGTATGTGGGTTGTTTCTGGATTTTGGCCGATCATGCTGTTACTGGTGTCTGTGTGTTAGAGGAGTCGTCGTTAATGGTGTGTGGTGTGTTACTGGTGTTATTCTTTCTTTTACTGTTAACCCTAGTTCTGAAGTGCCACGTTATCCTGATGGGATGTGCCATGTTTGATCGACGTTGGGACATGTGTTTCACTTTGGGTGGGGAGTCATACTTTCGAGTGTGTGTCTTGCCCCGTTTTGTACTGTTTTCCATTTTTTATTTTTTGTCCCTGCCCCCCTCATCAATCATATGTTCACATTCGCAGGAGGATGGACAATTGAATTATGCTAATATGTTGTTACGGTAATGTCAATGTCGTTATTAATTTGCAAGTTCTATTTCGATTTGACGACGTCGTCCGTGGTGTTTGTGATAAGTTTGAAGGGCTCACACCTGCCGATGCATGTTTTTACTTCAAGATGCCCGGTTATAACAATTTCATATTGCAGAATGATGTTGATGTGGCGAACATGGTGTGTCTTGCACGGTATTTTCAATTGTAATGCGTTGATGTACTAATTGAAGTACATCGTGCACTAGTCGGCGACAATGCAAACAGCCAATTACAGACAGCTCATTGTGAGCCGACCGATGTGTTTGACGAGTCGGACGTGGATGACAAAGAGGATTTATTGGCAAAATTCTGCCCTCATGTTGACAAGGTGTTTTTGTCTGCCCAATGGGCTAACGAGATCAATGTATTGGCCAAAGTTTTGAAGGTGGAGCGGATGAATTCCGGAGTGCTCTTCGCAAGTATGCTGTCGAATGTGGTTTCCGTTTTAAATATGTCAAAAACGATTATGTGCGAATCACATCTGTATGCATGATGAGGGAATCGAAGGGATGCATGTGGTCGGTGCACGCACGCGTTTTGCATGCTAACGGATTTTTCTACCTTCGCAAATGGAATAAGGAGCACATCTGTGGCGTAGCTGTTTGGACACCGAAAAACCCGCGGGCTGGTTCAGATTTAGTGTCCGATGTTATTTCTGAACGGGTACGTGACAAGCCACTTATACGACCCACAGATGTGGTTTATGACCTGAAAAAAGATTATGGATTAGAGGTTAGCTACCGGGTTGCGTGGTTAGGTGTTGAAAAAGCTCGGGGGGAGATGTTTGGTGCACACTCCATTTCGTTCAACCAATTGCGGTGGTACAGTTCCGTTGTCACTGAAAACAACCCTAGAAGTTACGTCAATATTGATTGTGATGAACACGACAACCGTTTCCTAAGGTTTTTCATATCATTCAAAGCATACATCGATGGGTTCAATCATTGCCGTCCGTTACTATTCTTGGATGAGACTTTTATGAACGGAAAATTCAAGGGCCATTTGCTAGCTGCTACTGCGAAGGATGGCAATCAAGGTACTGTAATAATGTTGACACAAATGATTTTCGTTGTACAATTATAATTTCATTATTTATTGCTGACATAATGTTCCCTTGCACATTCAATGTCACTCACATGTTAATTGGTCTCACAAACATACCACCAACATATTTGCAAACTTAACTCACAACATCCCTTTCCAGGTCTCTTCCCTTTAGCCATCGCGATTGTTGATTCAGAGAACACCGCAAACTGGGCATGGTTCTTGGGACATCTCGCAAATGTTGTCAACAGTCACAGGACCCTTACGTTCGTATCTGACCGACATGCAGGCTTATTGGAATCAATACCCATCATATTTCCCACAGCCCACCAATTCTGCCTACAACATTTGCAACGTAAGTTGCGATATGTTAACACTTCATATCGAGCTGGAATGTTGACTAAATTTCGGACGTGTGCTTACGCACCCACTGTGTCTTCATTCACCCAATGCGTTGAGGAATTTACCAAATATGGACGGAGGGTTGTTCCCTCGTTCTTAAAGGACTTACCCCTTCATTTTTGGGCTAACGCTTACTTCCGGTATGTATTTTCAGTCTTCTTTTTTGCTTTCTGTTAATACTGCATTTCCCATTTTTATGCTTTTCACATTTTCATGCCATTTGCCTACGTCCTCACTAATATCATACTTCTTCAATATCAGCGGTTCACGGTACGGTGAGATGAGTTCCAATGTCGTTGAATCGTTTAACTCATGGATACGGGAAGCACGACACCTACCAATAACTCAACTGGTTGACAGTATTCGAGTTAAGATTATGCACCAAATGGCGAAACGCAGAATAAAAGCACAAGCGTGGCCCGGTGTTATTTGCCAAAAAATGGAAGCTCGTTTGGTCAAAGCGTACAATAAAGGTAGAGCATGGCTTGTCAGCCAATCCACCGATACAGTGTTCGAGGTCCACTCTCTCCCATCCGTCATGGTTGACGTTGACAAACATACATGTTCCTGTTTCAAGTGGCAAATAAATGGATTTCTATGCTCTCACGCAGTTGTTGCTATCCGGAATAACGGCCTCGACCTGTACGATCTAGTTGCTGAATTTTACCACGTCACTACTTACCGCAAATCATACCAACAAAACATACAACCCATTCCAATTGTGGAGAAACCAGCATTCAATCCTGAGGATTTCATCATACAACCATCTTCGGTAAAGCGACCACTAGGCCGGCCCAAAAAAAAAAGAATTCTTTCCCAAGGTGAAGAAGTGCAACAAATTCGATGCGGCCGGTGTCAACGCATGGGTCACCACAATCGCACAACATGCAAGGAACCAATTTAGCTTGACACACACACACAAATATCCGAACTCCATACTTTAGCTTTATTGCAGTTCCTTTCTATCTAAATAATTGGTTATGCCACAGCAATAACCTAGACTTGTATGAAAGACAAGTTCACAGCAAACATTTTACAGCTTCCAGTTTATTAGTGACGTGTGAACACTTCATACCCCGTTACCATTAATTACTTTTGAACTTGTTACATTTATTTTGTTCCAAAAGTATTCTCATTTTTAACCATACTTTATTATGTGGATGCTGTTAACATGTTCAACGTGCGGGTATGCACATCCATAACCTAGACTTGTATAAAAGACAAGTTTGCAACAAACAATTTACAGCTTCCAGTTTATAAGTGATGGGTGAACAATTCATACCCCGTTACCATTACTAACTTTTGAACTTCTTACATTTATTTTGTTCCAAAAGTGTTGTCATTTTTAATCATACTATATTACGTGTACGCTGTTAATATGTAAAAATAGTAAACATGTAATACGTAAAGATTATAGCGGTACGACTTCAACGCCGACCGACTATGTTGTTAACAGTACACGGTCTCCATCACAGTAATCGCACACCCACACCATGCGAACCTTACATCTACCTAACACTCACATCACACACCACAGAAAAACATTACACATTAGCATTGCCATACAGTCACCTGCCACTATTCCACTCAACAGTCACACATAACATGCACCACCACACAAAAACAAGCTGGACAAGTACCATTCTCAAACAAAACAATTTCATTTGTCAAATATAACCATACGTTTCCAAGCAAAATATAATTACTGTATCACCATTCTAATTACATTTCAAAAACCAACACTCCAACATTTACCATACTGATGTTCAGCCAAAAAAAAAAACACAACCCAAAAAACAGTGCCTCATACACCAGTCTTTGTTGCCATCTAATTAATTACCATGTTTATGTTCCAACGATGTACCATGATTTCATTCCTTCAAACCACATGCTGGATCATTCACAAATGCCTTAACCATATTTGCACGTAGTATGATGCAATTACTTCCGTGCAGCGAACGTTCCACGTCAGCCCGATGAACATACCGTCGCATAATAGCGCACACAATAACCCCACAATCAAGCCTGCACAAACAAAAAAATTTACATATCAGCAGCCAAACACACGCTACACAGAACCTTAAACAGTACAGTCCCCCCAGACAAAACGCAAACACAACTAACTTACGTCCCCGGTTTCTGTTGCGGATGCTTTGTCACAGCTTCAAGCGAGCTGCTGAAATTCGCCAGTATGCTTTGCTCATCTAACCCGAATTCACGCAAAGTCTGCTTCATCACCTTAGTAACACGTTCTTTCTGCCATAACTCAAACAAAACAATTACACAATCTTCAGAAACCTAACCCAGAAAACAATCACATGATCACAAAACAAATTACAAAAATTAAACTCAAAAACCATACCAGCAAAGTTGCTACATTGTGATGCACATCAGCTTTGTCTCCACGCTGCCTCATCGGATTGTAATGTTTCCAAGTCCCATCTTCCGTATCATACACTACAAGTGTCCAATGTCCATCATGACACATTAGGAAGTATATGAACCTACAATCGCTTGCAGCAGAAACATTTGTACGAACAAACTTTTCCCTAGCACGCACATCATCGCTTTTCACCATATCCTGCAAAAGTTAAAAATCATCAGAACAACACACAGACACAAAAACGAGCTTCATGTACTACATAACTTCACAACTCACCAAACACACACTACTAAAAAAATACGACTTATCAGCCAACTCATTATCCCCATACATCCTCGCATGCTCGCTTTTCAGCAACTCAACATACCCGTCAATCACCTGCAATAAACATGAACAAATAAAAACCTTCTATCCACATAACACCAATGCCACGTATATTGTCCCACAAGAGTTCATTCCCCAAATGTGAAAGCAAAATAATTTTTCTACAAATACAAATAACTCCTCACATTTCCACAAAGGCTACTCTGGCGTATGAGGTTTTTCACATCACTAAAGTCAACCACCACACCAGCATCACAATCCTCCCACATGACAACCCTACACACACCAACAATTATTAGTACCTACAAAAATAATTTCATTACAACAAGTATTAACAAATCAAAAAAAAAACTTACGTACCGATCACCATGCCTATCATAACCTTGCTTGATTCTACACTTCTCCTCCACCGTCATCATTTTCCACACCCCCAACCTGTTGTTTATATCAAAGCCGGACCACTTACTACCCTTCACGACCACAGCGTCCATATCAATAACTCCGGCATTATTAGCACAGTCATCACCTCGAACCACAATGCAAGCGTCTGTGACTGACTTCTTATTACGCCCATGTAAGATGGGGTACTCGAAATCCGGCAATTTTCGTTCCTGCCTAACTTTGTTTTTTATGTTACGAACAAACGATGTTTGCCCCCCAGAAACAATTACCCCCTTATCCATATCAGACAGATCAACATTCGCAATACCACCACCAGTTCTCCCACATTGCTCACCATCCGAATCAATAACAGCGCATCCTGCACTCGGCCCCACACCCTCATTACACATATACGTACCCCCCATACCAACCCTAATCGGCGACACATTGTACACAATTTCACCTCCAACCTTAACCCCAGCATCACTACTTCCAACGCCGTCCCGACGCACCTCCACATCCCGAAAGCTTACGTCACCGCGTGTACATCACGATCAGCGAGTTGATCCTCAAGCCCCAACACACTCCTCCGCAACTCGATATTTTCTTTTTTCAACTTGTCCACCTCGTCATTCTTAATTCCCAACATACACTCAAACCCCCTACAATGTTCACAGATTGCGCCTCCAGTTTTTTTTTTCAGACCAACAACTTCTCCCTCAAGCAAAGCAATCATTTCATCTTTTTTTTTTATTCTCCAATTCCAGTTTAGCGATTGCACTGCCATATTCATCAACCTTACTGACTTTCACCCCTTTACTGTTCTTCACAAATGTGGAACCACATAACACGTCTGTCGCATTCCCCCCCACTACGATGATGTCTGCTTTCTGCCCTTCCCACGAACTACACTCCTCACGTACAACGCCAAATCCAAATTTCAAGTCGTCCGTATGCAGCGCATCAACGTTGTGTACGCCATCACCTTCAATTTCATCCACGAAAGCATCATTACCTCCAACACAATCAACCACATCTGACTGAACATCTCCAAACACGACAACATCCGCACCCATCATTTCACGTTCATATTCGAACGACCTAAGCCGGTCTACTTTAACCTACGCAGACACAAACATATTACCATCACGAATTATAAAAAACTCAAAACTACGCCTTAATTAACAACCAAACCCAACACACATACCTGAAAATTAACTGGTCCGGACAAATCAACCCCTTGACCTTTGCTCAGCAATTTCTCAATGTCCCATTTCATGAATCTGGGGAACATGTTCTCCGTTTCTGGCTCAATTATTGTCGAATGTTCACATATCCAATACTAAACATAACAATAAAAAACAAAATATCAGCCAATTAATATGTCTACCACAAGTGTTTGTTATAACGACTAATTATATTGGACATTCACATACCAATAACGCAACCACACAGCCTGTCACCTTCCACGGCATTCGATGAAACTCCTTCACTGGCCCCATCAGTGCTGTCATTATTGCTCCAGTCCAGTCGTACATCCTCACTGTGTCCAAGTCGTTCATGTAACGCACAAATGCCCAACTGATTGTCTCACCTGAATTTGAAAAAAACAGCTTGCCACACATGTACAAGGCCAACAGCTTTGCCACATCTTCCTCATCTTGCCTGGTCTGCCCTTTAACAGCTTCAAAAAACAAACTTTTCACAAGTTTCGATGTTAACCGCGACGTGTCACGACACCTGCGCTGAATGAAGTCTGACACTGGTCGTTGCCCCGGGGATAAATCCAACCGCCTCTTCCCGTATTGCAAACCAAAAATCAGCCTCACATCGCTACTAGCAAATTTCAACATTGCCCCTCCAATATGAAACGCATTCTCACGCGGATCATACATTCTTATAATCTTAGCAATCAGATCATCACACTTTCTGAATTCATTGTGGTTCAACTTGTTGACGTGGATCGCCTCGATCATAATCCAAAATGGCGTTCTCTTCAACTAATTCATATGTGCCTCCGTCAGTTTTGCAAAACTAACAAGTTTGATTATACCAGCAACGTTTGACCTGTAGTTAATCCTCGTGTGGGCCTGCCGCTGTGGGGAGTACTTAACTTTACTCACATTACGTCCCACCGTATTATGTACAACTTTCGTTTGTTTGAAAAGGATGCGTCCCTCAATTTTCACACCTACTTTGTGTGGCTTCGACCCAGATGCTTCCTCAACCCTTCGCTTCTCACACGAACGGGTCCACGGACTACGTACTGTACTGTTATCTGCAACACCAGAAAACAAACCAATTCAACAATTAATACAACTACTCCCCCAACAAAATAAGCCCATACAGCCACTCCCCATACAAAAAAACCAGTTGTTGCACACAAAAATACCAACACCACACTCCCACTCAACAAATGAACTCATTGCATCACACTCCACCGCATTACCACACCAACACAGCCACCAACAAGACAGACACCAAAACCCCCACCATACAGCACCCACATACCCCACATGAAACTATGACCCACAAATAGTCAACAAATTTAAAAAAAAACCCCCCACAAAACACATACAACTACAGCCACACAAACCACATACAAAAACCACAAAACCTGCCAAAGCCAAACCCCACCGGCATGTTCACAGTAACATGTGCCCCCACCAACCAACCCCACAACCAATTTTTATCTGAACCTAATCCCACTCACACACAAACACAAAAAACCAACGATGGCCCACACAAAAAACAAAAATACCATAGCACACAGTCAAAAAAAAAACCACATACCCCCAAAACCAAACACGCAGTAGTGTAAAAAATATTTCACACTAACCCACACATGCAAATATCCACCCACCCCACACAAGCAGATCCCTTTTTCGAGCATCACGTGTGGTCCCCAACAAAAATGTCCCCCTCAATAACATTCTTCAACCCCTTACCCCCACAACCACAACCAACAACACAACACAACACAACACATAAAGGAACAAAAAATCCCAAGCCTCAGAAAGTCGTACGATGGCCCACACCAACCACCAAAAACCAAATACCCCAAAAACCCAACACGCAGCACAATAGTCCACACACACAAAACCTCCAAACACCTAACACACACACCATCCAACATCATACTTAATCGACTCATAACTACTACTAAACAATACGAACGAAATCGACAAGGAAAACACATAAACAGAATGAACCACACTACGAAACACAAATGCCAACATCAAAATTTACGAAACATACCCATCCCGTCCACGAAAGAACTATGTCAGATCACCGTTGAGGGATTATTCGAACTAGGGTTCCTTTATCGGCCACTTCTTGCAACGTTACACCGTTCGATCGTCACAACTAGGGTTTCATACAGTACAGACTGAGAGACCATAACGACTGTGTAAATATAAATGGACAAAACGGAGAAACCTTGAACGGGTTGTGGGTGTGTGGGCCTTGTCCTAACCCCCAAACACACCAACCCAGCCCAAAAATAAAAATCCCTTACAACGGTTTCCCATTTTGTGACACCTTTGCAGTGTATCACATGCAACACACCACACATGAGCCACACACGCACGTGAGACACACACGCGCCTAAAGAATTAATCTTGAAGCCCTCCAGCCGCATCAAATAACGGTTACACGAGGGTATTTATGTCCCTCACAATTTAATGGGACTAAACGGTTTAATATAATAAAATTGGGACCAACTGGTTCATAAGTTCAAATTTTGGGATTTATTAGTAAATCTCCCTTATTTTATTCCTACCAAAGTTGAAAGCTTGTAATTAATTTCAGTTCATAACAATTTGCTCAAAATATAAACACGAACAAACCTCTACATAAATTGTGAACATGGTAACAAATATTAAAATTCAATTTAACAATTTATACAAACAGTGGAAGAAATTTATTTTTATCTTTAGAAAATCACCCCACACACAACCAACTATAATTCATAAAAATTGTTGAGAAAAAAAAAATTAAAAGTAGTTCTCAAAATGAAAACGCCAAATCTTTTATTTTTCATTATTTGGTTAAAAATTTATGGCACTTGAGTTTCATGTTAATTAAAAGCTATAAATACTTGATGTGATTGGTTGAAAATTTATGGCATTTTAGTTTTGTGTTAATTAAAAGCTATAAATACTTGATGTGATTGATAAGACACTAAGCAACATAGTAAAAAATATAGAATTAATTGGTTATGTTTGAATGGTGAGCACCATGAAAATGAGTCTAGAACCTCTCCAGTCATTCTTCCTGTCAAGGGTCAGGATTTTGCCACGTCACTTTTGATAGATTGAACGGCTTAGATCATATTAGTTTTTTGGGTTAATTACACTAATAGTCCCTATAGTTTAGGACTTGTGTCACTTTGGTCCCTGACTTTTCAATTGTGACACATTTGACCCTGAAGTTTGAATCTTGTTCCAAATAAGGACAATTAAAAATATTATTAGATTTTTCAAGGGTAAAATTGTCAATTTGATAAAATATAAACTAATTTGACAAAAATAAATGTCAAAAAAATAGTTTTAATTTTTTTAAAATTATTTTTATCCACCAATGATAAAATTATTTAAAATTAATAAAAATTACATGATTAATTTTTTAAAATTAATTTTACATGATCATCATCCAAACACATAATAAAAATTAATTTGGTAAAAATAAAAAATAAATGTCCAAAAGATTTATCAATTTTACATAATTTTATTTTTAGTAGATAGAAATAATTTTTAAAAATTCAAAAATATTTGCTTGACATTTATTTTTGTCAAATTAGTTTATATTTTATCAAATTGACAATTTTACCCTTGAAAAATCTAATTATATATTCAATTGTCCTTATTTGAAACAAGATTCAAAATTCAGGGTCAAATGTGTTACAATTGAAAAGTCAGAGACCAAAGTGACACAAGCCCCAAGCTATAGGGACTATTTGTGTAATTTGCCCTAGTTTTTTTTTTTTTAAAAATTGAAATTCATTTCATTTTTCTCATCAAGAGAGGTTCCCTCTCATTCACTTTTTTCCTCCTTCTTCGAAGCTCTAGTAAATGACGATCGGCGGCGAATCCAAGTCAGCGGTGAACATCAACGATCTCTCCCTCTCTCCCTCTGTCTTACTTCGAAGATTTCCGCCGCTGGTCTCTCCTTTTCTCTCACTTTGAAGATTTCTGAATTTGACAAGAGTTGCTCACATTTCATATATATATATACATATATATATAATCTATAATGTGGTTCTGCAAGATCATTTTCTGAAACTGACACAGTTGTTATTTATTAGTTCTTATTAATTGGTTCCAAGTATTGAAGTACAAAATTGAAAGAAGAGAGACAGTTTGTTTAAGTAATTATTATTTTGAAGGTTGAAAATGAGAAAGGAGTTTGTAGTTTTGTTTTTCTCAGTGAGTTTCTTGTGATGCGAATCTCATATTTTGTATTGCATCTGCCATTTTCATTGTTTAATATGCAAAATAAAAATAAAAATAAAAAATAGAAGTGAGTAAAACCAGGCAATTCACCAGAGTTGAAGAGGAAGATGAAAAGTGAATGGGAAGGAACTCTACTTTGCTGTGTAATGACATGAATTTAATTTAATTTGTTTTTTTAAAACTAATCTGATCTGAGCTGTCCAAATTCTCAAAAGTGACATGGCCAAATCCTGACCCTTGACAATAGGAATGGTTGGAGAGGCTGGCTAATGTAATAAACCGACCCTCTCATATGCTTAAATCTCTCATTAGATGTGTGATTATATGCGTGTTTATGTGTTTGATATGAAATTCCATGTTTTAATGTGTGAAATATATGATTATGAAATCATATATTTCGATTATAAGAAAATCTGTTGAAATTACGACATTTTGACTATAAATTGGAAGCCTTAGAGGTGCGATCAACCGAAATTGACTTTACAGTTACGATGAGCATGATTTTTAGGATATTATATGAAATTTTTAAAAAATTCAATTCGTAACAAATTAATTGGATTATTTGGGCTTAATTTTTAATTAAACTTAATTAGCCTCATGAATTAAGTCTTAATAGATATAAGAGCCACTTATATGGGCATTGGATAATCTAGCCTCGATAAAAAACACTAACATATCTCTTGGAGAGGTTCTAGAGAAGAAAGGAAGAGAAATGTGAGAGAAAAATAAGAGATCTTGAGGATTGAAGCATTTGGAAGGGGTTTAAATAATAGAGTTTAAAGCGAGTGTAAATCAACCAAAATATCCTAAAACTCTCTTCAATTGATTATCATCAAGCTTACCTTCTAATTTTTAGTGTTTGCATGCTTTGACCTCATATATGTGTGTATGTTTGTGTATATGTTTGAGAGATCGTGAAAAGATGAAGAAATGAGTGCAATGTGGTAATTTGAGTTATAAATATGCAATTAAAATGAGTCATGAATTACTTGGGCTTAAGATTCACGTTTACTATGATTATATATTATGTTTTTGGAATAAAATTGCTTGAATTAGAGCCTTGAAATGCCTTTGGAAAGTTAAAACTGTTGAATTTTCAAACTGCTTAAACAAAGCCCAAGACCGCGCGTGCAAGGCTCATGGCCACACGTGCAGGATGCACATCCACACGTGCAGAAAATAAGTGAGGCAACTGGAGCATTCTGAAATAAAAGCACATGCGGAATAGCAGCGGCACACCTCTCGACACGTGCGGTGGGGGACTTTCGCACGTGCGACCAGTGAGGGAAATTTCTGTCAGTTTCTTTTACTCTGTTTGACCCTCTGAATTTGTTCATATACACATTTGATCCTTTTGAAATACTTACCAATGAATGGGAAGTGAACAAAACGAAAGAATGAGGAAAGACAAAAACAAAGAAAATAATGCATTACTTATCAATTTTTGTGTGTGATGTGTAGGTCTGCCGGAAGAAAGCATCGCACGATCAGATCACTATGAGTAATAGTAGTGTATTGATATGTTATGCTCTGGGATGTTGTGCTTATTTGTTAAAGTATCCCACGGGTTCACAATGGTATATGTATTGGGCTCAAGACCGTTATGTTATTATTGGGCCTAAGGGCGTTCTATTATTATTGGGCCTGAGGCCATTCTGTTAGTATTGGGCCAAAGGCTGTTCTGTTATATGTTATTATTTGGCCTAAGGCCGTTTTGAAATGTGTTGTTGGTAAGGATTCTGTATTTATGTATGTTTTGTAGGAGGTTAGCTTAGAGGTCAGCTTCAGCCGCCCTTTGTGGACATTTTTGGTTAAGTCTAAAGTGGAGTCTTTTTGCCTCTTAAGGAGTTCAGTGCCACATTTTTGTAAAATTCTTGGTGGCTTTTGTTAAATATTTTATGGTCATGTAACTTTTGGGTTTTTAACTATTTGTACGTATATTTGCCTTGGATTGTACTTATATCTGAACTTTGCATGCGAACTTCGTCGTTTAAGAGAAGTTGTGTAATGATCCTGGCATATACGCACGGCTTGATGGACATTCTATTATTTAATTATTTTCGCTTTAGGCCCCATTATTGGATAAATTATATTCTTAAATTGTTATTAGAGGCCTAAGTACAGGCTGGTCATGTCCTAAGCTTTTAGGGACAGGTTTGGGTCTTGACAGCTGGAGAGAATCTGGACTTCCATGAAAAGTATGAGAAATTATATTTTGGCCTTAAGGCAAAGTTATATGTTGTTCTAAATAAAGTTTGGTTGGTTAAAACAACAGGTCTTACTATTTTTGTTTTTATTTTGAGAAGACAAATGGATAAGTATCTAATTTTGAATGGTGTTGAGTAATACTCTAAGACCACCCAATACCTCCTCGAAAAGCATTGTCACATTGAAGATGGAGGGAAATGTAAGCAATAATTATAAATATTTAAAAATACCATAAATAAATATACATACCAAATCATTAAGTTAATTACGAAAGGCGAAATGTATCATCGTTTGTTGATACGAATTTAAGGAAAACTTCAATAAAAAAAAAAAGCAATTAATGCAAAGTATTAATCATGTTCATTTTAAATAGTGTAAGCTAAATTACACAATAACTGGTCTTAAATAATAAATTATAAACTAGTGACACAAATGAGAAAAGTAATATAGTATGTCCATAATCTCATTCCCCTTATGATCCATTTATCTCACTAACATGTCATCACTACCTTTCACGTTCTCTATAACTCTACGTCTCCTAATTTTTTTTTTTACATTTTCACGATTTCTTGATGTAACCCACTCATTTCCCATCATCCTAACACATCACGATCACTGTTTTTCCTTAATCTTATTACAAACTCAATCATATTCCCTTAATTTCGTTGCCACTTGCAACCTTCTCATCCCTTTCATTCTTAGTTTTATTGCTTTTACCCTTCATCGATGTCACTCTAATATCCCTACTCCATCTCACATACTCAGCCAACCAATTAAAATCCAATAATTGAAAACCTTAACTCCATTTCTTTTAAATCATATATATCTTGTACTCGCAATTTGGAGAGTTTTGGATTTTGCCTTGGTCACCATCATTACATATGGAAAATGAGTGATAGGGTTGTCGCAACAATTAAGAGATTGTGGGTGTAGTGAGAGGGAAGCAGAGAGTGAAAATAAAGAAAATAATGAGAGTATATCGGGAATTATGAGAATGGTAAAAGGATAAAATATAAATATTAAATTTGTAAACGTAAATAATAAAAAGTATCTGTAAAAATTTAATTTGTGATGTAGATATAAGCTCGCCAATTTTTTTCAATTCGTTCATATATAGTTAAATCAAGCGCCTAACACACGTATTTATATGTTTGAGGCACTCTATTAATTTTACACTTTATTTCAAATTAAAAAAAAATATTTAGATATACTAAAATATTAAGATGGTCACAAATGCTTATATATTTTTCATAAAAAAAGATAAATTGCACTAATCTCCCTAAAGTTTTAAATAAAATATAACAAGTTTTACATTTGTTTATGTAAATACACAAATTTTTCTTTAGGTAGTCAAAATACAAACAAACGAACAAATATAAATAATGTAAAATGTATGAAAACATAAATTTTTTTTTATAACACTAAAGAAATAAAAATATATAAGTGTTATGTGAAATAAATATTTTAAATATTATAATAATTATACTAAATTTATCAGATATATACATATGTTAGGGAGGTTATGGGTTTTTAGACTAAACTTGGGGTAAAATGGAATTAATTGAAATTTAAATATTTAAATACAACAATGATTCATCCCCTTTTTAAGACCCCCTTTGGATTCCCTCTCTCTCTCATTGGTCACTTTTTTTTTTTTTTTTTTTTTTTTTTTTTTTTTTTTTTTTTTTTCCAATCACCTCTTACCACGTGACAAAGGGGTAAAGGGGTGACCCCAAGGGGGTCCAACCTTTATTCATTTAAATATAGGTGATAAGTTACAAGACTATAGTCGGTCATATTCGCATGACTAAAACAAGAAAAGGCTTGTTGTTTATGTGTTTTCATGTTCATTCGAACAACAATGGCTTGAAAAGACAACCCAACCAAACCCTAGACTCGCCCTAACTCTCCTCTCTTGTCCTCGCAGATTATCTTTTCTCTCCGAATTATCCTTCAATTCACCGATTCCCTGCGCGACGAGACCTTTGCAGATCTGATTTCGTAACAGGTAGTCATAATTTTAGATTTCGAAGTCAATTTATTTGCTTTTGTTTTTGTTTTGTTTTGTTTTGTTTTGTTTGTTTGTTTGTTTGTTTGTTTGTTTTTTTTTTTTTTTTGTAGTTTTGTTTCAAAATCGATGTTTACGTAGTGGGTTAATATGGGTTCTATATATAATTTGGAGTTTCAAGGTTTTTGGGATTTATTTCTTGGTTATATGAGAAATTTTGAGCGACATGTTGGTTTTCGTTATCTTGATTTCCTCTTGAACCCCTTTTTATCCCTTTTTTGCTTTCTCTTAGTTTTTTTCTTTGTATTTTTTTTGGTTGAAGGTCAATTTAATAGAGGTGGTTTTGAATTTTTTCAGTTTCAGGTGTGTATATGGGGGTGGCTAATAGTTGGGTGTTCTTTTATGGGGAAATTGCAAATCAGTGGTAAGACCAAAAATAAATTGCAAATCATGGAAAAGTTTATCACTTTAATTATTAAAGTTGATAAGCTTTACCATTGATTTGCAATTTGTTTTGAAAACTTACACTGAATTGCAATTTCCCCTTCATTTATCTGTGCATAGGCTTGTTTGGAAATTTTCTTTTTTAATGGATTTTTGGTTTTTTATGATTATGAAAAGGCGTGTAAAAAGTAGAGAATGATTTGACAATTTGTTATTGCTTTTGGGCTAAAACTATCTTTTCCAAACCAGTGTTCTGATTGCAATTAAGCAATCTAGCTCCCAAAAACCCGTGTGCCACTGTTTGTATAATTTTATCTGCATATGTTTCCATTATATTTTATTTGTGTTTTATAGAAATTATATGCAGAGTCATAACCGCATGGCCTATCTCTAAACACGGACAGTATCATCGCTTCATGGTAGACTCTGTAACTGCCAGTACATTTTCTTCTAGGTCAAATAATAAAAAACTAGTAATCTCCATAATACTGAGGCTTTGATACTTTGTTGTTATTTTATGTGGAATAGATGCACTGGAATTATTTATGGTGATCTTCATGGTTGTATCAACTATTGAACAAAATCTTGAGAGGATGTTGCAATTAGAGAAGGAAAGAAGTAGCATTTTCAATCATTTTGAAAATGTGTAGGTGCATATGATGGTATTTGGACATTTTAAATTTTGAAGTTCCTTTTTTAACTTAAGTGCAAATTACACTGACCTCTCTTGAAATTTGTGCATAATATAGATTCATCCCACATTATGGAAACTACACAGATCACCCTTGTTAGTGTTTGTTTTTTAACAACTCTAACGGGAAAAGTAAAATTACATCATTAACCACATATTGAAACAAAATTACCTAATTATCCTCACCTTACCTCACCTTGAAACCCATGACAACTGTCCTTTATGTTTCTGTCACCGGCAACTCTTCTCACCCTCCGACCTTCCACTCCCACCATCATCACTCTATGCCACACCCCCACCCACCCCCCACCCTCCACCATCCACCCCCCACCATCACCCACTTCCATCGTGACCACCATCAGCGTGAAAATGACCTCCACTGCTTATGACTCAATCCTCCAACACCATTTTATCACTTTCCTCAAGTTTGATTGGAGTTTCTCGAAGTAGAGGTATTGCTTATGAGGGAGGGAGGTTGTGTCTCTAAATTTGTGAAGTAACCGTGTCGGATACTTGACACTCGGGTAAGGTCATAGGATATGTGTCTAATATGCGTAGTTGGAGATTTATCAAAAAAATATTATAAGTAGTCTACTTTACTACAACTACGCATGAGATACATGTAAATGCCATATTTTAGCTTGTAAACGCCATTTTACTCTTAAAAAACAAAACAAGTATTTAAGAAATATGAAATATAGCTTTGTCTCAATGTCCTTGACAAGAGAATTAGATGAATTTGACACTTGAATTTGACATGAGTATTTAAGAAACAAATAAGTATTTAAGAAATAGGAAATATAGCTATTTCAGCAATACTATTCTTTTTTAAGACTCAGATCTTATAGATATGTTTGTGTTTATATGCGCCTTTTGAATTTGTTTAAATTTTTTTGTTCTGATTGAATTGTTATTCTGCAGGCAGTTTCCTTTAGTTTAAATGTCGTGTGTTGCTATTGAAGTTACATCTTTTGGAGCTGAATTTAGTGAAAGTTGTTTGATGGATAATGACTATTCCGATGGATAATACTTCAGATCTTTCATCAAGGGATCGCGTTCAACGTCTTTATAGCAATGTATGCCTTGCTTTTTCCCAGATTTTATTTATTTATTTATTTTTTAAATTATTATGGGATAGAACAATAGTACAAGTAGAGTGTATGCCCTTTGTGCATATACCTGTAAAGGGTATAGCAATCTAGTCATATTTCATGCGCAAAGGGTAAAAGTAATGTGCATGTGCATCATTTTGGGAAAACACAGATGAAAGGATGTGGGCATTAAGCATTATGCCGAGTGATCATGTCAAAGAACTTTCAGTATCGTTGTCTTATATTTTGTTATTATTTTATTTGTATTGATGGTGACCAAGTTGTTTGATGTTTGTCTATTTCCTCATTTTAGAATGTTGAGTTGGAGAATAGGCGCCGGAAAGCAGCACAAGCCAGAATTCCCTCAGATCCCAATGCATGGCAGCAGATGCGAGAGAACTATGAAGCTATTCTCCTTGAAGATCATGCTTTCTCTGAACAGCATGAAATAGAGTATGCTATATGGCAGTTGCATTACAGGAGAATTGAGGAGTTACGTGCGCACCTTAGTGTTGCTCTTGCGTCAACAGGATCGACCACTCCTCAGAATGGGAAAGGTACCACACGACTTGGACCTGAGCGACTCACAAAAATTCGTTCTCAGTTTAAGACCTTCCTTTCGGAAGCAACTGGGTTTTATCACGATTTGATGGTTAAAATTAGAGCTAAATATGGTCTACCAGTGGGTTATTTCTCCTATGATCAAGAAAATGAGATTTTGTCTAAAGATGTAAATATATCTGCTGAAGCGAAGAAAGGTTTGGTCTCCTGCCACCGTTGTTTGATTTACCTTGGGGATCTTGCTCGTTACAAAGGGTTATATGGGGAGGGTGAGTCCAAAGTGCAAGATCTTGCAGCAGCGTCAAGTTACTATATGCAAGCTGCTTCACTTTGGCCTTCAAGTGGCAACCCTCATCATCAGGTGATCCCTTTTGATCCATTGTTACATAGCTTTCTTATATTTGATGTCTGTGCTACGTTCTGGTGTGGCTTATTCTTTTCTTTATATGGTTGTCTTGTGGTGATGAATCTATGTCATTAAACTCATCCTTTGCTTTTTTTCAGCTTGCAATACTGGCTTCTTATTCAGGGGATGAACTGGTGACAATTTACCGATATTTCCGAAGTCTGGCAGTTGATAACCCTTTTACCACTGCAAGGGATAATTTGATTATTGCATTTGAGAAGGTAAGAACTATTAAGCTGATAGAAGTGTATGCCATGGCCTCGTTTGGTTTGTGTTTTGAGATATTATTTCAAAAATAATTTTATGAGGAGAGTTTAGAAAATTTGAAAATTTGTTTGGTTGTATATTTTGAAAATAGTTTTGGAGTTTGGGATGATTTGATATTTTTTTTGTAGTTGAATAGATGGGTGTGAGAGAAAAAGTGGATTGAGAAGGAGAGAGGAGAGAGAAAAAATGATTGATTGATGTGTAGTAGAGAGAAGGGTTTTTGAATTAAAAAAAAAAAAAAAAAATTCAACCAAACATGTTTTTGGAATCCAAAAACATGTTTTGAGAGACAAACCAAACATGCCCCATATTTCTTCAGCATACTATTCCAGTTTTATTTTTTTATTATCAGGGTTAAGAACCATGAAGTTTATTTAATGACTGTACTAAGGTCTTGAAAAAAAGGAGATGCTTAAGAAGTTTGGGTCATAGATTAAGTGCGTATTGACCTTTGATTTTTTGACTTGTTGGTATGGGCTTATCTTTTCCATGAGACCATATGGATAGGTTTATAGGCTTAGCTGAAAAGTGTCTGGTAGGTTCCGTTTGATAAGAAAGTAATAAATGATGAAAGGTGAAAATGGTAGAAAGTGAAGTTGAAATAAAAGAAAAAAAAAAATGCCCAATTAGTACACATTAATGTGTTTTTGGGAGGGAAAAATAGGAATTCAAATTATAAGTAACTATTTTGATAACAAATTTAAACTTTCTTGTATTTTCATGTATTTTTTGCAAGAAACTAGAAGCTTTTACCATGCTATTATGAGTTGTACAATAAAATTAACTTTCTTGTAACTTCAATCACTTTTATGCTAAACAAACATAGAAAAAATTTATTTTTTTTCCATTTCCTTCACTTTCTACCATTTTCATCTTAACCAAACTGAGCCTTAGGTACAGACTAAAGATTTGGATTCAAAGACTTAGCTTTTACCTGCAAGTATAGTTGATGTTGCTTTGCGTGGCAACAAATGAAACATGAATAGTTTGGTTTCTGTTGTAAAGTCTCTGTATAAAATCTGTAAGAAATGTTAATTATCGTCCTACCTATACTTTCTTTTTGGCAGAACCGTCAGAGTTATTCCCAGCTGCTTGGGGATGCCAAAGCTTCTGTCAAGAAAACCCCTGTGCGGATGACTGGAAAAAGGAGACAAAAAGGTGAAACAAGGGTTCCAAAAGATAATAGAGTAGAAGCTAGTTTTGTGAAGGAAAGATCATCTAGTATACATGAAACTCTTAAAGCCTTCAACATTCGTTTTGTTCGACTGAATGGCATACTTTTCACACGGACAAGGTATGTCTTCTGACCAATGGGATAAGTTTACATATAACACTAGCCTAAGAAGCAGACACATCTAAGAAGGTGGCGTATCGTGCCACACATACCTCGTCGAACACATCCCAATACCTATCAGACATGTCGTCCAAACATTTCAACTATTTTTAAAAAATTTCGAGACTTGGACGTGCTTCATATAGTTCAGGAACACATGTCTATTGCGTAGACACATATTAAACGTATTGTAAGTTTGAATAAAATAAATTGAAATCCAATGATAAAAAAAAAACTACATAAATTTATCCTAAGTTCTCTTTCTTTAGAATTTTACTCTTTGAATTAAATATTTATATATATGACATATATTCATTGCTTATCCTTAAATAGGCATATAGACAATTATATATTTTTTAATTGTGTCCCCCATGTGTCGTGTCCATTTTTTTGAGTCCATGTTTGTGTCTGTGCTTCTTAGGCACTAGCAGTCCAGTCCAATTATGAAGTAACACTTTATCATCTTTTACCAGCTTGGAGACATTTGGTGAAGTTTTCTCTATGGCTAAAAGAGATTTCCTGGAGCTTCTTTCTTCTGGGCCAGATGAGGAGTACAGTTTTGGTTCAGATGTTGCCCAGTGTAGACTTGTGATTATTAGATTGATAGCCATTCTCATATTCACTGTTCACAATGTGAACAGAGAAACTGAAAATCAGTCTTATGCTGAAATTTTACAACGTTCAGTTATGCTCCAGAATGCATTTGCTGCTGTTTTCAAGTTCATGGGACACATTCTTGAGAGATGCATCCAGTTGAATGATCCTTCAACGAGCTATCTGTTGCCTGGCATCATGATTTTTGTGGAATGGTTAGCATGTCGGCAAGAGATTGCAGTTGGCTCTGAAGTGGAGGAGAAACTAGCTAGTGCTAGATCCTTTTTTTGGAACCACTGTGTTTCCTTTATGAACAAGCTCTTGTCAAGTGGATTCTCGTCAATTAATGAGAATGAAGATGAAACATGTTTTTTCAATATGAGCAGGTATGATGAAGGTGAAACTGCCAATCGGCTTGCATTGTTTGAAGACTTTGAATTAAGAGGATTTCTGCCTCTTCTTCCCGCACAACTAATCCTTGATTTTTCAAGGAAGCATTCATTTGAAAGTGATGGTGGCAGTAAGGGGAAGAAAACTCGTGTTCAGAGGATTATAGCAGCTGGAAAGGCTCTTGCTAATGTGGTTCAAGTTGGTCAACAGGGAATTTATTTTGATCCAAAGTTGAAGAAATTTGCCATAGGTGTTGGGCCACAAATGTCTGATGATGATTATTCACTTTCTAGTTTGGAGATCCCCAGATTAAATGGTACTGAGCAAGAAAATGCATCAGAAAATCACTTGAATCTTGGCCTTTTGCAGCCAAAGGCACAGCTATACATGGATGGGGAAGAAGAGGATGAGGTGATTGTCTTCAAACCAACTGTACCTGAGAAGCATGCTGATGAGGTTGCTTCAAAATTGACCAATTCTGAGGTTTTGGGGTCTGGTGTTAATAGCTTCAAGGTTGATTTGGGAAATCATGTTGGGTCTGTTTCAGCATCAAGTGATGGTTTCATTTTGCAGAATGATTTCAATACGAGTTCAAGGCCACAGCCATCTCCTGATAACAGTACTACCCAGTATTTGTTACCAATCCAACCAAATACTTCAAAATGGCTGGTAGAACAAGAAGTTTCTATTGCAAATGAACCAACCAAGTTGAGCTTTTTGGAGAATGGTTTTCGTATGAAACACGAGTTGCAAAATCAATTAGGAGCTTTGCAGCCTACTGCTCTTTCTGTTCCATTTCCTCATCAGTCTGTTAATCTCAGTGCTGGACGTCAATATCCAGTTCAGGTCTCAGAAACTGCAGTCCCTTCTATGTTTGATTCAATTATGTCACCAGGAACTGTTTTGGATAGCTTGTCCATGCAGTTGTCGTCAATGGTGTCATCAGGTTTGAGAAACAGTCCAGTAAGCCGACCTGTTAGGCATTCGGGTCCCCCACCTGGGTTCAGCTCCATTGCTCCCAAACTTGTGGATGAGTCCTTGTCTGGTGTATTATTGAAGAATGAAAATCAACCAATGGATGACTATAGCTGGCTAGATGGGTATAAGTTGCCATCATCAACACAAGGCCTTGCGTTCAATAATTCCACAACTCAGTCAGCAGACACATTTCGTCCTGCGATTAAGAACAATGGCTCGATGGGGATGGTAAGCTTTCCCTTTCCTGGAAAACAAGTATCAACATTGCAAGTCCATGCAGAAAAACAGAAAGGCTGGCAGGATTATCAATTTTCGGAACGTCTGAAACTATATCATGAGCAGCAGCAGCAGCTTCAGAAAGGAAATCAACAGCCTGTTACACTGCCAGAGCAATATCAAGGACAGTTTCCCTGGGGAGGTCGTTTCTTTGTGTGAGATGATTATGGGATATAGTTGGTAAGACGATTCATTTTTCAGGCTTTTCAGACTTTACTATAAATTATAATAAACTATGGTTTAGGCTGTTGAGGTGAACTGATTTCATTTAGTGATTCCTGTGAAAGGTATTCAATTTTTCTTAGTCTTTCCCTTTAATTTTTCTGAGAGTCAAGTCTTGATGCTTTCTCTTTGCCATTCAGGAGGTGAACAATCTACTGTGATCGATGTCCGGTGGCCTGGTGCTGCCAGTTCAGACATTGTCTTTGCAGTGTGGCCAATGTTACTTTCTGTTGGAGCATGGATGGTCTTGGAGTGTTGCAGGCACCTGCTAATGAACAGGTCTCTCTCTCTCTCTCTGCATGCACTATTATAATTGAATCTGAAAGTGTATTTATTATCAAGTCAACTCGGTCTCTAGTATTTTTTGAATGATTATGATTAAAGTATTTAAAAAAAGGGTAAATTACAAACACACCCCTAAGGTTTATTTCAATTACAAATTATCCCCTGTGGTTCTAGAAATTACATTATGCCTCCTAAGATTTCTAATTTCATAACAAATAGGTCCTTTTTTTTGTTAATAAATCATCAAGTTAATTAATAGTTTTTACTAATGTTAAAATTTTATTTTAATTAAAAATTCAGATAATTTTATTATTGTATAGGTGAACAATTAGAAATTTCACTTTTCAATTAATTCTGTTGAATAAAAAATTCTGACAGGGATTGCAATTTTTAAAACCACAGGAGGCAATTCGTATTTTAAGTAAATCTCAGGAGGTGTATTTGTAATTTACCCTTAAAAAAATGTTTGCTTGGATTATCTTTTATGCTAAATTGCATCATGTTTATCTATTGCGTCCTAATATCCAATTAATAAATGTTTATTTTACTGAAAAATTTGATTCACTTCACACATAATTTGTTGTGGTTGACAGGGTCGAGGACCGGTCTTTAATTAAGAACTTTGACATCAATGAAAATTTGATGTAGTTAAAAGTTTACTCAATTTTTATGGCACCCGTGGATTGAATTGATGTTTGGTTTTTATCTTTTGTCAACACTAATGGCATAGATACGTTGGAAACTTGAGCCAAAATTTTGACCATGGGTCAGTCCTCTAGAAAACTTTGTGGGGCCGTATTGTCTGGTTTAGTTCTTGCATTTTAATGTCAATAATGCTTTCTTTTATGTTCAGCATTTATTGGTTTATCAGTATTGAATTATTGGCCTTATTTCTCTTCTTGTTTTTTACGCAGCTGGTGCCAAGCTTTCTAGACCGCATGAATGGAGATCATGAAAATAGGTGTCGGAAATGTGGATTTTATGAGGGTAAGATATCCTTGTCTGGTTTGATGGTTGGACGTGTAACGTGTAAGCAGCTAATATTGGATGGTAGTGGGCAAGTTTTTGAAGTCGGATGGAATGAAGTCCTAGCTATTCTACTCGATTGATTAAAAGGTAAGTATTTGTTCGTTGGGGAGATGGGTAGTTTTTGCGATACTTGCCATGAGCACAGCAGTTCTTGGCTGGTGAGTGTTTGAAGTAGAAAACATCTTTGCAGTTTCCGCAGAGCTGCCTATAAAGTAGTTGTCTTGGGTTGGAATTTGATGTTAGATGAAAAATAAGTACATGGTTAAAGATGCATTTTGGTATTTCTTGTCTAATGCCTTATGGTCGTGTATGAACTTGCCCTAAAGTTGCTTTTTTGGAGGGTTTGTGAATCAATGCAACTTCAGTATTGTCCATGGATGTTTTTACAGTTTAAATACTTCAGTACAGCATCTTGCTTTGATGAGTACTTGGTTTTGATTATTGTGTTGAAATTTAGAGAATATGTTGAATGCCATAACTTTGGCCTCAAATAAGTACCTAGTGCAGGTGGATTCATAAGAAATGTGTTCGACTGAAGTCAAAATTGTGTGTGGACTGTGTTCTTGACACTGGAAATTGTGCGGACCTCCCACATCTAATCTCACCTGCGTCGGTGAGAAACTTTCCCACACAAGGAAGTTTTCTTCAGAAATTTGATTCGAAATTGTATACTCACAAACATAATTTGACAAAGAAGTTGTAATTGTCCGAAATAGGCCTTAAGAGTCTATAAATAGATGTTTTGTTGGATTGGGTGGAAGCAAAAATTATTCTGTCTTTTTGGAATATTATGTGGTTGTGTATTCTATCAATACTAATGGTATTTTGTGATTTTTAAAAAATATTTTCTTATTTTTTTGAGTCCCAAGTATTAAACACTTTATTGGCTAGGCAACCACCAATGGGATTGAGTCTAAATTCAAAAACGCAACTTAATTTACATTTCAATAAATTTACAGAACATGATAAGAAAATTAGTTTGAGTTAATATGATACAACAATATTAGACATTTCATTACAATATAGTTTAGTACAAATAGTGAAAAATGTAAAATATTTTATAATATTTTGTATTTGTTATATATAATTTATATATATATATATTAACAAGAATTCAGTTTAATTGGGCTGATCGGGTTGTGAGAATACTAAATTTTAACACAAATATTAACTAAATTTATAATTATATTGTTCAAACTTTAATTTTTTGTGAATTATATCTAATTTATATATATTAACAAGAAATCGGTTTAATCTTGGGACCACATGATCTTTCCCATTCACACTATATGCATAAAGGAGTGGTGTGACTCAGCTCGCAAGTCACTATTGTAGAGAGTTTATTATGAGGTGGAGTTCACCACTCTATCCATGAATTATCTTTTATTATGAGGTGGAGTTCGCCACTCTATTCATGAATTATCTTTTTATAATTTGGTTAGATATAATTGAATACAAAAATTTTAAAAATAAAAAACTTGCGTGTAAGTCCTAATTAACTTAATTTGGGTTTGTAGCCCAAGTAATCATGAAAGGATAAGGTATTAGTGAGGCTAGATTTCAAGTTAGAGTTAATGGAATGACGTTGACATGTTATACAAATTTAATTCTACTAACTTATTAACATCCTATTATGTACCCAGAAAAATAAAGAGGGATTTATGTATAGGTTCTATTAAGTGGACTTATTGTTTAATAAGTCTTATGATAATTAATTATGCTTTTTATAATATACTATTAAAAAAAGTCACCAATTGTTAATTTTCGGTGATAGTTTAAAAAATTTTATTAAAAAAATATCACTAATTATAAATTTTAGCCATAGTTTAAAAAAATCATTACAAAAATGTCATTAATTTTTAACTTTTAATTGTAATTTGAAAATTGTCACAGAAAAACATCACTAATTGTAAGTTTTAGCGACAATTTATAAAAATTGTGACAAAAAAATTCACTGATTGCCAATTTTTAGCGATATATGTAAAAAATCATTACAAAAAATTATTTTTAACAACAATTATATTACGTCTTATTTTCAATACGACTTGATAGGAATTAAGTTCAATTATTAGGACATATTAATAGTTTATCCCAAAAAAAAAAAAAAAAAAAAAAAAAAAAAAAAAACTGAGTTCACCTAGGGAGAGGAGGTTAATGGTGAGGAGGCAAATCGTCGCGGCTCGTAAGACTCACTTCAGGTCTCACTGACAATTTGAATAGTTTATTTCATTACTTTTGTATTTAGATCATTGAATAAAATAAAAATTAAAAGAAAATGATTTGATTATAAGAATCATATATATTTGAGGCTTTTCCCAAAATAAGTCTTTTTTGCATTGTATTTTCTAAACTAGGCCAACTTCTGACGGAATTTCAAAACTAAGTTAAAGCGCCATTTCTATTCGCGCTTTTACTGTTAGGAGCGCAAAATAAGATGAACAGGAAACTCGCTATTAGAAATAGCGATTTTGATTAAGAATTCGCTATACAAATAGCGTTTATAGCGTGAATTTTTTTCCAAAAAAAACGTTGTTGAGAACAGCGCTTTTAACACAAAACTTTTTCCCATAAAAACGCTATTGCTAATAGCGCTTTTAACACAAAAATTTTTTTGCCAGGAAAACACTATTGCTAATAGTGCTTTTAACAGAAACATTTTTCCCTAGGAAAACGCTATTGCTAATAGCGTTTTTAACAGAAATATTTTTTGGAAGAAAACGCTATCTCTAATAGCATATTTAACAGAAATTTTTTTGGAAATAAACGCTATTTATTTGACTCATACATAGGAGACTGAAATGCTGTCGTGTCAATCCCATGTGTCAGCAATGTAGTGAACGGATGCGAATCCATCTGTGTTATATTCGGAAGATTCTGTACAACCTCTTTCTGAATGTACACTTCCAAACAATTTGGTGGTTCGAAATTTCCACCGATACTTAAAACGGTGTTCAACGCCTCATCGTCATTTATCGGTAATATTTTGTATTTGTTGGTTGCTTGCCACTGGCGATAAGGATATCTACATTTGAAGATCAATCGGATTGTTTCCCCGTAACTTGCGACCTTGGACATAAACATCTCTTCCAAATTGGCAAGTGTGGTGCCAAGTTGCACCCTATATATCCCTTTCGGCTCAGCATCATATGACACATCTTCATCGGGATCCCGAATTATGTTTCCCCCCCAGTAAAAGATAATTGGAACAGTTGCCATATACTTGCTTCAATGAAACAATAAATATTAAAATATCAACAATATACATATATCGAATTCTACTTGTAAAATAAACATTACAAAAAACATTAAAATTTGCAGAAGTCACAAATAAAAGTAACCCTCTAATTTTTTGTCAATTTATATTTTCCAGGGTTGAAGGAACTGTAGAGGTGAAACAGTAATTCAATTTGTATTTTGTCAACTATATATTTGTGTCTCAACTTGTTCAACCTGGTGATGTAATTGTTCAGATTTATGGAAAATATAAGTTAATTTGATTTGCTCAAACATGTGTCATTACCGACCTTAATGACAAAGTTATTTCCCATGTGACAAAATTATTTCCTATGTGAACTAGTAACCCTCGTCCATTTTGTAGAGGTCATGCAGGCTTTCCTATAAAATTAAAACAAAAAGCTCATTTTGGATCATTTTGGATCGTTCTGAAAAGTAAGAAAAAAATTTAATTTATTTACTCCTTTTTTTTCTTACACATACAAAAACAAAAAAATAATTACAGACATAATTTATAATGGCAAAAAATTAGAGATAATTAAATTGAAGTTGGTGGTTAAATGTATGGACTACATTTTGGATAGTTATCCATGTGAATCTATCGGGCCATCCGTACCAATTATTTGGTATTACAAAACACAGGCTTACGCATCAAAGTGCCAATTTTTTTTTTTCCCCTTCGTACGTACGAAATTGCGATGGACTATTAATTAAAATAATTTAAGACTCTTTTCATGCATATATTGTAACTAGTCTAATAATGACTTCTAATTATACAAATATAAATAAAAATTATTAAAACATAATGTTTACATTTTCCTTTTCAATGGTAGTGGACAATCACAAAGTGGAAAAGGCGATAAGTCAGTTCGTTCAATACCCATTTCAAAAACTTTTTCAAATTTAGTTCAGTTTTCTGAGGAAATTTTAATTTGTACTACAATGCTATTATATGTATTACAAATTCAGCTCATTAAATTTTTTAATCATATTTTCGGTGCCTGACCCCAAATATAGTGAAATAAACCAAACGAAATTAAACCAAATTTTTTTTTATTTAAATCAAATAGAGTCAAATTTAAATATTTTGAGAAACCAATAAAAATATTTCTTTTGAATAAAATAGAGTCAAAAATAAATATTTCAGAGAACATGATCTTTTACTTGAGAGAACATGATCTTTTCATGGAGAGAAAATTAAATATTTTTTTAATCAAATACATTCAAAATTAAATATTTTTTTGTTTAATAATTATATTTTGTAGAAATTAGACATTAACAATTTATGAACCATAATTTGATTCAAAAAATATAGACATTTTCATTCACAAGCATAATTCAAAATTTCAATTTCTGATTTCAAATTTCAAAATATAGACATTTCATAATTCGAATTCAACAATTCTCAATTACATGAATTTCGTAATATGACATTAACAATTACGAATTATATGAATTTCAATTTTTTCTAATTTTATTCTTAATTAAACAAGATTACTTTTAAAACTATAATTTCAAACCCTAATTTCCTTTTCATTCCTCTTAACAAGCAAAAAAAAAAAAAAAAAAAACTCACAAGCATCATTTCAAAATTCCATTTTCTGATTTCAAATTTCAAAATATAGACATTTCATAATTTCAAATCAACAATTCTCAATTACATGAATTTCGTAATATGATATTAACAATTACGAATTATATGAATTTCAATTTTTTTTAATTTTATTCTTAATTAAACAAGATTACTTTTAAAACCATAATTTGAAACCCTAATTTCCTTTTCATTCCTCTTAACAAGCAAAAAAAAAAAAAAAAAACTCACAAGCATCATTTCAAAATTCCATTTTCTGATTTCAAATTTCAAAATATAGACATTTCATAATTTCAAATCAACAATTCTCAATTACATGAATTTCATAATATGACATTAACAATTATCAATTATATGAATTTCGGATTTTTTAATCGCAATTCTTAATTAAAAAAAATTACTTTTAAAACCCTAATTTCAAACCCTAATTTCCTTTTAATTCCTCTTAACAAGCAAAAAAAAAAAACTCACAACCATAATTTCAAAATTCCATTTTTTGATTTCAAATTTCAAAATATAGACATTTCATAATTTGAATTCAACAATTCTCAATTACATGAATTTCATAATATGACATTAACAATTATCAATTATATGAATTTCAGATTTTTTAATCGCAATTTTTAATTAAAAAAATTACTTTTAAAACCCTAATTTCAAACCCTAATTTCCTTTTAATTCCTCTTAACAAGCAAAAAAAAATATCAATTTCCAATTCAACAAATGTACGTTGGTTTATTCAATATTCAAAATATAGACATTTTGATTCACAAGCATAATTTCAAAATTCTAATTTCTTATTTCAAATTTCAAAATATAAACATTTCGTAATTTCAATTCTCAATTCTCAATTCTCAATTCTAAATTCTCAATTCTCAATTATATGAATTTCATAATATGACATTATATGAATTACGAATTTCATCATTCCAAATTTCAATTCTCAATTCTCATATTTATGATTTATTTAAAAAATTTAAAAAATTAAAAAAATTCCAAACCTGATTTATGATTCAAAAGCATAAACATTCAAAAGCATTAGAACCATATTCAACAGAGTGAACCTAATCTGATAATGTGATCCTAATTTAACAGAGTGAACAATCAAACCATATTCAACAACCATATCCTAATTTAACAGAGTGAACAATCTGATAATGTGATCCTAATTTATATACGTGAACAATCAAACCCTAAAAAGTCATCCTAATTTGAACAATCCTAATAATGTGAACAATCTGATATCAAACCCTAATTTCATAACCAAAACCACACTGATAAAGCATAAACAATCATAACCATATTCAATTCACAAGCAACATCCAAAAATTCAAAAGCAAAAAAAATTCCACAAATTCAAAAGCATTCGCATTTCTGATTTACAAACCCTGATTTCTGATTTCAAAAAATTCGAAACCCTAATTTCATAACCACAATGATAAAACCCTAACACATTTAATAATTCACATGTAAAACCCTAAATACTAAATACATAAAAACACAAAAATTAGGGTTAATGTCACATTTTCACAAACACAAAAACTCAATACATAAAATTAGGGTTGATGTCATACCACGGAGAGAGAGAGAGCACAGACAGAGAGTGAAGCAGAGACCGAGAGCCGAGAGCAGAGAGCAGAGACCAGAGAGAGCACAGACCGAGCTGACCTGAGAGCGAGATCGAGTGAGTCTGAGATGGAGGAGAGTGAGAGATGGAGAGTGAGTGATGAAGAGGCTGAGAGATGGAGAGTGAGGCGAGAGCCGAAAAACCTAAGTCTGAAACGTATGCAAATGAGGAGAGGGGGGGGGGCTTCGTATATAAGGCCTGTTAAAAACGCTAATTCAAAAAGCGTTTTCATTTAAGTGAACTCGCTATTAGAAATAGCGTTTTCTTCCAAAAAATATTTCTAAAAATGTTTCTGTTAAAAGCGCTATTAGCAATAGCGTTTTCCTGGGAAAATTTTTTTTGTGTTAAAAGCGCTATTAGCAATAGCGTTTTCATGGGAAAAAAGTTTTGTGTTAAAAGCGCTGTTCTCAACAGCGTTTTCTTCTGGAAAAAAATTCACGCTATAAGCGCTATTTGTAATAGCGAATTCTTAATCAAAATCGCTATTTCTAATAGCGAGTTTCCTGTTCATCTAATTTTGCGCTTCTAGCAGTAAAAGCGCGAATAGAAATGGCGCTTTAACTTAGTTTTGGAATTCCGTCAGAAGTTGGCCTAGTTTGGGAAATACAATGCAAAAAAGGCTTATTTTGGGAAAAGCCTCTATATATTCACCATATTTATAATAAAAAAATAAATCATATACTTTTATAACTATACTTGTGGTTTTTTTTTTTAATAATTATAAATATAATGAAATCATGTGACTATGGTTATTATTATATCAATCTATTTTTTTTTTTATAAATAATTTATACACAAAAATTTATAAAATAAATGACAAATTATTAAAATGGGATTATAGTGAGTCCTATGATCGGAACCCTCTAGGATAATGATAAACTTAATTATGCAGAATTTTTGCCATGAAATATACTACTATGAAATATTGGCCTAAATTTAATTATTGTATGATTGATTTTACACATAAATTAAATCCAAAATACATGTTAATTTTTATTTTAAATCGTAAATAAAAAATTTAATTATTATCTAAGATAGAGAATCCTCTCCCTATCTATTTCAGCTCTGATTGAGAGCTCGAAAGGAGGGGGTCCCGAATCCCCCGAATTGGAAAAAGGCTCAGAAAAGAAGAAGAAGAAGAAGAAGAAGAAGAGGAGGAGGAGGAGGAGGAGGAGGAGGAAGAACAGGAACTGGAGGGGGCCATAATCATTCATCTTCATCATCAACATCATCAACCATTTCAGATCCAGAAAAAAAAAAAAAAAAAAATCGGGCAGAGGCATGGCGATCGGGCAGAGGATGGCGATCGGCGGAGGCGGGGGGCGCGGCGATCGGCGACGGATCGGCGACCTCTTCCCCTCTCTCTTTCTCTCCCTCTTTTTCTCTCTTTCTCTTCCTCTCCCTCTTCCTCTTCCTCTTCCTCACTGCGTCTGAAACTGGAGGAAGAAAAGAAAAAAAAAAATTGAATTTCTGAAATGACGTCGTTTCAGAAATTCGGGGGATTCGGGAGAGAAGATTTCGAGCTACAAATCTTTTTTCCTATCCATTTATTTACATAGCACCAAAGTCACTCATGTCGTGTAGTAACAATAAAGGACAAGGAGCTAAAAATTGCAACTTTGTTTATCATATTTTATTTATTTATTTTTTTGAGATTTAAAAAAAATATATAACTAGTTATATATTTTTAATGTAATTATATAAATTTTCTTTAAAATTTTAATTTAGGTAATAGTTAAACTCTTTTTCATCAATTATTTGTTAATCATATAAATAAAAAAATAATATTATATCTTTTATACTACAATATATATATTAATTATATTTTTTTTTTCAAATTTCAATCGAAATGAGTGTAATTTATTCTAAAATTTTTTAATTTTTAAGTTATTGTTAAGTTTTCAATTTTCACGTCAGACAAACCATTTGAGGTGTGAGACATGTAGATGAGAATTTCTATTATATATCTAATTATTATGAAATATAAATATAAATTGATAATTGTTTTAAATTTAAAAAAATCATTATACTAATCATTGTATGATGTAGGGCTATTTTGAAAAAATAGTTATAATTAATTTTTTGATTAAAAACTGATTATAATCAATTTTTTGTGAGAGAGAAAAGTTAGTTATAATCTGAAAAGTGAATTATAATCCACTTTTCAAAAGACCCGAAACATCTTCATTACCATTATACAATAGAGATAATCACAATTAGTAGTACATTTCGAGAGTTTTGAATACGAAGGAGGTATAACTGGACAAAAGTGATTTGACGTGTGAATGTATTAGTCCATTATTGTCTTGGATATTTTTCATTAGGGTTTTGTTACATGTCAAGAAAGTAATAATTAACATAAACTACTTTCCACTTGTATAAAAATATTAAACAAAAGTAGAAATATAATGTTTTTGAAGAAGCTAATAAATTTGATATATTTATTGGATGTGGACAAAATTACCCCATTCTTGTGTAGGAAATTGACAATAAGATTATTTAACTATTTCAATTTATATAAAAATAAAAAGGGGTACTTATCAATTAGTCCTATTCACTAGACTTATTTACCTACAGGTCCTAACTAATAAATTTAACACTATAAAAATAAGAGAGTGATAAATTTATCACTAAAAATTTATTCATAAAAACAAAGAGACTGATAAATTTATCACTATAAATTTATTCATAAAAAAAAAAGACTGATAAATTTATCTTTATCACTTAATAAATTTATCAAATAGGACTTAATGGGTATTAAGTCTCCAAAGTAAGACCTATTGGGTAATAAGTCTCCAAAATAGGACCTATTAGTAGTTTACCCAAATAAAAACTATCCCGTGATAGCCCCGCCAACCACTAGAACAAACTTTAGTTGAAAATTATTTTTGTTTGGTTGAATTTTTAAAATTTATTTTAAAAAATTGAAAATTAATTTAACAAAAATAAAATTATTTTTGGGCTTGAATAGCATTACTTTTTTAAGTTTTCAGTTTTTTTTTTAAACCAAAAAAAATAAATTATATAAAAATAAGGAAGGTGAAAAGGTATAAGAAAAAAGAAAGATGGAAGGCTAAAATGGAGGAAAAAGAAACAAAGATGTTGTTAATCCTATAATTTGATTTTGATGATATCTAAACTATATTAGATATATTATGATTTTTTATGTACATATTTTACATCTTTTGATACAAAATATATTATTAGATATTTAACAATTGGTATACATGCATGTATGCATGTTTAAGTTAATGAGATTTAGAATTTGTAAAGATTATGTGTTGAAAAAGATGATTATCTTCATACTTTGGAAAAGCAGAAAATCATATTATTTTGTCTGATCTGCTAATAGTCTTTGCACTCAATATTTATTGCATGGCATTACTTTCCATTACATGACAAACCCACACTGGTTGCTGATTGTCAAAAAGAAAAAAAAAGAAGATGAGTTAGCAATGTACAGAAATGGTGCTGTGAATTTTTTGGCAGATTTTTAACTCGTGAAGCTTTCTATCTCCAATGGACGTGAATTTTTCAAACTCCGTGTGCTCGAAGAAAAAGACAAAAAGAGAAGCAGACGTTCTTGATCAGTGCAACTCAGAAGAGGAGCGTCTCTCCTCTTTTGAGCATATATATTAGTGGCATTCTATTTGAAAAAGTAGAACAAGAGAAGTGATTATATCTGTTATATTCAAATGGGATTATACTTCATTAAGTTATATTTTTTTTAAGAAAGAATTTGTTAAGATATTGAGCGAAAATTGTAAAAGGGTTTTCATATCCTTCTTATTGTTCTTGTAAAAAGATAGAGTTTTTGTAAGCGATTTTTTGAGATAAAATCACTTGGGTTAGGTGTGACTAGGTACCGGATTAAAAAATAGTTAGTTGGAGTGATCGGATTTGATCACTTGCTGTAAATGTTCACTAATACCCGTGAAATTAGTGGTGTAGCTACTATTAGAAGAATAGTGGAGAATTCTCAAGGAGGAACTTGAGGAGTGGAGATAGGCTTGGTTTAAACCCAACCACTATAAATCGTTGCATTTACTCTTCTCTCCCTATCTCTTTTAAGAGATACCTGTGGACACCCCATTTTTGACCGTCCTCAAGACTTGGTTGTGCTTGTAAGTACACCCAACAACTAGTTCGATTGCTCGCTGAGTACTCGACTGTCGCAGCGGAACGTCACCGGTTCGAGCTTCCCGGACGTTGTATCATTTCTGCCCCTTTTTTGGACCTTGGCTAGGTCCTTTCTTAGTGGACCTTTTAGTGCACTGCCGGCCATGGCATGACACTGCCGACCATGTTTTGGTTCCTACCGGCCATTGGCATGGCACTGCCGGCCATTGGTGATGGCCGGCACCCCCCCTGTCTCAGCTGGTTTTCCTCTAGATTTTTTGAGCCAGCTGATTTTTTGTTTGCTCCCCTCCATACACGTGTATGGAGGGATGGAACCCTTGTAAAGCTTCTTGAAGAAGCTTTAGCTTTGCATTCCTCTATATAAGCAGAGGGCCTCTCTCCTTAGCAGGGGTTCAGCATTTTAACAAGAGATATAGCTCTCTCTCTCTCTCTATATTTCTTGCTCTCTCTCTATATATTGTTGATTTTCCTTGCACTTTTGCACTACAACCCTTAGAGACACACCACCACCATTGGACCAAGGATCTTGGGAGGTCTTCTTGAGGTCTGAAAGTGAGTTTCTACCCCCTGAAGTTGCTGGTTTCGAAGAGAGTCTTCAAGGGTGAGTATTTTCCCCATTTTTGCACTTTCTTGTACCTTGTTTTAGCCCTTCTTGCATATTGATTTAGGCTTTCCTTATAACTGAAAAAAGTCTTGTGTTTAAGTGCTTTTGAAGTTTGTTTAAGGTCATTTTGCTGTTAGGAGTGTGTAACTCTCTTGCATGCTTTATTTGGCTTTGTTTTAAGCCATTCCTTGAGGCCTCCGAGCTAGCCTTGGTTTGGCCTTCTCACCATTGAAATCCAGTGGATTTTTAGTGGTAAAGGTGTGATTTTGAGGTCCTTAATCAGAAGGGGTGGTCCCCTCTCTTTTGGTTCCTCCTTGCTTGCATTTTTGGCCTTCCAAAGGACCATCCCTCCATGTATTTTTGAGGCTTGGTTCAGGCCTATTTTTGTGACTTTTAGGACCTTCCCTGGCCCTGTCCATGGCTGGTTTGGTCGTATTTTGCATGCATCTAGTATGTGTTGTGTAACTCCATTCATAGCTCATCAAAGTAGCATGCATGCTTAGCTTGTGTTGAGTCCATGCCAGTGGGTTTTTGGTGATGATTTGCCATGCCATGAATCTATTTTGGGTTGGTTTTGTCACTCCATGCTTGCATGATGCACTTGTAGTGTAAATCCCCTAAACTAGCTTCATATGCTTCATGCTTTGCCATGTCATGTTAGCTTGTTTGGTTTACATTTCAGCATGTATTTGGTCATCATTTGACATGTCATGACCCTATCCATAGTTGGTTTGATCATCCTTTGCATGCTCCACATAGGTGTAGAACAAATCTTGTTTACCGGCCTCTTGTGCATGATGTTTTGACTCATCATCTTAGCATATTTTGGCTTCACTCTAACATAATTTTATGCTTATTTTGGGCTGTCCTTGGACTGTTTTAGGCTGCCATGGCCATATCACTCATGCTTTGTATAGCTATAGTGTAAATGCTTAGGCTAGTCTTGGGTTTTGAGGCCCCTACCATGCCATACATGTGATGTTTGCATGCTTTGCCCTCATTCCATATGCTATTTCAGTCCATGAAATGTTGTCATACACTTGCATTTGACATGCTTTGAATGCTTTATAGAGCTTGTGCTTTATGCCCCAAGAATTGACCTTTGTGCATGCCATTAAGCCTAAGCCTTTGGCTCATTATTTCAGTGCATTTTGGGTCTTATTATACCCTGATGTAACTCTGTTTTATGTTGTCCAAGTCTTGTCATGATTGGTTTCAATAGGTCCAGTGCATTGCCTCTTTAAAGCCTTGCATGCTCCATGTTTGTGGCTTTGTGTTCTAGCCTGTGTTGGCTAGCTTTGAGCTTAGTTTTGGTCTTGTTTGGACCTACCCTAGGACTATTTTAGGTCCCCTCGGCCCCTTGGGGTTTGCCTTGTATAGCCATGGCTTAAGTCCCTTTGTTTACCTTGAGCTTTGATCATCATGGCATGCTATGCTTGCATGGTTGAGTTGATTTGGCATCACTTTACGTGAGATTTCAGAGCTTAGCTCATTGTCATACATCCGTGTTTGTTACTCCTTAAGTGTGCTTAAGAGTTGTCCTATTTGTGCCTTGATGCTTGGGCCATTTGGCATACATGTTTGTCTTGCCATTTCATGCTTTTCATGCCATCAATTCATCACTAATGGCTACTGATTTGGACCTATTTGAGAGCTGTCCATCTTTGGTGTAAGCCCATCTTACCATGTTGTTGCATGCTCGTTTCATCTTGTCTGTTGTTGCATACTTGTCCACCTTTACATGCCTTGCATGTTTGCATATTCATGTTGCATTTTGCCATGTTGTCCAAGGTTGTTACCTCACATCATGCTTATATGCTTGTTACATGCTTGAGTTAGTTGCATGTTTGCACGCTTAAGTCATATTGCATGTCATGCCATCCTTACGTGTTGCATTGTTTGGATTAAGTGTTAATCCGAGCACGAGGAACGAGGGGCGTTTCATACTCCGAGTGATGGAACGTGTCTCAATTCTCGATCGCCGAAGCTCTTGATGATTCATGATAGAGTTCTAGGCTTTACTTGCTTCATTTGTGCATTCATTTTCATATTGATTTGCACAAGTTAGATCTTTGGCCATCATGCATCGGGATGTGTGATTGGTGGTCGTGGATCCAACTAGGCCTCTCCCTTGATGTTTTGAGGTGATTTGGTGTGGTATAGTGCATGCATGCCCTTGGGAGACCCTCCCTTCTCTCTATTTTGTGCTTTGTTGCAGCTTGGTGTCACAGCACACCAGTGGCCGGCAGTGCACCACTGATGGCCGACAGTGCATCACCCTTGGCCGGCAGTGCACTATTGTTGGCCGGCAGTGCTCATTTCATGGCCGGTAGGCCACTGGTGAATTCCCCAGCAGTGTTTTGGTAAGTTCCAGCAACAAACACTGGAAGACACCCTGCAAACAGAGCCTCTAAAGAGCAACCGGAAGGTGTTTCGAGGCGAGGAACCGAAGCGAGCATGCATACCCTCCTCTTCTTCAAACAGAGCTGGAGCATTCATTTACTGCTTACTTGTTAGTTAGCATCCATTTGCAATAATTAATTTGTTAATTAATTAAGTTGTGTAATAATTAGTTGTAACTAGTTATTAATTCAGTTTTTTAATAATTAATTAGCTCGTGAGTTAGTTAATTAGGCGGCTTGTATTATTTATTCGGACCCTCCGAGCGAGGGCACAAATGTAATAAGTGTGCATGTGTGTGATGTATGTCTTCCAACCCCACGTCTTTCTCCCTTTTATTTACCAGCTTATGATGGTTAGTTTTAGGGCATGTTTCAATTAGCATACTTATGCTTGCATGTTTGCATCATTCATCTGTATTGCATGCACCGGGCTCGGCGCATCATACTAACTGCATTGTATTTCAATTCCAAGTTGAATACGTGTTAGTTGTAGCATCTCATATGCCATTTTTAGGATAGCCGAGCCTATTTCTAGTTGCATTCTTGTATGTGTTGCATTAGGCACTTCAGCATAGTTAGGATCACGCATTTGATTACTAATTAGCTTCTTTCTTTGGCTTGGAGTACTCGGTAAGTGTTTATGCTTTAGCATCCTTGCATGTGTGTGAGTGACTGCCATGATAGCATGCTTACCATAAGGCTAACTGCTTATGTGATATAACTGCCTGAATGCCTGTGGGTGAAGGTTGGGTTATTTGAATTGGAACAATTCACCGATTGAAAGTTTTAAGCCCACTTGAGAGTGGCAAAATCATGTTTCCTAAGCCGACCTGAGGGTGGCAAATCCACGTCTTAGCCTACTTGCGAGTAGCACCATCAAACCGTTTTGAAAACAAACATGAGATGTTTCGTTCCAATTCAGGCGATCCAGTCTATACTTGTATGCTGTGTGCATCACATAGTAATTCTAGGCTGATAACCGGAATAAGAGCACATAATGTTTTTAAAACTCGATATCATGGTTAGTAGAGGCCGATCTTTGATCGGGCGAGTGGGGGTGCTCATAGCTGACCTTCCCCAATCGTACCCAAGTTCCCGAGCCGAGGCAACTTTGGTGATGACGGACACGTGACCTTAGGCAAACGAGTCAGGGTTTCCTAAATTTCTCAAAATAAAATATTTATGTGGCGACTCTGTATTTGGTAAAGCAGTCCATGTTTGGCACTTCTTTCTAAAAATATGTTTTTCAAAAAACGATTTGCCGAATTTGGACTCTTTGATGATTCATCGGTCTTGCGTTGCACTTTGCGAGATTAGATACAGGACCGTGACATTGAGTCCTGAACTGTAGTGAGCCCAAAATGAACAAAACGGAGGATTCCCTCCCGGGACGTTCGGGGACGTCTACAATACCCATAATTACAATATT
>CM069912.1:15187297-15473297 GCA_036172215.1 Camellia granthamiana
CTCAGAAGAGGAGCGTCTCTCCTCTTTTGACCATATATATTAGTGGCATTCTATTTGAAAAAGTAGAACAAGAGAAGTGATTATATCTGTTATATTTAAATGGGATTATACTTCATTAAGTTATATTTTTTTTAAGTAAGAATTTGTTAAGATATTAAGTGAAAATTGTAAAATGGTTTTCATATCCTTCTTATTGTTCTTGTAAAAAGATAGAGTTTTTGTAAGTGATTTTTTGAGATAAAATCACTTGGGTTAGGTGTGACTAGGTATTGGATTCAAAAATAGTTAGTTGGAGTGAACGGATTTAATCACTTGTTGTAAAGGTTCACTAACACCCATGCAAATAAGTGGTGAAGCTATTATTAGAAGAATAGTGGAGAATTCTCAAGGAGGAACTTGAGGAGTGAACATAGGCTTGGTTTAAACCCAACCACTATAAATCGTTGCGTTTACTCTTCCCTCCCTATCTCTTTTAAGAGATACCCATAATTACAACATTAACAGTTGATATGTATACAAAATATGGAAACTTGTATGGATAAATTGATTTGTATCTAAAATACAACTATGTAATAAATAAATACATACTCGACTGAAAATTTTAAATAATAAATAAGAAATTTTATAAATATAAACATTAATTTATAACTAGATTATTCAATTCATAATCTTATCTTAAACAATAAACAATAAGCAGTGTAACGCCCCAAGAAAAATATACACTAACAGTGCATCGATCTCTACTCTTTATGATAACATAAGTAATTCATCAACATTTGAATACATGATCATAAGGTTTTTACAAAATAGTTCCACATGCAGATATATATTCAATGACTTCTAACACATAAATCTATAGCATGTAGAACATTTAGCCAAAAGGAATAAGTGCCCTCAAGGGTTACAAATTTCCAAAGTTTAAACTCGGTTACACAAAAATAGTTACTCTAACCCGTACAGATATAGCCCTTGGCTTACAAAATATAATCATAGCAAAACAAGAGCCTTGTGCTTTCAGCATGCACAACCACACCCTTAGTTCGACGGAATCGCCACATCTTTTCCTGCACCAAAATTCCGTAGGGTGAGTATACAGCCTAGTAGAAAATTCTTAACAAAATATATATATTTTATATAAGCCTCATGAAGTGAAATGTATATGCCATGCCATGCCATGCAAAGTATCATTTTCATCATTTGAAAACGAACATGCACAATGAAAACTTGAAATTTCAATAGATTCAATGATTTTAAACCACGTTCACAGGGCGGTAAATACGATTCAGGTAATCCCTAGGTTGGTATTTGCAAGTAGGCATAACTAGCACTACCAAATCCCTACTTTACCGGTAGCTAACCGGAAGGCATGTGGTACCTCATCCGCGCGTGTTTTCAGTCTTTCATCCTGGACACTCAGGGCAACTTAATCAATTTCATCTACACCTCTTATCCGGATTTACCAACGTATTTATCCCAAAACATTTCAATAAAATCTTATTTCATAACATTTCCTTTCTCCATGCAAGGTTTCAAATCCCAATTCAATATTTGTAACAAGCAAAAGTATTGAAATTTCAATGCAACAATTATTAATGCTATGAAACACCCTTTCCATTTTCAATTGTTCCATGCAATGTTCCTATAGTAATCACAACACTCATTTCTCTTTTCAATGACATTCCTCATGATAGCCATATGTACATTTAAATCCTTCAATGAATAAACAATAATTTCACGCTTCATGCATCCTCAACGATTTAATCATTTCATAACCACATCAACATTTTGAGCAACGACTTTCCAAAATCAACAATTTTCATGTTCCATGAAATTTGTCATTTGTTAAGTAAAATAAGAGATTTTTCAATCATTCATTCATTTTAACATGATAATAGGTAAACGCCCATAAATTTTCAACATCTCTCACAAAAATCTCAAGTTTATAGGTTTTTGCCAAAACTAGGCATTTCTTTATCTTACAAAAGAAAATCTCTCCAAAGCATCATTTCTCACAATATAGTTAAGCCCTCAAAAATTTTAAAAGAAACAAGGTATAAACCCACTTTCAAAATCATCACTACATATGAACCAAAATCAAGTTCTTATACTTTCCAAAAGAGTTCCAAACCAACATAATCTTACAAAAATATATATATAACTCTAAGAAAATCTCTACCTCAAGTTTTGGAGAAGAAAAGAGATGGAAGCCCCAAATCCAACGGTGTTGAAACTTGATCTTTACCATACACAACGAAGCCCTCGCTTAGCTCTCCAGAATTAGTGAAGGATGTTGGGTCAAAACTCAAATGGATTGGAAGAAAATCAAGGGTATGTTTGGTTTGTGTTTGAGAGATGTGTTTTAGAGATAAAAAGTACGAAAACATGTTTGGTTTGGTTTTTTGGGAAATTTGTTTTGGAAATTTGTTTTGAGAGAGAGTTTTGGAAAAAGTGATTGATTTGATGTGTGTGTGAGAGAGATTTGTTTGGAAAACTTGTTTGGTTTGTGTGTTTTGGGAAATTTTTTTGGAAAAATTTGTTTGGTTTGATTACTTTTGAAAACTTATTTGTAGAGAAAATTTCCGAAATTTTTTTCAGAAACACAAACCAAACGAACCCCAAGAGTTTTTGGTGTTTGGTGGAGTTTTTAGAGAGAAGGGAGAGGAAATGATATTTTTAGAGAGAGAGTTGTGTAAAAAGTGAGATTCGCTTAGCCCAAGAAGAGAGAAAAGACAGAATTTTCGGATTCAGAACCGTCCGGCAACCTCTTTCGCACATGCGACTCTCTCTCCTGCACGTGCGGCACCTCTCCCCCGTACTACCCTCCGCACCTGCATATAATGCAGTAGCCAAACCCAAAATCCCCTCTCTCATCACACGTATGGGCTCCCTTCCTACATGTGCGGCCCCTCTTCCGCACATGCGCCTCTCACCCCCACACGTGCGGCTCTGCTTCCAGACAGAAAATTCAGCAACTCAACTCTAGACATCTCGGATCTAACCTCGCACCTCCCGAAGCAAGTGAAACTCGGAATCGAAGTAAATAAGAACGAGAATTTTGAGAGTAAAAAAATAATGAACCCAACGGTTAACAAAACCTCACATTAAAACCCTACACTATAACAAGAGTAAACCCAATCATAACTCAAAGAGAACGAGACGAAAAGCGTACTCGGTCATCACAAGCAGATTTTTCAAATATATAATATTACACAAATATTTTTCTATCAACTTCCCACTTCAAGTTTTCATAATCCGTACCTGTAATATAATTGAAGGTATGAAATTAATTACACAATTACATAATTTTGTTTAATAGTTCATTTCATAATACAAATTTATTAAATCCACGATTACATCTTATTTGCATAATGTCACACCCCAAACCCGGGCACGATTGGCTGTGGCCCACAGGGCCTTAGCCCAAGGCACACGTAAGCCTAAACACGAATCCATAATCACATCGAATAAATTTAACAATAGTCCAGTAATAATAACCAAAACTCAATCGAATGACATGTCATAAGTATGAATGGCAAAACCTAAAGAGAATTTGATTTTCTTATTCAATACAATATAGAATTACAGAACATATATTTATAGAGAAAAGGCAACTACAATTCCTAACCTCCTAACCTAACCATGACTACAATCTAACTTTAGTTCTAACAAACTAACTACCAAACTAACAACCTGTAACCTCTAGCTGAGCTTTACATGCTACTGCTGTCTGTCTTGTATTACATGCTACTGCTGTCTTGTATCAAATATAAGCTGTTGTAGCTGAGGAGCTTTGGTGGAGCTTTGGTGCAGAGGAGCTTTGGTGCAGCTAAGAAGATAAGGGAGGAGCTGAGTCATCTTGAGTCTCATCTTGAGCCTTATGCTTAACAGTCCCCCGCAAACTGAGGGAAGTGGGAAAAACCTAAAGTTTGCCCTGAAGATATTGAAATCTGGAAATAGAGAGTGGCTTAGTGAGAATATTTGCAATTTGGTCAGTAGAAGCAATGTGGTAAATAACAAGTTTCTTGGCAGCAACTCTTTCACGAACAAAATGATAATCTACTTCAATATGCTTAGTTCGAGCATGAAAGACTGGATTGTGAGCCAAGGCAATAGCAGACAAGTTATCACACCATAAAGTAGGAACAGCCACAGAAACATGAAGTTCAGCAAGAAGCATGCCAATCCAGCTCAACTCAGCAGATACTTGAGCTAAAGCACGATATTCTGCCTCAGATGAAGATCTGGAAACTGTGGGTTGCTTCTTAGCACACCAGGAGATGAGATTGGGACCAAGAAACACACAGTAACCTATGGTGGACCATCTATCAAGAGCACTGCTAGCCCAATCAGAGTCTGAAAATGCATTGAGAACAAGAGGGCCAGAGGTGAAATGCAAGCCATGACTCAAGGTACCCTTGAGATATCTGAGAAGCCGTTTAACAACAGCAAAATGGCTATTCAAAGGGTTTTGTAAGAATTGACACAAATAATTAACTGTAAAGCTGAGATCAGGTCTTGTAAGTGTAAGATATTGTAGAGCACCCACTAGACTTCTATAAAGACTAGGCTGAGAAAAAGAGGAGTCCATCTCAGAAAGAACTACCTTAGTAGCCATGGGAGAAGAATATGGTTTACAATCAGTCATGCCTGCCTTTGCAAGAATTTCAGAAGCATATTTTGGCTGAGACAAAATGTAACCTGAAGGAGAAGAAGCAACAGAGATACCAAGAAAATAATTGAGTAAACCCAACTCTTTCATGGAAAAAACTGAGTGCATATGTTGAATAAGAGTAGAGATATAGAGAGGATCACTCCCAGTAAGGAGGATATCATCTACATAAACAAGTAGAACAGCAATGGAAGTAGATGTGTGTTTGACAAACAAAGAGGAGTCACAATGACTAGGAACAAAATCATGAGAAAGAAGAAAGGAAGAGAAAGTGGAGAACTAAGCTCGAGGAGCTTATTTTAAACCATAGAGGGCCTTGTGCAATTTGCAGGCAAGTGATGGATGATTAGCATCAATAAAACCTTGAGGTTGATCCATATAAACTTTATCTTCAAGAATGCCATGAAGGAAGGCATTGGAAATGTCAAGTTGCTTAATAGACCACTGAAAATGAAGTGCTAAACATAAGAGAACTCTGATGGTGGGTTGTTTAGCTACAGGACTAAATGTTTCATGATAATCTAGACCCTCAGTTTGAAGAAAGCCTTTAGCAACAAGTCTAGCTTTGTGTCTTGCAATAGAACCATCTGAGTTTTTCTTGAGCCTAAAAACCCACTTGCAGCCAATAGCTTGTTTATCAGGAGGAATAGTGACTAAAGACCAAGTGCCTTGTCTCTGAAGAGCCTGATACTCATCTAACATAGCAGCTTGCCAGGCAGGAGACTGAGCAGCTGCTTGATAATTCTGTGGCTCAGTGGAATCTAAAGATACTGCAGAAGCAAGAAGACAAAATGAAGGAGAAGAAACAACAGGACATTGATTCTTATATTCTGTGGCTCAGTGGAATCTAAAGATACTGCAGAAGCAAGAAGACAAAATGAAGGAGAAGAAACAACAGGACATTGATTCTTACTTTTGGACCTAATGATCATAGGATGAGTATGAGAAGAAGAGATTGGAGGAAGATCAATATAAAGAGAAGAAATAGGCACTTGAGAAGAAGTAGGAGCAGACAAAAGAGATGGAGTTGCTGCAGATGAAGGAGAAGCTGCTGTAGACAGAGAAGGAGCTACTGCAGAAGTAGTAGGAATTGCTGCAGACAGAGTAGGGAGATCTGCAGATGAAGAAGAAAGTGATGAAGACAGAGGAGGTGCTGCTGCAGACAGAGTAGGGACTGCTGTAGATGGAGAAGAAACTGCTGCAGATAGAGGAGATACTACTGCAGACTTAAGAGGAAGTGTTTTCCAGAAAAAATTAACTAAAGTAGGAAGAGTAGGGACAGAAGAAGAGATAGATGAAGCTAAGCTAGATGAAGCTTGTTTAAAAGGAAAGAGAGATTCATCAAACACAACATGTCTAGACACATAGATCTTCTGAGTAAGAGGGTCAAGACACCTATAGCCTTTAGTAGATGGTTGATAGCCAAGAAAGATACAGGGAATGGATTTTGGTTAGAGCTTATGAGAAGAATAAGGCTTTAACCAAGGATAACACCTACAACCAAAAACTCTTAAGAACTAATAATCTGGTTTATGATGAAAAAGAACTTCAAATGGTGTATGATTTTGCAATTTGAGAGTAGGTAATCTATTGATCAAGAAGACTGCAGTAGTAAGAGCATCAAACCAGTAAATCAATGGCATGGAAGAATGATGCATAAGAGTGATAGTAGTTTCAATTAAATGTCTGTGTTTTCTTTCTGCAACACCATTTTGAGCAGGTGTATGAGGACATGTTAAGTGATGAACAATACCTTTTTGTTTAAGAAAGTTTTGAAAAGGAAGACTAAGATATTCTCCCCTATTATCACTTCTTAAAACTTGAAGATGAGTAATAAATTGTGTTTCAACAAAGGCCTTAAATTCCAGAAATTTTGAAAAAACTTCACTTTTATAATGAAGAGGAAAAATTCAAGTGAACTTGCTAAAATCATCAATGAATAGAACATAGTATTTATAACCAGAATAAGAGGCTGAAAAGGGACCCCAAACATCTGTGTGAATAAGGGCTAAGGGCTTGTTAATAGTAGAGTTAGACAAGTAAAAAGGTAACCTATGACTTTTAGCCACACAGCAGTGTTTACACAGAGCAGAGGTATTATTTGAACTATGTGCTAAAACATGCTGAAATTTTTGAGAAGAAGGATGGCCCAGTTGTAAATGCCAGTTGGGAGTAGCAGACTGCTTTGTATAGGAGAAGCAAGCTGGTGAAGAAGAAGATGCAGAAGAGGAAGAAGAAAGGGGATAAAGGCCATGGGCATAAGATCCTCTATGTAGCACTTTCTGAGTAGCCTTGTCCTGAATCAGAAAAGAATGAGAATCAAAAGTAACAGTACAATTGTTGTCTTTAGTTAGTTGATGAATGGAAAGTAAGTTTGAAGAGATAGAAGGAACATGAAGAAGATTGTGAAATTGAAAGGGAAATATAGGTGTGGGAAGAAGACCATTACCAGTGTGAGTGATAGACAGAGTGGAGCCATCATCAACAGCAACTTGATCTTGTCCAGAATAAGGATGATAAGAGGAGAAATTAGCAAGATCATTAGTTATATGACTGGTTGCACCAGAGTCAAGAAACCAGTTGGAAGAGGATGAAGGTGTGGAGACTACAGATGAAGGTGAGACAGAAGCAACATAGGCTGTGGAATTGTTTTGAATGAAGGAGGATGGATGTGGACTATTCTGAAAAGAGGAATCCATTCTATACCAGCAGTCTGGGGTAGTATGATTCAGCTTTCCACAGATCTAACAAACCACGGCATTAGGATTAAAGTTGGACCTACCTCCGTGATATTGACCACTGCCTCTGAAAGTACTACCATGCTGTGAATTGCCTCGAAACCTACCACTACTCTCTGAACCTCTGGAACCTTCTGAACCTCTGAAAAAATCTGAACCTCTAGAAGAATAACCTCTGCCTCTAAAAGAACCTCTATGACCTCGTCTGTTACCTTCTTTATAGTTGCCTCTGGTTGCAGAATAGGCAAATGGAATGTCAGAAGTATGAGTTTGTTTGAGTGAAGACTCAACATGAATAAACTCTGAACACAGTAAGGAAGACAAATCTTCCATGGAAATAGGATCAGATCGAGCTCTAATGGTGGTCTTGAAAGCATTGTATTCATTTGGAAAACCATTGAGAACTAAGAGCACCAGATCCTCATCTTCAACTGGTGCTGAAGCCAGAGCAACTTGATCTGAAATGGACTTGAATTGATTCAAGTAGTCTTCCATTGTTAAACCTTTTTTAACAATACGACTGAGTTTATTTTTCAACTGATGAATGTGAGATCTCGAAAGAGATGCAAACCTTTTGGCAAGAACAGACCAGACTTCATTGCTAGTCTGACAATGAATAACAGATGTGTAGATAGATGAAGACAATGTAGTAGTGATGCAACTCAGCAGATGTGAATCAATGGTGATCCACTGTGTATAATCGGGATTCAGAACTTCTTGATTGTTCGAATCAAGCATAACAGAAGATGGACATCCTGTAGTATCATCAACAAATTCAAGAAGCTTTGTAGCTTTCAAGATGTTATGAATCTGACTCTTCCAGACAATATAATTGGTTGAATCAAGCTTCGTGGGCACAAAAGCATTCAGGTTTGCAATTAAGAGTGTAAGATTTGCAGGTAAAGAAGAACTTGAAGATAAATAAGAACTTGAAGGTGTAGGGTTAGGGTTTGAAGAAGCCATAGAAATATCTTCAAATATCTCCAAGGATCTCTGCTCGTAAGAGCTTAATGCTCTGATACCATAAAGAGAATTTGATTTTCTTATTCAATACAATATAGAATTACAGAACATATATTTATAGAGAAAAGGTAACTACAATTCCTAACCTCCTAACCTAACCATAACTACAATCTAACTCTAGTTCTAACAAACTAACTACCAAACTAACAACCTGTAACCTCTAGTTGAGCTTTACATGGTGCTGTCTGTCTGTCTTGTATTACATGCTGCTGCTGTCTTGTATCAAATATAAGCTGTTGCAGCTGAGGAGCTTTGGTGGAGCTTTGGTGCAGAGAAGCTTTGGTGCAGCTGAGAAGATAAGGCAGGAGCTGAGTCATCTTGAGTCTCATCTTGAGCCTTATGCTTAACAAAACCAACCATAACCAACTTCCAAAAAAAAAATATATATATATATTAAATGGGACACAGACCGTTCACAAAAATTAAATAATTCCAAATAAAACCCAACCACAATGGATACACAAAACTGACATAACAAACTAAAACAAAATAAATGAATGTTCTAGAGGTCTATGCAATTTAGTTCCCGCTACACCATGAGTCCACTCTAAGTCCTTCTATTACCTGGAAATGATAAACAACTAAGTCAGTTAATAGCTCAGTGAGTGGCAACATGAATAGTAAATACAGTTTTGAAAACATGGTTCAATTCCAAAATAAAATATATATCATAGAAATTAGATTGGCATACAGTTTTGATAAAGACAATTTGTTTAAAAAAGAAGGCTCCACAGTTCAATAGTTAAAATACTCATATCTCTCAAGAACATTACAAATGACATTCTCCACTTAAAACAGATTACAACATGGTCATCAATAATTTTATGAATACCAAGAATAACAAGTAACACGCCACACAGTTCTCAAGGAAATAAGCCCGTTGGATCCAATATCGAACAAAGAGTCATCCTCGAGGTAGCAACCCGGGCCTTTTCTCTAAGACGATCTGAGTGAAGGTCACCTAGCCTAGCCCATGTCTTTTCTTTACAATCGTTGAGCACTAGAGTCATCACAGCTCAATCCGGATCTGTTCCCTAGTGGCCAGAGTCACCACACACAGTGGAATAATTTCCCTGGACTTTTATATACAAAGGGTCCCAATAATCAATACAATTCAGTTTCACAAAACATGGTAGTTCACCATTATAAACATGAGACCATAACAAATAGTTTACAGTATGCCAAGTTTACACATATTTCAGAAATAATTTAACTCGATTAATAATATAATTATTTATCAAAACAGTTTAGTTCTGAAACAACAATTTAATTTTCTAACAGTTCAGGGTAGGGGAACATTTATAAAAACATGTAGCATTCAACTACTCACCTGAAATGAAATAATATAATTCTCGAATAGAGTATGAAAGTCCAACTAGTGCTTTGAACCAAAGTATTAAAACTACATGTCACTACTAATTCAAACATACTAAAATGAATAACAAACTAAGCAACCTCAAACTAAAGCGCACCAACACGGCTCAACCCAACTCATTGTTACTTTTAAATAATACCTAAGTTCATGTTCTTCAAGGTCTAAAATTACCCAAGACATAGGTACAGATCGAAACTTAATTAAAAGTAACTTTATAAAATAAAGTTTTAAACAAGTTTTTCTAATCTATTTGCTAATTTTGAAAATTAAAAACCCACTCCATACTGTTCGAAAAATTTCAAAACCTTCCAGATATCAACGAATATATCCTAAATTTCAAACCCAATTGGTTTTACTTGATTTGCTTATCAAAATAATTATTTACAATTTATTATATCCAAATAAGTTGTTTTCTATAGCACTTTAAAGAAATTAATGGTTCTCTTAGTATACATGAGCAATCAATGCAAGGCTAAAAATTTAAAAAACTAGACTTATAACTGGTTCTAATGACGCCGATTTGATAATTTTCGAATTTATACCCATAGAGAACGACACTTCCGAAATTACTATTTTGTACTAGTTTTCTGGACAGATTTGAACGTACCGGTTAATATAGATTTTGACTCCCAAAAATTATGAGAAAATTCTGATATGGGGTTCAGTATGTAATTAATCTACTGTAAAAATTTCAATTCAAAATTCATCCGTTTGATATGATTCCTCAATTTTTAAAGTTTGTGGTTCTATATAGAATTTTTAAACTAATAATTTCTTCCATTTTTTACGCACAATTTTTCTCCTCAGATTTCTTAACAGTATATATATATACAAAATACATACACCTACAACATCTCCATCAATGAATTAAATGATAATAGAGTAAGGATAAAGAACAAAAACAAAGGAAGAAGAAAGATAGAGACCTACCACACACCTAAAAATTCTTCCTTGTTTGTAACCTTTTTTTTTTCTTCTTTTCTCTCAAACTCTCTCTCTCTCTCGTTGCTGTTGCCGCCGCCGCCGCCATCGCTGCCGCCGCCGCCGCCATATATTATATTAGGCAACCTAAGATTCCTATATATATATATATAAACAAAAGGTTTTAAATTATTATCTTTTGTTTTATTTTATTTTCTCTCTCTCTGTTAATTTAAATAAAATACAACTATTACTAGATCAAAATATACTAACTAATTTGTCCCTTATTTTTTTTAATAAAAAATCTTACCTCTAAATTAAATACTTTCACCATAAATTTATTTTAGGTTTAAAATTAATTAAAATATTGTTCAGTAATATTTAATTTGCACCTTAAGATTCACAAGTAAAATATTTGAGGTTTGTAAAATAATTATTTATTTTATTTGTATATTCAGGTTCTCACATATACTATTGATGTAAGAATGCATTAATATCAATATATAATATATTTTTATAGCCGTTCAATATATATATATATTTTTATACATCAGGAGTTATGAGCCTTGTTTTCTATGCCACGAATATTTTGCATGATGAAAAGTGTAACATTGGTCATTAGTATATATCATTTATGTATAAAATGTGAAATAGTTTTTTTAAGAAGATGGAATGATATTATAGATTAATATTTCGATCAATATAGGAATTTCATAATTATTTTCATGATATTTATAGATCCATGCTTATAAATGTTTGTAGGGCCACCTTCATGAAACTGTCTGGTTACATAATTTATTATGGCATCTGTAAGTAATTAATATATAACAAAAATTGATCGAAATTTTTTATTTAATGTACTTACTTTTTGTATCATTTGAGTTGTATAATTGTTCTTCTTGAATTTCACAACAGATAGAACAATTCTTGCTTTAGCTCATCTAACTTTGCTTAGAGAGTATGTCGCAATAGATCTTTTATAATTTTTGTTTCACTAGCTTCTTATTTTTTTCTTACTCACCATTATAATTCATTTTAATAAAAATATTTTGATGAGTAAAAGTTGAGGTGATATGATATTGTTATGAATTTTAAAATTCATTTTTTCTCAATAATGTGATTTTTTCTGTGAGGGAAAAAAGTACAATTATTGTCGTGATAGAGGTGTTTTGCAAAGTTTTGATTTGTTATTAAAAGTGTTTGTTGTAAACACTTGTTTGTATTACAGGTATGTATATATGTACTGAATATAAGTTGATAAGAGAACAATACACAATTCCGTAATTTTTTGCTAACAAATATAACAATATTACTAAAGCGATATATGTTAGAAAATTAAAGTATCTGATGGTGATATAGTATTACAGATTGACAATTTATGAATACAGTAACATATATAAATTTATATATTTATATATGTAGACATTGACATATATAAGATATCAAAAAAATAATATCTAAAATATTTTGAAACATAAAATACATAATTAAATAGTTAGTTATAATATAGATGTTCCGTGCTACATTTTTTTATGTATGCACTATTTTTTGATTAAAATTTTAAATTCACATAAAAATTAAAAGGAATTTGTGAATAATTTGATAACTTGAGCCAAAATTTTGACCATGAGTCAGTCTAGAAAACTTTGTGGAGCCGTATTGTCTGGTTTAGTTCTTGCATTTTAATGTCAATAATGCTTTCTTTGATGTTCAGCATTTATTGGTTTATCAGTATTGAATTATTGGCCTTATTTTCTCTTCTTGTTTTTGACGCAGCTGGTGCCAAGCTTTCTAGACTGCATGAATGGAGATCATGAAAATAGGTGTCGAAAATGCAGATTTTATGAGGGTAAGATATCCTTGTCTGGTTTGATGGTTGGACGTGTAATGTGTAAGCAGCTAATATTGGATGGTGGTGGGCAAGTATTTGAAGTCGGATGGAATGAAGTCCTAGATATTCTACTTGATTGATTAAAAGGTACGTATTTGTTCGTTGGGGAGATGGGTAGTTTTTGCGATACTTGCCATGAACACAGCAATTTCTGGCTGGCGAGTGTTTGAAGTAGAAAACGTCTTTGCAGTTTCCAAGAGCTGCCTATAAGTTCTGGGTGATTTAATCGAATATTAAAAAAAAAAACTATGGAAAAAGTCTTCTTGTCTTGGGTTGGAATTTGATGTTAGATGAAAAATAAGTACATGGTTAAAGATGCATTTTGGTATTTCTTGTCTAATGCCTTGTGGTCGTGTATGAACTTGCCCTAAAGTTGCTTTTTTGGAGCGTTTGTGAATCAATGCAACTTCAGTACAGCATCTTGCTTTAATGAGGACTTGGTTTTGATTATTGTGTTGAAATTTAGAGAATATGTTGAATGCCATAACTTTGGCCTCAAATAAGTACTTAGTGCAGGTGGATTCATAAGAAATGTGTTTGACTGAAGTCAAAATTGTGTGTGGACTTTGTTCTTGACACTGGAAATTGTGTGGACCTCCTACATCTAATCTCACCTGTGTTGGTGAGAAACTTTCCACACAGGGAAGTTTTCTTTAGAAATTTGATTCGAAATTATATACTCACAAACATAATTTAGTTGTAATTGTCCGAAATAGGCCTTAAGAGTCTATAAATAGATGTTTTGTTGGATTGGGTGGAAGCAAAAATTATTCTGTCTTTTTAGAATACTATGTGGTTGTGTATTCGATCAATAGTAGTAGTATTTTGTGATTTTTTAAAAATATTCTTATTTTTGTGAGTCACAAGTATTAAACACTTTATTGGCTAGGCAACCACCATTGGGATTGAGTCTAAATTCAAATACACAACTTAATTTACATTTCAATAAATTTACAAAGCATAATAAGAAAATTAGTTTGAGTTAATATGATACAACAATATTATATATTACATTATAATATACTTTAGTACAAATAGTGAAAAATGTCAAATATTTTATAATATTTTGTATTTGTTATATATAATTTATGGACTTTTCTTAAGTGTGCAACCCTCAAGGTTGCAAACCATGTGCCACTTACACAAAAAGTGTAAGTGAAAGGTGAAAACAAAAAGTAGGACTGAACACAGAAAGGCGTAAGTGTAAGGCGTAAGTTGCACACCATAACAGTACCCATAATTTATATATTAACAAGAATTCAGTTTAATTGGGCTGATCGAGTTGTGAGAATAATAAATTTGGACACAAATCTTAACTAAATTTATAATTATATTGTTCAAACTTTAATGTTTTTGTGAATTATATCTAATTTATATGTTAACAAGAAATCGGTTTCATCTTGGGACCACATGATCTTTACCATTCACACTATATGCATAAAGGAGTGGTGAGACTCAGCTCGCAAGTCACTATTGTAGAGAGTTTATTATGAGGTTCACGACTCTATTCATGAATTATCTTTTTATAATTTGGTAAGATATAATTGAATACCAATTATCCCGAAAATTTTAAAAATAAAAAATTTGTGTGTAAATCCTAATCAACTTAATTCGGGTTTGTAGCCCAAACAATCATGAAAGGATAAGGTATGTGAGATATCAAGTTAGAGTTAATGGAATGACGTTGACATGCTGTAATAATTTAACTCTGCTAACTTATTAATATCTTATTATGTGACTCAAAAAAAAAAAAAAAAAAAAGAATTTACGTATAAGTCTTACTAAGTAGACTTATTATTCAATAAATTCTATGATAATTAATGATATTTTTTATCATATACTATTAAAAAACGTCACTAATTGTTAATTTTCAATAATAATTTGAAATTTTTATTATAAAAAATATTACTAATTATAAGTTTTAACGACAGTTTAAAAAAATCATTACATATAAAAGTCACTAATTTTCAACTTTCAACTAAAGTTGAAAAATTGTCACAGAAAACGTCGTAAATTGTAAGTTTTAACGACAATTTATAAAATTTGTGTCAAAAAATTCACTAATTGTTCATTTTTAGCGACATATATAAAAAAATTAATACAAAAAAATATTTTTAGCAACAATTATACTAGGTCTTATTTCAATAGGACTTGATGGGAATTAAGTCAAACTATTAGGACCTATTGATAGTTTATCCAAAAAAAAAAAATTGAATTCATTTAAAGGGAGAAGATTGGTGGGGAAGAGGTATCTCATCAAGGCTCGTAAGCCTCACTTCAGGTCTCACTAGCGATTTGAATTGTTTATTTTATTACTCTTGTATATAGATCATTGAATAAAATAAAAATTCAAAAAAAAAAAATGATTTGATTATCATAATCATATGAATTCACCATATTGGTTTATTTATTTATTTATTTTAAAAAATAAATATAAATATAATGAAATCATGTGACTATGATGATTATCATATCAATCTATTTTTTTCATAAATAATTTACACACAAAAATTTACAAAATAAATGACAAAAATTATTAAAATGGGATTATAGTGAGTCCTATGATCGGAAAGCCTCTAGGATAATGATAAATTTAATTATGCAGAATTTTTACCATGAAATATACTACTATGAAAGATTGGCCTAAATGGGAGCTTTTTCCATAAATCCTACTTTAATTACTTATATTCTAATTAGTTCAAAATTTATTTTAATATTCCACTTAGTCTTGTCCTAGGTAAAAAGATGATATTACCCTTATGTTCATATCATAGGCGCCTTTTTTCTTTGAAACACTAACCAAAAACTCTACAATTTTGTTTTCCCCCAAATCAGAACCCTAACGTAGAACTCTTTCTTGTTCGACCAAAACCCTACGATCGGCAAGTACTGCTCATTCCGGCAACAAAAATCACCAAGTACTGTTCATTCCGGCAACATTGATCACCAAGAACAATCCATTCCGGCAACTGAGATCGCTAATAACTGTTCATTCTGGCAACTGCGATCGTTACTCCAATTGATATCTACAATGGTGAACAAAAGTAAGTTGTTTTCTTCAATTACATACTATTTTCTGAAATTAAATCCATTAGCTCATATTCTTTCATTAAAATCTGAATATTTACATTTCAATGTTTGATGTATAATATTTATTGATTCGACATTTAGCTTTTGAAATTTACAAATTCGAATTTTCTTCTTTATGAATGCTTTGTTTTTTATGTCACATTTATGAATGCTCTGTTTTTCAGCTTTAGTGTTTAGGGTCTTAACATTTAGGAATGTTCATGAATGCTCTGTTTCTCATTGTAAATGTTTGAATTTCTGTTTTTCATATTATATTGATAATGTTGAGTCACATTATTTGTTAGAAATGGTTTTGAAATTTTGGGTAAAAACAAAATTTTTACTCAACTTTGGTCTAATTTTTAGGTGGGACCCATGCGTCGTCAAAGTGGTAACGCGTTCTATGCCGTGTTGTGATTCACGTAATATATTTGGTTGCTCAAAATCATTATCGGGTGAATGGGAATTTGAAGCCAAAGAGAGCTTCATGGAAATGGAGTTTTGGTGGAAAATCCTTAAGGTGTGTATAATGGCTTGTACCACATTGATTTGGTGAGAAGTTTTGAATGGTTTTATAAGGCATGGGATTGGAACTTGGGGTGTGCCCCAAGGGGTACCCAAGTTTTGTAGAGAGGGAGGTTATGGGCAAAATGGGTTAGACCCATTGGACCCAAAAATAACCATGCGCGCGCACCATCGTTGCCGCCCATCCGGTTAGGCAGCCTGGGCTTGGGCGCGGGTGCGTGGTGTGAGGTTGGGTTGGGCTTGTCTGGCCCAATACTAATCTTTTTGGGGCAAAAACATTTGAATTCAATTTTATTTTTTGGTAAAATAAAATTTGTCCAATTTAAATTTCAATTTTTTGAATTCAAAATTGGGTCCATTTTTCTCCCACTCGAACAGAATTGAATATGTTTAAAATTCTGAAAACCCGGACATATTTAAATTTGTGCAAAACAGTTTTATCTGTTTGAATTTTGAACCCAACAAATTTAAATCTGTTCATTCAAAACCAAACAGGTTTCATACCTGTTCAAAACAGGTTTGCACCTGTTTAATTCAAAATCAGCAACCACCAATCCATCTATAAATAGGTAGCCCTCATTTGATGTTTTCATTCAATAATTTTGTCCTAAATATTGTCTGACTTTTCTGCATTTTTGCTGCATTATTTTCCTTTTAAGAAAGAGTGTAAACACTTAGTGTGTTCGTTGCTCAAATAAATTGTAGTGCTGCATTTATTCATTGATAGATCATTTTATCCTGTGAGATAGACGTCCATATTCTGAAAGCATCGTGGAGAGGACAAATCTGTCTTAAGAACACAGTGTCGAACACTGGACTTGATCAGAATATCATTCAACAAATTAATCAAGTAAGTTGATCATTTATTTTCTGTTTTATTTATTTATTTAAATCAGATTTTGATTTTGTTTTTGTAACAAAATAAAAATCTATTTTTATTTATTTTATTTTATTTTTTTGGTTTGATTTTTGTAATCAAACGAATTCTCTCATTTCCTTTATTTCTTTTATATTCTAGTTGTTGTTAAGTACACAACAGAATTTAATTTATTTAAATACAGTGAAGATTGTCGAACAATCTTAAGACAAAATAATTTTTTGTATCTTTATTGCATTTAATTTTCTGTGTTTTCACAAAGTAATATTCTAGTTGGAAAATACAAATAGTATTTATAAACTATTTGACAGATAGTAGTAATATACTGTCTATTTTCTTTGACAACTAGTAGTAATATTCTGGTATCATTAACAATTGCAGAATATTATTTGGTGTTACAGAAAATTATTGTGATATTTTATTTTTCTGGTTTTAGTAACAAGGAAAATAAAATTATTTTGTATTATAATTTATTTTCTGGTTTTAGTAACTAGAAAATTAATTTGTGGTTTGTTTTTCTGATTTTTGTAATAAGATATTATGGCTACTGCAACTGGAAGTGGTACTCCAATTGTTACACCAACACTGGTCCCTATCCAGAACCATATTCAAGTACCAATAAATCATAGAGAAAAAGGGGAAAAATTTAACAGTACTGAGTTTAAGAGATGGCAGCAGAAGATGCTGTTCTATCTTACAACTCTAAATTTGGTCCGGTTTCTCCGTGAAGAGGCTCCAGCACTTAAAGAGGATGAAAGTGATCGGCAAGTTGTTATCGCTGTAGATACTTGGAAACATTCAGATTTCCCGTGTAGAAACTACATCTTCAATGGCCTTGACAACATGCTGTATAATGTTTACAGCCCTCTGAAGTCAGCAAAAGAATTGTGGGATTTTTTGGAGAAGAAATACAAGACAGAGGATGCCGGCATGAAGAAATTTGTTGTCAATAAATTTCTGGATTTTGTTATGGTAGACTCCCAAACGGTAATTTCTCAAGTTCAAAATTTTCAAATAATTTTGCATGATATTCATTCAGAAGGTATGTCTCTTAGCGAGTCTTTCCAAGTTGCTGCTTTAGTGGAAAAGTTACCACCGGCTTGGAAAGATTTCAAAAATTATTTAAAACATAAACGCAAGGAGATGACTATGGATGGGTTGATTGTAAGATTGAGAATTGAGGAAGATAACCGAAAGGCTGAAAAGAGGAATGGGAAAAATCCCATTGAGTCCAAGGCTAATGTGGTTGAACAAGTTCACAAATCACATAACAAAAAGAGGAAGTTTATTGGAGATAGTCCTGAACAAGGCGACAACAATGGCAACAAGAAGTTCAAAGGAAAATGCTATAACTGTGGCAAGACTGGACATCGAGCTTCTGACTGCCGCTGCCCTAAGAAGGATCGCGGAAGTACAAGCAAGAAGACTACCAATTAGGCCAATGTAACTGAACTAGATTACATCTCTAACGGAGTGAATGACATCAACCTCTCTGCTGTGGTGTTTGAGACTAATTTGGTTGGAAATCCCAAGGAATGATGGGTTGACACTGGGGCAACTCGTCATATTTGTGCGAACAAGAAGATGTTCACTACCTACAATGAGGGTGCAAATGGTGAACAACTTTTCATGGGAAATTCTTCTACTTCTACTGTGGCTGGACAAGGAAAGGTGATCTTGAAGATGACATCAGGGAAAGAACTGACCCTCAACAACGTACTGCATGTACCTGACATCCGAAAGAATTTGGTTTCTGACTCTTTGTTAAGTAAAAATGGTTTTAGGCTTGTATTTGAGTATGATAAATTTGTATTTTCAAAGAGTGGTATGTATGTTGGTAAGGGATACATGAGTGATGGTTTCTTCAAATTAAATGTAATGACAGTTGTATCAAAAGTTTCTATGAATAAGAATAACACATCTTTTGCTTATATTCTTAAGTTGAATTTATGGCATGGTAGATTAGGACATGTAAATTTTGATGCTTTGCGTAGATTAATTGGTTTGGATTATATAACAAAGTTTGAAATTGATCCTAATCATAAATGTGAAATTTGTGTAGAAGCGAAACTAACTAAGGTTCCATTTAAATCGGTTGAAAGGAAAACCGAACCTCTAGAATTAATTCATACAGATGTATGTGATCTTAAATTTGTTCAAACTAGAAGAGGCAAAAAGTATTTCATAACATTTATCGATGATTGCACAAGATTTTGTTATGTTTATTTACTTAGAAGTAAAGATGAAGCCTTATAAATTTTTAAACTCTACAAAACAAAAGTTGAAAATCAATTTGGTAAAACCATTAAAATAGTTAGAAGTGATAGGGGTGGTGAATATGATGCACGATTAAATGAATTTTGTGCACAATATGGCATTATTCACCAAACTACAGCACCCTATTCTCCTCAGCAAAATGAAATTGCTAAAAGGAAGAATAGAACCCTAAAAGAAATGATGAATGCCATGTTACTAAGTTCAGGCTTACCACAGAACTTGTGGGGGGAAGCAATATTGTCTGCTAATTATGTTCTTAACAGAATACTCCACAAGAAAACCAACAACACTCCTTATGAATTGTGGAAAGGTCGACCACCTTCCTCTAAATAATTAAAAGTGTGGGGGTGTTTGGCAAAAGTTGAAGTTTCTGTTCCTAAAAAGACTAAGATTGGACAACAAATAGTAGATTGTGTGTTTATTGGTTATACTCAGAATAATAGTGTATATCGGTTTCTGACTTATAAATCAGAAATACCTGATACAAATGTGAATACTATTATAGATTCAAGGACTGCTGTGTTTTTTGAACATGTCTTTCCTTACAATAAAGGATAGGAATTAAGTTTATAGAAAAGAACTTATGATTGTACACAAAGTCAAGAGACTAATGACAATCAAACACAAGAGACTAGTAATGGTCTCGACCAAAAGGATTTAACTGATGATGAACCAAGACGAAGTAAGAGAGCGAGAACATCAACATTCTTTGGTCCAGATTTTCTGACATACCTGTTAGAAAATGAACCTCAAAGCTTTAAGGAAGCAATGGTAGGTCCTGAAGCAAAATCATGAAATTGAATCCATTATGCAAAATCATACTTGGGAATTGGTAGATCTTCTACTTGGTTCTAAACCTCTTGGATATAAGTGGATATTCAAGAGAAAAATGAAAGCATATGGTTCAATAGACAAGTATAAAGCAAGACTTGTAGTAAAATGTTATAGACAAAAGGAAGGTCTGGACTATTTTGACACATATTCTCCTGTGACAAGAATAACATCCATTCGCATGCTTATTGCTATAGCAGCGTTGTTTAATTTAGAAATACATCAAATGGATGTTAAGACAGCTTTCTTAAACGGTGATCTGAATGAAGAGATCTATATGGAGCAACCCGAAGAATTTGTAGTGCCAGGGCAAGAAAAGAAAGTTTGTCGGCTTGTGAAATCTCTTTATGGATTAAAACAAGCACCTAAGTAATGGCATGAAAAATTTGATCATGCAATGCTTACTAATGGGTTTAAGATAAACGAATGTGACAAATGTATCTATGTTAAAAACACTGACCAAGGACATGTCATAGTTTGTCTTTATGTGAATGACATGCTTATCATTGGAAGCAGTCAAAACATGATCAAATCAACTAAGCAAATGCTTAACAAAAGATTTGATATGAAAGATATGGGGGTCGCATTTGTTATTTTAGGAATGAAAATTACTAAAACATCTGATGGATGTGCATTATCTCAATCTCATTATATTGAGAAAATTCTTGATAAATTTATCAAGAATGATTTGAATGTAGCTAGAACACCTGTCGACATCAGTCTTTATTTATCGAAAAATAAAGGTGATGCAGTGTCTCAGTTAAAATACTCCCAAATCATTGGAAGCCTAATGTACCTAATGAATTGTACTCGTCCTGATATAGCTTATGCTGTTAGTAAAATGAGTAGGTACACTAGTAATCCCGGAAAAGACCATTGGAAAGCGATCATTTGGGTTCTTAAATATCTAAGATTTACTCGTGATTTTGGTTTGAATTTTATTGGATATCCAGCAGTACTCGAAGGTTATTGTGATGCCAATTGGATATCAGATACTAAAGATTCAAAATCTACTAGTGGATATGTCTTTACTCTGGGAGGCGCTGCTGTTTCTTGGAAATCCACGAAACAAACATGCATTGCACGATCCATAATGGAATCCAAGTTCATTGCTTTAGACAAAGCAGGAAAAGAAGCAGAATGGCTTCGTCACTTCTTAGAAGACGTTCCAATGTGGCCAAAACCTGTGCCAGCTATTTACATTCATTGTGATAGTCAATCTGCAATAGGCAGGGCACATAATCAAATGTATAATGGTAAGTCACGACACATTCGTCGTCGACATAATATCGTAAGGCAATTGCTCTCAAACGGAATAATCTCAATAGATTATATAAAATCTAAAGAGAATATTGCGGATCCATTAACAAAAGGTTTGACTAAAGAGCAAGTGTATAGTTCATTGAAGGGGATGAGATTAAAGCCTATTACATAAGAGTCATTATAATGATAACCCTACTTATATGACTGGAGATCCCAAGAACTAAGTTCAAAGGGACAACTAAGTTATGTGTGGCTCGTCAGAAATCACCAAGGGATTAAAATTTCCCTACCGATTCCTATGGTGAGAGTGATATCTGCAACATGTGTTGTCTGTAGGGGTATAAGGATAAGCTTTGTTTTTAATTATTACTTATATCTTGATTAAGGCATAAAATCAAGACGAGTATAAGGAGATACTCACAATAAGAATCATCTATATGAGTGTCGAACTGGGGCCGGTTTTATGAGAATGAAGAGGTTAAATTCTCTAGAAGCACTCATGAAAACTAGGAGCGTTCAAGGCCAAAATGAACACAACAGTGAGAACCACAATGTGTTAGAAGATATTTTGTGTGAAATCTATTGTCTTGGCTTACACAAATGGCTGAACAATTCAAGGCATCGTGTCCATTGGTTAGCTAGTAAGTCTGATAGGTTATCACTAGGGAAGGTTCAAGGCCGAAAGCTACCTATCCAGATGCAAGATATTTTCGACTTATACTCTTTTGACAAAGTCTACATATTGTTGCATTTCCGTTGTCATCAAATTCCATTCTTGTGGGGGATTGTTAGAAATGGTTTAAAAACAGAATTTTTACTCAACTTTGGTCTAATTTTTAGGTGGGATCCATGCGTCGATTTTGGCTGGTCGAAGTGGTAACGCGTTCTATGCCGCGTTGTGATTCACGCAGTATATTTGGTTGCTCAAAACCATTATCGGGTGAATGGGAATTTGAAGCCAAAGAGAGCTCCATGGAAATGGAGTTTTGGTGGAAAATCCTTAAGGTGTGTATAATGGCTTGTACCACATTGATTTGGTGGGAAGTTTTGAATGGGTTTATAAGGCATGAGACTGGAACTTGGGGTGTGTCCCAAGGGGTACCCAAGTTTTGTAGAGAGGGAGGTTATGGACAAAATGGGTTAGACCCATTGGACCCAAAAATAACCACACACGCGCGCGCTGCCGCCGCTGCCCGTCCGGTCAGTCGAGTGGCCTAGGCTTGGGCGCTGGTGCATGGTGTGAGATTGGGTTGGGCTTGTCCGGTCCAATACTAATCTTTTTGGTTCAAAAACATTTGAATTCAAATTTTATTTGGTAAAATAAAATTTGACCAATTTAAATTTCAATTTTTTGAATTCAAAATTGGGTCCATTTTTCTCCCACCCGAACAGAATTGAATATGTTTAAAATTTAGAAAACCCGAATAGATTTAAATCTGTGCAAAACAGTTTTATCTATTTGAATTTTGAACTCAACAGATTTAAATCTGTTCATTCAAAACCAAACAGGTTTCATACCTATTCAAAACAGGTTTGCACTTGTTTAATTCAAAACCAGCAGCCACCAATCCATCTACAAATAGGTAGCCCTCATTTGATGTTTTCATTCAATAATTTCATCCTAAATATTGTCTGTTTTCTCTGCATTTTTGCTTCATTATTTTCCTTCTAAGAAAGAGTGTAAACATTTAGTGTGTTCGTTGTTCGAATAAATTGTAGTGCTGCATTTATTCGTTGATAGATCATTTTATTATGGGACATATTTTGAAAGTACCGTGGAGAGGACGAATCTGTCTTAAGGACACAGTGTCGAACACTGGGCTTGATCAGAATATTATTCAACAAATTAATCAAGTAAGTTGGTTATTTATTTTCTGTTTTATTTATTTATTTATATCAGATTTTGATTTTGTTTTTGTAACAAAATAAAAATCTATTTTTATTTATTTTATTTTATTTTTTTGGTTTGATTTTTGTAATCAAACAAATTCTCTCATTTCCTTTATTTCTTTTATATTCTAGTTGTTTTTAAGTACACAACATAATTTAATTTATTTAAATACAGTGAAGATTGTCGAACATTATTAACATTCCATTATTCACATTTACGTTTGAAGCATGAATTTTTTCATTGTGAATGTTTAGAGTTTGTTATCCATGTTACATTGATTATATTGAGTCACATTATCGATATTTCATTGTTGACATTTGTGTTTCAAGTATGAATGTTCACATTGTAAATGATTGGAGTCTATTTTCATTGCTACATCGATTATGTTGAGCCATATTGTTGAGATTATAATAGACTCAAAACACCATTGTTAGTATTTGGAATTTGTTTTAACATTTCATTGATTATGTTGAGTGAATTGTCACATTGCTAACATTTGTGTTTGAAGTATGAATCTTCTCATTGTGAATGTTTGGAGTTTGTTTTCCATGTTACATTGATTATGTTAAGTTACATTGTCAAGGTTTTGGTTTGACATTCATGATTGAAATTGTGAACGTTTGGAGTTTAATTTTCATCTTACATTGAAAATGTTCAATTATATAGTTGATATTTCAATATTCACATTTTTCATTCAAAATAATGTACTAATTGTTTTTGAGTAGGAATTTTCTCATTGTTAGTATTTGGAGTCTATTTTTCACGTCACATTAATTATGTTGAGTGAATGGTCACATTGTCAAGATTCTATTATTGCATTCGTGTTTGAAGCATGAATCTTCTCATTGTGAATGTTTAGAGTTTGTTATCCATGTTACATTGATTATGTTGAATCACATTATCGATATTTCATCGTTGACATTTGTATTTCAAGTATGAATGTTCACACTGTAAATGATTGGAGTCTATTTTCATTACTACATCGACTATGTTGAGCCATATTGTCGAGATTACAATAAACTCAAAACACCATTGTTAGTATTTGGAATTTGTTTTAACATTTCATTGATTATGTTGAGTGAATTGTCACATTGCTAACATTTGTGTTTGAAATATGTATTTTCTCATTGTGAATGTTTGGAGTTTATTTTTTATGTTACATTGATTATGTTGAGTCATATTGTCAAGGTTTTGTTTTGACATTCATGTTTGAAGTATAAGTCTTCCCATTGTGAATGTTTGGAGTCTAATTTTCATCTTACATTGAAAATGTTCAATCGTATAGTTGAAATTCCAATATTTACATTTTTCATTCAAAATAATGTGCTAATTGTTTTTGAATAGGAATTTTCTCATTGTTAGTATTTGGAGTCTATTTTTCACGTCACATTGATTATGTGGAATGAATGGTCACATTGTCAAGATTCCATTATTCACATTCGCGTTTGAAGCATAAATCTTCTCATTGTGAATGTTTAGAATTTGTTATCCATGTTACATTGATTATGTTGAGTCACATTATCAATATTCCATCGTTGACATTTGTGTTTCAAGTATGAATGTTCACATTGTAAATGATTAGAGTTTATTTTCATTACTACATCGATTATGTTGAGCCATATTGTTGAGATTACAATAAACTCAAAACACCATTGTTAGTATTTGGAATTTGTTTTAACATTTCATTGATTATGTTGAGTGAATTGTTACATTGCTAACATTTGTGTTTGAAGTATGAATCTTCTCATTATAAATGTTTGGAGTTTGTTTTTCATGTTACATTGATTATGTTGAGTGTTGGACATTCATGATTGAAGTATAAGTCTTCGCATTGTGAATGTTTGGAGTCTAATTTTCATCTTACATTGAAAATGTTCAATCATATAGTTGATATTTCAATATTCACATTTTTCATTCAAAATAATGTGCTAATTATTTTTGAGTAGGAATTTTCTCATTGTTAGTATTTGGAGTCTATTTTTCAAGTCACATTGATTATGTTGAGTGAATGGCCACATTGTCAAGATTCTATTATTGATATTCGTGTTTGAAGCATGAATCTTCTCATTGTGAATGTTTAGAGTTTGTTATCCATATTACATTGATTATGTTGGGTCACATTATCGATATTTCATCGTTGACATTTGTGTTTCAAGTATGAATGTTCACATTGTAAATGATTGGAGTTTATTTTCATTGCTACATTGACTATGTTGAGCCATATTGTTGAGATTACAATAGACTCAAAACACCATTGTTAGTATTTGGAATTTGTTTTAACATTTCATTGATTATGTTGAGTGAATTGTCACATTGCTAACATTTGTGTTTGAAATATGAATCTTCTCATTGTGAATGTTTAGAGTTTGTTTTCCATATTACATTGATTATATTGAGTCACATTGTCAAGGTTTTGGTTTGACATTTATGATTGAAGTATAAGTTTTCCCATTGTGAATGTTTGGAGTCTATGTAACAACCCCGACCATTGATTAACGTTAATCTATGATTTCATATACCTAATAAGTTATTAAGATCAAAATCTGAATTAATTACATGTGCATTTCACCACTTTGTGTTTATATTTGTTTAACGTAAAAAGATCTGTTCATGTTTTAGTTTCGGTTTGTGAATTGAAGGCCTTATCGGCATTTGATTCTGAAATTGATTTGATTTATGTGTTATTTGGAATTTTTAGAATTTTATGGTAGGTTTAATTGAAATTTGATTCGGAATGATTAAATAAGATTAATTTAATCCCACTTAGTTGTCTTTGACTTAAACTAAGTAAACATCATTAGCTAAGCCTTTATTGAGCCCCCACTCCACCTAGACTCAATTTTTCTTCTTCATTGGAGGTATAAACGTAAGGGAGAAGAGAGGAAGTGAAGAGAAGCTCAAAATCAAGGGAAGAAGGCTACCTTTTAAAAGGAACCTTGGAGAATTGACCATCTAGCTCAAGAATTTAGCACCTAAGACCTAATTGAGCATCTAAGGTAAGAAACCAAGCCTTTAGTCTTGAAGTTGAGTTGATTCATTCATGAATTGAAGTGAATTGAGCTTTGAGGTGTAAGAATCAAGCTTTAGAAGTAGAAAGTGAGATAAACTCCTACATGCATGTACATTTCATTACATTTGGAGTATGTTTACTAAGAAATTCACTCATGCATGTCATAAATTGAGCTTAGTTGTAGGAATTCATCATGTTTTACATCCTCTCACTTCATTTGATCATGATTTGGAAACTTGAAGCTCAAATCATTTCATGCATGTCATGTTTTGGAACATTCATAAAGTTTAAGTTGAATTTTTGCACAATTGGCATGCTTTTGGGCCTTGATTTCATGAAATGATCTTTAAATCATGATGTCTTGTGAGTTTCTAAATATTTTCCAGAATTGTGGCCCAAGAGGATGAGTTTTGAAGTGTTGAATTCAAGGTTTGCAACTTGGAGGCAAATCTGGAAAACCCAGAATTTTGCTTCCACGCTTGAGCGAAGGATTCCACGTTCGAGCGACCACTTTCATTTTCACACTTCTGCTCAAGCGACAAAAGGCTAGCTTGAGCGTAAATAGCCAGCTCTCAGAAGTTTGCGTATTTTGCAGTCCGCTCGAGCGACAAGAGTTTCGCTCGAGCGAGGACCTAAGTCTCACGCTCGAGCGATTGTCAAGCGACCATCGAGCGAAAATTGCACGTAACTAGAACTTTTCATAATTTGTAGACCGCTCGAGCAAAGGAGTGTGCGCTCGAGCGACTACTCACATTTGGTATGTCCACTTGAGCGAGACCCCTATTTCAGCAAAATTTTTGTCAAGTGTTTCAAGTGCACTTTAGCATCCTCATTCCATCTTAAGCATTCACGGGCCATGATTTAGACTCCATAATGAGGTTAAAGACTAGAAACACACTAAGAACAAATGAAATAAGTTATGTACAATCCGAGCGTGTGTTTCAATGTATGAATCTGCCATGTTATGTAGGTCACGCGCCTCAGGTTGAGTGAATTGCCCACTTTGCCATCTATTTGGAGTTACCAGTTATCTGTGAGTAATAACTCTACAAAGTTATGTTTAACTTTAATTATTTTCTGATGATATGAAATGATCAGTTTTTCTGAAATGCTATGTTTTGGATGAATGAATGATTGTCTAAGTTTCTGAAATATACTTGTGACATCCTTAGCATCATATGATATGCGTCCCTATATGGATCATTAGAATAAGGAATAAGTTTATGGTAGTCCTTTTATGGGTCATCGGAATGCCTTATGGCTGTCCCTAACTGGGCCATCAGAACAAGTTTATGGTTGTCCCTTTATGGGTCATCGAAATGCTTTTTCGGCCGTCCCTTTATGGGTCATCGAATTTGTTAACGCTAATGGATGTGCCACGTAATATAATGCGAAATGTATGAACTTTGAATATGAATACGACCACGTATATGAATTTTGTTTCTACTTTGACATTTGATCACATATAAGAGTCTATTTCTTTATGGACATCATTCATTAAAATCTTTACTCTGTTATTATTCACTGGGCTTTCGCTCACTATTTATATTATGTATGTAGGTGAGTAGGCGTGTGACCAGGCCTAAGCTGCCGTTTGGAGTTTTGGTGTCAGCCAGCCATCGTGCCTCTCGTGGAGGTCCCTTTTGAGATCTATCCAAGCTTTTGTGTTTTGGGACTTTTGTGCCTCCTAAATGTTTATGTCTAGTCTGAACATGTTTTGGAAGTTTTGTGTAAATGGCTTAGGTGACATAAGACTCTGTATTTATGACGTCACATAAACGTGTATAAAGTTTTAAATTTTTGTCCCATATATGTCTCCACAGCTCATTGGACTATGTATGTTTCTATATTTGCTTCTGCAGCCCCTATTTATAAGTTATTCTGTTAAGAGGCCTTTGGTAATCCAAGGATCACTGGCCGGTTGCGACGTTAAACCCTTAGAGGCGGGTTCGGGTCATGACAGTCTAATTTTCATCTTACATTGAAAATGTTCAATCATATAGTTGATATTCCAATATTCACATTTTTCTATCAAAATAATTTTTAGATGCTGTCATATTCTTTAATTCTTTACATATTATCTATGAGTGATGTTATGAAATTTGGTGCTCATCAATATTCATTTTAATAGCACTGTTAATTACTCATTCCTCTTAATGTCTTGTCTCTATTTTTGTTTAACATTTTGTTGACAGATGTTATATCAACAGCAAAGACAAAAAAAAAAAGAAAAAAAAAAGAACAAACCCATGAGGAAGAGGCAGCTCCAGCTAATGTGAAACCTAATGTCGATATGAACAAAGTGAACTACCGTTCAAATATGACTGGCCTGGTAAAGTTGATGTCAACAACAAAGTTCACTGATGGGCAGCTAAAATGTTTGAAGAAAACTCTATTTTGGATGACATTTCATGCACTGATAAACACAAAAATTGAACTATGATCATGCATGAAATATGATGATGTGATAGCAAAGATCATAGAGACATACAACCCTGCATCAAATTCTTTCAAAATTGGCCCCAAATCTCTCAAATTGTCTGCACATGACATCAAATTAATTTTTGGAGTAGACTGCAGATCTGTGCCAATGGAAACTGCATATGGTTCAAAGCCAATATTTGGACTTATCAGCAAGAAGTGCAAGGACACATAGAGGCTTACATAAAAAAATATTCCATCTTTGATCGATGACGCATTGGTTGGGAGAAAGAAATTAGATAATGAGAAGGTTACTAGGTTGATAAGTTTTTATGCTTGTTTAAAGCTCTTTTATTCCACAACTGGTGAGACAATTGGATGGGCATACTATCAACACATAGAGCATTTGCACAAGATGAGGGAATATGATTGGGCAGAAACCATCAAGTCCACATTAATGAATTCCATTGAATTTCATCGTCGATGTCCAGAATGAGTGACTGGTTATGTTATGGCTTTAATGGTATGTAATACTACATTCACTCACATAAATATTAATGTGTATGTTGAAACTATACATTCGCATTAGTTTATAATCATAATTTTTTTTTCGACATGTATATTAACTGATTATGTTAAGTCACGTTGTCAAGATTTTGTTTTGACATTCATGTTTGAAGTATAAATCTTTCCATTGTGAATGTTTGGAGTCTAATTTTCATCTTATATTGAAAATGTTCAATCATATAGATGATATTCCAATATTCACATTTTTCAATCAAATAATGTCCTAATTGTTTTTGAGTAGGAATTTTCTCATTGTTAGTATTTGGAGCCTATTTTTTACATCACATTGATTATGTTGGGTGAATGGTTACATTGTTAAGATTTCATTGTTGACATTTGTGTTTGAAATATGAATCTTCTCAATGTGAATGTTTAGAGTTTGTTATACATGTTACATTGATTATGTTGAGTCTCATTATCAATATTCCATCGTCGACATTTGTGTTTCAATTGTGAATCTTCACATTGTAAATGATTGGAGTCTAATTTTCATTTTACATTGAAAATGTTCTATCATATAGTTGACAATTTGTTACATTTTATGTAGTATTGGCCGTGTGAGCATACCAAAATAGTGGAACCAATTTTGCAAAATGCAGCATCTCGATTTCTCAAATGGAATCTAACAAAACTTCACAAAAATGTGAAGAATTTGTCTTTGTTGTCAATCAATGATGAGGAGGTTAGATACCAACATTATTCAATATGAATAATATTATTTATTGTTCTAAAACTAATAGTAATCTCTATTACCAGGTTTATATAGAGAAACTCATACCGATAGATCGTGAGAGCACACTATTGACGCATATAATAATTCGGGATGAGGAGAATAAAAAAAATGCACCTGAGAGTATTATTCATCATGAAGTCAAAAATGAGAAAGAAATGGACATGAGCATACAAGAGGATGACATTGATGAGACATACAATGTAGAATTGGGCAATCAACTACAATTTCAGACTAGTGTGGATCATTACATTAAAATTGTGGAAAAAATAGATATGAGTCCTAGCATACCAGAGGATGACATTGATATGACATTTGATAGAGAGTTTGGCAATGAAACACAATTTCAGAGCAATGCACATGATGAAGCCAATATTAAGGAAGGTGCAGAGACTCTTGCATATCTACATGCACATGGGGTGCATCAAGTCATTGTGTCAAAGGTTGCTCAGGACAACATTATAGAGAAAATAGTCGCTGACCATCAAAAAGCATTGGACCTCATCGAGAAACTACAAATTGAGAACTAGAATCTGCAGGCAGCAAATGACATGAAAGACAAAATCATCTTGGAGTTGGAAACATTAATATGTAACTAGAAGGAGAATCCAACAGCTCAGAATGACTTGTCCTCTGTCAAACTTACAATTGATAATAAGAATACTGAGATAGAAAGGCAAAGCAACTCCATAATTGACCTCCAAATTAAGAAGACTATACTCCAACTTGAGAAAACTATGATAGAAGATAAAATTGATGATGATGCAGTACATGTTGTCACACAACAGATAAACCAGGAGACTATGGATGTGGAACTGAAGTAAAATTTGAAGAAGAAAACCCAAAAAACTTCTACATCTTTGGTGAAGCGCATCAAAATCAAAAAAAGGAAAGAATTGAAGTTACCTGATTTTGAATATCAAAACAAAAAGGGGTGACAAACAGAAAAGAAAGTTGAAAAATTTGGAACAAAATGACAGTGAAAAGCAATGTGAAGTTGTAGATACAGATTTTGAAGACTATTTGCACAAGCTTCGAGACTTTAAGCATCCTAAGCATAATAAGTTTAGGTTGACCAACAAATATCAGGTTTGGAAGATCATATCTGAACAGGACAAGCAAAAGATAAGGAATATGCATAAAAATGGAGGTTACGGGTAAGCATATTTCAAACGACTTTTATGTCTTTACATACCATCCTTATCTTATTATATTAAATTCTAAATCTAGGTTAACTGTTTGGCGAGAAACCACCAAGGAGACTTATGTTTTCTATGATGATCTTGAGTCAATAATTCAAGACAATTCCATAACAAACAATATATGGTGCTTTGTACATTATGCATTCACGGTTATATATATTAACACTCACATCATAATCACATTAACATTGAATATATACAGGTCATAGATGCATATGCAGAAATTTTAAGAAGCAAGCAGGAATCAGTTATGACAAATTCACAATAATTTGACAAATCATTCTTTTTTAACAGCTTGTGTTTGGTATAATTTGTAATTTTATTTTTTTTAATCCTGAATTAAAAACAAGTTTGATCCCTTATTTATAAAACTCATTACTCATAAAGTGCTGTTACTGTTTACAGAGCATGATTAAACATGAAAATGCAAAACTACAAACCAAATTCATTGATCCTCACATCAAGCATGCAAACCAGTACCAATATCTGCATTTTCCACTCCATTTTAAGTATCATTAGACCATAGTAGTGAGCAGCATGGATGATGGAGTGTGGAAGCACTACAATTCAATGAGGCCCAGAGATGGTTTTGAAGACATACACCTAGCTCAAGCAAGCATAGTGGTAATTTCAATATTTCATTCTATAATATGAAAAAATGTACATGTTGAGTTACACAACAAAGTAGTTAAAATATTATTTATTCTGCACATCTAATCATATTCACCATCATAGAAAACATCTATTGAATCACATATTCAGAAATTGCTCTCCACATCGGATATGGCAGATACATTAGCACCCTCAGACTTTGTCAAGCCATTGCAATCAGTTGATGTATGCCCTCAACAAGATCCAAATTCGTGAGCATTTACAATTAATATTCTCATTGACATAGTAGTTACAACCAATGTGAATATAAGAAAGTATTGATTCTTTTCTTTTTTTTCTTTCTCCTGTAGTCTTAATTGCGGAGTTGCACTTTGCTACATAATGAGGCAACATGCCCTTCATGAACCGATTGAACCTATGCTGGACAAGGAAGCTTGGTTTGCTATGAGAGTTGTGTTAGTTGAAGCATTTCTGAATGATCTTGAAAGAACAAATCATGCAAGTTTTGTTGTTAACACCAAGGAGGATGCATCTGAGAACTAAACTTCATATTTTCACACCCCACCATTTTCTTTTGATATATTGATAACACAATGTTAACATCAGGTTTTGTTTAAGTACAATATGTTTTGTATATGATATACAAGTCACTAACATGTGAACTTGGGTATTGTTAGTTAGTAAACAATGATTCCATAAAGTTGTTGATATGAATAACTATATACATTTTGTCTACCAAGAAATGTACTTTTAATATGAAATGTTTTTTTTTGGTCTTATTCATGGTGTATGAGTATTATTAGTCATAATATGTGTTTGTTAAGTACAACACAATGTGAAAGTTCACATATGTATATCATATGCTCACCCTGTCAACACATATTGGGGATATATGCAACTTTTTTACATTTTATTTTGTGAAAAATCAAAACAAACTATTTCAATAAAACAAAGAAAATGTAAAGAAACTATAAAATTGCAAATTTTATAAAACAAATTACCTTTTTATTGACAAATTGTATCAAAATGTGAAAATTCACATTAAGAAGCTTGCACCAACAAGTACACCCACACATAAACTACTAAATTGTTTACTAATGCAAATGTAACATTCACAACAGTATGTTATTTATCTAAAGCAAATTGCGCACTATAAATATTCACAAGTCAACATAATATTCACAATGATATCCAACACATGAACCAATAGAACTCTATATTTGATCTTTACACAACTTTAATTGTGGCTGCCTATCTTTTTACATTTTCCACACCTCAAATCTGTTCAAAAACATATATCATATTCCACCCATCAACACATATTGTGTATATATGTAACAAGATAACATTTTATTTTGATAAAACTGATAAACAAACTATTTCATAAATGAACAAAATGAAAAAAAAAAAAAAAAAACGACAAAATGACAAATTCCATAGAATAAATGAATCACTTCTTATTGAAAAATTGTATCGAAATACAAAACAAGTACACCAATGTATCAACTAATAAAATGTGTATCCAATGCAAATGTATGTAACATTCATAATGGTGTCTTATTTATCTAAAAAAAAAAAAAAAAAAAACACTGTAAATATTCAAAACTGAATGTGAAATTCACAATGTTCACCAACACATCAACCAATATAACTCTATATTGGCTCTTTACACGACTTCCGATTGTGCCTGCCCATCTTTCCACATCTGCCACACTTGATTTGACTTACTTTTTTCTCTCGAGATGGTATTCTACTCTTTCTCAGCTTACCAGCTGACCGTTTTACAATTGGAGGTAATTTGATGAAATCACTAGAGGAAAAAGTTGGTTTCTCCATAGATGGTATTGGGAAAATAACCGCTGCATATGCTTCCCTATAATTCTCTACATGAAAATATTTTTCAGCACAATCATTAAGATTATATGCACTCCTTTGGATAACCGCAATAGCATGTTCATAAGGAAATCCATTTACTTGCCACTGGTAGCAAGAACAAACATGACGTCCAATATCAACTGTAATTGATGGAAACGAATGCACCTCGAACACTTTATCATTAGCTTTACTCACATTCTATGACCTACTAGTATTGAATGAATCTTGGAGATTAGTCTCAAAGGTAGGACAAATAATTCTATTCCACTTATTTGCAATATCCCTTCGCTCTGACATTTGCCACATTATTTGATTCCGGACAGTATCAACCAATTTTGTTATTGGAAGATTTCGTGCTTCTTTAATCCAATTGTTGAATGATTCAACAGCATTGGATGTCATCTCACCATATCATTGTCCTCTAACATATGACAACAAAAATTGTCACATTTTAATACCATGTGTGACATTTCACATTGTTATAACAACACAAAAATATAAACAATGTACATATAACCATGATTATATTCCATAAAACACATAATTGTATACACTTTACCTAAAGTAAGCATTTGCCCAATGTTCTGGTTCCAACCCTAACAAGAAGTTATATGGTCATTGCTTCCCCTCACTCTTCAACTCTTCTAATAATGCATGAAAACCTGTCACAGTAGGTTCATATGCACAATCACCCAACTGCCTTATTAAGTATTCCTTGAAACCATTCTCCATACCCTTCAACTTGTCCCTAAAATTATTTTTTAGGTGTTGTAAACACCATCCATGATATGCTGATGGGAATGCCTTTGGCATTGCTTCCAAAAGCCCTAGATTACGATCAGATACAAATGTCATGCATCTATCATCAGTAATTACTTTTGACAGTTTATATAGAAACCATGACCAATTCGATTCACTCTCTGAATCAATAATTGCAAAGGCTACTGGAAACAATCCTAAAAACAAAACTAATGTTAACAGTCACAATTGACACACAAAAAGTAAACAAATGTAAAACTTCACATCAAAAAGCTAAACAAACCTTGATTATCGTCTTTAGTTGTCGCTGCAAGCAACTGCCCTTTGTATCTCCCTTTTAGAAATGTTCCATCAAGAAAAAGCAAAAGGCGACAATATTTGAAGCCATTTATGCATGTAGCGAATGCTACAAAAAACCTTTTAAATTGACTAGTCTTCAAATCATAGTCAATATTGATATGACTTACAGGATTATAATGCTGAACAATATCACTATACCATCTCAGTTGGTCAAATGATGTTAAGTAATCACCATGCATAGCCTTTCTCGCTTTTTCAACACCTAACCATGCTACATGGTAGCTGATATCAAGTCCACAGTCTCCCTTGAAAGTATATGCCACATCAGTGGGGTGCGTTAGTGGTCTATCCCTAATACGCTCAGATACAACATTTGACACCAAATCAGAGCTGAGCCTTGGATTTTTTTAAGTACGAACATTGGCACCACAACTATGTATCTTAGTCCATCTCTTAAGCTAGAAAAATTGGTTTGCTTTTTGGGCTCTACCATGCACAGACCACAAACATCCCCTATCATCTCTATGTGAGCATGCAGCAGTAATTCATTCTGAATCGTTTTTCAAATATTTGAATTTAAACCCACATTGAACTGCATATTTGCATAAAACAGTACGAAACTCAAATGCTCCTCCTGTAAAACATTGACCAACATGCGTAATACCATTTACCTAAACTGAAGACAACAAAACCTTCTCACTGTGCGTACAATATCTACGAAGCGAATTTCTTTGATTCTCATCTTCAATGCATGGATTTGCTAAACTACTATGTCTATCAGTGCCCAATTTTTGGTCAACAACAATATCAATTTGTTCAACTCCAATTGATTTACCAAACAATAACATGTTTTGCAATTCCTCATTGTTATCCAAATGACAATTCTTATACCCCGGCAATCGGTAAAACATAGTGATTGAATCAGCAGACAAATCACACCATTTGTTGCACACACATTTCACTAACTGGTTAAAGGAAAATGATTGTACCACATTTATCACAAACATGTTTGACCTACAGTAGCACAACAACAACATGAAAAAATCCATTTGTCTCGTATCACACTGCAAAATCATCAATAGTACATAAAATAATTTGAATATTCAATTACATTCATATGTGTGAAGATTTGTTAACACAATGAAATGTATCAGGATTTTTAAATAGTTCAAATATTCACATCATACAACAAACAATCATAAGCCTTACATTTATCATCATACACACCGCATACAACAAATTCGAAGCTCACAGTATACACACATACATACACTTCTAATTATAAAATTCATATACTAATAGCGTGAACATCCAGTTCACTAAATGCTTAACAATAGCTTGTTCAAACACTGATGCAACAAAACTTCATCATTCAAAATTCCAGCTCACTAAATGCTTAACAACAGCTTGTTCAAACACTGATGCAACAAAACTTCATCATTCAAAATTTCACATGAACACAATGATTTCATCACAATAACGAATCAATCGCTAATCGCATGACATAAACATCACCGTAATCAATTGATGATAAACAATGAAGAACGACGAAGAACATAACAAATTACAACAGCAATCTCAAACAAAAACTAACATTCTCCAGAATATCGACTGAAAACCACACAAAATTGCAAATCGCAAATCGCGAATCGCAAATTGAAATCGCGCAAAACCTAGAGTTTCAATAATCGCAAAATCGCTTCAATAATCGCAAAATCGCTTCCAATCTATAGCTTTAGAAACTAGCAAATCACAAATCGCAAATCGCAAATGCCAAAAAGAAATCAAAAATTACAAAGAATCCGGAATCCAAACGCAGATCGCTAACTTTCCAAAAATAATATTCAAACAAGCAGTTATATATATAAGGGTAAAATGGTCAAAAAAATATAATAAAACTGAAAACAAGATCTCCGAGTCTAAAAGTGTAAACTTTAGGAATTAATAAAATAAAAATAAAAAACATGGACTAATTGGTATAAAAGAATCTAAAATAGGATTTTCTAGTAATTTTCCCCTTAATTATTGTACAATTGATTTTACACATAAATTAAATCTGAAATACATGTTAATTTTTATTTTAAATTATAAATAAAATTTTTAAATTATTATCTAATATAGAGAATCCTCTCCCTATTCATTTATTTACATAGCGACAAAGTCACTGTCGTGCAGTAACAATAAAGGACAAGAAGCCAAAAATTGCAACTTGTTTGGTAGTAATTAATCCACGTCCCTCTCGAGGGATGATCATATTTTATTTATTTATTTTTTTGAAATTTTAAAAAATATATATAATTAGTTATATGTTTTTAATGTAATTATATTGATTTTCTTTGAAATTTTAATTTACATAATAGTTAAACTCTTTTTCATCAATAATTTATTAATCATATAAATAAAAAAAATGATATTATATCTTTTATAATACAATGTATATACTAATTATATTTTTTTTCAAATTTCAATCGAAATGAGTTTAATTTGTTCTTAAAAATTTTAATATAAGAAACCATTATTTTTAAATTATTGTTTAGTTTTCAATTTTTGACGTCAGACAAACCATTTGAGGTGTGAGACATGTAAATGAGAATTCTATTATATATCTAACTATTATGAAATATAAATATAAATTTATAATTATTTTAAATTTAAAAAAATCATTATACTTGTCATTATATGATGTAATGGAACATTTTCATTACAAATATACAGTAGAGATAATCACAATTAGTGGTACATTTCGAGAGTTTTGAATAAGTAGGAGGTATAACTGGACAAAAGTGATTCGACGTGTGAATGTAATTGCCCATCATTGTCTTGTATATTTTTCATTAGGGTCTTGTTACATGTTAAGAAAGTAATAAATTAACATAAATTACTTTCCACTTGTATAAAAATATTAAACAAAAGTAGAAATAAATTTAATGTTTTTGAAGAAGCTAATAAATTTGATGTATTTATTGGATGTTGACAAAATTACCCCATTCTTGGGTAGGAAATTGACAACAAGATTATTTAACTATTTCAATTTATATAAAAAATAAAAACTATCCCGTGATAGCCCCGCCAATCACTAGAAAAAACTTTAGTTGAAAATCATTTTTGTTTGGTTGAATTTTTAAAATTTACTTAAAAAATTTGAAAATTAATTTAACAAAAATAAAATTAATTTTGGGCTTGAATAGCATTACTTTTTTAAGTTTTCAAAAAAAAATTTTACCAAAAAAAAAAAAATTATATAAAAATAAGGAAGGTGAAAAGGTATAAGAAAAAAGGAAGATGAAAGGCTAAAATGGAGGAAAATGCAACAAAGGTGTTGTTAATTCTATGATTTGATTTTAATGATATTTAAAATATATTAAATATATTATAATTTGTTATATACATATTTTACGTCTTTTGATACAAAATATATTATTAGATATTTAACAACTGGGATACATGCATGTATGCATGTTTAAGTTAATGAGATTTAGAATTTGTGAAGATTTTGTGTTGAAAAAGATGATTATATTCATACTTTGGAAAAGCGGAAAATCATATTATTTTGTCTGATCTGCTAATAGCCTTTGCACTCAATATTTTTTGCATGGCATTACTCATCATTACATGACAAACTCACATTGGTTGCTGATTGTCAAAAAAAAAAGAAAAAAAAAGATGAGTTGCACAGAAATGGTGCTGCGAATTTTTTGGCAGATTTTTAACTCGTGAAGCTTTCTATCTCCAATGGACGTGAATTTTTTAAACTCCGTGTGCTCGAAGAAAAAGACAAAACGAGAAACAGACATTCTTGATCTGTGCAGTTCAGAAGAGGAGCGTTTCTCCTCCTTTAACGAATATATTTTGAGCATATATATTAGTGGCATTCTATTTGAAGAAGTAGAACAAGAGAAGTGATTATATCTGTTATATTCAAACGGTATTACACTTCATTGAGTAATATTTTTTTGAGAAAGAATTTGTCAAGATATTGAGCAAAAATTATAAAAGGGTTTTCATATCCTCTTATTGTTCTTGTAAAAAGATAGAGTTTTTGTAAGTGATTTTTTGAGATAAAATTACTTGATTAGGTGTAATTAGATACTGGATTAAAAAATAGTTAGTTGGAGTGATCGGATTTGATCACTTGTTGTAAAGGTAGACTAGTATCTGTGAGACTAGTGGTGTAGCTACTATTTGAAGAATAGTGGAGAATTCTCAAGGAGGAACTTGAGGAGTGGGCGTGTAATAACCCGCATTTGGAACAGGCTATTTTAGTAACTTTTTGACTTTTTACGAAAAGATGTGCAGAAAAGTAGAGAGGTGATGTGACTAGTTTTAGTTGGCTTTTTGACTTTTTGGCTAAAATAACCACTCCCCAAACGAGGTACGTTCATGTGCATTTGCATAACCTTGTCTTGTTAAGTCTGCATTCATGAACCTTGTCTTGTTTTGCTTAAGTGTTATGTGCATGCTGTGTTCCTTCTTTGCTGTCTTAAGCCTAGGTCATGTTAAGCCGATGTCATCTTAATTCTAGAACTACCTTGGAACCACTTTGGTTGACCTCTACCTTCGTCCTGGCATATTGGCCAAGATGTCATCATCTGGGCCGAGATGTGTATCACCAAGGCCGAGACGTGTATTAGGTAGGCCGAGATGTTATCCTTGAACCCAAGTGATCTCGTTCCTAGACAGGTATGACCTAGACCGAGGTGTGGCACATCTAGACCAAGGTGTGGCACAGCTAAGTCAAGTGTTGTCCTTCTTAGCCGAGATCATTGTCACCTTACTTGCCGAAGCCTTGCCCTTAGCCGAAGTCATTACTCGCCGAAGTGCCCATGCCGTCTAACTTGTTGAATACACTTTGCCTTACACATGTCTTGTCTTTCAATCGCCTTTTTGAGGAAAACCAATCTGGTAGTGCCACGTGTCCCAGCAGAGGGTTAAGTCAGCCAGCAGAGAGAGAAAACATATCATTTCTATATCCTTGCCTTTATAGAGAGAGAGGCTCTAGGAAGAGGGAAGAAGGAGTTCTTGAGAGAGAAGTAGATCCCAAGCTTGATCCTTAGAGTTGAGTTGTTAGATCCGTGCTTTGAGGTTAGATTCTTGATCTATTCTTGTTGTTCTTATTCTTTATCTAGCTGCATTGCATGATCTGGCATGTTTCATGAGCCATGCATTGCTTTGAAGTTCGGTTTTAGAAAGAGAAAATTATATTCATGTGTTCTTGAGGAAAAATCATGTTTTGATCCGAAAGTTTATATCAAGATCTATGTTTTTGTGTTTGTTTTCACGGAGTCTTCAAGTACGGGTACCTAAGTCCATGTTTTCGAACTTATCTCATGAAATCCCAGATTTTTATAATAACAAGTTATGATTTTAGCATTCATGTTCTTCATGTTCATGTCTTTCATGTTCTTCAAGAGAGGAAACCCAGATTTTCTAGACTTCACTTCCCTAAGTGTAGTCGCCGAGATCACTCTTGCCTAGACCTCACACTTAGGCCAAGTATCGTATCTCACCTTGGCCTACCTTGCATGATCACTTACACCTTTAGTTACCTTGCATGCACTTCAGCAGCCAGCCGCACGCCGAAGCTTAGGTAACCACACCTCGGCTAAGAGGTGTGGGACCTCGGCAAGGACCTGGTAGGTACCCAGCATGTTTTGTCTCGTCTTAATCCAGTTTTGAAGGAATGCCGAGATCATTTGCATTCATGTAGAGCTTGTTTTGGAGAATGCATTTCATATCCATCTTTGAGCATCTCTTCTTGTCTTCTTGAAGTGCATTCAATAGACTTTGCCATGTATTTGTAGGACTTGGACTCTTGCTTTGACCCCGGTATTTTTAATAAAGCTATGTTATAACGTTTGATAAAGCTTTGCTTTGCTTTGTTTTGGAAAAGTATTTCATGAATGATTATCCCTATTTTGTGTATCAAGTATTAGCTTTGTTTTGGATGACATTCTTGGAAAGTCCTACCATGCTAGGGGACTCTAAGCCCATGTAACATCATATTTGAGAGATCTCTGCCATCGACGGTCTATGAATAGATGGCCCCACCGACGGTCTATGAACGGATGGATTTGTCTAATCGATTCCGGGTCGATTATTCCCTTGTTTTGTCCGGAATGTCATCACCCCAAGTATTATATTGATGTTATTAAACATCCCAAGAAGCTTTGAAAGATATGATTGATGAACTTGATTCATCCCATGTTTTGTTACAAGCTATGATATGTATGGTTTTAATAAAGATCTCGGATATCATTCATTTAACCCTTTATTATTTATATCATTCACTGAGTATCCAAACTCACCCTCTCTATGTATATATGTAGGTGCCAAGCAAGAAGGCGGTGACGCCTAGATGTGTGTGTTTTGCAAGATGTTTTGGATTCATGTTATGTCGGCAATATTTATGTCGGCTTGATAAGCCTTTGACCAAGATGTAATATGTACCTTACTTTATTTGTATTCAAGTTGTAATATTATGATTAAGATGTATGCCATCTCATTTGATCTATGCACAGTTCTTATGGACTAATTAGTTTTAAATGTATTGCTTCCGCACCTGTAAGCCCCATATGTATACTCTGATTGTGTGTGAATCCTTGTAAGTTGGCCTTTGGTAACCTCGGGTTACTGGCCATCATGGCACCATTCTACTTGGGGCAGAATGGGGTCGTGACAGGGCGTGGGCTTGATTAAGCCGAACCACTATAAATCATTGTGTTTACTCTTCTCCCTTATCTCTTGTAAGAGATACCCGTAATTACAGTATTAATAGTTGATATGTATACAAAATATGGAGACTTGTATAGATAAATTAATTTGTTTCTAAAATACAACTATGCAATAAATAAATCAACTGAAAATTTTAAATAATAAATGAGAAATTTTATAAATGTAAACGTTTATTTATAACTAGATTATTCATATCATAATTTTATCTTAAACAATAAATAATAAGCAGATTTTTTAAATATATAATATTACATAAACATTTTTCTATCAACTTCCCACTTCAAGTTTTCATAATCCGTACAACAATTGAAGGTATAAAATTAATTACACAATTACATAATTTTGTTTAATAGTTTATTTCATAATTCAAATTCATTAAATCCACGATTACATCTTATTTGCATATTGTCACACCCCAAACCTGGGCATAATCGGCCGTAGACTACAGGGCTTTAGCCCAAGGCACACGTAAGCCCAAACACGAATCCATAATCACATCGAATAAATTTAACAATAGTCTAGTAATAAATAACCAAAACTCAATCTAGTGACATGTCACAAGTATGAATGGCAAAACCAACCATAACCAACTTCCAAAATATATATATTAAATGGGACACAAACTGCCCACAAAATTAAATAATTCTAAATAAAATCCAACCATAATGCATACACAAAACTGACGTAACAAGCTAAAACAAAATAAATGAGTGTCCTAGAGGTCTATGCAATTTAGTCCCCGCTACGCCATGAATCCACTCTAAGTCCTTCTATCACCTGGAAAGGATAAACAATTAAGCCAGCTGATAGCTCAGTGAGTGGCAACATGAATAGTAAATACAATTTTGAAAATAGGGTTCAATTTCAAAATAAGATATATATCACAGGAACTAGATTGACATACAGTTTTGATAAAGACAATTTGTTTAAAAAAGAAGGCTCCACAGTTCAACAGTTAAAGTACTCATGTCTCTCAAGAACATTACAAATGACATTCTCCACTTAAAACAGATTATAACATGATCATCAAATTTTCTGGGTACCAAGAATAACAAGTAACGCACCACATAGTTCTCAAAGAAATAAGCTCGTTGGATCCAATATCGAATCAAGAGTCATCCTTGAGGTGGCAACCCTGGCCTTTTCTCTAAGACGATCCGAGTAAAGGTCACCTAGCCTAGCCCATGTCTTTTCCTTACAATCCTTGAGCACTAGAGTTATCACAACCCAACTCGGATCTGTTCCCTAGTGACCAGAGTCACCACACATAGTAGAATAATTTCCCTGAACTTTTATATACAAATGGTCCCAATAATCAAATACAATTTAGTTTCGCAAAACATGGTAGTTCACCATTATAAACATGAGACCATAACAAATAGTTTACAGTATGCCAAGTTTACACATGTTTCAGAAATAATTTAATTCCATTAATAATATAATAATTTATCAAAACAGTTTAATCCTGAAACAACAATTTAATTTTCTAACAGTTCAGGGTAAGGGAACATTTATAAAAATATGTAGCATGCAACTACTCACCTGAAAACGAAATAATATAATCCTCGAATAGAGTATGAAAGTCCAACTAGTGCAACCCTGAACCAAGTATTAAAATTACATGTCATTAGTAATTCAAACATACTAAAAGGAATAATACACTAAGTAACCCTAAACTAAGTAACCCCAAACTAAAGCGCACCAACATGGCTAAATCCAACTCATTGTTACTCTTAAATAATACCTAAATTCATGTTCTTCAAGGTCTAAAATTACCCAAGACATGGGCACAGATCAAAACTTAATTAAAAGTAACTTTAAGATAAAACAGAGTTTTAAACAAGTTTTCCCAATCTATTCTCTAACTTTGAAAATTAAAAACCTACTCCACCCTGTTCGAAAAATTCCAAAAGCCTCCAGATGTCAACTAATATATCCTAAATTTCAAACCCAATTGGTTTTACTTGATTTTCTTATCAAAATAATTATTTACAATTAATTATATCCAAACAAGTTGTTTTCTGCAGCACTTTAAAGAAATTAATGGTTCTTTTAGTACACACTAGCAATCAATTCAAGGCCAAAAATTTAAGAAATTAGACTCGTAACCGGTCCTAATGACGCTGATTTGATAATTTTTGGATTTATATTCAAAGAGAACGACACTTCCGAAGTTACTGTTTTGTACTAGTTTTCTAGACAGATTTGAATGCACTAGTTAATATAGATTTTGACTCCCAAAAATTATGAGAAAATTCTGATATGGGGTTCAATATGTAATTAATCTACCGTAAAAATTTCAATTCAAAATTCATCCGTTTGATATGATTTCTCAATTTTGTAAAGTTTATAGTTTTGTACAGAATTTTTGAACTAAGAATTTCTCCTATTCTTTATGCACAAATTTTCTCCTCATTTCTTAATAGTATGTACATATACAAAATACACACACTTACAACATCTCCATCAATGAATTAAATAATAATAGAGTAAAGATAAAGAACAAAAACAAAAGAAGATAAAGACCTACCACACACCTAAAGATAGAGACCTACCACACACTTAAAAATTCTTCTTTTTTTGCAATTTTTTTTTTCTCCTTCTTTTCTATCGAACTCTCTCTCTCTCTCTCTCTCCCGTGACTGCTGCTGCCGCATATTGTATTAGGCAACCTAGAGGTTCTATATATATATATATCTAAACAAAAGGCTCTAAATTATTGTCTTTTGTTTTATTTTATTTTCTCTCTCTATTAATTTAAATAAAATACAACTATTACTAGATCAAAATATACTAACTGATTTGTCCCCTATTTTTTTTTTTATAAAAATTCTTGACCTCTAAATTAAATACTTTCATCATAAATTTATTTTAGGTTTAAAATTAATTAAAATATCGTTCAGTTATATTTAATTTGCACCTTAAGATTCACAAGTAAAATATTTGAGATTTGTAAAATAATTATTATTTAATTATTTATTTTATTTGTATATTCGGGTTCTCACATATACTATTGATGTAAGAATGCATTAATATCAATAGGTAATATATTTTTGTACATTAGGAGTTATGAGTCTCGTTTTCTGTGCCACGAATATCTTGCATGATGAAAAATATAACATTAGTCATTAGTATATTTCATTTATGTATAAAATGTGAAATAGTTTTTTTAAGAAGATGGAATGATATTATAGCTTAATATTTTGATCGATATAGGAATTTTATAATTATTTTCATGATATTTATAGATCCATGCTTATAAATGTTTGTAGGGCCACTTTCATGAAACTGTCTAGTTACATGATTTATTATGACATCTGTAAGTAATCAACATACAACAAAAATTGATTGAAATTTTTTATTTAATGTACTTACTTTTTGTATCAATGTTGCACAATTGTTTTTCTTGAATTTCACAACAGATAGAACAATTCCTACTTTAGCTCATCTAACTTTGCTTAGAGAGCATATTGTAATAGATCTTTTATAATTTTTGTTTCACCAGTTTCTTGTTTTTTTCTTACTCACTATTATAACTCATTGTAATAAAAATATTTTGATGAGTAAGAGTTTGAAGTGATATCATATTATTATGAATTTTAAAATTCATTTTTTTTTTCAATAATGTGATTTTTTCTGTGAGGAAAAAAAGTACAATTATTGTTGTGATAGAAGTGTTTTGCAAAGTCTTGATTTGTTATTGAAAGTGTTTGTTATGGACACTTATTTGTATAACATGTATGTATATACGTATTGAATATAAGTTGATAGGAGAACAATACACAATTCTGTAATTTTTTTCTAACAAATATAACTATATTACTAAAGCGATATATGTTAGAAAATTAAAGCATTTGATGGTAATATAATATTACAGATTGACAATTTATGAATACAGTAACATATATAAATTTATATTTATATATATTTATATATGTAGACATTGACATATATAAGATATCAGAAAAATAATATCTGAAATTTTTTGTAACATAAAATACATAATTAAATAGTTGGTCATAATATAGATATTATGTGCTACATTTTTGTGTGTGTGCACCATTTTTTGATTAGATTTTTAAATTCATATAAAAATTGAAAGGAATTTGTGAATAATTTGTGTAAAATTAGAGATTAGTGAAGAAAGATTTTAAAAAAGAGAAATTTATAATGGTTGGTTTGGTTTCTTTTTTTTTAAACTTTTGTTTTGAATTTTTTAGTTTTCATGTTTTTTTTGTTTTTGACACCGTTTTTTTTTAATAACTCATTATTTTCCTTTTAGATTTATTTAATTTAATGCTTTTTTAATTTTTAATTTTACTTTTAGATTTAGATTCACTTAATCTAAATATACTTAGAAAATAATTTGTTGTGTATTTTTTTTGGAAATTTTTTTAATATTAAATAATAATAATAACAAAAAATATATATAATAATAATAAATCAGTACATGTTTGATTTATAAATTTTTTTACCTGTATTTTACTTTTTAATTCTATTTAGATTATTAGATATTAGGTTTTTCTGTGAAAGTACAATTTAAATATAAAATATGAAGAAATTTCAGTATATTCAATCATCAAAATTGAGAAAATATGGAAAATCAAAAATTAAAAAACAGATTTAAAAAATAAAAACAACGAAAATGGTTATTGTTTAGAATTTTGATATCATACCGTGGTTATTAAAGTACCATGTAAAATATTACAGTTTATAAAATATAATTTAAACAAAAAAAAAAGTGTATGAAGATAACTTGCGAAATTTTGAGATGCAGTACAAATCTCTGTTTTAAAAGCGCATGCGCTTTCTTCTGTCTAGATTCAAACGAATGCATACAATTTTAAGATTCAACCAAAATTATTCACAGTAATTTGATCTATGATAAACAATTGTAAGTATTATGTATATCAACGTAGAAGCTGATATAGGAAATAAGAAAAAGTAATATTTTTTGTTTTTCAATCATCATCAATGTAAAAAATATGGAGACAATTTTTATGTTATTTGATTTTATTTTGATAAGAAGTGAAACGATTTATTTATATTTATATAAGACTCTTTAAAGCAGATATATTGTTTTTGAGTATTAAACTCCAAAAATAAAGAAATAATTGGTTTATATAAGACTCTTCATAATTTTTAAAAAATATAGTAAATTTGGGAGGGTAAAATTTGGATTTAAAAAAAAAATAAAAATATGTCAAACTCTTCACACTTTTATAATAGTTTAGTAGATTATTATTGCTTTTTTATTTATTTATTGAAATTCGAATATTTTGAATATTATAATTAATATTGTAAAATTATTTTTTAATAACTCAATTCACTTCTCTCTTGAGTTGCTTATTTGAAATAACAGATGTTCTGGTCTAATTATAAAAAATATTATTTAATTTAGAAAACATTTAATTTTTTTACGGTGGAGCCAATTGTATCTATTTAATACTTCCTTAACATATGCATCTTAAGACGTGAGACATGTAAAAGAGGATTTTCATCACATATCTAATGATTATGAAATATGAAGACAAATTTATAATTATTTTAATGTAAAGAAAAATCATTACATTTATCGGTGTAATAGAACATTTTCATTATAAATATCAAATATGCAATAGAGATTATCATAATCACTAGGGATAATAAATGAGCTAAACGTGTTCAAGTTTAATTTGGTAACTTTTACAAAATTCAAATTTTGTTCAAGTCATTCGTTAAAATTTGAAGTCAATCTTAAAGAAAAATGTTTTGTGGCCCTAAAAACAGTGGCTCTAATGGCCCTAATTTCCTTTTTGGGTAAGTCTGTTTTTTTTTTCTTTTTTTTTTCTACTTTGTTGTTTTTTTTTTTACTTTATATAGAAATTAGGGCCATTAGGGCCACTAATTTTTGAGCTACCAACCAAAGCCGAATCTTAAATAAGTTTTTGTTGAACCGAGCTAAATTAATTTGATATTTTTATATAGTAAGCTTATCCATCCAACTGAATAAATAATTGGCTATGTAAATTTAATTTGATTACTTAACAAATTAAATTCAAATGAATTTTTAGGCTCCGTTTGGCAATGAGGTTTGGGATTATTTTAGTCACAAAAGGAAAAATAGGCTATTTTAACCACAACAAACAAAACATCATATCTAACCCATAATCATTACATTCTTGTCTCACAAAAAAATTAAAAAAATTAAAAAATTAAAAAATCATTCTCAAATCAAACTTTTTAACTCAAATCAAAATAATTAAAAAAATTAAAAAATCAACCCACCTCCCAAACGGAGGCCAAGAGAGGAAGACGATTATCAGCCTTTTAACAATCTTTTAACAATCAATCACTAAAACATTTGGAGTTTGATTAAGGAGGCATAACGGGACAAAAGTGATTTGGCGTTGTGAAAGTGTCAGCTCATACAATCTTCGACTTCTCTTGTCGCTCCTGCATCGGCGCTTTTTTGTCCATTTTCCATTATTAACCACACAACACACATCCCCGCAATCACGCACCTCCTCAATTCACTATCTCTCTCTCTCTCTCTACATATACACATATATATATATATATACATGTCCAAGCCTATTCGTATGCATTCTATCTCCTTCTTGTAACTTCATCACATTAATTACTCTTCACCAATCATCTCTCATTTCTCTAATTCTCTATCTATACATAAACACACACATATTTTGTTTTTTTTGTTTGGATTTTGTTGATTGGCATGGCGGAGAAAGATAAAGAGGCGGAGTTTTTCTTGGAAGATGAGGAAGATGATGATGAGTCCGAAGACAACAAGACCGATGGTGGTGGTACTACTAGTTGTGATGAAGATGATGTTCCAGAATCTCCTTCTTCTCCTTTCTCTTCTCACCAGTGGCCTCAGAGTTACAGGTATTCATTCTCCGTTTGGTTTCTCAGAAACACCGGGAAAATAAAATCAAATGAAAAATTTAGAGAAAAAAATTTAAAAAAAGAGACTAAACTAGTTTACTTGTTGAATAAGACATGAGACATTGCTTTATATTTTGATGATACTTTTTTATGTAAATAATAAAAATCCAATGACTCTTTTGCTAAAATCTCTATTACTATAGAAAGTAAAATTTGTACTTGCTTTGTTTCTCTTCATGCCATATGGCATGTGGATTTCTCCATTAAAAAAAAAAAAAAAGGTTAGATAAAGAAGTGCACAATGCTCAAAATTAAGATTTTGGATGTGAAGAAGAAGATTTTTACCACTTGAGCAACATAGGTATTGTGATATTAATTTCTTTATAATTTCTTTTTATTTTTAGTTGTAGATTATGAATAAGCATTTGATCTATTTTTTCCTCATTGTTTTTTCTTTCTCCCAATTTTCTTGACTGTTGTAAAACTCTGTATTATTTAGGGAAAATATCAGTTAAATAAAAAAAGTGAAAACTAATTGCAAATCAATTGCACTCTATACATTTGCAATTAGTTTCCCCATTTTTTCTGATATTTAATATTTTCTCTATAATCTAACATATATACATAATTTACTTCAATGTTATTTTGGTAATTGCAAGATTATGGGTGTAAAATTTCTTATTTCCTAATTTTATGCCCAAGAAAAGAAAAATGTGAAGTGGAATCTATTCTGTTTGAAAAGTGCATCAACCTTCGACATTTCTGGGTTGTGATTGTATATCTTCTCAATACACTATCTTTCCCTTCATATATGTTGTTTGGTTATTTTGCTGTGTTAACTCCAATATTTAAGTGCCTTATTGGAGAGGTTCATGAAGTAAAAAATGCATGGTTAGATGTATTCAAATATTTATAATTATTTTTCTTTTGGCAGGGAGACAACAGATTCTTACACAATAGCGGCATCCCCGATTTTTGGAGCCCTTCGACTTGCATCTACTGTCAGATATTCAGGTGTCGATTTTGGTAGTAAAAGTGATTTGGAATCAAGGACTTCTTTGCTGTCTGAGAATGAAAAGATTTTTCAAAAGGGAGACTTGGACAACATCTCCAGAACACAGTCATCATGGTCAGAGAAGGTTTCATTACATGAGCAACTCACTGGAGAACTTCCCATTCGCCGTGGATGTAGCTTCACACAAACTGTATTCAATGGTAAGGCCATAAAAGTATTTACATCAGCAATACTTATGTATTTTGGACTAGTTTATGTTTTTGCATGGTTGACAATGAAGAAACTGGAAATGTAAAATGAATGGTCTAACAAGTTCAAAATGGTATCCAATTTAATAAAAATTTACACACACAAAATGAATTCATTTTTTTTCTTGTCAATTATTATCCATATTTTCTTGATATCTTTATTGCTTGATCTTTTGGCAAAACAAATAAAGATTTGATTGCTTGGGATTTCTTAAGATTGAAATTGTTATGGAACAGCGATAAATGTAATGGCTGGAGTTGGGCTTTTGTCTACACCTCATACAGTGAAGGAAGCTGGCTGGGCAAGCTTGGCAGTGCTAGTTCTCTTTGCAGTTCTCTGTTGTTTTACAGCTTCTCTGATGAGACATTGCTTTGAGAGCAAAGAAGGCATTGTAAGCTACCCAGATCTTGGAGAAGCTGCATTTGGCAAATATGGACGCCTTTTTATATCGGTAAGTTGATGTAGCTTCAGTTTGTAATATCCATCTTATGTTTTAGGGCCAAATGATGTGCCACTCAGTCTAAGAGACTGGGAAGTGTCATTGCTAGAGAGGATGCAATTCCGCAATTATTGGTTCATGCGGTACAAATTGTATTGTGATTTATAATCATGCTGCCTCTATGAAATGCTTTGTAAAGCACAATAATATTGGGAATGAAAGTTTTGAGTGCAGCATGCAATCCTAGAAGTATATATCATTCCTTCGCCGCCCCCAACTCTTCACCAATATTAAGTGGAAAGGAAGGGGAAAAAAAATGACTAGATGTTACATTTGCTAGGTTAGTTAAATTTTTGCTCTGTGCTTTTATATTTAAGTCTCTGATATTATCTTATCCTTGGAACTTGTTGCAGATTGTTTTGTACACGGAGTTATATGTAAGTGAAACATTGATTTTGACTTCCCTAGTCACTTGGACCATACTTATTTCCAAAGCATTTTTCTAAAATTTATTTTCTGCAAGTGCAGTCATATTGTGTGGAATTTATTATTTTGGAAGGGGATAATCTCACCAGGCTATTCCCTGGTACATCCTTGAACTGGGCTGGTTTGCAACTTGACTCTATGCACTTCTTTGGAATTTGCACTGCCTTAATCGTTCTTCCAACTGTTTGGCTTCGGGATCTCCGTGTCATATCTTACCTTTCAGGTGTTCATAGTGTCTTTTATTTCTGTCAAGTGCCTCCACCGTGTTAATATTCTTCTAAATATAATTATATGATATGAATTTTCTAAACATTTGATATTCATCTTGCAGCCGGAGGGGTCATTGCAACATTTGTGATATTTCTTTGTGTGATTTTTCTTGGTACCGTGGATGGAATCGGATTTCATCATACTGGTCCAGCAGTGAACTGGAGCCGCATTCCTTTTGCCATTGGTGTGTATGGGTTTTGCTATTCTGGGCATTCTGTGTTCCCAAATATTTACCAATCCATGGCTGATAAAAGACAATTTACCAAGGCACTAACAGTATGGTATGATAACTGTAATTCTGATGCAACATGAGCTTTTGACTTGCACCTCTTTTAAATACCTTCCCTTTCTTAATGTGCAGCTTTATTTTATGTGTTATAATATATGGGGGTGTTGCAACCATGGGATTTCTTATGTTTGGTCAAGCCACACAATCCCAAATAACTTTGAATATGCCACCGGATAGTATTACCTCCAAAGTTGCATTGTGGACAACAGTAAGTATCAGATTCCACATCCTCCTTGATCTCTTATTATCTCCTGTATGAGCTCTTGATTTTTTTTTTCGTCCTTTCAATCATTGATGTCTTCTCTAACTCGACAGTTTTGTTTTTGTTCCTGTAATTTTTTTTTTTTTTTTTTGCAGGTTATCAACCCATTCACTAAATATCCTTTGACTAAATTATTAAGTTATGAAAATAGGATATTAGATGTAATTTGTGACGTTGTCTGCAAAATTATGAAGTAAATATCCATATTTGATTCCTTAACACTGCACAAGTTTGCCCTGTTGATGAACCCGTTGGCCAGAAGTATCGAGGAACTGTTGCCTGTCAGAATCTCGAGTACTTTCTGGTGTTTCATTCTGCTGAGGACAGCACTGGTCATTTCTTCTGTTATTGTTGCATTTCTCGTTCCTTTCTTTAGTACGTGATGTTTTCTTACCATTCATTTCCATATCATATCACTGGCATGTATAATAAGATCATCACTTACAATCTTAATGTTTGATTCTGTACTTGACATGCACTATATATGTCATTTCTTGGCATTATTTAAGAGCAGTTTGCCTATGGGAAGGTTTTCAAAATGCATTTTGATTTGTAGTTGCAGTATCAGTTAGGCAGTTTTTAGTGCTAGTGATGTCAAAACTATGGTAATATTGATGAGTGGACCAACTTTTAGGCAATTGAGAATAGAAATTGTGCTTCACCTTTGGGGCAATCATAAGTTATTTGATTTGAGACCATTTCAAAGGCTCAGGAGCTTTCCAAAGGCCACTAAGCAAGAAGGAATTTTTTGTGGGAATATAATGCCCTGAACAACCGACTGCAGAAAACTTTCGTCATCATATGAGGATTAAATGAGTAATTATGTGACAATGAATGTGTACACTGTGTGTATTCAGGCTAATCAACCTCTCACTTAAAATTTTCTGTATGTTCTTCATGTGAATGTGGTTGGTTAATTGAACAATTATCATTGAGAAATTCATGATCAATCGTTTTCTTCAATAATTTAAGGTAAAATGCTAGAACAACCGTGATTAGGGTTTTGTTAGTTTATCTAACATCTCTGCTCATTATGTTGGATCATGACTAAAAATGTGTCATGTTAAAAGAAAATGTAAGAAATGTGTGAAATTCAGTGAAAAGAATGGTGATCTGGTGTGCTAATAGGAGATATCCATGATTTTTTTTTGATAAGTAAATAGTTAAATGTTAGCTAAACCTCTCAACTTGACTTCATCTTGTTCTTATTGCAGGTCTTATGATGGCTTTAATCGGTTCTCTTTTTAGTATACTTGTGGTAAGCATGAACCGTTTAGTTATGCACTCTTAAATAATTAATACATATCCCCAGAATTGACAATGTTAGTTCCAATTCAACCAGAGCAGTCAACTATTCAAACCAATATCAAGAAAGTTGGAATTGCATTTGGATGTTTTGTTAAGCAAGAAATTTTGACAATATCATAGCTGTGTATTTTAGCAAACCTTTGACTCAATTTAACTTAACTTAGTCCCAATTTACTTGGGGTCGGCAAACATGGACCCATTTACTCCTCCAGTTGGCTCTATTAAAAACCATCTCCTTGGTTAAGTCTAAAGCAGCCTTTAAACACTGAAAATTTCCAAATAAAACTAAATTTTTTTGAAACCTTGGAATCATTTGGTGGGAGATTAGAAACATCACAAGAAGCTGAAAGGGGAGAAAACCTTGAAGTTGTCTTTTAGGAAAAGATCTGTTATGTAGCTACCCTCTTTGCTATCCATGAGCTTTTCCTATTTTCTACAATAGGGTTAGGAAAGCACTGACACACATCACAGTATATGCAAGAGTCCTTGTCTGTTCCAAAGACTGGTTTTAGTGTGAAATCTTCTCTTTTGGACCTTTTCTAATGAATACGTATTCATTAAAAACTGATTTTAGTGTAAACACAGAAGTAATATCTTTCTGAGTTTTCTGGATAACAGGGGAAAAGCTATGTTTTTAGGATTAGAGTGGTAGGCTAAGAAGGAATAAGGTTTTAGGATTGAAAGGTTAGGGTCCTCCTATTAAGGAACCCAAACAACATAAAAACATGCCCTACACTTCCATACCACATTCCCATTTTAGAAAACAATACATATACTAAGATGGACCGTATATTAGTCAGCCTATCTTAATCACTTTCAACCTGTTTTTCACAAATCATAAAATATAAATCAATGGCAGCCCAAAGTAAGATTAAATTCTTACATATTAACCACATCATTCCTAAAGATTACACATCTTTACCAACATCTTATGATGTATGTTTCATCCCTGATTTGTTTATGTCTTGTATTCCTCTTTGGCTTTTTGTCTATGAATTTTTGTTGATTTCTGTGTGGGGGTTTAGATATGTTCATTAACAATGCATTTGGTGTGGCTCAGGCAGTAATAATGCCAGCTTTATGTTTCCTGAGAATTGTAAAAAAGGCGACAACCACCCAGGTAACAGAGCTCAATTCACTGTTCCTTCATATTTTGTGCCTTATTTCTATCCTCAAATTTCGGAAGAAAACATTAGAAAACTAAATGGATTATGGATCAGACAACAGCCTTCTTATAGCTTTAAGGATCAAGAATGTCCTAGCATGAGACTTATTGAAAAGATTTCAATGTTTGCTTTGGTTATGGAGCTGGAAATTATTTCTTATAGAAAGAATATTACTCTCTTCGAACATGACACCAAATTGATGCTTGTGCTTCACTTTTAACTCAAAGAAGAGTGGCAGAATGAAGTTTAACAAGGTGTAGCAGCAAATATTCTGTTTGTGTTTTTGAGAGAACTGGGCATGTTTGGTTGTTTTTTGTTTTTTGTTTTTGAAAACAAAAACAATGAATTTTTTTGAAAACACCCATCATTTCCATTTTTTGTACGAAATTTTTTTTTGGTGTTTTCTAAAAAGTTGTTTGTTTTCAGAAACAGTTCCTCAAATAAGTCGTGTGTTTTTTTTAAAAACATGAAAACAAAAAATAGAAAACAGAAACACAACCAAACAAGCTCTGGGTTTCTGTTAGAATTTTTTTTGGCGCAATGAACAGGCTCATTGTTTTTTGGTACAAGACAGCATATGTACCATGCTGTAATAGATGGATATCATAACATATGCATAAATTGATGGCCATGAACTACTTGTTAGACTGATAAATGAATAAAGCAAGAAGAAAGAAAATAATTAAATAAAGAAGCAACATACATGAATGGAAGAAGAAACATAGTCAATATTTATTATTATTGTATATTTTTTGGTATATGTAACTACTTCCCTTGTATTTACTTGCATCTGTTTCCACATATTCAGATTGTCTTGAGCATCACAACGGTGGCACTGGGCATTATTTGTGCAGTCCTGGGAACATACTCTTCACTGTCGGAAATTGCAAAGCAGTACTGAGATATATCTATTCAAAATATTTAGAACATGGTCACAAATTAATTTGTTGGCTATTTCATTTCACCTTCAATATTGATCTTCTATTTAGGACATGTTCACCTGTTATCTTAGTTTTTTAGCCTTCTGAAGAATTTGTGTATTGAATATTTTTAAGAGAACGGGTTTTTGAAAACTGAAAAAGGCTAAAACAGTGAAGGTAACCACCAGAGCTATTTCATTACTAGTGTTGCATATTTTTTGTACAGGAAGAACTTATGTTTTTATTTATTTTTATGGGTACATAGGTCATACTACTCTTTTATTTATGGGAAAATTACAAAAAAAAAACATGGGTTTGATCCTTGTAAACAAATCATGAAAATAGGTGAATGATTAGATCGAAAACAAACTAAAATATTAAAGTTTAAATTGATATAACTAAAATATTAGAATTTATTTTGTTACAAGAGTCAAATTTTAAAATTTTATTCGTAATTTTTCATTTATTTTAGATATGCTGGCATTTGAAACTGTTCTAGCAGTAGTTACAATTGAGGTGTTCTTGGATATTAGATGTTGGCTTACTTGGCCTCATTTATCAACTATATATTGTAGTTAAAAAGTCAAAATGTCACTTTAAATTGTCACATTACTCTCTCTATTTTTCTATATATTTTTTTATAAAAAATTCAAAAATTATTTAAATAATTTGTTCCCAAACAAGGTCTCGTGTCTCGAGGCTTTTCTCAAACTAAGCCTCTTTTGCATGGTATTTCCCAAACTAGGCCTACTTTTGACGGATTTTCCAAACTAAGCTAAAGCGCTATTACAAATTGCGCTTTTACTGTTAGGAGGCCAAAATTTGATGAATACTGAAATCGCTATTCGAAATCGCGATTTTAATTAGGAAAACGCTTTTCTGAATAGCGCTTCTAACATAAATTTTTTTTTTTGGTATGAAACGCTATTTTAAATAGCGCTTCATTTCGACGGTAAGAAAACGCTATTCCAAATAGTGACTTCACTGTGCATTGCCTTTCTGAATAGCGACTTCAGAATAAAACGCTATTTCAAATAGCGACTTCATTGTAACTAAATGAAAACGCTAATTGAAAAAGCGTTTTTAACACTCCTATAAAACACGAAGCCCGCCCACATTTGCATTCAAGCTTTTGACACTTAGGTTTTTCGTCTCTTGCTCGAAACAGACTCCTCATCTCTCACTCTCCATCTCCCTCTGCTCTCAGACTCACTCGATCTCGCTCTGCTTCGGCTCACTGTCGCTCTCGCTCTCCCTCTGCTCTCTGCTCTCACTCTCTGTCTCTGCTCTCTCCCTCTCTCTCCGTGGTATGACAGTTAACCCTAATTTTATGTATTTATTTTTTGTGTTTGTGAAAATGTGAATGTGTTTTAATTTGCTGTGAATGTTAGGGTTTTATATGTGAATTATTAAATGTGTTAGGGTTTTATCAGTGTGGTTATGAAATTAGAGTTTGGAATTTTTTGAAATCAGAAATCAGGGTTTGGAAATCAGAAATCAGAAATGTGAATGCTTTTGAATTTGTGGAATTTTTTATGCTTTTGAATTTTTGGATGTTGCTTGTGAATTGAATATTTGGGTTTGGATTTTTTATGCTTTATCAGTGTGGTTATGAAATTAGGGTTCTAATGATAATTGTAAAACGATATCAGATTGTTCACACTTCCTTTTAGGACGACATTTTAGGGTTCACATTATTAAGGGTTCTAATGCTTGTGAATTTTTATGCTTTTGAATCATAAATCAGGTTTGGAATTTTTTAAATTTTTTGAATTTTTTAAATAAATCAAAAATATGATAATTGAGAATTGAAAATTGGAATTATGAAATTCATAAATTCATAAATCATAAATATGGTAATGTCATATTATGAAATTCATATAATTGAGAATTGAGAATTGAGAATTGAAATGATGAAATGTTTATATTTTGAAATTTGAACTCAGAAATTGAAATTTTGAAATTATGCTTGTGAATCAAAATGTCTATATTTTGAATTTTGAATAAACCAACTTATATTTGTTGAATTGGAAATTGTTTTTTTTTTGCTTGTTAAGAGGAATTAAAAGGAAATTAGGGTTTGAAATTAGGGTTTTAAAAGTTATTTTGTTTAATTAAGAATAAAATTAAAAAAATTGAAATTCATATAATTCATAATTGTTAATGTCATATTATGAAATTCATGTAATTGAGAATTGTTGAATTGGAATTATGAAATGTCTATATTTTGAAATTTGAAATCAGAAATTGGAATTTTGAAATTATGCTTGTGAATCAAAATGTCTATATTTTTTGAATCAAATTATGCTTCAAAAATTGTTAATGTCTATATTTTTTGAATCAAAATATCTAATTTTTACTAAATGTAATTATTAAAAAAAATATATATTTAATTTTGAATGTATTTTATTAAAAAAAATATTTGTATTTACTTCAAAATAATAAATGAAAAGATCATGTTCTCTCAAATAAAAGATCATGTTGTCTGAAATATTTAATTTTGACTCTATTTTATTCCCAAAAAAATATTTTTATTGACTTCAAAATAATAAATGAAAATATCATGTTGTCTCAAAATATTTAATTTTGACTCTATTTTATTTAAATAAAAAAATTTTGGTTTAATTTCGTTTGGTTTATTTCACTATATTTGGGGTCAGACACCTAGAATATGATTAAAAAATTTAATGAGCTGAATTTGTGATACATATAATAGCATTATAGTACAAATTAAAATTTCCTCAGAAAACTTAAGAAAATTTGAAAAAGTTTTTGAAATGGGTATTGAACGAAGTGACTTAGCGCCACTTCCGCTTTGTGACTGTCCACCACCATTGAAAAAGAAAATCTAAACATTATGTTTTAATAATTTTTATTTTTATTTATATAATTAGAAGTCATTATTAGATTAGTTATAATATATGCATGAAAAGAGTCTTAAACTATTTTAATTAAAGTTCTGAATAGCAATTTCGTAGGTAAGAAGGAAAAAAAAAAATGGCACTTTGATGGGTAATGATCTACGTTTCGTAATACCAAATAATTGGTATGGATGGCCCGATAGATTCACATGGATAACTATCCAAAATTTAGTCCATACATTTAACCACCAACTTCAATTTAATTCTCTCTAATTTTTGGCCATTATAAATTATCTCTCTAATTATTTTTTTGTTTTTGTATGTTTAATAAAAAAAAGGAGTAAATAAATTAAATTTTTTTTCTTACTTTTCAGAACGATCCAAAATGAGCTTTTTGTTTTAATTTTATAAGAAAGCCTCTATGACCTTTACAAAGTGGACGAGGGTTACTAGTTCACATAGGAAATAACTTTGTCATTAAGGTCCCTAATGGCACAAGTTTGAGCAAATCAAATTAACTTATATTGTCCATAAATCTGAAGAATTGGATCACCAGTTTTAAAAAATTAATAACAATGTTTGCAACCTCTATTTTATATTGTCCAAATCAATCGCGTTCTTTCAACTCAATGGAAGAAATATTTAATTATCTACAAAACTTACACTATGATTTAAGATGTTTGTATGATTTGTCCAATTTTGTCCAGTCTCACTGCATAAGAAAAATACTTGATAGAATGAAGTGTTTTTTAAATGTGTGATATATCTGTCTACCTTATGAAAATACTAAAAAATAGATCAAGATTTATGAAAAGAAAACAAAATACGTGTTTTTAAAATTGGTCCCGCTTACATGCGTACGATTAAATCATTGCCAAAATTAACGGTTGTGTAGAGTCATTATTATTATTTATTTATTTATTTATTTTCAGTGAATGCCTTTTAAAAATTGATCATATTGAGGGCGGGATCATATGAAGTTATTGCTGCTATGTGATTCAAAATTTATTTTTCGCCACTAATTCAAAAGAATTAAGACAAGAAGTATACTTGTTGTGATGTTTTTTTTTAAATTAAGACAAGAGAGCAATGACAACAAAGAACATTCACGTAGAAAAGATAAGAGTCTTCACATAGGAAGTAAATAAAAGCTCTACGTAGAGATGAAATCTCAGCTGTTGTTTATACGAACAAAAATAAGTGAGAAAAATGAGAAAATAAATAGTAATAATCAAATTGAGACACAAATATACAGTTGACAAAATATAAATTGAATTAATGTTTCACCTGTACAGTTCCTTCAACCCTGGAAAATATAAATTGACAAAAAATGAGAGGGTTGATTTTGATAGGAAAATGTGACTGACGATATAAATGTGAATTCTGGAAAATTTATTGTTCTTCTTTTAATGTTCATTTTAGAACTAGAATTCAATATATGTATATTGTTGATATTTTAATATTTATTGTTTCATTGAAGCAAGTATATGGCAACTGTTCCAATTATCTTCTACTGGGGGGGAAACATAATTCGGGATCCCGATGAAGGTGTATCATATGATGCTGAGCCGAAAGGGATATATGGGGTGCAACTTGGCACCACACTTGGCAATTTGGAGGAGACGTTTATGTCCAAGGTGGCAAGTTACGGGGAAACAGTCCGATTGATCTTTAAATGTAGATATCCTTATCGCCAGTGGCAAGCAACCAGCAAATACAAAATATTACCGATAAATGATGATGAGGCGTTGAACACCGTATTAAGTATCGGTGGAAGTTTCCAACCACCAAATTGTTTGGAAGTGTACATTGAGAAAGTGGTTTTACACAATCTTCCGAATATAACACAAATGGATCCTCATCCGTTCACTACATTGCTGACACATGGGATTGACACGACAGCGTTTCAGTCTCCTATGTATGAATCAAATGAATGTTATGCAGCTGGCTACACACAACAGACATTTCATGGCCATGGTGAAGAATCAAGTTCACGTGGTGGATACGAGACTGAATTTCACAATAACACTGAAGATGTGCCCACCTACAGCCATCATACCACTCCAGTTGAAGTTGCTGGTAAATGGTTTGGTCATTCATCCAAACAATTTCATTCATTATCATCATCATCTGACATCTCAATATCAGATTCATACATAACATCCATGCTCCACGCGTAGTACTGGTGTACATCATCGATTAACCCATCTTCGGCACGCTCATTTGCTGTCTTCATTAGTGAGGACCTTTGCAAACGTTGGGTCATGCGATTAACTTCGTCGCGGATACGATGCAATGCCCTTTGCAACAACTGTGGAGTGTCAGTTGGCATACGCATGGCTAACCGGCGAGGAAATTTAATATTAACTTCACGACATAACTCAACGAGAACGTTTGCTCGAGTTATGCGAAATTCCCATTCAGCTCTCATGGTATTGACGGTGACACGTGAGTAACGCAAATTTGGATTTAATGGGTATTGAAATTCATCTCCATCTGCAACCCAATAGCGACCCATTGCCGAATATAGATCAACCACCGTATATCTCATGATGATATCGCTCGAAATAGCTGTAAAACTTTTTGTGTGGTATGATGCGATATTTATACCATATATACACATGATAGCTGTATGTATGAAATTATTGTAAACAATTATGACAACTATGCATCAGAGTTGTCACGTCAACTTTGATGACCTGAACAACTATGCATCAACTTGATAGGAGTTGTCACTTCGACTTTTATGAATTGCATAATTTATTGTTATTTGAAAATAAAAAGTAAAAAATTTGTGAAAAATTATTTCAAGAAATTAATAAATACATGAAAATATAAAAAATATACTGAATGCTTGTATTTTTTTTTAATATTTTTGGTATTTAGTGAATTTTTAAAAGATTTTGTTTACAATTTTTTTACTTTTTAAAAAATAAAAATGCCTGAAATTTTTAAAAAATAAATGTGAAATTATAATTTAAAAATGCAAAACAAACACTACGCCCATAAAATTGGGTAAAAATGTAATTGACAAATATAACTGAACATAGCTTGAATTTTGACTACAATATTGCATTGAAATATATTTACAATTTTAAGTACTAAAATATTTTAATTGATTATAATATTTTGTCTCAACCAATTTATGAGCATTTCCTGTTGGATCACATGCATGCCACTGACCTTATACAGTGCATTCAGTTGCCAGGACTCCACTTTTGTCAAGTCATGAACGAATCAAAGGCCTGTAGCATTGGCTATTGTGCCGTAGATGGTGTCAGCCTCGCTACTGTAAAAATGTAACTTTACCTTCTTTCAAATGGAAGTTGAAAATTAAGAGGTTGTTTGGGATGATCAAAATAAGTGTACTTTTTCCTCACATTACAATATTTTTCTACAATATATTTTTCTACCCATTGTTCAAACCACTTTTTCTACAATATTTTTTACTTTTATGTATTTATTAATTTGTTATTTTTTAACAATTTTTTTTACTTTTTAGGTGTATTGTAATGGTTATTAATTTATTGTTATTTTGTTCTGACACCCTCTCAAAATTTGTATGAATTGCATAATTCCAACGGGCACAGTAGGTAGGTATGTGACTTTGTGCAGCGATGCAGTGATGCATCTGACTTTGTGCAGTGAGACAGTGATGCATGTGACTTTGTGCAGTGATGCAGTGATGCAGTAATGCATGTGACTTTCTGACTTTGCCATGCTTGTATACGTTGTGACTTTTTTCCTCACATTACGTGATGCATGTGACTTTCTGCAGCGCAACTTACATGCTTTGTTTTTTCCTCACATTTCAGAATTCATCTAAGTCACATTAATACGACTGTGAAAAAAAACAGAAAATGCTATTATGTTGGTGAACAAAACATGATGGACGGTTGTGTAATAACAATGAAAATGGGATGACTGTGAAGTTCATTAAGTGAAAATAAGATAAAATATAGGCTGCAAAGTTCCAATCTTGTTTACATATCAGGTGACCATTTTATTATTTTGGTGAAAAAAACAACGATAGTTTTGTAGGTTGAAGTGAGTTGGACGGTTGTGTATTTACTTGCACTCTGTTTCATAGTTGTTTATGAACAATATTACTTTAAAACAAAGAAAATTAAAGCCGTTGTTTCATTTTTTGATTTCATTTATAATTTTTTTAAAACACCTATATGTACTAAAATCGTCAATTCCAAGTGACTACTTACTGTATTACAAAAGTAAGCATGACAAAATAGTTTCATGTGGCGATGTGACAACTTACTGCATTTTGTTTTATTTGACAACTCACTGCTCGAATATGAAGGGATTGCATTGTGATTCTCTGGCCTACAATTATGATTTCATTTGACAACCACGTTCGTGACTACATCACAGGTACACAAAGTCACGGGTACTCAAAATTACATGAAATGAATAACATAAAATAATATCACGTGTATAACTTATTCCATAGTGCCCTAGCACGCATTATCATCACCAGATCATCTCTAGTTAACCCCCACTATGATGTCTATAAATACCCCAGTATGATGTTTGTTGAAGTCATAACAATAGTAATATATTTACAATTACTATTATTATTAATATTTTTATTTTATCAACAATGTCTTCAAGAGGTGCAGGAAGTTCACGCCGGCAAAGAAATCCGAAAGTGTGGCTGCTACCTCCATTTACCTATGACTACAAGAGCGAAAAGTACTCGAGTCCGAAGGATTATTATGCTGGTATTCGAGCAGAATGGGCATTCAGGGTAACAGAGCAAGAAGGATTGTATAATGATCTACGTAACTTTGGGGCACCGGTACCTCATCGTTGTTCATTGACCATGGCTAGACGAAATGTGAGTGACTATGAAAAAGCAGTTAGCAGAATTAAGAAGGAGAACAATAGAATGTTGATGTGGAGATGTCGACATTTCATGCTTCAGCTAGCCACCGAAATGGCAGAAGCAAGCAACAGAGATTTGTTAGTGACTGAGCGAAATAATGTCTTAAACAATGAAAAATATCTCTCTGACTACTACATGTCAGATGAGGAATAAGAAATCAAACACCGTTATCTTTCATATATGTTTGTATGTACGTTGTGTCGTATGTTCATTACTGGAGTGTAAGACAATGTTGTTGTTCATCTAACGTACGGATGTATTTCAAGTATTTGTTTTATGAACCTGAAGTTTATAAAATAACTACATTTATAGTAATTTACAATTATTAGTTCATGACTTTCTTTATTGAATTGCAATGAGTTAATGAATGTTCTGGATTAATGAATGGATTAATGTATGTTCAATTATGTGAATACTTAAAACACATAAAACAGAACAGGTAGCTCGGTGAAAAGCTTCCCTTAACTGGGGCTGCTGAAATAGGGATCAATTTACAAAGAATTTCAATCTCCATCAGGAAAGAAGAAAGAGTCACCTTCCAATTCCTGTAAGTCCAGTAAAAATGATGACTCTGGTAATGAATGAGGGGTTGACAGAAAACTAAACTCGGTGAAACGAACTACCGCCTTCAATAACACATAAAACAGAAGAGGTTGGTCGGTGAAAAGCTTCCTGTAACTGGGCCTCGTCAAATACGGATCCTCTACGTAAAGAATTTCAATATCCATCGGGAAAGAAGAAAGAATCGCATTCTAATTCCTGGAAGTCCAGTAAAAATGATGACTCTAGTAAGGAATGGGGGGTTGACATAAAACTAAACTTCGAGGGGTGGACAAACAAGCTCAAAACCAAGTGGTTGGTCCAGTTGGGGGACTAATAAAGTTCAGACAAACGAACTACCGCCTTCAATAACACATAAAACAGAACAGGTAGCTTGGTGAAAAGCTTCTCTTAACTGTGCCTCGTTAAATAGGGATCCTCTACGTAAAGAATTTCAATCTCTATCAGGAAAGAAGAAAGAGTCACCTTCCAATTCTTGGAAGTCCAGTACAAATGATGACTCTGGTAAGGAATGGGGGGTTGACAGAAAACTAAACTTCGAGGGCTGGACAAATAAGCTCAAACCCAAGTGGTTGGTCCAGTTGGAGGACTAAGTCCCAATTGGTTTTACTTGATTTGGTTGGTCCAGTTGGGGGACTAATAAAGTTCAGACAAACGAACAACCGCCTTCAATAACACATAAAACAGAATAGGTAGCTTGGTGAAAAGCTTCCTTTAACTGCGCCTCGTTAAATAGGGATCCTCTACGTAAAGAATTTCAATCTCCATCAGGAAAGAAGAAAGAGTCACCTTCCAATTCTTGGAAGTCCAGTACAAATGATGACTCTGGTAAGGAATGGGGGGTTGACAGAAAACTAAACTTCGAGGGCTGGACAAATAAGCTCAAACCCAAGTGGTTGGTCCAGTTGGAGGACTAAGTTTAAAACCCAATTGGTTTTACTTGATTTGGTTGGTCCAGTTGGGGGACTAATAAAGTTCAGACAAACGAACAACCGCCTTCAATAACACATAAAACAGAATAGGTAGCTTGGTGAAAAGCTTCCTTTAACTGCGCCTCGTTAAATAGGGATCCTCTACGTAAAGAATTTCAATCTCCATCAGGAAAGAAGAAAGAGTCACCTTCCAATTCTTGGAAGTCCAGTACAAATGATGACTCTGGTAAGGAATGAGGGGTTGACAGAAAACTAAACTTCGGGGGCTGGACAAACAAGCTCAAACCCAAATGGTTGGTCCAGTTGGGGGACTAAGTTTAAAACCCAATTGGTTTTACTTGATTTGGTTGGTCCAGTTTGAGGACTAATAAAGTTCAGACAAACGAACTACCGCCTTCAATAACACATAAAACAGAACAGGTAGCTGGGTGAAAAGCTTCTCTTAACTACGCCTCATTAAATAGGGATCCTCTACGTAAAGAATTTCAATCTCCATCAGGAAAGAAGAAAGAGTCAACTTCCAATTCTTGGAAGTCTAGTACAAATGATGACTCTGGTAAGGAATGGGGGGTTGACAGAAAACTAAACTTCGAGGGCTGGACAAACAAGCTCAAACCCAAGTGGTTGGTCCAGTTGGGGGACTAAGTTTAATACCCAATTGGTTTTACTTGATTTGGTTGGTCCAGTTGGGGGACTAATAAAGTTCAGACAAACGAACTACCGCATTCAATAACACATAAAACAGAACAGGTAGCTTGGTGAAAAGCTTCCCTTAACTGCGCCTCGTTAAATAGGGATCCTCTACGTAGAGAATTTCAATCTCCATCAGGAAAGAAGAAAGAGTCACCTTCCAATTCTTGTAAGTCCAGTACAAATGATGACTCTGGTAAGGAATGAGGGGTTTGACAGAAAACTAAACTTTAGGGGCTGGACAAACAAGCTCAAACCCAAGTGGTTGGTCCAGTTGGGGGACTAAGTTTAAAACCCAATTGGTTTTACTTGATTTGGTTGGGATGAATCACTATTTAGAAGTAATTATACCCAAATAGATTGTTTTCTGCACCTTTTTCAAGAAATTGACGATTCTCTTAGTATAGAAACTAGAATTGTAATCAGTTCTAATGACGCTGATTTGTTAATTTTCGGATTTATACCCAAAGAGAACAACACTTCCGAAATTACTGTGTAACACCAGTTTTCCAGACAGATTTGAATGTACCAGTTTTTTGGACAGATTTGAATGCACCATGATATTCGCAAACATTGGTGGCCAAGTACTCCTACCTAACCCACGTTTCACTCACAAGATCCACCATTATTTTAAAGTTGATTTCAAAAGTTGAGATTGTAAATGTTTCACAAAATATTACAAATCGAATATTCAAAAGTTGATTTTAAAATAATTTCAAATGACAACAGAAATTCAAATAGTCATACTTTTCCCGTTGATAGAAATAGTAGGTCGTAACAACGAATGATGCATAGCTAAGTGAAACACAACATTGCCTACATAAGCTTCATTTTTTTCAAACATTGAGTAGTCAAATTGTGGAGAGACTTGTCATTGCGAAGTCATGTGACCTGGTGCATAGGCTTTGGTTTTCTCGATATTTTCCTCGATTATTTGATACACAGTGACAACTCATCTCTTATTGATATATGTGAGATTCTCAATTCAGAAAGTCACATGGCAACAGTGAATTCAGTGATTTACCTTACAGTGAGCATGCCCTTATTTTGTCCGTATATGCAGATGGATTGTCAAGTCATGTGACTTGGTGCACAGGGTTTGGTTTTCTCGATTTTTTGCTCGGTTTTCTTGTATATGCAGAAAGTCACATGGCAACAGTGAATTCACTGCTTTACCTTACAGTGAGCATGCCCTTATTTTGTTCGTATATGCAGATGGATTGTCAAGTCATGTGACTTGGTGCACAGGCTTTGGTCAAGCTGATTTTTTGCTCGATTTGTTTATTACAGTGACAACTCATCTCTTATTGATATATGTGGGATTCTCAATTCAGAAACTCACATGGTAACAGTGAATTCACTGATTTACCTTACAGGTAGCATGCCCTTATTTTGTCCGTATATGCAAATGGATTGTGAAGTCATGTGACTTGGTGCACATGCTTTGGTTTTCTCGATTTTTTGCTCGATTTTTTTATTACAGTGACAACTCATCTCTTATTGATATATGTGGGATTCTCAATTTAGAAAGTCACATGGCAATAGTGAATTTACTGATTTACCTTACAGTGAGCATGCCCTTACTTTGTCGGTATATGCAGATGGATTGTCAAGTCACCTGACTTGGTACACAGTATTTGCTTTACTCTGTTTTTTCATTCTAGTGACAACTCATACCTTGTTCGTATATGTGGGATTGTCATGCAAAGGCATCTTCTTAAAGCCGTTCATAACCAACTATATAAACGACTAAAGGTGAAGACACAACCTTATAACTCATTTCGCCCTACGAAATTATCATTCATTTGTTTTAAAAAATTAGCATGGCTACATGGTTCGTGGGAGGGAGTGGGAATCGCAGAGGTGGTAGAAACTTGCAAAGGGGTGACAGTTCACGACGAGGAGGGGGAAGGGGAAGTGGCAATGCTGAAGATAAAACACCATTTGCTTTGTTAGATGCCTCTTGTGCTTATCATGATAGGTTTGGGAAGCGACATTTTGTTATGCCCAAGTACTATCGAGATCCATGTGGTTTGGTGGAGGAGCCATCAGATAATCAAACAGGATATGGTTTAGCAAACGCTAGACTTCTGAAGTGGCCCGCACTATTTATAGAGCGAGTGCAAATAGAAAGATTATGTCGGAAAAATCGACTGAAGGTGCCAAAAGCACGTTCTGTTGAGATCCAAAAGGAAGATCTTGATAATGTTGATCGACTATGTGAAAGACTACAACGTGAGATTTCTCAAATGTGCCGTAGGTTAGCCTGCGATATGCAGCTATACATAGTTAAAAAGGATGCCCAAAAGAACAGAATAGAACAGAACCAAATGTTGCGGCTATCAAGGGTATCATGGAGGATCCTGAGCTTGTCTTTGACGCTGAGCTTTCGGATTATTCAGACTCTGAGCCACCTGCCGATTTAAGCGCGAATTAGGTGTTAATGTCTACACTTCGGCAATATTAGGTTATGCATTAATATGTAATGTATGTGTTAGAGTAAGTATAACTGTTATGTTATGTTTATGTTTATGTTTATGTTTGTGTTTATGTATTGTGTCTGTCAAATGTTGCGGCTATTAATATGCAATATTAGGTCATGAATTAGGTGTTTGTCTGTCTAACTGTTATGTTTATGTATTGTGTGTTCAGTTCAGGATGTCCAGGATGTATGTAATGTGTGTTCAGTTCATGGTGTCCAAAATGTATTTTTGTGGGAGAATTATGTCTGTACTACCTATGTAACTGAAAACTATTACATTTGCAACTTCAGTTATGTTGTTTTCATGCCTGTATGAGTATTTAGTAAATTAGTGACTTCGTATATTATGTATTAAGTTTTATTACAAAAATGTTGACAAAATTTATTTTAGGAGCTCTCGCTGTGGCCTTCGTCTTCTTGGCCTACTCCGCGGTGGTCTTCGCGTCTCACCCTTCGTCGTTGCTCGTCGAGCTGCACAGTGTGTGGGTGTGCTTTGGACTGTAGAGCATGCATATTACCTTCTAACCCATAACAAAGACGAAACAAAAAAATAAAATTTTTTCATGAAAACGGGTACAAAACGGTTTTAGTAAACTGGTTTTCTGAATTACATTCTCACCTTCTAACCCAAAATAAAGATAAAAGAATAAATATATATGTGTATTTAAATGAAAACGGCTTTCGTAAAGCTAAAATAATTTTCTGAATAACACCTTCTAACCCAAAACAAAGGCAAAAGAAATTTTTTTTTTGCATGAAAACGACTTTAGTAAAGCAAAAAAAAAAATTATTAATTACATTATCACTTTCTAACCCAAAACAAACACAAAACAATAAATAAAAAAAAATTACATGAAAACGGCTTTAGTAAAGACCAAAAAAATTTTTGAATTACATTTTCTAAACCAAAACAAAGACAAAAGAAAAAATAAAAAATTTAACATGAGAACGGCTTCAGTAAAGCCAAACAAAATTTATGAATTATATTATCACCGAAACAATGACTACAGAAAAAAAATATTTACAAAAAAAAATAAAATCTAATTTAAATGAACAGTGAAAGTGTGGTTTCAATCCATACTTATAATAGTGAACAATGAAACCATGACTTTTGTAAATGAACATGATTGGCTTAATAATATCTAAATGAATATGATTTTAAAATTATATATATGAAAAATATTATGTAAAATAAATATATAAAAAGAGGTTTTTCTCATATTATGTAAAATTTCCGAATTACACCTTCTAAACCAAAACAAAAACAAAAGAAAAAAAAAATAAATTTTAACATGACAATGGCTTTAGTAAAGCCAATAAAATTTTATGAATCACATTATCACCAAAACAATGACAACAGGAAAAAAAACAAAATATTAAACAATAATCTGCTTACCAAGAAAGAAATGAACACTGAAAGCGGTGGGTGGCAGTTTAAAGTGTAAACTCTATTTACAATAGCATTTTCTTTACAAAAGAAATGAATAGTAAACTCGCTATTTGGAATAGCGTTTTATAAAAATCGCTTAATAGCGATTTTTTTTCCAAAATAAATCCACAAATAAAGCGCTATTTAAAATAGCGTTTTATATCAAAAAAAAATTTATGTTAGAAGTGTTAGATAATGTCTCAATGGGACCACATAATTAAATGTGATGTTATCATTTATAAGAAGTCTGCAATTTAAGTGATTCAATTTAGTTAATAGGCTTAAGGGTATATGTGTTATGGACCTAATGTGTAGATACTAGTTGAGTAATTTCTATTTCTATGAGGGGCAGAAATAGAAATTAAAACAAATTGGTTAGGTTGGTTTTCAAAAACAAAACTGCCACACGGTTTCCTTGGTTGAAAACCAATTTTCAACCTTAAAAGGTTATGGTCCCTATTCCTTCCCAAGTGGTGAATACACTGCCATTTTTCTAAATCCTCTCAAGGAGAAATATAAGGCATCAAAGGGGAAAGGATTAGAAGGCAATAACATAATCAATAACAAAGGGTTTATTGATAATCACGCTTCCGTTTAACTGTTCATCAATGGATTTGGGTATGTGGTTATTTTTGTCTTGATTTCTTGGTGATACACATGGTAGACGATCCAAAGTATAAGGTTCATGTTCTGAAATTTTGTTTACAATTAAAAAAAAAAAAAAAAAAAAAAACTATTTGTTTTTGGACCCGTCAATTCTATTTATATATATGTATATAATTGGGATTGCTGCAAATTATATAATATTTCGGGGTAACAAATTAAGAAATCTTTAAATTTAATGTAATTTCATACAACGTCTACAGAAATTTAATTTTCTAACGTTCTAAATATAAGTCAATTCAAACAAGATGTCACAAAAGTGATCTCTCTTATCTAGATTGTTTTATATGGAATGTTTTGATGTTCATGTATGTGTATCTCATGCGGGTATTTATCGGTCCAAAGACATGATTAATACTTGGCAGAATTACACACACATATTGTGGTGATAAACATGTGCCAATTGTCAAGGGAACCTAATGTGAATGATAAATCCATCAAAAGATAGATTTGTTATTTGACATAACTTATTGTCAATGTTTGATCATTACAACAAGAATACCACTTACAGTTAATATCACTACCCAAAGGCTTGGTATTAATGTTGTGCTTGGTATCTTGAGATGTTGTCATTAAATTAAATTATTTAGAGATTATCTGTTTGGTTACTTAATGTGAGCATAATTGTTTATTCGTTTTATTTTATTCAGCTTTAATGTCGACTACTTCAATCTCTGCCAACATGAACAATGTTCCAATGTTAAATGGAACAAACTTTAAGGACTGGAAAGAGAACATATTGATTGTTCTCGGCTGCATGGACATAGACTTGGCATTAAGAATGCCAAAACCGAATGATCTCACTGAACAAAGTACTCCTGAGGAAATTGTGTACTTTGAAAAGTGGGATCGTTCTAACAGGCTAAGTCTTATGATCATGAAGCGTGGGATTCCAGAAGTCTTTCGGGGTGCAATAACAGAGGATGTTACCGTTGCCGGTGAATTTCTTTCAGAAATTCAAAAGCGTTTTGCTAAAAATGATAAGGCTGAAACAAGCACGCTTTTAGCAAGCTTGATTTCAATAAAGTATAAAGGCAAGGGTAATGTTAGCGAGTACATCATGGAAATGTCTCATCTTGCTTCAAAACTTAAGGCACTAAAGCTCGACCTATCTGATGATTTGCTCGTGCATTTAGTTCTCATCTCTCTTCCTGCACAATTTAACCAATTTAAGGTCAGTTATAACTGCCAGAAGGAGAAATGGACTCTCAATGAGCTCATTTCATTTTGTGTGCAAGAGGAAGAGAGATTGAAGCAAGAAAGGACTGAAAGTGCTCATCTGGCAAGCACCTCCAAGCATACGGGCAAAAGAAAGCATAAGGGAAAGGAAGTTGCTGCTCCTAAGGGTCCGGAACCAAAGAAACAGAAAGTGCAGGATGGTTGTTTCTTTTGTGGCAAGCCCGGACACAGAAAGAAGGATTGTGCCAAATACGTCGCCTGGCGTGTAAAGAAAGGTACATTTCATGTTTTGGTCTGTTCTGAAATAAATTTAGCTTCAGTACCAAGAAACACTTGGTGGGTAGATTATGGTGCTACTACTCACATATGTGTTTCTATGCAGGGTTGCCTGAACTACCGAAAGCCAACTGATGCTGAAAGATACATCTTTGTGGGTGATGGCAAGTCAATAGAAGTTCAGGCAATAGGGCACTTTAGATTATTGCTGAAAACTGGTTATTATTTGGATTTATTAGACACTTTTGTTGTACCGTCCTTTAGACGAAATTTAATTTCTGTTTCTGTATTGGACAAATTGGGATATTGTTGTTCTTTTGGAAATATGAAGTTTAGTATGTCTATTAATTCAAATGTTGTTGGTACTGGTTTACTTAATGTGTTTGATAATCTATATTTGCTCGAAACTATTGCATCTTATAATGAAACCTTGCACATGGAATCACGAGGTACAAAGCGTAAATTAACTCAGGAAAATTCAGCCTCATTATGGCACAAACGCCTAGGTCACATCTCTAAATCTAGAGTTGAGCGCCTTGTGTCTGATGGAATTTTGGACTCTCTTGATTTTTCAGATTTTGATGTCTGTGTTGAGTGTATCAAGGGAAAACAGACCAAAATAAAGAAATATGGTGCCCATAGGTCTACAGATGTCTTAGAATTAATTCATACGGACATTTGCGGGCCATTTCCTATGGCGTCTTGGAATGGTCAACAATATTTTATCACATTCATAGACGACTATTCCAGATATGGGTATCTATTTCTTATCCATGAGAAATCACAGTCTTTGGACGTATTCAAAAAATTTAAGGCCGAAGTTGAGTTACAACTCAACAAACGGATTAAAAGTGTCAGGTCTGACCGTGGTGGTGAATATTATGGCAGATATGATGGATCAGGTGAACAACGTCCAGGACGTTTGCAAAATACCTGGAGGAATGTGGAATCGTCCCATAATACACCATGCTAGGATCACCTAGCATGAATGGTGTATCTGAGAGACGAAACCGGACTCTTAAGGATATGGTAAGAAGTATGATCAGTCATTCTACTTTACCAGAGTCCCTCTGGGGTGAGGCTCTAAAGACAGCAACTTATATCTTAAATCGGGTGCCAACTAAAGCAGCTGCAAAAACACCTTATGAGCTTTGGGTTGGGCGAAAGCCTAGTCTAAAACACTTGCATGTGTGGGGGTGTCCTGCTGAGGCGCGGCCTTATAAACCTCATGAAAGAAAATTGGACTCTAAAACTGTTAGCAGCTACTTTATTGGCTATGCCGAACGATCACGGGGTTACAAGTTTTATGATCCCACAAATAGGTCACTATTTGAGACGGGAATTGCAACATTTTTTGAGGATGTTGAGTTTGGGGGGAGAAATCCAGTTAGAGACATTGTCTTTGAGGAGGAAGCAGGAGTAATTCCACTTCCTACTATTACTTTTGACCAATTACAGGTTCCTATACCTGTCATTGCTCGAGAAGTAACTTCGGATCCTCAACCAGACAATGTTGTTCAAGATAATATAGTTCAACCCCTCATTCAAGATGAGGTAATTGTTCCTGAGGAACAAACTCTACAACTTCAACCTTAAGAACCTGTGCCATTAAGGCGATCCACAAGAGAAAGGAGATTTGCAATTTCAGATGATTATCTTGTATATCTCCAGGAACATGAGGTAGAAAATGGAATGTCGAAAGATGATCCAATCAACTTTCGTCAAGCCATGGAAAGTTCCAACTCTCATAACTGGATAGAAGCCATGAATGAAGAATATAAGTCTATGCAAGACAATAAAGTTTGGGAACTTGTCCCATTACCAGTTGGTACGAAGCCCGTAGGTTGTAAATGGATATTTAAAACCAAAAGGGATTCAAATGGTAATGTGGAGAGGTATAAGGCACGTCTTGTAGCCAAAGGCTTTACTCAAAAGGAAGGAATTGACTTTAAAGAAACTTTCTCTCCAGTTTCTTCGAAAGATTCTTTTAGGACAATTATGGCGCTTGTTGCATATTTTGATCTTGAGTTGCATCAGATGGATGTCAAAACAGCTTTTCTTAATGGTGACATTAAAGAAACAATTTATATGGTGCAGCCAGAAAACTTTGTGTTAGGAGACCCAAAGAATATGGTTTGCAAATTGACTAAATCCATTTATGGACTCAAACAAGCTTCTCGTCAGTGGTACTTCAAATTTCATCAAGTTCTCACTTCGTATGGTTTTGAAACTAATGTTGTTGATGAATGTGTGTATCACAAGTTCAGTGGGAGTAAACACATATTTTTGGTTTTATATGTTGATGATATATTACTTGCCACAAACGATATAAACTTATTGCATGACACCAAGAGATTTCTATCTAAGAATTTTGAAATGAAAGATCTTGGTGATGCTTACTTTGTATTAGGAATCGAAATACACCGAGATCGTTCTCGGGGTATTCTGGGATTATCACAAAGGAGCTATAACGAAAAAGTACTCAATAGATTTGGCATGCAAAATTGTAAATCAAGTGAAACCCCGGTTGCTAAGGGACACAAGTTTAGTCTCAGCCAATGCCCAAAGAACAGTCTTGAAATTCAAGAAATGCAGAAGATTCCTTATGCCTCGGCTGTAGGGAGTCTAATGTATGCTCAAGTATGTACGCGTCCGGATATTGCGTTCATAGTTGGCATGTTAGGCAGATATTTAAGTAATCCTGGCATGGATCATTAGAAAGCAGTCAAGCGTGTTATGCGATATTTACAGAGAACAAAGGAATATATGCTCACATATAGGAGATCAGATAAGTTAGAGGTCACTGGATATTCCGACTCCGATTTTGCTGGATGCCAAGACAGTAGGAAATCCACATCAGGCTATATTTATCTGTTAGCTGGCGGAGCAATTTCTTGGAGGTCTGCAAAGCAGACACTCATAGCTTCATCCACCATGGCTGCAGAGTTTGTAGCATGTTATGAGGCATCAAACCAAGGGATATGGCTGCGGAATTTTGTCACTGGGTTGCGTATTTTGGAAGGCATTGAAAGACCACTTAAATTATATTGTGACAATAAGTTTTCAGTTTTATATTCCAATAACAACAGGAGCTCGACAAAATCAAAGCATATTGATATCAAGTTCCTAGTTGTAAAAGAAAGAGTGCAGAGTGGACAGATTTCCATAGAGCACATTGGGACAAATTCCATGATAGCGGATCCACTTACGAAGGGACTACTACCCAAGGTCTTTCATGAGCACACTGCTCATATGGGTGTTGTTCTATTTGAGAACATTTTGGTTTAGTGGGAGTTTGTATTTATATTACTGCTTTATGTCAGCCTTGAGTTTTTTATCTATGTAATAGATTAATTTCTGCAGAAATGAAGTATTCAGTTTATTACACTCTGTTACGTATTGTGAAGTATTGATCTCAATAAAGTTAAGTAGGACCAGTTGGAAATAGGCATGTATGGATCACATTACATGTAATTTCCATGCGACGCATCCATGATTGATCTATGTTATTTAGCTGTATTGGTATACGTGACCATTGGTGGGTCGAGTTACGATTAATGTAACGAAGACCGCTTTGATCCTATATTAATATAGTTAATGGACAAGATTGTTTGGATACCCTCAGGTTATGATAACAAATGTCTGAGCTCACTAAAGTTAAGCACGTTTTTCAGGTTACATATGTGGTCCAGTGGGAGATTGTTAGATAATGTCTCAATGGGACCACATAATTAAATGTGATGTTATCATTTATAAGAAGCCTACAATTTAAGTGATTCAATTTAGTTAATAGGCTTAAGGGTATATGTGTTATGGACCTAATGTGTAGATACTAGTTGAGTAATTTCTATTTCTATGAGGGGCAGAAATAGAAATTAAAACAAATTGGTTAGGTTGGTTTTCAAAAACAAAACTGCCACACGGTTTCCTTGGTTGAAAACCAATTTTCAACCTTAAAAGGTTATGGTCCCTATTCCTTCCCAAGTGGTGAATACACTGCCATTTTTCTAAATCCTCTCAAGGAGAAATATAAGGCATCAAAGGGGAAAGGATTAGAAGGCAATAACATAATCAATAACAAAGGGTTTATTGATAATCACGCTTCCATTTAACCGTTCATCAATGGATTCGGGTATGTGTTTATTTTTGTCTTGATTTCTTGGTGATACACATGGTAGACGATCCAAAGTATAAGGTTCATGTTTTGAAATTTTGTTTACAAGAAGCGTTATTCAGAAAAGCGTTTTCCTAATTAAAATCGCGATTCCGAATAACGATTTCATTATTCATCAAATTTTGGCCTCCTAATAATAAAAGCGCGATTTATAATAACGTTTTAACTTAATTCGAAAAATTCATCAAAAATCGACCTAGTTTAGGAAATAGCATGGAAAAAGCCTCTCGTGTCTCATTAAAGTAGGATCGGCTACTTTTTTTTTTTTATATTAGTGATGTTGGCTTGCTATCGGATCAAATTATTGGTGCTTTATTGTTTTAATGGGAAAATAAACAGGATGTTTGAATGGTCTTGTCAATCTTAAATAATAATAATATTATAATAATCATATGTTTTTAACCATACTGCACAGTTCATACTATTTGAGTTTTGAAATGATCCATGCTTTAAGTTGTATTTAAATTTTAGATTTATGAAAAGACTTGTTATCAGAAAAGAAAGTGAAAACAAAAGGATAGAAAAAGAAAATTTTTGCATAGATCATAATTTATATTTATATTTTAGTTTTCATGCCTATAGTCTCATAATACTTAAAAGTGAAAGGGTTTTTTAATAAATAAAAGAAAATCACTAAAGACGATGAAAATCTAAACCCCCAAAAAAACCACTAAAAAAATGATTGCCAAACTACTAATACAAAATATAATATCATAGTGATGCTAAGTTAATAAATCAAAGATAGAATAGAAGATCACTCCATAAAACTTGATTTATTCTTCATTTAACAAGGGCATGATACATTTTTTTTGTTCTTATTAAACAATTCAATTTGGTAAAAACAAATAAACAGTATGTTATCATGCTTGAGTTACAAACAAATAACTCCTTTCTCAAAACATAAATTTGAAAGCATTAATAAGATGTGGAGGTGAGGAGATTAGCTAATTAAAATATCTGTAATTCCAAAAGCTAGACCAATGACATCTGAAGTAGCATCTATTGCAGTGTAAAATGATGCATCATAAACTCCGTTAGAATCTAACTCGAATAATGTTAGAGATCATAAAAAATATATCATAAAATGTATCATGAAGATTTTTCATCCTTTGATTAGTGTGTGGTGATTTATTGTATGGGTAATCTAACTCGTGTCGACAACTTTCAGTAGAATAGCCTGCATTTAAGATATTTTCACTTGCATTTTCATATGACTCTTTGTCATGTGGTCCTGACACAAATGTGAGCGCACCTTCTAAGAATTCCCTTGCCACATCGAATGAAGAAACATAGGGTATGTTTGGTTTGAGTTTTAGAGATGAGTTTTAGAGATGGGTTTTAGAAAAAAATTTCCAAAAAATTGTTTGGTTTGAGATTTTTTTCAAAAAATTTCCAAAATCACTTTCTCTCTCTTACACATCAATCAATCACTTTTTCTCTCTCCTCTCTCCTTCTCAATCACTTTTTCTCTCACACACATCTACTCAATTACAACAAAATATCAAATCATCCCAAACTCCCAAATTCCAAAACTACTTTCAAAATATACAACTGTGGGGATATATTTTCTGAGCACCAACACGTGGCCAAGGTGACGCCGACGTGTCAGCCGAGGTGCCACATGTCCTGGTCATGATGCCGAGGTTATCTCGGCTAGGCCGAGGTTATCTGCGAGAATACCGGAATCCGAGATAAGCGAATAAGGGACAAGAGTCCTAAAATGGGAGAAGACTTCAGTTTGGGTAAAGATAAGACTCTTAGAGAGTTTATCCTAATTCCACTGGGAGTCCCAGATTAGCAGTAATCCTAAGTTCATTAGGGCTAGGCTCCTATTGGGACTAGGATTGTGTTGGCTATAAAAGAGAGGCACCCTCATGGGTCTAAGGTATGCTTTTGATATTCTGTCTAGTGAGTTAAACACTATTGATTATCTTTGAGAGATATGGAGTATTGACTTGATCGTCGGAGTACCCTCGGGTAGACGAGCCACCGCCGGAGACTCTTCTTTCTGTTGTAGGTCAGACAGGTGCCATCTATTCTGCCGGTGCTCTCCAGCTGAATACTGAGTTGGCAGTGTGGTCAGAAAATCACTCACACAATTTGGCGCCGTCTGTGGGAAAGAAAAGAGAATAGATGGCTATCACCGTACAAGATCAACGTGTTGAAAACGACGAGTTTAACGAAGATAGAGAGTCTGTTGACATAAACGGAATGAAGACCCTTCTAGAAGGGACGCGAAGACAGGGGGCATGAACGCTCCCAAGGAGATGACATTCGAGTATAGAAGAGCTCAACCTAAGTGAGCAGATCCTGGATTTCAGGCCCCGGACCCCAAATCCCGAAAGACAAGATCTCGGCCTAAATAAGCAGGTCCGAGAAGAGAAGAGCTCAACCTGAGTGAGCAGATCCAAGATTCCAGAAGACATGATCTCGGCCTGGATGAATAGGTCCAAGAAGAGAAGAGCTCAACCTGAGTGAGCAGATCCAAGATTCCAGAAGACAAGATCTCGGCACTTAAGTCCGAGAAGAAAAACGGCTCGCCGATGCGAGGCCGAGGTAATGATGAATAACTTAGACTCATTATATGGCAGAGTCGAATCTTGCATATAATGGAGTTGAACTAAGTTGGAGTAACATAGGCGTGCCATGTCAGCAGAATCAAACTCAGGTTGAAACCAAGTAAGATCAACAGAGAAATCAAGGCTAACAACCTCGGCTTGAAACCAACTTCGGCGAACAAGATCACATGCACAAGCTTAATGTGAACATAAGTCCACATTAGGGGGCAGAGAGTTATAAATGATGTTTAAAACTTGTTGAAATTTGTAGCAATTTACAAGTTGAAGTTAAATCGAGATGATGTTTAACACTTGTTGAAATTTGTAACAATTTACAAGTTGAAGTTAAACCGAGATGATGTTTAACACTTGTTGAAACTTGAGAAAAGTTTACAAGTTAAAGTTAAACCGAGATTATGTAAGACAGCTCATACGCGTGAACGGGTTCTTGGAATTCTTGTTCTTTAAAGAGACATATCAGCCTTAACGATGATCTCGGCTGCGACACTTTAAGCCGACATACTGGAAAGTACCGATATAGGTTCCATCACCTCAGAATGCCGAGGTAATAGAACCTAGGGGGCAGTTGTGGGGATATATTTTCTGAGCACCAACACATGGCCAAGGTGACGCCGACGTGTCAGCCGAGGTGCCACATGTCCTGATCATGATGCCGAGGTTATCTCAGCTAGGCCGAGGTAATCTGCGAGAATACCGGAATTCGAGATAAGCGGATAAGGGACAAGAGTCCTAAAATGGGAGAAGATTTCAGTTTGGGTAAAGATAAGACTCTTAGAGAGTTTATCCTAATCCCACTGGGAGTCCCAGATTAGCAGTAATCCTAAGTCCATTAGGGCTAGGTTCCTATTGGGACTAGCATTGTGTTGGCTATAAAAGAGATGCACCCTCATGGGTCTAAGATATGCTTTTGATATTCTGTCTAGTGAGTTAAACACTATTGATTATCTTTGAGAGATATGGAGTACTGACTTGATCGTCGGAGTACCCCCGGGTGGACGAGCCACCACCGGAGACTTTTCTTTCTGTTACAGGTCAGACAGGTGCCATCTATTCTGCTGGTGCTCCCCAGCTGGATACTGAGTTGGCAGTGTGGTCAGAAAATCACTCCCACAACAACCAAACAAACCAAAAAAATTTCTAAACTCTCTCCCCAAAGTTTTTTTCAGAAACAACTCTCCCAAAAACAAACCAAACAAGCCCACAATTTTTAAAAGCTTGCTAAGTAGCAAAGTCTGTATCAGGACTACCTAACACATCTATTGTGTGTTTATTTATGTTTGTTAAGTAGGTTATTCCCAAGTCGATGGTGACTTTAGCGAGTGTTACATGATTTGGGGCTGATGCACTTCGAGGATCCAACTTAAAAGTATCAATGCAGAAGTTTTTGTTTTGTGACTGGTTGCAAAACTCATTGACTAATTTGTATGGTGGATTCCGAGTTGCATTTGCTAGAGATGGATAATGAAAGAAGATAGACAACAAAATGGTTGTGAATATAGTTGAACGACTCAATGAATAGCTCCGTTTGGGAAGATGAATTTGGGGTTTTTTTTGGCTATTTTAGCACAAAAGACAAAATAGGTTATTTTAGCCACAAAAAACAAAATATCACATCCAACTCATAATCATTACACTTTTCTCTTATAAAAAAAGTCAAAAAAATCAAAAAGCCAAAAAGTCCTTCCCAAACCAAGCTTTTTAACTCAGGCTAAAATAGTTTAAAAAGTCAAAAAGTTAAAAAGTTAACCCACTTCCCAATTATAATTAGCTTTTTGTGAGAGAGGGAAGTGGGTTATAATCTGGGAAATGGATTATAACCCACTTCCCAAAAGACCATCAGCTTATAATCAGCTTTAAACAAAAAACTGATTATAACTATCTTCCCAAAATAGCCCGAAGCCATAATATGCTTGAATGGTTTTTTCTTGGGTTGATGGTTCTTGTCACAATTTATAAACATAAGATAATATCTATTTTGGGAGGTTTTGTCTTGTAACTAATGTATTTTTTCAACAAATTTTCAAAGCTGTTTGGCATGACGATAAAATTGCTAAAACACCACTATAAAAACGAGATGGATATATAAGAATTTCTTGGTAGTCATAATAAAAGATAAGATGTATGAATAATGTCCGTCATGTATGAGTTGTATATGTTGAACAAATAAGCTGTACATGGTGAGAACATTAGTATAAGATTTATAAAGAGTTGATGGAGTGAAGCTTAAGAGTCATCATTTGGACAGAAGGCTTGTAGCCCAGCCCAATCCAATATAGCCCAATAGGCTTTTACCTGGCCCAAGTTTGTACATCGCTTTGGTGGGCCCCACCCAAATGAGTCTTGGGCTAGGGCTAAGGCTGGGCTATGCCTAGGGTTTGAAGCCTAGTTTGGTCCGATCCACGAGCTCGACAAAAATTATAAAGAAATGGAAAAAACAAAAAATTTGGAGTCTTAATCTGTCGGTTAAACCCGCGAACTAGTCTGTTAGTTTGTGATAGGCTGCTCGCCTGTTATATATGACTTGGGCCTATGGTTTTGGCTCATGAACATGTTTCAAGGTTTAATAAATAGGAAAAATTACTCATAAATTTTATACAGAGAAAAGTTAAACTATTTAATCTTGAGAGTTTTCTTATGAATCAATTAGTCTTATTTTTTTTTTGATAAGTTTTATTTAGGGTGTTTTGTTCCATTTAATTTTACATGAATACCCTTTGTGTGAATGTTTTTCTTAAATGAGTGATTTGGTTTTGAATGACATGAGGCAATGTTAACGTGTGCAAGGGGTTTTGATTGTTTAACATTGATTTCATTGTTTTGGAAAGAGAATGAGGGGGGGGGGGGGGGGAGGGAAGAGGGGGGCTATTGAGTGTGATGTGATTCCATTTTTTCAGTGGTGACTATAATCCGGTTGTGTGTCCCCATTTTGGTGGTGTTTTGATTGGCTTGTTCCGGTGTTGCTTGCACCCATTGTATGGTAATAGGTAGATATTTCGATTGTTTGGTGTATTTTACGTTTGTACGTTTATTTTGTGCGTGTTGTTCATCGTGTATCATTAGTTTTGGTTGTTATGTGATGATTTTTTTGAGTGTTGGCTGTCAGTGTAGTGTAGTGTGTGGGCAAGGGCGGAGTCAAAATTTCTTTGGTAGAGGGGCCATTTCGGCAAAGAGAAGGCATAGAATAAATCTATTGAGCCGTCGATGAATTCGTTAGAGTTTTATTTGATTAAATCATTATTAAAAATTACTCAATAGAGGTTAATTGAACCAATAAAATTATGAGAGATTAGTCTTAATTAAATATTATTTGTATGAATTTTATGGTTAAGGAGGTCAAAATGTAAAAATTTATAGATAAGTTAAAGTAATATTTGATAATAGTTAAAAAAATCTTAATATAATTAATCTATTATACAATATCCTTAGGTACATAAAGTTTTACAAGTTGTTCCATTAAATACATTACAGAAACTCACAAATAAACTATATTGTTTTTAACATGGACCAGATTAAATTTTTTCAATAATGTTACAATTTTTTTTTGAACTATAATAATGTTAGAATGATCATCTTTTTTTACCACAATTTATTTATTACCTTAACCACTCATATTTGATATTAATCTAGCACTGACACATAAGAGGATAAACAATACATAATAAGAAAATATGATTACTATAACATTATTGTAAATGTTTACTTTGAAAGGTAACTCTACTATATTAGGGTCTTTACAATTTTTTTTTAGTGTTAAATTGAAATTTGGGGGAGAGGGAGAGGGAGAGGGAGAGGGAGGGGGGGGCATTATGTAATATATAAAAAAAAAATTGACAAAAGCATACATATAAGAGTATCTCCAACCATTGTTGCTATAATGCCATTGTTATTGCTATAATTTGGTAATGAATAGTGCTATTTTGCCAAATTATAGCAATGGTGCTCCAATAATCATTTGCTATTTTAGCAAATCTCAACCAATTTTCCCTCCAAGTTTATAGGTGTTGTTTGGATATAGGTTTATTTGTGATTTTATTTTTTTTTATTTTTTGTCTTTTGTGACATTTTTTTTACCTGTTTGTAAAAAAAATTATATATTTATATTATTCCCAACTAGACAAATATAAAAAATTAAAAAAATTAAAAAATTGGAAGAAAAAAAAAATAAATATAATTCACCCCACCAAAAAACATATCACTACATATTTAATAAATTTTTTTAACTACATATAAAAAATAAACAATCACTAATTACCCACCAACAATTATCCATCATTCATCCATCATTCATTCACCAACAACCAACCACCAACAACCATCCATTATTAACCCAGCATTCATTCACCAACAACTACCCACCTAACAACCATCCATTATTCATCCACCCACTCAACAACCATCCATCATTCACCCACCCACAATTTTCTCTATAAATATAATATAGTGTTTTCTACAATTTTCATATTCACTTATCCATCATTTTCATATCTTCTAAACTTTTTGTACCCACCCAGAAGATTTTCTATAATTTTCATATTCACCCACTCACCCATCCACCTAGGGGTGGGCGTGGATCGGTTGCGGCCACGAAACCTCCAATCCGCCATCCGTCCGCCAAATTGGCGGATTGGAGAAAATCAATCCGCATCCATCTGCCAATCCGGCGAATGCGGATTTGGTGGATTGGCGGATGGATGTGAATCGGTTTAACGGTTTGAAATTTTACAAATTTTCAACATACAAAAAAAAAAAAAAAAAAATTTGTGCATAATTCAACATCTATTTAAGGCATGGATGCAAGGATAAATGACAGCACAATTTCAATAACTATTACTAAATATAACTGGGCTCTATATGCTAAATACCTGCCACTTTCCCCCTTTTGAATAATAGATTTTAAAGCATCAGCAGCCATACCATGCTTCACATCCACCTAATGCCAATTATATTGTATCAGTAACCATACAAACATCAATGGAAGGAGAGAAAGAGTAGCACAAATATGTAAAGATAGAAATTTATTAACATAGATGTAAACACTGTAAAGTCTACACCTGTCAAGGAAGAACACAGTGTGAATGATAGACTTAGACTATATGTTTGAGGGGGGGAAAATGAAAATAAATAGCAGCATTCATAATGTAATGGGCGTCTTAAGCAGTTTTCTGGAAACATGTTTAGTACATCTTCCTTACAGAATCCATTATTTGCAAAACCAAACACTTTTATAATAAAAGACTTGGTGTTGAAGAACTGTGGCCAAAACAAAATATGAAGGAAAAGTTAAAGAGAGAAATGAAGAAAACTTCAGAAATTTGAAGAAACCAAACTTCCTCTATAAATCAGCAAAGAAATGTAGGTAAACTTTTGGGGCAAGGAAATGGAGGTAGACTTCAGAAATTTCATCAATGCATCATTTTCTTTCTTTTCTTTTCCTTGTTGCTCACTGTTTCTAAGAAGAAAATGGAGCATGCACAGAACTTTCATTATTTTTATAGTCCTTTCCAATCCTAAAAGTTGCTAGGAAAATTGCATGAAATACATTTACTGATATGATAAAATTTTCATTTTTAGACAAAAAAGATACCAAAAATTCAATTTATGTTTTTCAACCAAACACATCAGCAGCAAGTATGAAATAATTTTTTAGGTCAGCAAAGTAATAGAACCTGTCAAGTGAACAAATTATAATTAGTTTCATGTACCTTAAATTGCATTTGCATCCAAAAACCAGAGAGGAAATATGAGGAAATGAGACATGTATTGGGTACCAATAAAAGGGTGAAGCTTGGCAAAATCAAAGAACTCATCAGCAGAGCAACCAAATAGAACCCTAGCAGCCCTATCAAACATAATCACCACGAACACCTTTGTATCTGATGCTATAGACATCTGCATAAAAACCCACAAACCCAAATCCAACAACATGACCCTCTTGTCTTTGCAAGAAGAGTTATATGCTTACAGTGAAACAAGAAAAACAAAAGAGAACATCATTGTGAGGACTAGTAAAAACAGAGAGAGGTATCTGTAAATTATATACAGAGACAGGTATCTGTATACGAAGATATACGAAGATTTTCATACGATTACTCAATATACGAAGATTTTCATACGATCAATCAACTCAATATATATTATATATACAGAGAGAGGTATTGTAAATCTTCTATCTAGAGAGAGAGAGGAAGAGAGATACCTCAGTGTAGTAGATCGATCGTTGTTCAGTGCAAGCAAATCGTCGTTCAGAAGTGTAGATCGTCGGTCGTTCAGTGTAGATCGTCGGCCGGATGTTACCGTCGGACGGTAGGGTAGGGTAGGGTAGGGGAGAGAGAGAGAGAGAGAGAGAGTCTCACTGTCTCAGCGTCTTGGTCTGTGAAGAAAGAAATTAGGGCTTCCAAACAAAAGGGGCTGAGTCGTGTATAGAATGGGGGGAAAAAACGAAGGGGAAAAAAAGGACGGGCGGGTCGGGTTTGAGGGGTGAAATGGCGGATCACCCGCCACCCAACCCGAACCCGAGAAACATGAATTACTGGACTCGCATCCGCTCGTCACACACCACGCATCCATCCGTTTGGCTTCGGATCGGATCGGGTCGGGCGGTTATGGCGGGTCGGCTGATCCGCTGCACAGCCCTACATCCACCTACAATGAACAATTAGACTAAAGCCATATTCAATGGACATTTTGATGAATCTTCATCATCTGATGATGATATCATCATGATGCAACTATTCACAGCGCAACAACAAAGAATACAAGGGTTAAGCCTAAACCAACCAACCAGACGTGTTGGTTCCATAAGTGGTCATCGATACATTAATCGTGAGAGGGTCAAAGGCGACGAACAAATTTATAGAGATTACTTTGCAGATAATCCTGTCTATCTAGAAGAATACTTCCGAAGACGTTTTCGAATGAGGTGGTCATTGTTTGTTAGTATCTTACATGATATTCAAGAAGTGAATGAGTACTTCATCCAAACCCGTGATGCCACTGGTGCTCCTGGATTATCTGGTGTACAGAAGATGACTGCAGCACTTTGGATCCTGCAGTACAATGTGTTTGCTGATGCTGTAGACGAGTACATTAGAATCGGTGAAAGTATTGCAATTGCTGCCTTGAATTTTTTTACCAGATCAATTGTTGCTACTTTATGAAGCCATTTACTTAAGATCCCCAAATAAAGCAGATGTCGCCAGATTATTGCAAGAGGGAGAGCAACGCGGGTTTCCTGGAATGTTAGGGAGTTTGGATTGTATGCACTGGTGTTGGGATAAATGCTCAACTACCTAAGTCGGTGCTTACACTGGGTACTACCACAAACTAACAGTTGTACTCGAGGCAATTGCCTCCTATGACTTGTGGATTTGACATGCTTTCTTTGGCATGCCTGGCTCTCTAAATGATATTACTGCTCTTGACAGGTCGCCTTTATTTGCTGAATTAACTAGAGGACGCGCCCCTGCTGCCAACTACACCATCAATAATCACGTGTATACCATAGGGTATTATCTTGCTGATGGTATCTATCCTCGTTAGGCAACGATTGTGAAAACAATATCTTTACCTTAAGGCGCAAAGAGACAACTATTTGCGAGGATGCGAGAGGCATGTCGGAAGGATGTCGAAAAGGCATTTGGAGTGCTCTAAGCACGATTTAATATTGTCAGAGTTCCAGCTAGAGGTTGGAGTGATGAGGATCTGTACTACATCATGAAGACGTGCATTATTTTGCATAATATAATCATTGAAGACGAGCATAATATTTTAGAAAATGAACACAGTGCAGCAGAACTTGAGACTGATACCAGTAATACCCGTTGTCAAGCGTCACGCGATCCGAATGAGGAGTATGCTCAATTTATGTTGAATCGGTAGAGGATTAGATCTACTGAAACCCATAATGCAAATCGTAATGATCTAATTGAACACTTGTGGTCCCGAGTTGGAGAGTTAGATTAAGTTTGTATTTTATCTTTTTAATGATAGTTAATGATAGTTAATGTCAGTTTATTATAATAAAATTATCTTCATTTAATGTATTTTATCTTTTTATTGCCTTAAATATATTTATTTTTTTCATTATACTTTATTGAAAATTTTTAATTATACTAAAAATTAGTCAACATTATACATTGCAAAAATAATATTACATTGTGTTGTAGAAAATACTCAAAAAAAAAAAAAAAAAAAAAAAAAACAACACGAAATTTCATTACAAAATAAAAATTAACATTGCAAATAAAGACTAACAATTACATCAAAAATTAAATGACATTGTAAAATTTAAAAATACATTATCCCGTAATTATTCATTAGGAGGTAGGGGAAAAAAAAATTTGGGCTGTTCACATTTGAGGACCACTTGGCGAAAATCTCATTTTTTCACATTATGTAATATGCTTTCATCTGAGGGTCCAAATGAGAAATGACCGTAGTCATTATTACATGCTCTTCCTTTTTCATCTCAAAGTCATGTTATTTCATCTCGAGTTTAATGACTACGGTCATTTCTGTATTTGTAGGAGCTACATCTTGCCATCTGATATTGTCTTGCAAGATTGGCCAACAATGTTTAAAAGCAAAATATTTGTTTTCATCTTGATGGTATAACAATTTTGCTTTAAGTATCTGTATCAAAAAAATTGAAACATTATTTAATTAGTTTATTTTTATACGATACCAAAATAAGAAACTAAACATAATAATTGAAGATGAAAACTTACTATATCAACTTGAGGTGTCCCACTTGGGTGAAGATCTTTGACTTGCGCTAAACACTCCTGAAATTTGTTACAACATTTCATGATTATACCCCATCGAGATTGAATAGACACTTGTGTTCTTAATTGATCATTCGGAAGCAAGTAATAATTTTTGTAAATTATCCCCCAAAAGTGAGTATACGATTGCGAATTGCCAACAATTGTGTCTTCTGAAAATGTGACACCAAGATTTACAAATTGCCATATCTTTTTCAATAGTGAATGATTTTCCTCTCTTTGTTTTTGATGAACATTTCATAGTGATTGGGTAAAAAAACCAAAAATAAAATAATTTTAGAGGTTTGCTGTGAAATCAAATTCAGAGAAGAGAGAAGAAAAGAAAAATTAAATCCAAATGTTTGCTGTGAAATAAAATTGACATAGAGGGTTTCAATTTATAGAAATTCAAAATATTACCGTTTGGGGGAAATAGTTGTTTGAAGATAGCTGTTGTAAAAAAAAATTTAATGTTTTTGTTTTTGTTTTTGTTTTTTTAAAACCAAACAGAGCACAATGGCTCTTTGTATAGAAATGGAGAGCATCTCCACCGTCCACGTATAAAACATCAATGGTTGAGATGATTTCTTTGGAATCATCCAACCTTCATCTCACTTCTGATATACACCGTCTTCCTCTCCCTCTCACTCTGTCTTCCCTCTCCTCAAACCACTCTCCCTTCTCCTTCTTCATGATCGAAACCACTCTCTCTGTTTTCACTCTGTCTTCCCTTTCACTCTCTCACTCTGTTTTCCCTCTCTCTCTATTTTCATTCTTCCTCTCCCTCTCTCTGTCTTCCCTCTCCTCAAACCAATCCCTTCTCATCCTCCATGATTGAAACGTCTCTCTCTCTTTCTCTCTCTCTCTCTCTCTCTACCTATGAAGCTGTTTTCACTTTCCCTCTCACTCTTCTCCATTATCCAAAGCCCCTCATTTTTTCTCTCTCTCTCTCTCTCTCTCTCTCTCTCTCTCTCTCTCTGGTACGATCTCCATCTATATACATACTCATATATATACATGCTTTGATTTTTTGTTTATTTTCTAGTTTTTGATGTGGATCTGAGGTGATTGCGATTTTTGAAACTCCATTCTCGCGATGGCTTGAAACCGGATCTTCAAAGAACTCAAGCATCTCCAGAAGGATCTTCAAATAACACAATCTGGTACGTTTGCTAAAATTTTCTTAATTATTTATTTTGATTTTTGGTTTAATTTTTCGTCATCGTATTTTTGTTCATCCATCTATTTTTGTTTATCCATTTATTTTATTTTGATCTTCAAAGAACTGAAGCCTATTTTGGTTTGGTTTGGTTTATTGTGATAATATCTATCTGATTTGGTTTGGTTTATTGTGATAATATCTATCTGATTTGGATCGACTGATTTGGTGATAAATGATTTAAAAAAATAAAAAATTAAAAGAAACAGAATTTGGGTTTGTCAAATTTATTTTAAAATTTGTTAATTTGGCAACAAAATTGAAAATTGGGTTTGATTCTCATATTTGGGTTTGATTCTGAATTTTTTGGGTTCCCTATTGTTTCAATTCTGTTTTTATCAACTGAGTTTGTGCCAAAAATCTGTTGATATTTGCTGATCTGGCATGGTTGGCAGCTGCTATTCAACTTGCCAAATTTGAGAACAGATATGGCATCTACTATCTTTGGCAAGTAGAATAGCAAGCCATTGGAGACCCTTTTTTTGCCTTTTTTTGTCAAATTTTAGCTTTGGCAGGTAGAATAGTAGCTCCATTGGAGATTCTCTAAAATGAAGATTTCGCAAAAGGTTGGAGGGGCCAGGACCCCCTGACCCCCTGCCTCCGCCCCTGTGTGTAGGTGTGTTATGCGCCATTAACATCACACACATACAATTAGTTTTATGATTGTCATGTCAAATGTCATTTGTTGTTTTGTATTTTCCGTATATGTTAGCGTTGTAATGGGGTCGAAAATGTTAGTGGGACAGGTATGAATCACACAAAAAAACTCCTTACTATACTTTTTATAACACTCCAAAAAAAGGATGTCAGATTCTTCAAACTATTTCAAAGGAGTACAAAAATTTCTTAGTAAGTTTTGGATAAATGCATAATTTCAAACTGTGAGTGTTACGTTTGGAAAAAGTATTCTAAAGAATTTTTTAGTGTTTTTATGTGTTTCATTGGAGTACGTTATATTGGAGTGTTACATTTAAGATTACATTGATTAGAGTGTTATATTTGAAAAAAATACACTAAGGAGAATTTTTTTTTTTTTTTATACGTTGGAGTATTACGTTTGAAAAAGTATATTAAGGAGTTTTTTTTTAGTATTACATTGTTATGTTTGGGAAAAATACACTAAGAAATTGTTTAGTGTGTTACATTAGAATATTACGTTATTGGATTGTTATATTAGAGTGGTACATTTTTGTTCGTAATGTGAGATTTGTTCTAGAATGAGAGAAAATTCAAACTTCTATAGTGCGAACTGCCTAAATATGTAATTTTACATTTGAAGAAACTCACTTTTATCTCTAAAAAATTAAATCCAAATATGTAAATGATTACCTTGTTATGTAATTTCTATTTTAATAGAACCATTTAATTCATAATAAAAAAAAATAAAAAAAAAAGATTAAAGAGTTTATAAAATCATGTTTTGAAATTTATTGGTGTTTCACAGTAATAAAGAGTGAGGTAATGACAAGCTAATAGTTATATACCTTCTGATGATACTGAGTGCTCTAGATGGAACGGGTCGGATTGATCCACGCTTCTCAAACCGTTGTCCGATTGATGATGCCCATAGAGAAACCTGCAAAAGAGTTTAACGGGAAACGGGGAGTCCCCCAGCGAACCCTCCGACGAGCAAGTTAAAGAGGTGAGAGTAGTGAGGATGTAGAGAGAGAATGGAGATAGAGAACTTAACCTTCTCCTTGTTGTCGAAGCCTGCTTATATCCTTTGTTCATCATTTTCTTGTCTACTCCGAGCTGTCATGTTGGCCGAAAGTCTATGTTCTAGCTTGCCTTGTTCGTCGTGTGGCTGTTCTGTTCCGACGTAAAGGGGTTATCGTAATAAATGCTGCAGGACTCATTAATGGCTGGTGTGTGGTGCAATAACTCTGCAGGATCTTTGTCTGCTGATGTAGATGGTTTTTCTGTTGACACGTGTTTAGGTGTCGTTGGTCCTTGATGCAACGTTGGGCCTCAGCAACGTTGGGCTTTAGTGTTTAAATTATGTGTTGGGCTCTAAGTGGTGGGCCAAAAGCTCCTATAGGCCCGCCTATGTCAGTAGTCCCCTATTTCGAAATGCAGCTTCAGTCCAATGAAGGGAATAAGGAAGATGACGCATTTTAAAGGCGTGGGGCTGACAGGGCCCTGCACCCACCACGAGAGGGCAGGGGGTTGTGAGAGGTCGACAGAGAGAGGATCGACTGGGAGGTGGGCCGAACTCGAAGGATGACCGAGTGAGGCGATCGGCTGCGAGGAGGGCCAAATAAAAAGGGTGAACGAGCGAGGCGATCGGCCGAGGGAGGACCGACCGTGAAGGGTGACTGAGTGAGAAGGTCGACTGAGAGGAGGGCCGACTGCGAAGGGTGACCGAGTGAGAAGGTCGACTAAGAAGAGGGCTGACCGTGAAGAGTGACTGAGTGAGAAGGTGGAGTGGCGGTACGCGGGGCTCGAGGAGCGGCGAGGCATGTGGTGATGTGAAGTGGAATAGATGGGGTAGGGGAAGGGGGTAGTGGATCGTGGTCGTACACGTGGCGGAATCCCATGGTGGGGGAGGCAATGCGTTTTAACAAGAAACGAAGGGATAGGGTAATATAGGATGTTGAAAAGGCGGGTTTGGAAAAAATTTTAAAAATTTTCAAACTGGCAAAATTTAACCTTGACCCTTGGAATATAGGAAAACCGTGGACATTTGGGGTTGTTCACTTTACCTACCTTTTTTGCAAAAAACCAACATGTCCTAGAAGTAAGCTCATTTGTTTCCAGTGATACACCTCTGCGACACTTCGTGAGCTTCCTCGTGCCAGCGTCTGAAGCTATACGTAGACATGTAGGAGGGATGGCTCAAGACAAAGTGCCAACGATGAGATTAGACTCTTTGGGGGACGACGACACAGTGGAACTAGCAGAACAGTACCGGGCAGAGCGAAGGGAGGAAAGGGGAGCGGGCAAGTGGTGTGGGCCCGTCCGACGACGATGATTACCATCGCTAGGCCAATTAGCCAAGTGGAGCCGGACCATTGGCACACCAAGCTTGACAGGTCCACATTTACGGAGGAGGAGTTGGAGGAGGTACGAAGGAAGTACCAAATTCCAGCAGAGATAGAGTTGAGAGTGCCCACATCTAAGGAGAGGGCGTTGGATACGCGGCCGGCAGAGTTCTCATTGTACGAAGAAACATTGTGGGCGGGGCTGAAGTTGCCCATCCCCCCAATAATGGTAGATATACTGAACCGACTGGAGGTGGCGCCGGGGTAGCTGATGCCCAACGCATGGAAAATTATAATGGCTTGCGCGATCACATGGCTACGGGCGACCGAGGGAGCGGCGATGACCGTGGAAGAATTCTTTTCTTACTACAAAGCGTTCGATCAGCAAGAGACATGGGTGACTTTGCAGGTGGTGGCAGGTAAGGAGTTAGTAACCGGGCTACCATTGTCTGTGAAGGGTTGGAGACCGAGGTGGTTCTTCGTATTGGCGAATGGGGGAGGAGGGGGTACGCATGACATGGAAGGTCCCCACGAAGTCAACGGAGCCAAAGTTGAGGGAAGAAGCAGAGGGTAGGGTAAAAAAGGTGAAGGAGTGGAGGAAGAAGGAGCGTGTTAAGTGGGACGACCTGGTCCATCTTTCAGCTTTATATGCCTTAGGGTTAGGACCACAGCCGGTGGAAGAAGACCCTGTAGTGGAGAAGTTGGAGGCAAGGCAAAAGGCGAAGGAGGCGGAAGAAAGGAGGACCCTTGCTAGGGCAGAAAAGTTTAAGGAGACACAGTTGGGGCCTGCCCCTAAGCTGGTGATGAGGGAGCGGGTCTGACCGTGTCCCAAGCCGTTAGGTGACAAGGACTTGACTAGCTTCGCCCCACTGCCGCCCCCAGTAGACCCGTTAAAGGAGAGGGGCAAGCAGGAGATGGAAACACTGTTGAAGAAGACAAATAAGAAGAGGGCAGCTGTAGAGGGGGGAAAAAGCGCCCCCATCTTGAAGAAGATGAAGGTTGGGAGCGAGGACGCCCCTATGGTGGAGAGGATGAAGGAGGCAAGGGTGGAGGAAGCTCCAGAAAGGGACACCGCCCAAGTGTTAAAAAAACACGTGGAGACCGCCCAAATGGCAACGGAAGAGGTGGGTCCAAGCGCCCAAGTGATGAAGGAAAACTTGAGCCCAAGTGCCCAAACGGTAGTGACGGTTCCTGTACTAGAAGTAACCCCCAGTCCCAGCGGAGGGGAGACTGGGACCAGCACTCCAGGTACGAGTGTCGCGCTGACGACCACGTTGTACCATGCGCGCTAGCGGGTTGCTCGGCGGACGAAGGGGGGAGGGCCAGGGTGGCGGCTGACTGCCTAGTTGGAGTGTTAGAAGACGCTGTCGTGCAGTCAATGGCCTGATTGGGGGAGGCCAACGTCCTGAGAGGGTTGTGCTCGGCCTAGATGGAGGCAGCAACCTTGGCGGCTGCCCTGTTGAATAAAGTGGCTCGTGCAAAGATGGAGATAGAGCCGTTAAGGGTTCAACTAGAAGGGGTGAAAGGGGCAATTCCAAAAAAATTTAGAGGAGACAGCGGACTGGAAGAAAGCCGCTCAGAGCGCGTGCGCGAAGGCACTGAAACGTGCGCAAAGAGCGAAGAAAATATAAGTGTTGGTGGTGGTGCAGGGCCATGCAGTAGACTGTGCTGGTGCTGAGCTCCTCGCAACCAGGTCGGAGTTGGAAGCGAAACGCCACAAGGTGGTATCACTAGAGTTCCAGCTGGCGAGCAATAGGAAATAACTAGAGCTGGCCCAACAGGCCTGTACCACTGCTAAGGAGAGGTGGGAGGAGGCCATGAGCAATTGTGAAGTGCTGCGCGACCAGGCGGTCAAGGAGAAGGAAGAGGTCGACGGTCGGATTGCAGAGTTGGAGAAGGCCCTAGCGGATGAGAGGGCTAAGTCGGTGTCTGAGAGGGTAGAGTTGGAGAAGGCCCTGGCAGAAGAGAGGGTCAAGTCGGCGTCTAAGAGGGCGGCGTACCCCACCTTGTGTATGGCAGCTATAGAGCAGTTCAAGGGGTCCGCCGACTTCCAGATGGCCATTGATGCCGCTGTCGCTAGCAGCTTGTCAAAGGAGGGTGAGGGGGGGCTGGGCCATCGGGGGCAGCTGTTGGAGGAAGGAGTGAAGAGGAGGTGATCCAGAGCTTCCAGCGGTCGGACTTCTATAAGCACGAAATGAGCGAGTTCTGGGACAGCGGTTGGAAGACTTTCATGCACAAGGCGCAAGAGCTATTTCCGGACATCGACTTCAGCCTCGTGAAGATAGGAGAAGACGACATCGCCCAAACCCCCCCTGGACGAGGGGGTTGAGGAGGAGGATCTGGCCTCTAGTGAGAATGAGTGATCTATGTAAAAATTTTGCTTTTGTTTGTTTGTTTGTTTTTTTTTTTTTATATGTAATTTCTGCAGCAAGTTGTATGTAACCGTAAGTTTTGTAAATAAAACAAGTTTTCTTTTGTATAATTGATGTTCTTATTTCTTTTGAGTTGTAAGTTTGGAATAATGAGAATGGCTGAGTAGAATTCAATGAAAAGTGGGTGTGAAAGTAAGACGTTTTGGAATAATGAAAATCGCTGGTAAATTGTGACATAAAAAGTTTAAAAATGACTAACCGAGTTAACTTATGGTAAAAGTATGAAGTAAAAATGTTAAGGATGGGCAAACATAAAAATGTTAAAAATGAGAGTTTGGTCTGTATGTAAAAAATGAGTTAAGAAATGTTGTAACATGGACTTGGATGTTGACTAAGTATGCCAACCGTATGAAAGCTCTACTGGAGTTTTGGCTAAGACTTGGAAAGATTTACCATGGTAAAGCTTTAGTTGACTCAATCTGGCTGAGCTCATCATGCTCAGTCTGGCTGAGTCTTTAATTAACTCAGTCTGGCTGAGCTCTTCGCGCTCAGTCTGGCTGAGGCTTTAGTTAACTCAGTTTGGCTGAGCGTTTCGTGCTCAGTCTGGCTGAGGCTTTAGTTGACTTAGTCTGGCTGAGCGTTTCGTGCTCAGTCTGGCTGGGGCTTTAGTTAACTCAGTCTGGCTAAGCTCTTCGTACATTGATTAACAAGTCATTATGCAGGTAATGAAGATATAAAGTCATTTGCATTTACGGGGTAACCTACTGATCACAAGTCTTACACCACGTATAGAAAGGACAAAAACGAACAAGCATGTAGATCGTCAAAAAGAACATACAACAATTAAGCAATACAAAAGTAGAAGATGCTATTTTACTGGAAGTAACGCTTCAAGTGCTCGGCGTTCCACGGCTGGGGGGGAGGTCTCTGCCTTCCATGTCTTGGAGTTAGTAGGTGCCTGGGCAAGGTCTGGCTTTAACGATGTAAGGCCCTTCCCATTTGGCAGCAAGTTTGCATTCGGCGGGATTTTTGGTGGCAAGAGTCGCCTCACGCAAAACCAGGTCCCCAACTGCAAACTCCCTCGGTCGAACTTTGCAATTGTAGTGTGTTCTCATTTTTTGTTGATATGAGGCCCGTTTGACAGCAGCTATCTCTCGGAGCTCATCAATCAGGTCTAAATCAGCCCAACGCAAGTCTTCAGTGAGTTCTGGATCTGGTTGCAGAACCCTCGGGGTTAGCAGGCCGATTTCAACTGGGATGACCGCCTCAGCGCCATATGTTAAGCGAAAGGGGGTCTCCCAAATAGGGGTTCGGGCGGTAGTGCGATAGGCCCAGAGTAAGTTTGGTAGTTCCTCAGCCCAGAGTCCCTTGGCAGCTTCTAACTTAGTTTTGATGATCTTCAAGAGAGAGCGGTTGGTGACCTCGACTTGCCCGTTGGCTTAGGGATGGCCTGGGAAAGAGAAGCATGGCTGAATGTGGAGCTCTGCACAAAATTTCCTAAACTTGGTATTGTCGAATTGCTTGCCGTTGTCAGAGATGATGGCTTGGGGGATTCCAAATTGGCAAACAATCGACTGCCAGATGAATTTGGTTGTGTTTCGTTCGGTGATTGTGGCGAGGGGTTCCGCTTCTGCCCATTTGGTGAAGTAATCAATGGCTACCACAGCGAACTTGGTTTGGCCCCTACCCGTGGGCAATGGACCAACCAAGTCTATGCCCCACTTGGCAAAGGGGTAGGGGTTGCTGAGCGTAATCAGTTCTGTCGGCGGGACATGGGGGATATTGGCAAAACGCTGACACTTGTCGCACTCAAGCACGAACTCAGTGGCATCTTGGTTGAGAGTAGGCCAGAAGTAACCGGTGTGGAGTATTTTATGGGCCAGCGACTTGGCACCGGAATGGTTACCACATACACCCTCGTGAACTTCCCTCATCACATAGGTCGCTTGGGAAAGGCTGAGGCACCAGAGGTATGGGCGTAAAAATCCTTGTTTGTACGGGAGGCCGTTGATGAGGATGTAATTGAACGACCGGGCTCTTACTTTGACGGCCTGCTGTTTGTTTTCTAGTAACTCCCCATTTGTCAAGAATAGAAGGATGTCCGCTGCCCATGGGATAGGTTCATTTTGGAGGAAGTGGACCTCCAACTGAGTTGGCGAAGTGGCTGGGTGGGCCAGGTAGTCAAGACGAACTCCATGGCTGAGGTCAGACTGGTCAGCCAAGGCTAATTGGGCCGTTTCATCTGCCTTGGAGTTTTCTGACCGAGGGATGTGTTTGATGTGGAAAGTGTTGAAAAGGCGAACAATGGGGATTGTAATATCCCTATAGGCTCGCATTGTGTCGTCCTTGGCGTCAAATTCCCCGGTGATTTATTCGACGATCAATTGGGAATCACTGAACACTAGGATATGGCTCACACCAATGTCTCTGATTAGGCGAAGACTTGCTATCAGGGCCTCATACTCAGCCTCATTATTGTTTGCATCAAACAGGAAACGGAGAGAGCACACTTGAAATAACCACCCTCGGGGGCGGTGAGGATAAGACTAGCCCCACTGCCTTCTTTGCGGGATGATCTATCGACATTGAGGATCCAAGAGTAGGGATCGTTTGCCTCAGTGTTGAATTGCTTGGGCGGAGGGGCCGTTGTTGGAGTGGGATTAGTGAATTCCAAGATAAAATTAGTGTAGACGTCCCCGAACATCCCGGGAGGGAAATCCCGTTTTGTTCATTGGGCTCACTACAGTTCAGGACTCAATGTCACGGTCCTGTATCTAATCTCACAGAGTGAAATGCAAGATCGATGAATCATCAAAGAGTCCAAATCTGGCAAATCGTTTTTGAAAATAGATTTTTTGAAAGAAGTGCCAAACATGGACTGCTTTGCCAGATACAGAGTCGCCACCTAAATATTTTATTTTGGAAAATTTAGGAAACCCTGACTCGTTGCCTAAGGCCACGTGTCCGTCATCACCAAAGTTGCCTCGGCTCGGGAACTTGGGTACGATTGGGGAAGGTCACTTCCTGAGCACCCCCGCTCGCCTGATCAAAGATCGGCCTCTACTAACCATGATATCGAGTTTGAAAACATTATGCATTATTATTCCGGTTATTAGCCTAGATTTACTACGTGATGCGCACATCATACAAATATAGATCGGATCGCCTGAATTGGAACAAAACATCTCATGTTTGCTTTTGAAAGCGGTTTGCTACTCGTAAGTAGGCTAAAATGCAGGTTTTGCCACCCTCGGGTGGGCTTAGAAAACAAGATGATTTGCCACTCTCAAGTGGGCTTAAAACTCACAGTCAATGCATTATTCCAATTCAGATAATCCAACCTTCACCCACAGGCATTCAGGCAGGTATATCACATAAGCATATAGCCTCATGGTAAGCATGCTATCATGGCAGTCACTCACACACATGCAAGGATGCTAAAGCATAAACACTTACCGAGTACTCTAACCCAAAGAAAGAAGCTAATTAGAAAACATGCATGGATCCTAACTATGCTGAGATGCCTAATGCAACACATACAAGAATGCAACTAAGATAGGCTCGGCTATTCTAAGATGGCATATGATGATGCTACAGCTAACACGTATTCAACTTGGAATTGAAATACAATGCAGTTAGTATGATGCGCCGAGTCCGGTGCATGCAAGACAGATGAATGGATTCAAACATGCGAGCATAAGCATGCTAATTGAAACATGCCCTAATCTAACCATCATAAGCTGGTAAATAAAAGGGAGAAAGGCGTGGGGTTGGAAGACATACATCACACACACGCATACTTATTACAATTGTGCCCTCGCTCGGAGGGTCCGAATAAATAATACAGTCCGAATAAATAATTAACTACTCTAGCTAATTAAATATTACAAAACTCTAATTAATTAACAAATTAACTAAGAAGTGAAATAAACCAGTATGCAAATCCATGGACCGCCTCAGCTCTGTTCCGAATGATGAATGATGCATGCTTGAGTTGCCTGGCGCGGAAATCTATTGCGATGCCCCGATTTGCCTCTGTTTACAATTAATGCCGGAATGCTGTGCAAAGCTCTAGAAGGCTGCTGATTTCTGATTTGCTGTAACAGAGAGCAAGAAAGGGCATGGCAAAGTATTTTTTACACATGTATGCACGACCTCGATCCTCGTGCCACCAATCACGCATCTCGATGCATGATGGCCGGGAGTTGAAATGCGCAACTCGACATGATATGAATGCACATGGAAACACAACAAGGCCTAGACTCCATCATGGATAATCCGGAGTGTCGGTGACCGGGAATTGAGACACGTTTCGTCACTTTGAGTACGAAACGTCCCTCGTTTCCCGTGTTTGGACCAAACCCTACTCCAAACACAATGCAACAAGTAGGATGGTATGCACCAATGCAAATCTATCATGCAACCCTAATGCGATGCAACTAAGTGATGCAAATACGACTAACATGCACAATGCTATGAACTATATACACAATACTCATGAATTATGGCATACTCAATGCGACTAACAACCTAGCATACACAATGCGAGGAATGACATGGCATACGCAATTCACGATGGACTTACACCAATATGAATGGACCTCAGCCACACTCACATCAGTGGCCATATGATGAAAATGAGACAACCGAAATTCATGCAAACATGCACGAATGCAATGGATCGATCCTAAGGCACAACATGCAACTCTAACTAAGCATAGCAGAGGATCAAACATGGCATAGAATGGGATATGATACAAATCTGAAATGGCATGAAAGATGGTCCCGAGACATGCAAGTATGGCACACAATGCAAGCTAGAGGGCCCGGGTACCGAAACTAGTGAAGTGCGTTACACTATAGGTACCCAAAGCAATGCACCAAAGGCAAAACCAACCCCAAACAGACCCTAGGCAGGTCTGAAACAGTGGGGAAATGGCCTAAAATGATGGCTCGGAATGCAACGAAATAGAGCTCATTCAATGGTCCGAAAACAAGGCATACAAGTCCGACTCTCAAACACATTTAAAGAGTACAAAGCATGGCAATATGGCATTCAAACAAGCTCTGAAATATGATGTATAATGAGCCCAAAACATGAACACACCTCAGTGTATGCATTGAATGGACCTCAAAACTCAAAGTTAAGCATGGGTATTGAACTACAAGCATGCAAAACCAACATCATTCAACCATGGGACCCAAAAATAGAGCTAGGGCAGTCCAAAATAAGCACATTATCAGTTTAAGGCATGACCAAAAAGTGTTAAAATCAAGGGTCAACAAAGCATGCGAAATAAGCTAGTGAACCATGATTTACACTACACGTATATGAAGCACATGAGGGCTCACCAAACCAGCCAAAAACAGAAGTATGCCATGCCAAAATATGCCCAAATAACCACTGGAATTCAGTCAACACATGCAAGAATGAAGTGCTCCTTTGAAAGGCCAATAAGGGGGTTGTTCTATACATGCAAAATAGACACACACAATGGCAAAACCACCTCTAGAAAGAGGTTCTGAGGGTCCTAAAACCCACTAAAAAGAGCCTGAAATGGGTCTAGGAAACATGCAAATAAAGGGCCTTTTGAAAGGCCTTGAATGGGATTGTTCTACACATGCAAAATAGACACTTCATAGGGAAAAATGGGCTCTAGACAGAGCCAAGGTAGACCTTAAAACTCACCAAATAGGGCCTGAAATATGACTTTACAACATGCAAGTAGGAGCCCATTTGGAAGGCCAAAAGGGCCAACAAACAAGACAAGGAGAGAGGGGGTCACCCCCCTCTGATTTTGGCTCTCAAAATAGTGTGCTAGCCACTGAAAATCTACTGGATTTCAGTGGCTGGAAGGCCAAACAAAGCATGCAACAAAGGCCTAGGTGCAAGGTTCAAAACAAGATGCAAACAAGCATACAAGGGGATAGATGACCCCCAACAGAAAAATGCCCTTAAACAAACTTCAAGAGCGGCTCAAAATAAGACTCTTTTCACTTTATGATAAATCTCGAAAATGCTCACAAGTAGGGCTAAGATATGAAGCAAAATAAGCCTACAAAGAGGGATGGAGCATACAAGGAGGTAGATGACCTCAAACAGAAAAGTGTCCTCAATCAAACTTCAAGAGGGACTCAAAATAAGACACTTTTCAGTTTATGAAAAAACCCAAAAATGCTTGCAAATAAGGCTAAACAATGGAGCAAAATAATGCAAGAATGGGGGAAATGACGACTTACCCTTGTAGAGAAGACCTCCAGCAACTTCTGGACCAAGATGGTGAGCCTTCAATCTCTGCAAATCAGTTCCAAGATGCTTGGATGGATGGTGGAGGTGTTGTGCTAAGGGTTGGTGTGCAAATGGTGCAAGAACTATGGGTTTTTGGAGCTCAAGTGTAAAGATATACAGAGAGAGGTGTATAAGCCTTAACCAAAATTGTTGAACCCTTGCAAATGAAGACCAGCCTCTCCTTTATAGAGGAGAGGCTCTAAAGCTTCTCTTGGAAGCTTCAAATATCCTCCATATGGAGGATGGTCCAAATGCCTCCCAGCTGGCACAACTGGATTGCATTCAAAGAGAGCAAAAAGCAGAAGGCTGGCCGACTAGGTAAGGTGGTCGGCCGGCCACTCCCCCTAGTCAGCCGACCAGGGGTCAAAAGGTTCAATGAGAAATGCTGGTCGGCCATACCAGAAAGGTGGCCTCCCAGATGAGTGCAACACAGCTGTATGGTGGGAAACCAGAAAATGTGACCCAGGAGAGAGGAAAACCAGCATTTTAGCAAGGTTCAAAAGGGTCAAGAAGAAATGCTGGTCGGCCTACCCATATTGGTGGCCTCCCAGATGAGTACAACACAATGGTGGTATGAAAAACCATAAATTATGGCTCAAAAGTGAGAAAAATCAACTTTCTGTCAAGAAAACCGGCTGGAGGAGAGAGAAAATGGTTTCCAAAAGAATGGCTGGTCTCCCACCATCCTACCACCTTTCTAGCAATGAAAATAGGGTCCATACCAAAAATGAACCCTAACCGATGCAAAACGAGGGTTCGGGGGCCAAAACGCGCAGTCCGGGGCCCCGAAAACAGGCTGTTAGGCACCGGAAGTGGCGTGCGACCACGAAGGTGGGCTCCCGGGCCACAGTGTCCCTCTAAGGATAGGAAACAAGGTGTGTGCCAAAAATCGGAGCAAACGGAGGTAGTTAGGCGGTCCCGAACCGAGGCACACGGCCGACGACTCCGAAAATCAGAAACTGGCCTCCAAACGGGAAAAATGGCCTATGACCACGAAACGTAGCCTACGGCTACTGAGAGATGGTCTTCGAGACCTCTCCCTCCCTTCGGGAAGAGAAAACAGAGAAAACAGGACCTGGTTCACAAACCGAGACCAAGCACAAAAAAGCCCCGAAGTCTGGAGGCAAGGCTTGCAGTCGAGACTCTGAAACCTCAGAACGAGCACAATATGGATCATCACCGAGGGCTCAATCAGTGACGTCTGAGTCTAAAGGTCGGTCAAAAATGGGGTGTCTATAGTTGCCCCTTTTTGACAGAACTCGAAAGTCATAAGTGACGGGAGTGAATGTCAAAGCCTAGAGACGACCCATTTTTGACAAGGCCGAAGACTTAGACAAACAGGCAAGATAGACAATGAGATGTACCCGCAGGCATGCCCGCAAACGGGGGCAAAATGCAAAACGATATGCACCAAGCCGGACGTAACTCATGATCATGCAAAGCAGCAAGCTATAATGAAGCAGGTATTCGCAATAGATGCAACAGTTTTAAGCAAGAATGCAAAGCAACAACTACATTTCATGCAGTAAAGAATGCGGAGAACTATTCAATTCTCGCCACGTCTCACATGGAGAAGATACAATACCTATGCGGCTCGTCTGGTCGCACCAGCCTCAAATGAACCGTACATACAATATCGTGCCTGCAAAAGAGAGAAACTTAACAAGCACAATATAGTTAGCAACATATGTTCAACGCTATATCGAACGCAGATAGACATGATGCCGATGGAAAAGTGCATCGTAATGCGAGGAGAAATGTGCGTGACAACACAAGTTAAACACGGAGGCATGACAATACCAATGAAATGTGCACAACAATGCAAACAATGTGCATGAGAATGCAAGTGACGTGCATAACAATGCAGGATAAGTGCAAACTCGAATGCATGTTTGACATGCAACAACGAGCAAAGAAATGCAAGTTTCGACGAATGCGATTCAATTGCGACCTCCGATTTACCTCCCGGAAGGGTCACAACATACTCAAAAAGGATACATCTTGCTCCTGATGAGTAACGATGAAACACGCATCGAAAGTTGGAGTTGAAGTTCCCGCGGAGGGATTTCGCAACGAAAAGTGCACTTTCCTTGTACTTTCTCGGGTGCCGGGGACTTCAATCATCACCAAAATTTGCAGGGAGTTCAAAGAGACCTTGGAGACCACCTTGGGAACACCACCGACCAGGTTTTGAGGCTACCGACCAAGGGTAGTGCAAGGGGGTGGTCAGCCTACCAGAAAAGGTGGTCGGCCGACCACCCAACCAAAAACAGGGGCAATTTGGTACATTTGCATTCGGATCTTTAAAGGCACTTGACCAAAACACTTTTCCTCATACCATCAGATCTGAAATCATCCTCTCCTCCTTCCTAGACCATTTTCTCCCTCAGATCTGCGTTCTATACGCGTTTTCCAACGCCTCACGCAAAGTTGTTTCGTGAAAACTTTCAGTTCTCTTCACTTTGGACCAATTAAAATTTGATTTCGGAGCTTCTTTTCTCATTTTCACCACTTGACGTAAGTTTGTCTCAATATTTGGAACATTTTCTCGGGAGTTGACTTTTGTTGACTTTTTCATTTCCCGAGAGTTGACTTTTGTTGACTTTTTCAAGTTTTGGTTCATTTTGCTCCTTTTTGCAGATTTCTTCAGATGGCGGGTCATTTTCCCCATGGTGGAGGTTCTCCAGGTGCCGGAGGTGATCCAGACATCATGCCTTTGCCTCCGAGGATTCAGCCGTTCATTCCCGAGAGGTACGACCCTCCGACACACACCTTCCCTCGGGCTGTTTTCTATCATTTCATCGATTTTGATGCTCGAGCACCTGTGGATCTGCTATTGTGAGAGCCGAAGTCCCACCTCTCCTATCAGGCACGGGAGGTATGTACTTCTCTTTTTGCATTTTTCGTAATATATTCTGCATTTTCCGTGCATTTCCCGCTTTCGCTATGCATGCTTATCTGCTCGTTCTGAACGGACTCACACACCATATTTCTGCTCATTCTAGCACACAGCTCGTTTTGAATACTTAGTCTATAACACAGTATTCTGTTTGCATTTTGAACACACAGCTCAATCACTTGACTTTCTGAACCCGCAGCCCATATTTGATTGTGAACACGCAGCACACACTTGTTGAGAGTTGAACACGCAGCCCAAACTTCGAATTTCTGAACACGCAGCCCATATCTTGATTGTGAACACGCAGCACACACTTGTTGAAAGTTGAACACGCAGCCCAAACTTTGAATTTCTGAACATGCAGCCCATTTTGATTGTGAACACGCAGCACACACTTGTTGAAAGCTGAACACACAACCCAAACTTTGAATTTCTGAACACGCAGCCCATATTGTGAACATGCAGTACACACTTGTTGAAAGTTAAACACGCAGTCCAAACTTTGAATTTTTGAACACGCAGCCCATATTGATTGTGAACACGCAGCACACACTTGTTGAAAGTTGAACACGCAGCCCAAACTTTGAATTTCTGAACACGCAGCCCATATTGATTGTGAACACGCAGCACACACTTGTTGAAAGTTGAACACGCAGCCCAAACTTTGAATTTCTGAACACGCAGCCCATATTGTGAACACGCAGCACACACTTGTTGAAAGTTGAACACGCAGCCCAAACTTTGAATTTCTGAACATGCAGCTCATATTGTGAACACGCAGCACACACTTGTTGAAAGTTGAACACGCAGCCCAAACTTTGAATTTCTGAACACGCAGCTCATATCTTGATTGTGAACACGCAGCACACACTTGTTGAAAGTTGAACACGCAGCCCAAACTTTGAATTTCTGAACACGCAGCCCATATTGTGAACACGCAGCACACACTTGTTGAAAGTTGAACACGCAGCCCACAGCATTGTATCTGATTTGATTTGCACACAACTCATACATTTCATTTGCACACAGCTCATACTGAACACGCAGTCCACAGCATTGTATCTGATTTGATTTGCACACAACTCATACATTTCATTTGCACACAGCTCTACTGAACACGCAGTCCATAGTATTGTATCTGATTTGATTTGCACACAACTCATACATTTCATTTGCACGCAGCTTATTCATTTCATTCTGAAACTGAATACATGTGTTCATTATGAATGCAGGTGTCTTCCCGTGTTACACGAGGATATGGCTCCATCGTTGCGAGGGAGTGGTACACAGAGCTCCCGGAGGCCGTTCGTGATTGGGTTGACCAGGCAGGGTTCGGACCCTTCTGCGCAGGGATATCTCGCTATCCTGCTAGCAGGACATTGATGGGCGCCCTTGTAGAGAGATGGTGGGACACCACCAACTCCTTCCATTTCTCAGCTACCGGGGACATGACTATGACCCCGTTCGACTTTGCTGTGCTGACAGGCCTTGATGTGGGAGGCTGGGCGATCCCTTATGATGAGGCTATGGGTGAGTGGGAGGCCGCCTGGATCTATCTATTGGGAGCTCGCCCACCGGTTGACAGATCCTCAGGCAGAGTCCGGTATACTTGGTTTTCTTCCCATTTCAGAGAGAGGGTGCCCGAGACTCCGGAGGAGATAGCGCAATACACCTGAGGGTTTTTGATGTTCCTCTTCGGGACCACTCTGTTCACCGATAGGGGGAAGACCGTTGGGCTATATCTGCTGAGTGCTCTGGTGGACTTATCGCGAGTCAGCCAATATGACTGGGGTGGCGCCGGCTTGGCTACTCTCTATTGCTACATGAGCGCGACCTCTCACGGATGGGGGAACATAGTCGGCGGCTATTGGAGAGCCTGGGAGGTACTTTCTGCCTTCTTGATTTACATTTCTGCCTTTCATTATATGTACATTGCACACATGGCACACTTTACATTCTGTACTTCGCACTCTGCTCTCGGCATTCTGCATTCTCTGTATATTCTGTATTCACATTCTGCACTCAGCATTCTGTATACTGATGGATATTGCCCTGTTTTCCACAGCTATGGGTTTTTGCGTACTTCCCGACACTAGCCCCTGAGCTTGAGGTGGAGGTGCCTCTCACGATTCCGTATTCGCTCGTATTTGAGGGCCAGTACCAGCCGAGAGCTCGGGAGACTCTCCTCTATCTGCGGCAGTTTTTCGACACGGTGCGGCCGACAGAGGTAATTCAGAACTCTCAGTTCTCCATGTTTTCATCTTTGATCAATCTTGCACATTTACGATTTCTAATCAGCTTATGCATTGGTTATCCGCAGATCACATGGCTGCCCTGGGCGCCTATGGATGGAGACATCCGATTTCAGTTTGCTGGAGGATGGGCTGCTTCTCGGTACAGGATCCTGTTTGAGGGGCCAGCTGGTAGGGCCTGGTTCCTAGGGGACCGCTTCTTGCGCCAGACTATGGGTTTCCCCAAGCAGAGTGTTCCCTCAGCACCTCCGGACGATATGCAATCTGCCGATAGGCTCACTCCTCAGGATGTCACTAGCGCCATGTTGGGCACTGACGTATTGCTACATTTGGAGGAGGAGAAGTACGCGACTTACCGTCATACATACTTGATGCCTCCATTGACAGGCGTCCGTACCCCCACGAGGAGGTCTGCTGGCATGCCATCCTCGAGTCGCGCCCGAGCCAGAGACATTCCTTCGACCAGTAGAGCCGGCACATCGAGGGATAGGGCTGGACTGGTCCCCCCGATTCCCCCGACTTATCATCACCCTAGATGGCCAGATATTCCGACTGAGTTGATAGGATGGCGATACGGGACTTCCTACCCGATTCCGATAGAGCCTCCTATGCCTGGTCACCCATACGTCAGAGACCTTGACTCGCCACCGGTATGCTTTACAACTTTGATTTATCACTCAGATTTATTCATTCACTGATGACTTGCACTTGCATTTGCAACCTACCACGGAGTATACTGAGGGGTTGCTCGGATTAGTGGCCTCACTCGAGGGCATGGTCCTGCGGACAGAGACGCAGTTGTCCATCGTCGGCGTCCCGGTACTCTTTAGTTTTCTTGCATTTATCATACTTCTGATGACATGCTAATCTTGAACATTTTACTGCATCGATTGACTGTATGTGTAGAGCACATCTGGCACACACCACATTCATGTACTGTAGTTTTCTTGCATCTACATCTGATATACATACTGACTAATGCACTTAAATTGTCCTCTGCCTTTTCAGATGCCCCCACTGCATACTGGGCCACAAGCCGGGCCATCTAGGCCTACTCAGGGAGCTGGGAGAGGGGACTCGTCTCGCAGACGAGGCAGACGTAGAACACACATCATAGAGAAGGAGTCCAGCGAGGAGGAGGAGTCCGCGCATCCTCAGTCAGAGACATCTGCAGGCAGAGAGGATGACTCTGAGTCCGGTTCTGAGGGTGGAGGTGATGCCGAGGAGGATTCCGAGGATAGCAGCTCCGACTCAGATAGTGGCGCTGGTGGAGATGGTGCAGGGACTTCTCAGCAGAAGAGGATGAAGAGGGCCTCTTATTCTTGCACTTGAGAGCACAGATGCAGATGTTCCTGCTTTATTTGCCTTTTTTTACTAGTAGTTGTAGCACATTGTACATTATTAGGCAGTTTTATTTTCTGTAAAACTTGCACCCTTGTTGTAAAATGTTGTAACAAAGGAAGCATGATGGAATGAAACAGCTTTTGTTCAAAAAGTGTTGTATTTTATGTTCTTAGCATCGCATCGCATCGCATCATTTTGCACAAAAATGAGATTGAATGAAATTGTGCATTGAAAATTGCCAAGTCAGGTAGTGAACTGACGCAACAAACAAAACAACTCAACTTACTAAGAAACAACAAAACCTTAGCAAGTTTACAACTCGATAAGCAAGACACAACAATGTTGATTAAACTTACAACTCGATAAGCAAGACATAACAATGTTGATTAAACAAAGAGTAACAACTCGATACGCAAAACTCGTCAACTCGACAAAACTTAACAACTCGATAAGCAAAACAACAACTCGATAAGCAGGACTTGACAACAACTCGATAAACAGACGTAACTTGGACGATCGGAGTGACAGAACGCATCCGAAACAGAGGAAAAACACGCACCTTCAAGACTACGAATGCATGGAAATGCTAGGAACTTTCTTCTAGAAGCTAGAACAAGACCAAAGCCACCCTCCTCTCCATGGCCGACCACCTAAGGGAGCTGGCCGACCAGTTTTTTCATTGGAGACCAATGGGGGGTGGTCGGCCTACCAGAAAAGGTGGTCGGCCGACCACCTGGTTTGGTAGCCACCAATTTTTCGACACGTGTCCCCCGAACAGTGCCTTATCCTCTTTAAAAGTTCCAGCCTCGTGATTCATTCATTTCATCTCAGTTTTGCATCAAAATGGAGGCGTTCCTCACGCAAAATCTCACAGCTTCGATTGCTTCTCTAGATGGCTCGGAAAAGTTAAACTTCCGGGGCTTCGGCTTGAATGCACTATTCACGTTGGGCCGTACTCCACTGCATCTTCCTTTCCTTATGCCGCGGCAAGGTTTTGGAATCCGGTAACACACGTCTTTAGCTTCAGCGGACAAGAGATGTGTCCTACTTTCGAGGATTTCCAAGCTTTGATGGAGTTCGAGCGTAACGAGGAAATCTTGCCTCAACTCTGATTTGGCCACGTCCAAGCCCTAGGACAAATGTGCGGGCTCACTTTGCATGATGCTCGATCATTGATTCATGACGGGGAGTTGGACATCCCAAGCTTGGTTTGCCAGTTTTCTGATGCTGGTAACCGCGGCGACCATCATTGGCAGGGCTATCGGCGACGCGCGCTTTGCCTATGCTTGCTATCTCATTTCTTGCTTGCCCCGGGCTCCGGTGGATTCAGTGTCCGGTTGATCGAGGTTGCCCAAGGTTTGAAGGAGGGCAAGACCTGCATTGCTATGACATTGGCCGAGACATTGATGGGCTTAGACGCTTTTCATCGTCGGGAGACGGCTAGGCTTGCGGGGAGCCCACTACTGTTGCAGGTAATGTTTCCTACCCAATCTCATATATGTATTGCTCACATCACTCGGCCCTCAGGCTCGGTTTTTCTCACAAAACCCTTTTCTTACTTTTCTCTCATCGTACATCTCTCTATTCTTTACTCTCTCATTTTTCAATCCCTCCCCAGGTGTGGTTGATGGACAAGTTACAGATTGTGGAGTCTTGCCCTGCATACTCAGCTCATAGCTACTTTTTCCGACAATGCCTGGTCGATGCCCTGGATGAGGGGGGGTGGTACAACTGGATGTGCAGTTTGTCTGCAAACCGCATCGCTGGGCGCTACCCTTGGCTCAATCTGCCGGCAATGAGTTACAACATGACCCGTCAACCTGGGATTCAATTGATTGGCATGACACACTGTGTCTTCTATTTTTCGTTCCGGTTCCAGCGCCAGTTTGGACATGATCAGACTTGCCCGCCAGAGGGGATAGAGTACCCTGCTGCATTCCCAGCTCGAGGCGCACAGCTTACCTGGTATGCCACAACATGGAGAACTAGAGAGCTCCTGGCCCCCGCTCTCACTTTCAGTTGCACTTTGTCTGATGAGTGCTTGGATTGGCTCAATGAAGAGGCACAAGAAGGGCCCACTTTGGCGTCAGAGGCTTCGACTGGCTCTGGGAGGGGGCGCAGGAACACCTAACTTATCTATGCCCCAGATTTATTACTTTATTAGTACTTTCAAGTTTTCTTCATGATTGTAATAAAAAAGCAACTTCAATTTGTATGCAAAAGCAGGAGAACTCTGTATTGAAATCAATGAAATTGAAGGTTGTGGGTACTGAAAATTTTCCACTTTGGTCCAAAAATGGTCTAAGTTGTAAAAAGATTAATTTTGAACAAAGTTAACTTTTATTAAAACTTTTCAAAACCATTTTCGATATGGATCAGAACTGGACACGCCTGAAATCTGCCACTGAGATGCATAACCCCGGATCCCAGCAACTGGAAAGTTGCCCCTAGTCTGAATAGTACCGCGGCACTGCACAACAACGGAAAGTTGCCCCTAGTCTGCAAAGCACTGCATCGGAGATCATAACCGAACTCTTGAATGCTGAATAGACAAAGATGGCCGAGATGATCAAATGGACAAAGTTGATCGGGGAAAAGTTTATGGCTGAACTTCAGGATGAAGTTGCCTACGTATCCCAAAGATGGGAATCAAGCCTTACGTAGTTCAGGCTCGGGTTCACTCGAGTATTTTCACTCTCCTTTTACGCTCTAACTTTTGCCAAGGCCGCCCTTTGCGGGTTTTCAACCTTGAGAGCTCAGTTTTTATAATTTCAAATTTTTTGTGCTTTCACTTTTGCCTAGGTCGCCCTTTCGGGTTTTCGGCCTAGCGAGCCTCTCAAGGGTAATATTTCTTCAACTTGTCCATATTGATCGGTTGGGAGAACTCTAGGCCATCTAGGTCCATCAGAACCACAACTCCACCTGACCAGATAGCTTTGATGATGTAGGGACCAGTCCAATTGGGTCTGAACTTGCCCCTTGGGTCGTACATGGGAGCTCGGTTGTCCTTGAGCACCAAATCTCCTTCTTTTAGATTCCTGGACTTAACTTTCTTGTTAAAAGCCCTGGAAATTTTGCGCTGATAACCTTGAACATGGTACAGTGCTTTCAGTCTGCGCTCGTCAAAGAGCATGAGCTCTTCAAATCTGCTCTGTTGCCAATCTGCTTCGACTATCTGACACTCAGCCAGCACTTACAAAGACGGAACCTCAATCTCGATAGGTAGAACGGCCTCCATCCCATAAACTAATGAATACGGAGTCGCCCCAGTAGACGTTCTGATTGAAGTCCGGTAACCCCACAGAGCAAACAGCAGCTTATCAGGCCAATCCCGGTAGGTTTCCACCATCTTCTGCAGTATGTGTTTGATATTCTTGTTGGCGGCCTCGACCGCTCCATTGGTCTGCGGCGGATAGGTGGACGACTTATGAAAAGCCACATTGTATTTTTCCAACAAGTCAATCACTTCCTTCTTAAAGTGGGAACCATTATCTGAAATGACCTCGTTTGGGACCCCATAACGATAGATGATGTTGTTTCTGATAAACTTCGCAACATGTGAAGCCTTCAACACCGCATAGGATTGGGTCTCAACCTACTTTATGAAATAATCTATCGCGACCAGGATGAACTCATGCCCATTAGACCCCTTTGGCGTGACAGCCCTGATCACATCGATTCCCCAAACTGAAAATGGCCATTGCAAAGTCATATTGTACAGCTTCGACGGCGGGATGTTCATGCGATTTGCATGGATTTGACACTTGTGGCATCGCCGAACAAAGCCGATACAATCCTCCTCCATGGTGGACCAGTAGTAACCCTGTCTAAGGATCTTCCGCGCTAGCATTACCCCGTTCATATGCGCACCGCATTCCCCTCCATGGATGGCCTCCATCAGGCGTTTTGATTCTTCAGCTTCAACACACAGCTGATGCATTCCCAGATGACCTCTCTTATACAATTTACCTCCGTAGATGATGAACTGAACGGCTATTCTTCTGATTGCCCTTTTATCCTTGGCACTTACCCCTGGTGGATATGCCTTCTTCTCCAAGAAGTTCTAAATATCGTAATACCAGGGGTTCGCATCTTGAACCTCATCTATCGCGGTAATCGACTCGTAAACTGGCACAAATTTTTGGTCGATAATGACTGGACGCATCCGGACTCCAAACGGGATGTCTATCATAGAAGATAGAGTTGCTAGTGAATCTGCAAAATTGTTGTTCTCTCTTAACAGATGAGCAAAATTTAACTTCTCAAACCGAGGAATTAACAAGTCCAAGGTCTGGTGATACATAATCATCTTTTCCTCTTTGACTTTCCAATCTCCTTTCGCTTGAGATACAACAAGGTTCGAGTCCCCAATGACGTCCAACCGTTTTGCCCCTAATTTCAAGATTGCTTCTAGACCGGCAATGCATGCCTCATATTCTGCTTCGTTGTTCGAGACTTTGAACCGAAGTTTGAATGCTAGAGGGATACGGGAGTTGTCAGGTCCTATCAGCAACACTCCTATCCCATACCCGTACTAGTTTGACACTCTGTCAAAGTACATCGTCCAAAACTGATCATCGATATACAAAATGGCCTCATCTGGGAATAAATACTCAACTGCTTCACCCTTTTCCACTGGATGATCGGCTAAGAAATCTGCTACTGCTCTTCCCTTGACTGACTTGCGCGTCACATATTTCAGATCGAATTCGGAAAGCAACAGCAACCAACGAGCTAGCCTACCCGTAAGTGCCGGTTTCTCGAATAGATATTTGATGGGATCTAATCTTGAAACCAACATTACGGAGTGAGCTAACAGGTAGTGCCGCAACTTCCTGGTAGCCCATACCAAGGCTAAGCAAGCCTTTTCCAACGGTGTGTAGCGAGTCCCATACTCCAGCATCTTCTTGCTCAGGTAGTAAATGGCTCTCTCCACTTTGTCCTCTAATTCTTGCGCGAGCATGCAGCCCATTGTAGTCTCAATTACTGAAAGATACAAAATCAATGGTCTCCCCGGCTCTGGTGGTGACAACACGGGCGGGTTCTGTAAGTATTCCTTGATCTGTTCAAAAGCAGCTTGGCATCAGCCGTCCCATTGGAATTTCTTTCCTTTCTTCAGGAGACCAAAAAGTGGTTCACAAGTCAAGGTTAATTTTGAAATAAACCGTCTTATGAATTACACTTTACCCAGAAAGCCTCGCACCTCCTTTTCAGTCCTTGGTGGTGGCATTTCTAAGATGGCCTTGATTTTGGAAGGGTCGACTTCGATACCTCTCTGTGTAATCAGAAACCCCAGCATTTTCCCTGCTGTAACACTGAACGTACACTTCTGAGGATTCAGCCGCAACCGAAATTCTCTGATCCTTTGAAAGAACTTTTGCAAGGCGGTGTAGTGGCCCTCTCTTTCTTTGGACTTGACAATCATGTCATCCACGTACACCTCAACCTCTTTGTGGATCATGTTGTGCAATATTGTGGTCGCAGCCCGTTGATATGTAGCTCCAGCATTCTTTAGCCCAAATGGCATTACCCTGTAGCAGTAAGTCCCCCACGGGGTGGTGAAAGCAGTCTTCTCCCAGTCCTCGGGTGCCATCACTATCTGATTGTAGCCCGAGAATCCATCCATGAATGAAAGCAAAGCATGCCCCGCTGTGAAGTCCACTAACTCATCAATATGCGGCAAGGGAAAGTCGTCCTTCGGACTGGCTCTGTTCAAATCCCTGAAATCCACGCATACCCGGATCCTGCCATCCTTCTTCAGCACTGGAACAATGTTGGCCAACCAAGTCGGGTATTCGGATACCAGCAGGAACCCTGCATCAATTTGCTTGGTAACCTCTTCTTTAATCTTAAGGGCCCAATCCGGGAGGATCCTTCTGAGTTTTTGTTTAATGGGTCGGGCCTCGGGGTCAAAAGGGATCCGGTGCTATACAATCTCAGGATCGATCCCAGGCATGTCTTCGTAGGACCACGCGAAAACATCTTTGAAATCTTTTAATAAAGCGACTAAGCGCTCGCGTTCCTCCGAAGACAACGTGGACCCGATCTGGACCAGCCGCGGGTCCTCCTCAGTACCAATATTCACAGTAGTGATTTCATCCATTAAGGGTTTAACAAATCTTTCCTGCTCTTGTTCAATTAAGCGTTGCAAAACTGGAGGAATTTCTTCCTCGTTGTTTTCATCAAAATTTTAAAAGTCTGAGTTAATGCAATAAATCAAGGGCACAGAAAAGTACTCAGAAACCACAGTCACATCATTCTCATTAAGCACATCCAAATCGTCCGATTCTTCGGTTACAACAGACTCAAAAGAGAAAGAAAAAGACGACCTGGACAGGACTGTGGTATCCGGGTTATCACCCCCAGGAATACCGGACTCAGACTCAGTCGAGCTGGAACCTAATTCCAACTCAACAGATTCGGTGGAATCAGATTCCGGCTCACTACCTGACCCAGTGCTGCTTGACAAAAATCCCTCTTCATACTACCAAATGAGAGAGGGTGCAATGGATGCATCCAAAATGTTTACTGGTAGGCCCGCAGTCGTTTCATTCCCGATCACACATACTGAGAAGTTATCCCCCAAGCACTTCTGTTCGATCGGAGGATTTGAAAGTAGACACGCCAGTGCTACCCCCATTTCACTTTCGGTGTCCTCAGACTCCACTTTCTTGCTCTACTTAACCTCAGCCAATGGGTCCGTCTGCTCTTCGGCAACGTCATCCCCGGATAATTGTAGGTCAAAGAAAATCTCAAAACCTGGCACGCGCTTCCTCTCCGCGTTCAGCCACGGCTCTGGGAAGCCACAAAACCGAAAGTCCTCCCCCTCCCGGACGAAGCGTCCGTTTAGGGTACCCTGAATGGGTTTATGCATCAGCTCAAAAGGCTTCCCCGCCTGCTTTGCTCTGGCTCTCCCAGCCATCTCCTTACCTTTCCTTACCCAATCCTCTTTGGTGGGCAGATAACCCAAGCCAAAGGTGTGTGGGTTGTGTGGCACTTTGGCCAATGCTGCAACGCCCTTTCGGCCGCTCTTTCCCAATCCCATCCCGGGGATGTGTTGAAGCTTGTTCATGAGGTATACTGATTGAGCACTGACATACACCCCCTCATTAACAGCTAAGATGTTCTACACGACCCGGGCCTCAGCCAGAGTAAAACCCGACATAAACACATCCTCCATACTGTGCTCAATTTCCAAAACTGGCGTAGATACTTCCGGCGGTGGATGGATCGATGAATTCCCAAAAACAATGGCTACTCCCTTCCTATGGGGGTATTTCACCATCTGATGCAAGGTGGACGAAACTGCCTTTACTTGGTGCAACCACGGCCGCCCCAAAAGTAGGTTGAAGGTCGCAGGAACTTCTAAGATGTGAAAGTCTACCTCATGTTGTCCCAGCCCAACATTGGTCTGAATTTTCACTGTCCCCATTACTTCTCTGCTTTTGTTATCATATGCCCGAATCACCTGGGCTGTCGGCACAAAATCCGCGGTCTTTAAACCGATTGCGTATGCAGTCCTTGCCGGGCACACATTGATGGCAGACCCTGTGTCGACAAGCACCACGGGTATCCATTTGTTTCTACACTCCACAGAGATGTAGAGTGGCCTGTTATGGTTCACACCCTCAGGTGGCAATTCTTTGTTGGAGAAAGTCAACATCGGGGTAGCCCCTCCCGGAAAAACTAGGCCCACCAGCTGTTCGGGCGTGGTGTCTATTGAGAGCTTGGCCTTGTCCATGGCCGATAAGACAGCTTGTCGATGCACTCGCAATGCCATAAGCAGTCCCCAGATGGAGATGTCTGCCTGTATCTTTTTCAACTACTTCAATACAGCTTCTTCTTCGAGTTGCTTCTCTTTCTGTTTCTTCGCCTCCTTATCTTTCCCAGATGCCTTTGGCTGATCTAGATGTGGGGGCTTGAAATACCGCCCGCTTCTAGTCATATGATCGACTTCGCCGATGTACCAGGTATCGTCTGGCTGGTTGCTCCCCCAATCCTCATCCGTGTGGGCAAGACACAGATCATCGTCTTCCCACCACATTCCGTCGGTAGCCAACAGACACCTGTCTGGCTCTGGTATAATTGTACTCGCAGTACTTTCCGTCCACATGCTCGTAGCATTCTTTATCCTCGTGCACACAGCACTTTCAATCCCCTCAGGGGCCTTAGCTTTCCTGGTTCTCTCAGAATCCTCAAACCTTTCCTGTTTCGACTGCGTCAGTGCAGCTGGCTGTTCAATACTTCCCGCATTCACAATGCCCAAATCCTAAGCGAAATTCTTAGCACCGGCGCTCTCCGGCGATTCATTCTGATTTCCGGCCCTTCCGGCCACAACTGATGTTCTTGCCCCTGCCGGGCCCCGTTCCAACTGAGCTTCGTCGACAAGGTCTGGTAGGTCATCAAGCCACCCGGTGACCTCTGCTGACTCCTCAAAATCTGACCAGTTGACTACCATGCCCTCTGGGTCTTGTTCGTTGAAAAGTTAGAGGTTAGCAAAGTCCCCTTCCACAGCTGCCAAGTCATCTATCCTCTGACCAGATTCGTCTCCTTGTATCACACAAAGCTCTGCCCCTGCCAGCAATTCCACATTTGGCCCAACCTGGCCTACTGATAGAATGTAGTCACTCGGACTGTATGCCTTCTCAGCAACACTCCCAGATTCCTCAGATTCTGACCCGACAATCCCATTTTCCCCTAAAATCTCCCATGTCCTGTCTTCGATAGTCACCACCATTGGTTCGGGTTGGGTTCTGGAGATGTCCAACATACACAAGTCAGTGCAGTCAGGAAGGAGCACCTCCGGCTTGGGTAGGTGGGACGGGGTGATGTATATGCTAGGTTCGTAAGACACGACCCCAGTCTGGATAAAGTTGATTCTTTTGGGAGGTGGAGCTTGGTTGTGCGGTGGGAGAGGGTTTGTTGTGACATTGGGTTTTCCTAGAAGCACAATCACCTGCTTGTCAACAAGATCCTGAATCTCGTGACGCAACAAGATCCTGAATCTCGTGACGCAATCTAAAACATTGGTCAGTGTTGTGACCATGTTGTTGGTGATATGCGCAATATTTTGTAGGGTTGTGAGAGGGTGGGAATGGATTTGGCAGTGGCCTCGGCTCCAGGGGCTTTAAGTGCCCTTTCCTGATTAATACCCTCAGAGCCTTGCACAGGGGCATATATAAAGGCGTGAAGGTTCTTTGGCCTCGAGGTTGGTATTTGGTTTCTTGTGTGTTGCTTCCGGACGCGCCGGAGAAAGGTGTAGCTGCCATGGGTCTTGGAGGGGGAATGGTGGTGACCATGCTTACTTCTGAAGCTCTAGCATTTGCGGCATTGCTGGTGCCTGTATTGTTGTTGCAGTTAAAGGTTCTTCTGGGTTGCTCCCTGTCTTGGTTAATCAGACCTTGTTTCATAGCATCCTCAATTTGTACCCCCATCTCGTGCAAATCTGAGAAAGTAGGGAAGGGGAGCACAATCATTTTCTCCATCAGTTTCGGTTGGAGATTATGCACAATCATCCAAATTTGATCTTTATCAGTAGGCCTTAGGGTCATCATTGAGGCCTTGGCCCTCTACCGGTCTACAAAATCTGAGAAGTTCTCCTTAGGTTCCTACCTTGTTGTCTCAAGATCACGGGTCGTAATCTCGATTTTAGTGTTATAGGAGTACTGCGCAATAAAAGCCTCAGCCATCTCATCCCAGTTTCTCTTGACATCATCTTCTAATTTTGCGTACCAGATAGCGGCGACACCTGACAGGGTCCGGCCGAATAGTAAAAGCTTCTGCGGTCTGGTGAGGCCCATCGGCCGTAGTATATCTGAGAATAACCAGAGATGCACCATGGGATCCCCAGATCCGTCGAAGCGGTCGATTTGCGGCATTTTGAACCTATCTGGCAGCGTCACAGCCACATCAGTATACCTGTCCTCGATGTCTGGGATGGACTTTACCCCTTGGGATTTCTTGAACAACTTCTCAAGCTTACTCAACTTTAACGCTGTATGGTCCACCTTGAACTCAAAGGGAGAGTCCGGTTGATTGACAGACATAGGTGCCTTGGATAATTGAGGTAGAATCGGGGGTGGAGCCGGCCCCGTCGGGATGTCCGTATCTCCCTGGACATTTGGTGCTCCCCGGGCGCTGGAACTCCTGGTGAGGGAGGAGCTTGGTGTGAAGCAGATGCCCCAGTTTATTGTTGCAGCCTGGCAATTACCTCTGCCTGCTGGGCCATGATCTCGGCCTATTGCTTGGCAAACTCATCTCAACGAACAGCGTCCTGCTGCATGGCTCTCATGGTTTCCTACATCTGACGCATCATTTCCTCAACTCCTGTCATTCCTGCCATACTGGCCTGATCTGTCTGAACTACTGGTAGGTCTATCTCTATGGCAACAATTGGGATCTCAGCCCGACTGTCCACTGATGGGGTAAACCACTGCTCTGGCAACCTCTGCTCGGATACATCGCGTCTTCTGGACCTCCGTCTGATAACCGGGGGTAAGGAATGATACACTGGTTGTCCGTCGACCAGATCCTCAGATCGATTGAGTCGGCGGCCTCTTGTCCAGAGTGCTTGGGGAATATCTGCTTGCTCTGAAGCAATTGTGCTAAACTACCTAGCAAAAAGATAAATAAAGCAATAATAAGGAAATAAACGACCAGACAATCGGACAGCATAACGACTTAAAATAAATACACAACACACAGTTGGGCATCACAACACAGTTGATAAGCTGAAATACACTGTTCTCAAACACTGATCATTATTCCCAAATCACTGTCCCCGAAACTGAATCTGATACCCGCAGATAACTGATTCCCAAAATACTGCACTGGTGCCCGCAGGCCTGATACCCAAACTTGTAAACTGATACATGCATTCCTGTAGAGACGCACTCTAAAAGCACATAGCAAACAAGTGAGAGCAAAAACACCCCTATGTTGGGGTAAGGTTTCCCTGTCCTATTTTGTCAGGAGCTAGGGTTTCACTACGCACGCAGCGGTTTCAAACAACCTATAATCGGGTAAGCAACCTGTCATAGCTTGGAATAGTCACTATGGATTCCGAATATGCACTAGGTCGAATGGTCAAAAAGGGTGCCCTGGTAAAACCGGGGTTTATGTTCCCGTCGTGGCAGAGCCCGTAACCGGTCAGCCTTATGGCACGCTTCTCGAAGCGAGCCTCCGGCAAATCGTTCAGGAATAGCATACGACAAACACGATGTCCTAGGCGCACTAATGCAAATGCAATGCAAAGAAACACACAAGTGTAGTCAAAACCAGATATCATGAGTTCGAGTCAAGTTCTCTAACTCCCCAGCAGAGTCGCTAGAAACTGTAGACGTCCCCGAACGTCCCGGGAGGGAAATCCCATTTTGTTCATTAGGCTCACTACAGTTCAGGACTCAATGTCACGGTCCTGTATCTAATCTCACAGAGTGCAATGCAAGACCGATGAATCATCAAAGAGTCCAAATCTGGCAAATCGTTTTTGAAAGCAGATTTTTTGAAAGAAGAACCCAACATGGACTGCTTTGCCAGATACAGAGTCGCCACCTAAATATTTTATTTTGGGAAATTTAGGAAACCTTGACTCGTTGCCTAAGGCCACGTGTCCGTCATCACCAAAGTTGCCTCGGCTTGGGAACTTGGGTATGATTGGGGAAGGTCACTTCGTGAGCACCCCCGCTCGCCTGATTAAAGATCGGCCTCTACTAACCATGATATCGAGTTTTGAAAACATTATGCATTCTTATTCCGGTTATTAGCCTAGATTTACTACGTGATGCGCACATCATACAAATATAGACCGGATCGCCTGAATTGGAACAAAACATCTCATGTTTGCTTTTGAAAGCGGTTTGCTATTCGTAAGTAGGCTAAAATGCAGGTTTTGCCACCCTTGGGTGGGCTTAGAAAACAAGATGATTTGCCACTCTCAAGTGGGCTTAAAACTCACAGTCAATGCATTATTGCAATTCAGATAATCCAACCTTCACCCACAGGCATTCAGGCAGGTATATCACATAAGCATATAGCCTCATGGTAAGCATGCTATCATGGAAGTCACTCACACACATGCAAGGATGCTAAAGCATAAACACTTACCGAGTACTCCAAGCCAAAGAAAGAAGCTAATTAGAAAACATGCATGGATCCTAACTATGCTGAGATGCCTAATGCAACACATACAAGAATGCAACTAAGTGTAGACACCCCATTTTTGATTGTCCTCAAGACTTGGACGTCACCGTTTGAACACTCGGTGATCATCCATGTTTGTGTTCGTCCTGAGTTCCCGGAGGTCTCGGCCACGCGCCTTGCCTCAAGATCTCTCGACTCGACTGTTTTGTGTTTGGTTTTGCACCAAATACTTGTGTTTTACCTTTAAGGGGGCAGGGGATGGCTTGTTGGCCATCCCCACACATCACCGACCATGGCTTGAGGCCACTGGCCACTGGTTTGTTGCCACCGGCCAAATATTTGGCCGACCGGCACTATAAATGGTCAACCGGCCATCTATTTTGGTCAAATTGCATTTTTGGCTGGCCGACCACTGTTCATCTGCTTTTGCAGATATTTTTATGCCAGCTGTGCTAGCTGGCATACACTTTGCTCCCCTCCATATGGAGGGATCTCCTTCTTGACTAGCTTAGTTGAGAAGCTTTGCAAGAGGGAGCTCTATAAGAGAGAGCCTCCTCTCCCTTCATTGGGGTTAGACAAAAAAAAGCTCCAGAGCTCTGAGTTTTAGGGTTAGGGCTTACATATACTCTATCTCTATATCTCTTCCTCTTTTTATATTTGTGTGTGTTTAAGTCTTGGTTTTGCACACAAACACATAGTATTACACCTTCTCTTGGTTGCTGAGGGGCCAAAGGGTTGTTCTTGGTGTTCTTGGGTGGTTTTGAACTCAAAGAACCAGCTGGAGCATTGTTTGTGAAGAGGGTCATCAAGGGTAAAAACTTCACCCTTTATTCCCCACTTTTGCATAGCTTTTTAGCCTATCTTGCAACTGTTTTTAGACTTTGTATATAACTAATAAAAGTCTTATTTTTCATTGCTTTAAATAGTTGCTTAAGGGTGTTTTGAGCTTTGAGGTTGTTTGACCCCTCTTAGGCCCTGTTTGGCCCTATTTTTGTCCTATTTTGGTGAGCTCCAGGACAACCTTGTTTGGGCCTCCTCACCACTGAAATCTTGAGGGATTTCAGTGGTGAGGATGGTGCCTTGAGGTCCTAAGAAGGAGAGGGCCACCCCCTCTCCTTGTTGTCCTTGAAAAGGGCCATTTTAGCCTCTTGAGTGAGCATCTTGTTTAAGTGTATGATGGCCATGCCTTAGCTGTTATTTGGTAGTATTTTGTCATGTATTACCTCTGTTTCAACTTGGTTTAGGCACACCATGCTTGTTTAGCATACATGTCTTGTAATGCCATCATTTGCCTTAACTTGCACTTAGCATGTAGCTCACCATGCTTGCTTGTTTTGGCCAAGCTTTGTGAAGCTTTGAGGCTTGTTTTGCCATGCTTAAGGTCTGATGTTGATCATCTTAGCCATGCTCGACATGCTTTGTATAGCCCCTTTGCATTTTAGCTTGTTGGCTTTAAGTGTATGACCCATGAGCATGCATTACTTGCATCATTTTCAGTGGTTTAGCACCACTTATCATGTCATTTCAATCCACTTAACATGCTTGCATGCTTGCATTTAATGCTTCTTTGATGCTTCAAGAGGTTGTGTTGTGTGCTCCATGTTTAAGCATTTGTGCATGCCTCCATGTGTAGATTATTTAGATGCCATCTAAGTGGTTTTTGGGGCTTGCCTTAACATGATTTGGGACTGTTTTGATTCATTTTGATCATTTGCTTCATGTGTCACATGATCATGATTTAAGCCCTTTGGCTTGTCTTGGGTTTTGGGCTTTTATTTGCATGCCATGTTTATCTTGTTTGTGTGGTTTGGTACCATTCTTAACGTGATTTTCAGAGCTTACAACGCATGCCATTTGTCCATAATTACCTCCTTTTAAGTGCGCTTGTCCATAATTACCTCCTTTTAAGTGCGCTTAGAAATTGTCTTTATATGCTTAAGTGTTTAGGCCTTAACATGTGCATGTTTGTGTGTGTTTTGCCTCTCATTCCTTAGCATGTTGGCCACTGTTTTGGGCTTATGTAAGAGCTATCCATCTTGGTATAAGTCTACCCTTTACATGTTGGTGCATGTTTACCTTGTATATTGCCATATACTTGTTGCATATTTTGATGAATTACATGTTGTAGCATGCTAGTTCAAATGTGCCTCACTGTGTGCTTAATCCATGATACGTTGTTGCATGCTTAGGTTGTAATGCCTTTTTGCATGCATTGTTCTTAACATGTTGTCCATATTGCACTTTGCATGCATGTTAGCTTGTATGTTTGTTTGCATCCCCATGTTGCATACTAGCTCACATGCCTAGGTTACATTGCATTGGCATGTGTGCCTTGCCTCTTGATCAAGTGATAGAGGTTAGGCCTTATGTGTTTAATTGGTTTGCATTTCATTTGAAATCAAAGTGCATAACTTGGTTTCTTGGGCCATCACGCATCGAAATGCGCGATTGGTGGTCCGAGAACCAAGAACCATGTCCCTTTGAGTCATAAACATGATAAGGGATGTGTTGGTGCACACATTTGCTTAGAATGCATTGCTATGCCTTGTTTTGCCCTCTGCTGCTGTCAAAACAGGATTCTGCAGGAAGACTTGGCCGGTCGGCCATCTTTAGTGCCGACCGACCAATAATTGGTGGCCGGTGATCATTTCCAGTGGCCGGTGATCATTCCATTTGGCCGGTGACCATTTTCCTTGGCCGGTGGCATCCCACAGGGTTCATAGAGTGCACCTTGGGAATTTTTCAATGATCAGAGAAGGAAAACAGTGTGGACAGAGGCAACTTGCGCATAGTAGTGGACTTCCGAGCGGAGCCGAGCATGCATTACATTGGGCCCTCTTCCCGAGGCTGTTTTCTGTTTCATTAGATTAGTTAATTTGCTTAACTAGTTTAACCAGTCTATAATATTTAATTAGCTCGTAGACTAGTTAAATCTGTATTATTCTTTCAGTCCCTCCGAGCAAGGGCAAATTTGTAATAAGTGTGGGTGCGTGTGTACATGTCTTCCAACCCCCACTTCTTTCTCCCTTTTACTTACCTGCTTTGATGGTTAGTATTAGGACATGTTTAATTTAGCATCCTTATGCTATGCATGCGTGCATCATTCATCAGTCTTACATGCACCGGGCTCGGCGCACCATGCTAACAGCATAGTATTCCAAATCTAACTTGAATACGTGCTACTTGTTGCATCCCACATGCCATACTAGGATTAACCGAGCCTATTCTAGTGACACTCTGTATGCGTTGCATTAGCCACTTGACATGGATTTGGATCATGCATGATTGCTAACATGTTTATTGTTTTGGCTTGGAGTACACTGTAAGTGTTTTATGTTTTAGCATCTCGCATAAGTGTGAATGTTAAACATGACAGTATGCTTACCATGCGGGTAAATGCTTATTTGATTACCTGCCTGAATGCCTGTGGGTGAAGGTTGGATTGTTTGAGTTGGGACAACTCGTTGAAATCCGTGTTTTAGCCTACTTGCGAGTAGCAAATTTCAAACCATTTCCTAAACGAAACGGATATGCAATGCTTTGTTCCAAATTAGGCGATCTAGTCTATACTTGTTTTGCTGTGCGCATCACGTAGTAAATCTAGGCTAATAACCGAAATAAGAACGCATGTGTTTTCAAAAACGAGATATCATGGTTAGTAGAGGCCGATCATTGGATCGGGCGAGAGGGGGTGCTCATAGTTGACCTTCCCCGATCGTACCCAAGTTCCCGAGCCGAGGCAACTTTGGTGATGACGGACACGTGGCCTTAGGCAAACGAGTCAGGGTTTCCTAAATTCCCCCATTAAAACATATTTAGGTGGCGACTCTGTATCTGGCAAAGCAGTCCATGTTTGGCACTTCTTTTCTAAAAATTTATTTTCTCAAAACGATTTGCTGGATTTGGACTCTTTGGTTCAGATTAAGAACTGTGACAAATTGAGTCCGAACTGTGGGATGAGGCCCTCACGCGGGGCGCGTCCACACTAAGATAGGCTCGGCTATTCTAAGATGGCATATGATGATGCTACAGCTAACACATATTCAACTTGGAATTAAAATACAATGCAATTAGTATGATGCGCCGAGCCCGGTGCATGCAAGACAAATGAATGGATGCAAACATGCGAGCATAAATATGCTAATTGAAACATGCCCTAATCTAACCATCATAAGCTGATAAATAAAAGGGAGAAAGACGTGGGGTTGGAAGACATACATCACACACACGCACACTTATTACAATTGTGCTCTCGCTCGAAGGGTTCGAATAAATAATACAGTCAGAATAAATAATTAACTACTCTAGCTAATTAAATATTACAAAACCCTAATTAATTAACAAATTAACTAAGAAGTGAAATAAACCAGTATGCAAATCCATGGACCGCCTCAGCTCTGTTCCGAATGATGAATGATGCATGCTTGAGTTGCCTGGCGCGGAAATCCATTGCGATGCCCCGATTCGCCTCTGTTTACAATTAATGCCAGAATGCTATGCAAAGCTCTAGAAGGCTGCTGATTTCTGATTTGCTGCAACAGAGAGCAAGAAAGGGCATGGCAAAGTATTTTTTACACATGTATGCACGACCTCGATCCTCGTGCCACCAATCACGCATCTCGATGCATGATGGCCGAGGAGTCGAAATGCGCAACTCGATATGATATGAATGCACATGGAAACACAACAAGGCCTAGACTCCATCATGGATAATCCGGAGTGTCGGCGACTGGGAATTGAGACACGTTTCGTCACTTTGAGTACGAAACGTCCCCTCGTTTCCCGTGTTTGGACTAAACCCTACTCCAAACACAATGCAACAAGTAGGATGGTATGCACCAATGCAAATCTATCATGCAACCCTAATGCGATGCAACTAAGTGATGCAAATACGACTAACATGCACAATGCTATGAACTATATACACAATGCTCATGAATTATGGCATACTCAATGCGACTAACAACCTAGCATACACAATGCGAGGAATGACGTGGCATACACAATGCACGATGGACTTACACCAATATGAATGGACCTCAGCCACACTCACATCAGTGGCCATATGATGAAAATGAGACAACCGAAATTCATGCAAACATGCACAAATGCAATGGACCGATCCTAAGGCACAACATGCAACTCTAACTAAGCATAGCAGAGGATGAAACATGGCATAGAATGAGACATGATACAACTCTGAAATGGCATGAAAGATGGTCCCGAGACATGCAAGTATGGCACACAATGCAAGCTAGGGGGCCCGGATACCGAAACTAGTGAAGTGCGTTACACTATGGGCGTGTTTGATTGGACGGACTGGATAAGGGGGGATTAGAATCCATCGGACTTGAGTCCTGGGACTGTGAATCCCCCAGACTATTTGGTTGGATTGGATATGTATCCTGTGTTTGTTTTTTCACGGGATTAGATGTCTGGAAAGGATTATTTTTAGTGAATCTAACGTTTGGTTGGACGGACTGGATTGGATAAATGAACAAAGGACTATTTTATCCTTTTTCAATTATTTACTAAGTAATAGCAATATTAAACATATCTTTATTATTTTAATTATTTTTAGCTAGATTAAATAAAAATTTATTTTATTTTATTTTTTACACAATTAAATAAATTTATTTTTTTAAATTAAATAAATAAAATATCAATAAAAATATATGTTATTTTTTTAATTAAAATTTTAAATAAATTTGTTTTTAAAAATAATAATAATTAAACAATGAAATTAAATAAAACATCTATTAACATTTAAATAATGAAATTAAATAAAATATAAACAAAATTTTAAAATAAAACATCAATAAAATATTTAATTTTATTTAATTTTTTCAATGTTTGAAACATATACACAATAGCAGCAGCACTTCATGGTCTTATTACACAACAGCAGCAGCACGGGGATAAATGATTTGTGCCACAATTACAGAGGGCAAAATGGTCATCTCACCCCTCTAATCCAAACAGTAAATAATCCTACCAATATTATCCCACACCCCCCCCCCGGGACAGTGGAATCCCCCATATGGGGGATAAGGAGTCCGGCCGGACATGGAGTCCGGCAGATTAAAAAAAAATCAAACGGCGGATAAGGAGCACTATTTTGATTATAATCCAAATAGTGGATAGTCCCCCCCCCTCCCAAAATCCCATGAATCAAACACGCCCTATAGGTACCCAAAGCAATGCACCAAAGGTAAAACCAACCCCAAACAGACCCTAGGCTGGTCTGAAACAATGGAGAAATGGCCTAAAATGATGGCTCGGAATGCAACGAAATGGAGCTCATTCAATAGTCCGAAAACAAGGCATACAAGTCCGACTCTCAAACACATTTAAAGAGTACAAAACATGGCAATATGGCATTTAAATAAGCTCTGAAATATGATGTATAATGAGCCCAAAACATGAACACACCTCAGTATATGCATGGAATGGACCTCAAAACTCAAAGTTAAGCATGGGTATTGAATTACAAGCATGCAAAACCAACATCATTCAACCATAAGACCCAAAAATAGAGCTAGGGCAGTCCAAAATAAGCACATTATCAGTTTAAGGCATGGCCAAAAAGTGTTAAAATCAAGGGTCAACAAAGCATGCGAAATAAGCTAGTGAACCATGATTTACACTACATGTATATGAAGCACATGAAGGCTCACCAAACCAGCCAAAAACAGAAGTATGCCATGCCAAAATATGCCCAAATAACCACTGGAATTCAATCAACACATGCAAGAATGAAGTGCTCCTTTGAAAGGCCAATAAGGGGGTTGTTCTGTACATGCAAAATAGACACACACAATGGCAAAACCACCTCTAGAAAGAGGTTTTGAGGGTCCTAAAACCCACTAAAAAGAGCCTGAAATGGGTCTAGGAAACATGCAAATAAAGGGCCCTTTGAAAGGCCTTGAATGGGATTGCTCTACACATGTAAAATAGACACTTCATATGGCAAAATGGGCTCCAGAAAGAGCCAAGGCAGACCTTAAAACTCACCAAATAGGGCCTGAAATATGACTTTACAACATGCAAGTAGGAGCCCCTTTAGAAGGCCAAAAGGGCCAACAAACAAGACAAGGAGAAAGGGGGTCACCCCATCTGATTTTGGCTCTCAAAACAGTGTTCTAGCCACTAAAAATCCACTGGATTTCAGTGGCTAGAAGGTCAAACAAAGCATGCAACAAAGGCCTAGATGCAAGGCTCAAAACAAGATGCAAACAAGCATACAAGGAGGTAGATGACCCCCAACAGAAAAATTTCCTCAAACAAACTTCAAGAGGAGCTCAAAATAAGACTCTTTTCATTTTATGACAAATCTCGAAAATGCTCACAAGTAGGGCTAAGATATGAAGCAAAATAAGCCTACAAAGAGGGATGGAGCATACAAGGAGGTAGATGACCTCAAACAGAAAAGTGTCCTCAATCAAACTTCAAGAGGGGCTCAAAATAAGATACTTTTCAGTTTATAAAAAAACCCAAAAATGCCTGCAAATAAGGCTAAACAATGGAGCGAAATAATGCAAGAATGGAGGAAATGATGACTTACCCTTGTAGAGAAGACCTCCAGCAACTTCTGGACCAAGATGGTGAGCCTTCAACCTCTGAAAATCAGTTCCAAGATGCTTCGATGGATGGTGGAGGTGTTGTGATAAGGGTTGGTGTGCAAATGGTGCAAGAACTATGGGTTTTTGGAGCTCAAGTGAAGAGATATAGAGAGAGAGGTGTATAAGCCTTAACCAAAATTGTTGAACCCTTGCAAATGAAGACCAGCCTCTCCTTTATAGAGGAGAGGCTCTAAAGCTTCTCTTGGAAGCTTCAAATATCCTCCATACACGTGTATGGAGGATGGTCCAAATGCCCCCCAGCTAGCACAGCTAGATTGCATTCAGAGAGAGCAAAAAGCAGAAGGCTGGCCGACCAGGTAAGGTGGTCGGCCGGCCACTCCCCCTGGTCGACCGACCAGGGGTCAAAAGGTTCAATGAGAAATGCTGGTCGGCCATACCAGAAAGGTGGCCTCCCAGATGAGTGCAACACAGCTGTATGGTGGGAAACCAAAAAATGTGACCCAGGAGAGAGGAAAACCAGTTTTTTAGCAAGGTTCAAAAGGGTCGAGAAGAAATACTGGTCGGCCTACCCATATTGGTGGCCTCCCAGATGAGTACAACACAATGGTGGTATGAAAAACCAGAAATTATGGCTCAAAAGTGAGAAAAACCAGCTTTCTATCAAGAAAACCGACTGGAGGAGAGAGAAAATGGTTTCCAAAAGAATTGCTGGTCTCCCACCATCCTACCACCTTCCTAGCAATGAAAATAGGGTCCATACCAAAAATGAACCCCAACTGATGCAAAATGAGGGTTCGGGGGCCAAAACGCGCAGTCCAAGGCCCCGAAAACAGGCTGTTAGGCACCGGAAGTGGCGTGCGACCAGGAAGGTGGCCTCCCGGGCTACAGTGTCCCTCTAAGGAGAGGAAACAAGGTGTGTGCCAAAAACCGGAGCAAACGGAGGTAGTTAGGCGGTCCCGAACCGAGGCACACGGCTGACGGCTCTGAAAACCGAAAACTGGACTCCAAACGGAAAAAAATGGCCTATGACCACGAAACGTAGCCTACGGCCACTGAGAGATGGCCTTCGAGACCTCTCCTTCCCTTCGGGAAGAGAAAACAGGACCTAGTTCGCAAACCGAGGCAAAGCACAAAAGAGCCCTGAAGTCCGGAGGCAAGACTTGCAGCCGAGACTCTGAAACCTCAGAACGAGCACAATATGGATCATCACCGAGCGCTCAATCGGTGACGTCTGAGTCTAAAGGTCGGTCAAAAATGGGGTGTCTACAATCAGCGACGGCCTATTCTTTAATCGCTGTTTGAGGTCAGTAGGAGATTTCAAACTGGCTGAGCTTAACTGACCATTGCATAAGTCTACCGGACAGCTCTGATTGTTGCATTATTGTCTTCAAAGGTTAGTCAGTGAGAACCACTATGGAGTGAGCTTGGAAGTAAGGTCGGAGTCGTCTTGAGGCTATGACCAAGGCCAAGGCCATTTTTTCCAGCAATGAGTAGTTCTGTTCTGCTCCCCTAAGACCCGTCAAATGTAATAAACCGAGCATTGTATGGAGTCGTCCTCCCTAATGAGGGCCGCACTAACTGCGGTGCTCGATACAGCTAAGTAGAGAAAAAGGGGCTCTCCTGTGAGTGCCTAAGAGAATGGGGGGGTTGGCCATGCACTGCTTCAACTGTTGGAAGGCCTCTTCGAATTCGGTCGTCTACCTGAAAGCCTGCCAGAGGACTTTAAAAAAGGGGAGGCACTTGTCTGTTGCGCGGGAAATGAAGCGGTTGAGGGCGGCGACTCTGCCGGTAAGCCTTTGAACATCTTTAACCGTTCTGGGTGACTACATTTCTACCAGGGCCTTGATCTTTTCGGGGTTGGCCTTAGTACCCCGTTGACTGACCATGAAACCCAGGAATTTCCCAGATCCAACGCCAAAGGCATATTTCTCCGGATTCAGCTTCATTTGATACTTACATAGGGTGCCGAAGGTCTCCCGCAAGTCTGCCAGATGATCAGAGGAGAGTTTGCTCTTGACTAGCATGTCATCGACGTACACTTCCATGTTTCGACCTATCTGGTGATGAAAAACGGCATTGACCAACCGTTGGTAAGTTGCTCCGGCATTTTTCAACCCAAATGGCATGACACGATAGTGGTAGGTTCCCCGATCAGAGATGAAGGATGTGTGTTCCTGGTCAGACGGGTGCATCAGAATTTGATTGTAGCCAGAGAAGGCGTCCATGAAACTGAGCATTTGATGACCGGTCGTGGCGTCTACAAGCAGATTTATGCGAGGAAGGGGATAACTATTTTAGGGGCAAGCTCGATTGAGATCGGAGTAGTCGATGCAGAGTCGCCATTTACCGTTGTTTTTACAGACCAAGACCACAATTGACAGCTGTGGGCGCACCCCGCGTGAGGGCCTCACCCTACAGTTCGGACTCAAATTGTCACGGTTCTTAATCTGAACCAAAGAGTCCAAATCCGGCAAATCGTTTTGAGAAAACAGATTTTTGAAAGAAGTGCCAAACACGGACTGCTTTACCAGATACAGAGTCGCCACCTAAATATTTTTTTTTAATGGGGGAATTTAGGAAACCCTGACTCGGTGCCAAAGGCCACGTGTCCGTCATCACCAAAGTTGCCTCGGCTCGGGAACTTGGGTACGATTGGGGAAGGTCAGCTATGAACACCCCCTCTCGCCCGATCCGAAGATCGGCCTCTACTAACCATGATATCTGATTTTGAAAACGTTATGTGTTCTTATTCCAGTTAATTAGCTAGAATTACTATGTGATGCACACAGCAAAACAAGTATAGACTAGATCGCCTAATTTGGAACAAAGCATTGCATATCCGTCGGTTTGGAAAATAGTTTGGAATTTGCTACTCGCAAGTAGGCTAAAACATGGATTTCAACGAGTTGTTCCAACTCAAACAATCCAACCTTCACCCACAGGCATTCAGGCAGTAGTATCACATAAGCATTTAGCCGCATGGTAAGCATGCTGTCATGTTAACATTCACACTCATGCGAGATGCTAAAGCATAAAATACTCACAATGTACTCCGAGCCAAAACAAGAACGTGTTAGCAATCATGCATGATCCAAGTCCATGTTTAAATGTCTAATGTAACACATACAGAATGTCACTAGAATAGACTCGGCTAATCTAAGAATGACATGCGAAAATGCACAAGTAGCATGTATTCAAGTTAGATTTGAAATACTTATGTAGTTAGCATGATGCGCCGAGCCCGGTGCATGCAATACTGATGAATGATGCACGCATGCATAGCATAAGGATGCTAAAGTAAACGTGTCCTAATACTAACCATCAAAGCAGGTAAGTAAAAGGGAGAAAGAAGTGGGGGTTGGAAGACATACACACACGCACCCACACTTATTACAAATTTACCCTCGCTCGGAGGGACCGAAAGAATAATACAATTTAATTAACCTACAAGCTAATTAAATGTTACAGACCAATTAAATCAGCTAAGCAAATTAACTAATCTATTTAAGCAATAAACAGCAGCCTCGGGAAGAGGGTCCAATGCATGCGCGCTTGGTTCCGCTCGGAAAGTCACTGCCATGCACAAGATGCCTCTGCTTTGACTGTTCTGCTCCTCTGAAGACTTCACAAGTCCTAGAATTGCTTCTCTGAATTCTGTGGAACACCACCGGCTGAGGGGATTGGTCACCGGCCATGGAGAATGGTCACCGGCCACAAATGAATCCATTGGCCACTTGTAGATGGCCGGTCGGCACTAAAGATGGCCGGCCGGCCAAATCTTCCTGCAAAAACTGGTTTGACAGCAACAGAGGGCAAAACAAAGCATGGCAATGCATTTCAAGCAATGTATGCACCAACCACACTCCTTATCATATGTATGACTCAAAGGGGGATGGGCCTCGATTCTCGGACCACCAATCGCGCATTTCCATGCATGATGGCCCAAAGAATCAAGTGTGCATTTCGATTTCAAATGAAGTGCAATGCACATAAACAGACCAATGGGCTTTCAACCTCTATCATGGCTTGATCAAGAGGTGAAGCATGCATGCCAATGTGATGCAACCTAGGCATGTGAGCTAGCATGCAATCATGGAAATGCAAAGAAGCATACAAGGCATACAATGATCATGCAAGGCATGGAGCAATGCAACCGACAAGTATGCAAGACACAATGTGGGTGTTCAAGCATACAAGCAAGCACGTGACTTCATTCAATCATGCAACTTCAGTCATGCAACAACACACAAGTATGCAACAACATACAAGGAAAGCATGCAACGATATGCAATGGAGGGACTTACACTAATTGGATAGCTCTATACTAAGCCCAAAACAGTGGCCAAAAGCTAAGGAAGTGGAACCAAATACACATACAAGCATGCATATAAACATGGTCCATCACTTAGGCACAAAGAGCAACTCTCAAGCACACTTAAGAAGATGCAGACATGGACTAATGGCATGCACATAAGCTCTGAAAATCATGTTAGAAATGGTTTCAAACCAATTAAACAAAGACGAGCCAAGCATGCAACGTGGTCCAAAACTCAAGGCTAACACGCCAAAATGTAAGGTAGCTATACAAAGCATGCCATGGTTGACCAAAGCAACCCAAAACAGACTTCAAGCATACCAAAACAAGCATGGAAGCTTCACAAAGCTTGACCAAAAACATGCTAGAACAAGGGCTCAAAGCATAAGGCATGTTAAGGCCTAAACATGGCATTACAAGGCATGTATGCTAAGCAAGCATGGTGTACCAAAACCAACATAAAACAGTGCTAATACATGGCAATATAAGCACAAAAATCAATTAAGGCATGGCCAACATGAATCTAAATTAGATGCTCCCTCAAGAGGCAAAAATGGTCCTTTTCAAGGACAACAAGGAGAGGGGGTGGCCCTCTCCTTCTTAGGACCTCAAGGCACCATCCTCACCTCTGAAATCCCTCAAGATTTCAGTGGTGAGGAGGCCCAAACACAATGGTCCCAGAGCTCAACCAAAATGGCACAAAACAAAGGCCAAATAAGCCTTAAGAAGGGTCAAACAACCCTAAAGCTTAGAACACTCTGAAACAACTATTTAGAGTAAGCAAAAACAGAAATTTTATGTGTTATATGCTAAGCTCAAAAACATATGCAAGATAGTCAAAACGGCTTTGCAAAAATGGGATATTTAAAGGTAAAGTCCTTACCCTTGTTGACCCTCTTCAAAAATTGTAGACCAGCTGGTTCTTTGAGCTCAAAACCACCCAAGAAGTCCAAGGATAGCCCTCTAGTGCCTCAGCTCCAAGAGAAGGTGTGATGGTGGGTGCTTGTGCACAAAAGTGAGGCAAAACACACACAAAACACAAAAGATAGGAAGGTATAGATATAGGATAGATACAAATCCTAACCCTAAAACCAAAGCCCCTCTGAAAATATTGTCTAACCCTAAAAGAGGGAGAGGAGACCTCTTCTTATAGAGCTTCAATCTTGTAAGCTTACAAGACAAGCTAGCTAAGAGGGAAATCCCTCCATACACGTGTATGGAGGGGAGCCAAGTGCATGCCAACTGCATGAAAATATCTGCAAAAGCAGATGCACAGTAGTCGGCCGACCAAAAATGCAATTAACCAAAAAAAGATAGCCGGCCGACCATCTATAGTGCCGGCCGGCCAAACATTTGGCCGGTGGAAACAAGACGCAGTCGGTGGCCTCAAGCCATGGCCGGTGGAGTGTGGGGATGGCCCACAAGCCATTCCCTGCCCCTCCAAGGCAAAGCACAAGTGTTTGATGCAAAACCAAACACAAAACAGTCGAGTCGAGAGATCCTGAGGCAAGGCGCATATCCGAGACCTCCGGGAACTCAAGACGAACACAAACATGGATGATCACCGAGTGTTCGAACGGTAACGTCCAAGTCTTGAGGACGGTAAAAAATGGGGTGTCTACAGTTGCCCCTCTTTGACAGAACTCGGAAGTCATAACAATGACGAGAGTGAATGTCAAAGCCCAGAGACGATCCATTTTTGACAAGGCCGAAGACTTAGACAAAGCATACAGGCTACAGATAAAGATATGCGCCCGAAGGTAGGGGCAAAATGCAACTGACAATGCAAGAAGCCGAACATAACTTATGATAATGCAACGAAACATAGGGACGTATCCCGGTGTTTCGGAAAGGTATAAGCATTGGAACGTATTCCAAATGCTCTTAACCAAAGAAGGAGAAACATAAGGACGTATCCCGGTGTTTCAGAAAAAGGAAGAAACATAGGGACGTATCCCGGTGTTTCGGAAAAGGGAAAGAAACATAGGGACGTATCCCGGTGTTTCGGAAGGAAGGAGAAACATAGGGACGTATCCCGGTGTTTCGGAAGGAATGAGAAACATAGGGACGTATCCCGGTGTTTCGAAAAGGTATAAGCATTGGAACGTATTCCAAATGCTCTTAACCAAAGGAGAGAAGCATAGGGACGTATCCTGGTGTTTAGGAGTGAAGAGAAACATAGGGATGTATCCCGGTGTTTCAGAAAGAACAGAAACGTAGGGACGTATCCCGATGTTTCCGAAAAGGGGAAGAAACATGTATCCCGGTGTTTCGGAAAAGAGAGAGAAACATAGGGACGTATCCCGGTGTTTCGGAAAAGAGAGAGAAACATAGGGACGTATCCCGGTGTTTTGGAAGGAGGAAAGAAACATAGGGACGTATCCCAGTGTTTCGGAAAGAGAGAGAAACATAGGGACGTATCCCGGTGTTTCGGAAGGAGGAAAGAAACATAGGGACGCATCCCGGTGTTTCGAAAAGGTATAAGCATTGGAACGTATTCCAAATGCTCTTAACCAAAGGGGAGAAGCATAGGGACGTATCCTGGTGTTTAGGGACGTATCCCCGTGTTTAGGAAAGAAGTAGAAACATGGGGACGTATCCCGGTGTTTCGGAAGGAGGAAAGAAACATAGGGACATCTCCCGGTGTTTCGGAAAGAGAGAGAAACATAAAGACGTATCCCGGTGTTTCAGAAAAGAGGAAGAAACATAGGGATGTATCCCGGTGTTTCGGAAAGAGAGAGAAACATAGGGATGTATCCTGGTGTTTCAGAAAGAAGAGAAACGTAGGGACGTATCCCGGTGTTTCGGAAAAGGGGAAGAAACATAGGGACGTATCCCGGTGTTTCGGAAAAGAGAGAGAAACATAGGGACGTATCCCGGTGTTTCGGAAGGAGGAAAGAAACATAGGGACGTATCCCGGTGTTTCGGAAAAAGAGAGAAACATAGGGACGTATCCCGGTGTTTCGGAAGGAGGAAAGAAACATAGGGACGTATCCCGGTGTTTCGGAAAGAGAGAGAAACATAGGGACGTATCCCGGTGTTTCAGAGAGGATGAGAAACATAGGGACGTATCCCGGTGTTTCGGAATGAAGGAGAAACATAGGGACGTATCCCGGTGTTTCGAAAAAGGAGAAGAAACATAGGGACGCATCCCGGTGTTTCGAAAAGGTATAAGCATTGGAACGTATTCCAAATGCTCTTAACCAAAAGGGAGAAGCATAGGGACGTATCCCGGTGTTTAGGGACGTATCCCCATGTTTAGGAAAGAAGTAGAAACATGGGGACGTATCCCGGTGTTTCGGAAGGAGGAAAGAAACATAGGGACGTATCCCGGTGTTTCGGAAAGAGAGAGAAACATAGGGACGTATCCCGGTGTTTCGGAAGGAGAAAAGAAACATAGGGACGTATCCCGATGTTTCGGAAAGAGAGAGAAACATAGGGACGTATCCCAGTGTTTCAGAAGGAGGAAAGAAACATAGGGACGTATCTCGGTGTTTCGGAAAGAGAGAGAAACATAGGGACGTATCCCGGTGTTTCAGAGAGGATGAGAAACATAAGGACGTATCCCGGTGTTTCGGAATGAAGGAGAAACATAGGGACGTATTCCGGTGTTTCAGAAATGGAAAAGAAACATAGGGATGCATCCCGGTGTTTTGAAAAGGTATAAGCATTGGAACGTATTCCAAATGCTCTTAACCAAAGGGGAGAAGCATAGGGACGTATCCCGGTGTTTAGGGACGTATCCCCGTGTTTAGGAAAGAAATAGAAACATGGGGACGTATCTCGGTGTTTCGGAAGAAGGAAAGAAACATAGGGACGTATCCCGGTGTTTCAGAAAAGAAGAAGAAACGTAGGGACGTATCCCGGTGTTTCGAAAAAAGGAGCGTGCAAAACGATGCAATTGAAATGGTGCATAACAATGCAAGTGGAATGCGCGTAACAACGCAAGTGAAGTGTGCACAACAATGCAGGTAGAACGATGCATAGCAATGCAAGCGAATCAGTGCATAACAATGCAGGAGGAATGGGTGCATAACAATGTAAGTGAAGTGTGCGTGACAACGCAAGTTAGAGATGTGTGCAAGCCAATGCAATACAGGTACACAAGACAGTGCGATGAGGTGCACAAAGGAGGTGCAATAAAATGCATTTTCTATGCAAGTATGGGTGCATTTTCTATGCAACATGGAAAGCATACTCTATGCAATATTGAAAACATATTCTATGCATGAGACAGGCATATTCTATGCAAGATTGAAAGCAAAGCATGTTCTATGCGGAATCAAAAGCAAGCATATTCTATGCATGAATCATAACGATGTGTGGCACGCATGAAACAGAAACGTATATGAAAGTGCACATCCTATGCAATAGAGGGGCATCAAATATGTACTCTGGTGCCTCCGATTTACCTCTTGGAGGACTTGGCAACACGCTCAGCTCAAAAGGGGACACCCTATCTATATTGGCGAGAGATAACATCTACTGCTGCTTTAATTGCCATTCTGACTTGAAGTAGGCTTACACTTGGGGTCGAGATACACTCATACTCCAGAGAAATGGCGAGGCCTGAGAAGGCACACCTGGAATGCAGTTTCGGATTTTGCTGGAGTTGAAACACACTAAGATGCTCCAATTTTTTCTTCTTTTCTTTTGCTTTGCAGTCTGGAACCTATACAGCTTCAGATAGGTCCTGGTTTTACTGTTTTCACATGACCTGGGTTGAACCCCGCGGCTTTATGAAAGAACAAATCCTGTTTTGCGCAAATGTGGAGAATGGCACAGCACTCTGAGCACAAGATGATTTTTTTTGAAATTGAGAAATGAGTTCTTAACCGGGTATTGAGCCGACGACTGGCCACAGCCAAAACGACTCGATAAAGGAAAAACAAAGGTAAACAACCCAAACACATCGAGTAACACTCGAAACGACTCAAAGCAAGAATTGAGACAAAACAAAAGACACGGCACACAGACGCGTTAGAAAGATGAGAGACCTTTTAGTACACGAGGAGCCAGTTTCTTTGGGTATTGTTTCCCACCCTCTCTCATTTGTGGTTCTCACATCACTCTGGCACTCAATCTCTATTTTTCTGAAAAAGCCCTTTTCCTCACTTTTTCTCTCAGCGCACATCTCTCTATTCTTCAATCTCTCATTTTTTTAATCCCTCCCCTAAGTGGTTGATAGATAAACAGAAAATTGTGGGGTCTTGCCCCTAACATTCCGCTAGATTCTTCTTCTTGTTCACAATAGTGAGTTTCTTCCACATAGGGGCTGCGCTACAATTGGGTGTGTAGCAAATCTGCAGCTGACATCGGTTAACGATGCTCTGCTGGGGAGTTTGGACGTGATTAGATCTGTCTAGATGAGAAAGTGGAACATCTTGATCCATTCCAGTTCGTGCTTCGCACTTGGCTTGATACCTTGTTGCTTGGAGGATGAGAGAGCTTTCAGCCCTTTACGATTAGCTTCAGTGGTGCCCTTTTCTGGCGAATACGGTGCCCTTTCTAGCAAGTATGTTGACAATGGGGAAAAGACAAAACACCTGACTCAAATGTGCCCCCTAGTTCATCATTTTGACCATTTGTTTTGGTTTTCTACTAAAACAGTTTTGATCAATATGAGAGTTAGATTAGCATGCTTATTCGATTTTTTGATTCAAAATCATGCAAGTCAAGCTATGAGCACTGAAAATTTTCCTTTTTTGGGTCCAAGAAATGGTCTAGTTTTAGAAAAATGGAATAATTTTCGAGAGAATTAGTCAACCTCAGTAAAAATTCTCAAAAACTATTTTTGCAAACGGCCACTGCTCAACGAGCACGGAACCTACTCTTGAGATGCACGACCTCGGATCCATAGCAATGGAAAATTGCCCCTTGTCTGAAGGAGAACTGCATGGCAATGGAAAGTTGCCCCTTGTTTGAATGGCACCGCTGCGCATTGAATGGCAACGAAAAGTTGCCCTTTGTCTGAATGGCACCGCAGTGCATTGTAATCAGTCTTTATGGTAATGATCACAACCGAACTCTCGGATACAGAGAAAGCAAGGATCATCAAAACCAATACATGGACACACTTGATTTGGAAGTGTTTGTGGTTGGACTTCAGAATGAAGTTGCCTACGTATCCCAAACATGGGAATCAAGCCTTATGTAGTTCGGGGTTAAGGTACACTCAGGTATTAACCTCTCCTTTTGCGCTCTAACTTTTGCCAAGGCCGCCCTTCTGGGTTTTCAACCTTGCGAGCTTTGTTTTTCTTTTCTTTTCAATTCTTTTCATTTCTTTTCTTTTCATTTTTTTTTATTTTCTTTTTTTTTTTGTACTTTTCTTTGCATTTTTTTGTTTTTGTTCTTTTCTTTGCATTTTTTTTTTTTTTTTGTTCTTTTCTTCTTTTTCTTGCTCTAACTTTTGCCTGGGTCGCCCTTCCGGGTTTTCGACCCAGCGAGCCTCTCAAGGGTAAAAGTGTAGCTTTGTCCATGTCAAATGGTTTTGAGATTCTGAAGTCATCTAAATCCAGGAGAATGGCTGCTGTTCGCTGACAATGTAAAAGTCCATCCAATGGGGGCTGAATTGCCCCTAGTGTTATAGATAGGAACTCCGTTGTTCTTCAGCAATACTTTCTTCTTTCTTCCCTTCTCGGACTTGGCATTCTTGCTGATCTTCATTGATTTGCAGGATGATCCATCTTCGGCTCTTCGAGCACATCTGACATTTTTCTGTCCCTAGTTCCAGGGGTGCTTCTGATCTAGCTTCGCAAGCTTCCTTTGATCACATTTGATATTCTCGCCCCTAGTTCATGGCCTGCTTCAAATCTGGCCACACAGGCCTCATGTTTTAGTTGACCGTTGAACATTCTAAATTGTGGTTCAAGGTTTGAAAGCAAGGGCTCAAGTCTCGAGGCTGAGAGTGATCCTAAGCTGCACATCGCAAGAGCGATTCCACACAGGTCTTCGTAGGACCGCGCAAAATATATTTTTTTTGAAAATTTTTAAGAAAGCGACAAATTGCTCGCGCTGAAGATAGTGTGGAACCAATCTGGATCAAGCCAGGGTCCTTCTCAGTACTCACGTTAACACACATGATTTCATTCATTAAGGGCTTAGCACGCCTCTCTTTCTCTTAGTTTGATCAAAGTTTTGCAAATCCCGAGGAATTCCTCCCTCTTTGTTTTCACCGCAGTGTTCAAAAAGTTTTGAAAAACTCAGGTCATTACAATGACTTCAAGGCGCAGGAGAGCAGGTGAGATGCTCCGTCGTTTCATTTAGAACTTCTGGCACAACTGGCACAAGGCAGAAGTGAATACAAGAATGTGAAAATCACTGCTGTTCATTCAAATCTGTTGGTGTAACTGGCTCCAGGCAGAAACAAACTCAAGACAAAACGAAAAGACAAACGCAAAACAAAATGGTGATGCCCGAGGTAACACCCCCCAGAATCACCCGACCTTTTGTACAATAGGACTGACTCGATACAACAAGATAGACCCTAACTGACTCAGTATGAAAAGACTGACTCAAAACAAAGAGACAGACTCAAAACAAAAACGACAGAACTGACTCAGTACCCAAGCCAGAGCGTACAAAAACCAGCATTCGCAAATGCTCAAAACAGTGCGTGCCATACGCCACATCTGAAGTAAACTGAGCGCCGCTCGCAGGTGGTTCATCCCCTGATCACATCACATTATCCCCCATAAGTTCACTGATCAAGTGCCGATAGACTTTGCAGGACTTGGTGCGACGATAACCTCATTGTCAATCAGATTTTGTATCTCGTGGTGAAGACGGACACAACTGTCAGTGTCATGACCAGTTTGTTGATAGAAAGCACAGTACTTAGCCGAGTCATGCTTTGGAGGGAGAGGATCAGGAAGAGGCCGTTGTTCTACCAGTTTCAGATGTCCTTTCCTGAGTAGGACCCCTAGAGCTTTAGACAAAGGCATATAAAGCAGGGTGAAAACCCTCTTGCCTCAGGGTAGATAGTCCGAAGTTCGGGGGTTTGGATTGGATGCACCAACAAAGGGGGTGGCTGTTTTAGGAGTGGTGGTGACCATTCCAACTTCAGAAGATCTTGCAGCTGCATCAACACTAGTGGTTGCATTCGAACTGCGGTTGAATGCCCTCTTGGGCTGCTCTCGGTCTTGGTCAATCAGACCCTGCTTCATCGCATCCTCGATCTGTACTCCCATCTCATGCAAATCCGAAAAGGTAAGGAAGGGGAGCACGATCATTTTCTGCATTAGTTTGGGCTGGAGGTTGCGCACAACCATCCAAATCTGATCTTTGTCGGAAGGCCTTATAGTCATCATTGAGGCCTTTGCTCTCCATCTCGTCACGAACTCTGAGAAACCCTCCTTTGGCTCTTGGCGGGTGACTTTAAGATCACGAGTCGTGACCTCAATCTGTGTGTTGTAGGAGTATTGATCATTGAAGGCCTCAGCCATCTCTTCCCAATTCTGTTTCACAGAGTTTTCCAATTTCGCATACCAGATTGCGGCTATCCCAGACAAGGTTCGGCCGAATAGTGACAATTTCTGGGCTGTGGTCAAACCCAGTGGCCTCAAGATATCAGAAAACAGTTAGAGGTGCACCATTGGGTCTTCAAAGCCATCGAATCGGTCAATATGCGGCATCTTGAACTGATCCGGTAATGTCACCACTGAGTCGGTATAACCATCCTCTATATCAGGAATAGAGTGGGCCCCTTGAGACTTTTTGAACAATTTCTCAAGCTTGCTTACTTTCAATGCTGCAGGGTCTGTTTTGAACTCAAAGGGGGAGTCTGGTAGGTTGGTGGGTGTTTTAGATAGTTGGGGTAGAACCGGGGGCGGAGCTGGCCCAACTAGAATGTCCGCATCATCCTGGACGTGGGTTGCCTCCCCGAGTATGGGAACTCTTGGTGGGGGAGGAGCCTGGTGTGAAGTAGATACTCTAGTTTGCTGCTCTAGCCTGGCAATTGTCTCTGCCTGTTGGGCTATGACCATAGCCTATTGCTTGGCGAATTCTACTTGACAGACAGCGTCTTGCTACATGGCTTTCATACTATCCTGGAGTTGGCGCACCATCTCTTCCAGACTCGACATATTGTCCTGGTCTAACTGAGCAACCGGTATATCTCCCTGAGGTAAAAAACAGATATCTCAACCCAACTGCACACAAGTGAGATGGATAATGACTGCTGATCCGAAGACTGTTGAACTGATGATCTGTGCCTGGCTGGCGTTTTTACCCTGCCTCTGGCAAAGGAACACTGATTGCCCTTGAACTGAATCTCTGACCCGACAAAGTCTATCAGCATAAGTCCAATGTACCTGGGGGATAATGGAGCCTTCTGAAGCTATAGTTCCAGGACTACCTAGCAAAAGAGAAAACAGACAGCATCTCAGCTCAATTTCACTGGAATGGATATGAGCATAGCGGAACGACTGTACTCAATACTGATCACTGTTCCCCAAATAACTGTCCCAAAACTGATACTCTCAGGTAAAACTGATTCCCCAAATACTGATGCCCGCAAGCCTGATACCCAGACTCGCAAACTAATACATGCATTCCTGTAGAGACGCACTCCAAAAGCACATAGCAAATAAGTGAGAGCCAAAAACACCCCTATTTTAGGGTAGGGTTTCCCTGTCCTATTTTCTCAGGAGCTAGGGTTTCACTACGCAGGCAACGGTTTCAAACAACCTAACATCGAGTAAGCAACCTGTCCTAGTTTGGAATGGTCACTATGGATTCCGAATATGCACTAGGTCGAATGGTCAAAAGGGTGCCCCGGTGAAAACCGGGGTTTGTGTTCCCATACTGGCAAAGCCTGAAACCGGTCAGCCTTATGGCATGCTTTGACAAAGTCAAGCCTCCGGCAAACTGCTCAGGAATAGCAGATGGCCAACACGGTGTCCTAGGCGCACCAATGCACATGCAATGCAAAGAAACACATAAGTGTAGTTAAAACAAGATATCATGAGTTCGAGTCAAGTTCTCTAAATCCCCAGCAGAGTCGCCAGAAACTGTGGACGCACCCCGCGTGAGGGCCTCACCCTACAGTTCGGACTCAAATTGTCACGATTCTTAATCTGAACCAAAGAGTTCAAATCCGGCAAATCGTTTTGAGAAAACAGATTTTTGAAAGAAGTGCCAAACACGGACTACTTTGCCAGATACAGAGTCGCCACCTAAATATTTTTTTTTAATGAAGGAATTTAGGAAACCCTGACTCGGTGCCAAAGGCCACGTGTCCGTCATCACCAAAGTTGCCTCGGCTCGGGAACTTGGGTACGATTGGGGAAGGTCAGCTATGAGCACCCCCTCTCGCCCGATCCAAAGATCGGCCTCTACTAACCATGATATCTGATTTTGAAAACGTTATGTGTTCTTATTCCAGTTGATTAGCTAGAATTACTATGTGATGCACACAGCAAAACAAGTATAGACTAGATCGCCTAATTTGGAACAAAGCATTGCATATCCGTCGGTTTGGAAAATAGTTTGGAATTTGCTACTCGCAAGTAGGCTAAAACACGGATTTCAACGAGTTGTTCCAACTCAAACAATCCAACCTTCACCCACAGGCATTCAGGCAGTAGCATCACATAAGCATTTAGCCGCGTGGTAAGCATGCTGTCATGTTAACATTCACACTCATGCGAGATGCTAAAGCATAAAATACTCACAATGTACTCCGAGCCAAAACAAGAACGTGTTAGCAATCGTGCATGATCCAAGTCCATGTTTAAATGCCTAATGTAACGCATACGGAATGTCACTAGAATAGGCTCGGCTAATCTAAGAATGACATGCGAAAATGCGCAAGTAGCATGTATTCAAGTTAGATTTGAAATACTTATGTAGTTAGCATGATGCGCCGAGCCCGGTGCATGCAATACTGATGAATGATGCACGCATGCATAGCATAAGGATGCTAAAGTAAACATGTCCTAATACTAACCATCAAAGCAGGTAAGTAAAAGAGAGAAAGAAGTGGGGGGTTGGAAGACATACACACACGCACCCACACTTATTACAAATTTACCCTCGCTCGGAGGGACCGAAAGAATAATACAATTTAATTAACCTACAAGCTAATTAAATGTTACAGACCAATTAAATCAGCTAAGCAAATTAACTAATCTATTTAAGCAATAAACAGCAGCCTTGGGAAGAGGGTCCAATGCATGCGCGCTTGGTTCCGCTCGGAAAGTCACTACCATGCACAAGATGCCTCTGCTTTGACTATTCTGCTCCTCTGAAGACTTCACAAGTCCTAGGATTGCTTCTCTGAATTCTGTGGAACACCACCGGCTGAGGGGATTGGTCACCGGCCATGGAGAATGGTCACCGGCCACAAATGAATCCATCGGCCACTTATAGATGGCCGGTCGGCACTAAAGATGGCCGGCCGGCCAAATCTTCCTGCAAAAACTGGTTTGACAGCAACAGAGGGCAAAACAAAGCATGGCAATGCATTTCAAGCAATGTATGCACCAACCACACTCCTTATCATATGTATGACTCAAAGGGGGATGGGCCTCGATTCTCGGACCACCAATCGCGCATTTCCATGCATGATGGCTCAAAGAATCAAGTGTGCATTTCGATTTCAAATGAAGTGCAATGCACATAAACAGACCAAGGGGCTGTCAACCTCTATCATGGCTTGATCAAGAGGTGAAGCATGCATGCCAATGTGATGCAACCTAGGCATGTGAGCTAGCATGCAATCATGGAAATGCAAAGAAGCATACAAGGCATACAATGATCATGCAAGACATGCAAGGCATGGAGCAATGCAACCGACAAGTATGCAAGACACAATGTGGGTGTTCAAGCATGTAAGCAAGCATGTGACTTCATTCAATCATGCAACTTCAATCATGCAACAACATACAAGGAGAGCATGCAACGATATTCAATGGAGGGACTTACACTAATTGGACAGCTCTATACTAAGCCCAAAACTGTGGCCAAAAGCTAAGGAAGTGGAACCAAATACACATACAAGCATGCATATAAACATGGTCCATCACTTAGGCACAAAGAGCAACTCTCAAGCACACTTAAGAAGATGCAGACATGGACTAATGGCATGCACATAAGCTCTGAAAATCATGTTAGAAATGGTTTCAAACCAATTAAACAAAGACGAGCCAAGCATGCAACGTGGTCCGAAACTCAAGGCTAACACGCCAAAATGTAAGGTAGCTATACAAAGCATGCCATGGTTGACCAAAGCAACCCAAAACAGACTTCAAGCATACCAAAACAAGCATGGAAGCTTCACAAAGCTTGACCAAAAACATGCTAGAACAAGGGCTCAAAGCATAAGGCATGTTAAGGCCTAAACATGGCATTACAAGGCATGTATGCTAAGCAAGCATGGTGTACCAAAACCAACATAAAACAGTGCTAATACATGGCAATATAAGCACAAAAATCAATTAAGGCATGGCCAACATGAATCTAAATTAGATGCTCTCTCAAGAGGCAAAAATGGTCCTTTTCAAGGACAACAAGGAGAGGGGGTGGCCCTCTCCTTCTTAGGACCTCAAGGCACCATCCTCACCTCTGAAATCCCTCAAGATTTCAGTGGTGAGGAGGCCCAAACACAATGGTCCCGGAGCTCAACCAAAATGACACAAAACAAAGGCCAAACAAGCCTTAAGAAGGGTCAAACAACCCTAAAGCTTAGAACACTCTGAAACAACTATTTAGAGTAAGCAAAAATAGAACTTTTATGTGTTATATGCTAAGCTCAAAAACAGATGCAAGATAGTCAAAAGGGCTTTGCAAAAATGGGGTATTTAAAGGTAAAGTCCTTACCCTTGTTGACCCTCTTCAAATATGGTAGACCAGCTGGTTCTTTGAGCTCAAAACCACCCAAGAAGTCCACGGATAGCCCTCTAGTGCCTCAGCTCCAAGAGAAGGTGTGATGGTGGGTGTTTGTGCACAAAAGTGAGGCAAAACACACACAAAACACAAAAGATAGGAAGGTATAGATATAGGATAGATACAAATCCTAACCCTAAAACCAGAGCCCCTCTGAAAATGTTGTCTAACCCTAAAAGAGGGAGAGGAGACCTCCTCTTATAGAGCTTCAATCTTGTAAGCTTACAAGACAAGCTAGCTAAGAGGGAAATCCCTCCATACACGTGTATGGAGGGGAGCCAAGTGCATGTCAGCTGCATGAAAATATCTGCAAAAGCAGATGCACAGTAGTCGGCCGGCCAAAAATGCAATTGACCAAAAAAAGATAGCCGGCCGACCATCTATAGTGCCGGCCGGCCAAACATTTGGCCGGTGGAAACAAGACGCAGTCGGTGGCCTCAAGCCATGGTCGGTGGAGTGTGGGGATGGCCCACAAGCCATTCCCTGCCCCTCCAAGGCAAAGCACAAGTGTTTGGTGCAAAACCAAACACAAAACAGTCGAGTCGAGAGATCCTGAGGCAAGGCGCATATCCGAGACCTCCGGGAACTCAAGACGAACACAAACATGGATGATCACCGAGTGTTCGAACGGTGACGTCCAAGTCTTGAGGACGGTCAAAAATGGGGTGTCTACAACAGCCATCTAGGGTAGTCCACGTTCTTGACAAACTATGCCTCATGTAGCTTATCTACTTCAGAAGCAATAAGAGCGTTGCGTTCCGGATAGAAGATGCGTTGCTTCTGGCAGAATGGTCGAAAATGGGGTTCAATGCTCAAACGGTGAGTGATAAAGGAAGGATTGATACCCGGCATATCGGAATGGGTCTAGGCAAACACATCATTGTGCTTGATCAGGAGGGTTGTAAGATCGGCCTTGGCTTGAGGGGATAGTTGGCTCCCGATCTTGGTTGTTTTTGCTAGGTTGGTGGGATCGATGGGGACTTCAACAAGTTCTTCCACTGGTTCCCCTCTGACTAACTCGTCTTCGTCTCTATCGTCGAGTCCTTCGATGATCATGGTCTCCTTCAACTTGACCTCTTTGAGTGAAGCGACATAGCATTCCTTGGCCACAATCTGCTCTCCCCTTACGGTGCCGACCCCGAGGTCGGTAGGAAATTTCATGGCTAGATGGTACGTGGATGTGACAGCTTGGAAAGCGTTAAGGGCGGTACGATCGAGAATGATGTTATAAGCAGAGGGATAGTCGACGACGAGAAAAGTGAGCAACTTAGTGGTCTGCCGTGGGTATTCTTCAATGGTGATGGGAAGATCGATGGGGCCTATGGAGGTCACCTGGTCTCCAGTGAAACCAACCAGTGGGGTTTGGAAAGGGGACAAACTTTCTTCTCCGACCCTGAGCTGGCGATAGGCGTTTAGGAAGATGATGTCTGAAGAGCTATCGTTGTCGACAAGCACCCGTCTGACTTTGTAATTGGAGAAGAGAGCAGAGATGACGAGGGGGTCATCATAGAGGTAACGGATGCCTATGCAATCGGCCTCCGTAAAGGTGATGGGCTCCATCCACTGCTTGGGGTGTTTAAAGGGGCCGTCCAATGTTGCAACTTCTTTATCTGAGCCCTGCCTTATTTTTCTGAGTTCTGCTTGTTGAGCCGAACGGGATGGTCCTCCACAAGCAAGCCCGCCAGCAATAACTCTGATCTCTCTAACCGGGGGGGGCAGGATTGCCTTGTGCCCGGGGTTGTTGTGGGGGCCGATCATGGCCTTGGTTAGGTTGTGCGGGTTGTTGAGGAGGGGTGCGCCGGTGGTTATTTCTGGTAGGTTCGGTCATTGGCCGTTGCTGAGGGCGGGTTGCCGTGAACCGACTGAGACGCCCCTGGTGTATTAAGCCCTTAACCTGGTCTTTAAGGTTAACACAGTCCTCGGTATTGTGATTGTGGTCCTGATAGAAACAGTAGTATTTGGACTGGTCTCGACGGTTGGAAGGAGACCGCGACGGTTGAGGCCATTTTAAGGGATAATCTCGTTGGATCTGGTTCAAGACTTGTTCCATGGGGGAATTGAGGGGTGTGTACCGCTCGAACCGGTCGGGCAGTCGGATAGGTGCCGACCGGTTGACTCGAGCAGGGCGGTCGGTATACTGAGGTGTTTGCTGTGTGTACTGGGTGCTTCTGGTTTCAGGGTCCTTTCTCTTCTCTCTAGGGGTCGGGTTTTTGTTCACGGAATCTTGTCGGACGGTTAGGGAATCTTCGGCGTTCATGTATTTTTGGGCTTTGGAGAGGAGAGTTGCCATGGAGGTTGGAGGGTTTTTGGAGAGAGAGAAAAGGAAATCGGATGATCGTAGACCGGCCATGAAAGCTGTGAGAATGACCTTATCATCGTTTTCCACCACCTACAAGGCTTCGGTGTTGAAGCTGGTGACGAAGCTGTACAGGGACTCCTCCTCTGTTTGACGGATGTTGAGGAGTTGGGTTGCCGGACGCCGCTGGCGTTGGGCACCGATGAAGTGGCTAAGAAAGGAGTCACTTAGGTGCTGAAAAGTAGAGACAGAGTCTATCGGCAGTTGACTAAACCAGAGTCGAACCGACCCCTTAAGTGTTACGGGGAAAGGCCAACACATGGTCTCATCAAGAAATGCATGGAGGACCATGAGGGTCCTGTAAGTCTCCAAATGGTCGACTGGGTCCGTTGTGCCGTTGAAAGAGTCGATCGAGCTCATTTTGAACTTAGGAGGTAGGGGTTTGTCCCTTATGGAGGCAACAAATGGTGAGTTGGCTGTGGCAGAGGGTTTATTCTGTATGTTCTGCATGACTCCTTGAAGCTGGAGTTTCATGGCTCGGAGTTCTGCATCCCAAAGAGGAACGTTGTCACTACCGGAATGCAGTGGAGGCTGGACACTACTGGCCTCTCCCTCGGGGGTGGGTGCTTGGACCGATGGATGTGGGGCCCGAGGTGGTGGGTTCACATTTGGAGGAGGGGGTCGCAAGCCTTCCAAGTTGGATGGGTGGGACTGTTGGATAGGATGGCTCAGGCCTCATTCTCGGTTGGATGGGATATCTTGAGGTGGTGGAGGAGGAATTTGAAGGTCTCTTTGAAACAAAGCATTGATCAGTGCCTGGTTCTGTTCAGCTAAGCGGTTAATGCTGTTGGTGAGTTCTGTGAAATACTGCGGTGGATTGTTTGGGTTAGGAGGGTCGGCAACGTTGTGTTGAGAGGCCATGGATCTAGTTATGACCATCCACCTTGGTGGGTGGTAGATAGGGATTATCGGGGATGGGTCTCCGGCGCCAATGAGCACAATTGCCACACGGAGCAAAAAGGGTTCCCACAGACGGCGCCAACTGATGATACTGAGTGCTCTAGATGGAACGGGTCGGATTGATCCACGCTTCTCAAACCGTTGTTCGATTGATGATACCCACAGAGAAACCTGTAAAAGAGTTCAATGGGAAACGAGGAGTCCCCCAGCGAACCCTCCGACGAGCAAGTTAGGGAGGTGAGAGTGGTGAGGATGTAGAGAGAGGATGGAGATAGAGAATTTAACCTTCTCCTTGTTATCAAAGCCTGCTTATATCCTTTGGTCATCATTTCCTTATCCACTCCGAACTGTCATGTTGGCCGAAAGTCTATATTTTAGTTTGCCTTGTTCATGGTGTGGCTGTCCTGTTTCGACGTGAAGGGGTTATCGTAATAAATACTGCAGGACTCATTAATGGCTGATGTGTGGTGCAATAACTCTGCAGGATCTTTGTCTGCTGATGTGGATGGTTCTTCTCTTGACACATGTTTAGGTGTCGTTGGTCCTTGATGCAACGTTGGGCTTCAGCAACGTTGGGCTTTAGTGTTTAAATTATGTGTTGGGCTCTAAGTGGTGGGCCAAAAACTCCTATAAGTCCACCTATGTCACCTTCTATTCAGATTTCATAATAATGAATAATATCTAAAGAATTTGACAAGAGTATAGACTCTTGAAAATATTCTATTTTTATAGTGATGAGGAGTAACGTAATTTTAAACTTAACAAGCTCAAAACATACTAATGAAAAAATAAATAAAAAATAAAAAAATATATTTACATTGCTATAGTAAAAGCAAAAGTAATGGAACATAAAATTGTGCATTTCTTTATTACTAAAAATAGATGTGACCAATTCCACTCAAATTAAAAAATGAAAAAAGAATGAAAGTTGGAAAAATCCTTCCCATAATTTGCTTTGTTAGGATGGATAGGTGGGTCTACAGATTAAAAAAAAAAAAAAAAAAAGTAAAAATATTTAGAATTTTCTATCAAAAATCAAAATTTATTTACATTAATATGAACTCATAATAACATCTTTAACTATATACCATTATCCAGTATATAATCATAAAATTGCTTCAAGGCCACTATAAAAATATGTGGATATAAGAATTTCTTAAGTAGCTATCACAGAAGGAACTAGAACCTCCAACATCTTTTTTGAAAGTGTTGCAGCGATGTCATTACATCACACGAACAACATTAACTTTGATAATATGTTACACTCTATTGGGGGGTAATTATTCAGTTCAGAGTATGGAAGCTTGGTATGTATAAGATTATGATTGGTGGAAAATATAGATAGGTGGGATATTATGTTAAGTAATTAGGAAATATGATAGAGCATATGAAATGACAATTAGTTACAGAATACAAATGCTTAATATTCCGAAAATATTAAATAATTTCCCCTCTAGTCGGATTCATTCAAAAAAGTCATTTTCTTGCCATTAAAAGAAAAAAAAATTAGCTAAAAAAATTTAACTTTGGATAACTTTCTTTTTAATTTTAAAATTTAGCCAAAAAGAAATTTGTTTTCCACTAGAAAAGTTAACACCAAAAAAAAAAAAAAAAAACAGAGTTAAAAATCCACTCAATTGTTTTGAAAAGAAAATTGTATTACCAAATGTATCAATTTTGTAAACAATTTTATGCCAAAAAAGAGCCAAAATAATAATAATAATAATAATAATAATAATAATAATAATAATAAACTACTTAAAAAAAAAAAAAAGTCTATATCAAACAACAAATGCCAAAAAAATATTATTGATAACTCGGATTAAATAATGAGAATGTTCCATAGCAGTGTTTTAATTTTAATATCAATATTTATCAATAAATCAGTCAAATTACTCAAATCAACTAAACTATAACTAGGGTTCCACCCGTTGTATTTACAATTATTTATATATATGTGAATTGTGATTTAAATTTTTTTTTTGCACACAAAGAAAAGAAAATAAAAAATGCAGCATATCTTCAATCAATTATTTTATATTTATTTTTATTCAAAATTTAAAAATAATATGCGGGCAAAATTTATAACCAAATTAAGAAAAAAATTATTCCTAACAACATTTTTTACTTATATATAAATACTTAAAAAAATAAACATGAAAAAGGTAGTCAATATAAATATTATACATTAAGGCCTCATTTGACAACCTTATGTTTTAGCCAAAAAGGCAATAAGTCACTATAAGTTGTCATATCACTTTCTCTATTTTTTTGCACATCTTTTTGTAAAAATTCAAAAAATTACTAAAATAGTATATTGTCAAACAAGACCTTAGCAATTATGCTTACATAAATTTACTATAGTTTTAAATTCAAATTAAAAAAAAAAATATTTCAAAAACATTTTATTTAACTAGTACCAAATATAATTTTCTTAGCAAAAAGAAAAGTTATAAAATTTTGTTACAAATTTTCAAATGTCTATTATTAAATATTTTATTCTACTTACTTGTTTGCTTACTTGCTTGCTTTGGGAGTTTTGATCTTTGATCTTTGCTCGACATTCATCGTATTGTTTTATTTAATTGTCTTTTTCTTACTTAATTTTCGCATGATACTTATTTTATAATGTATCTCTGAATGTATTAGTGAAAATATCATATACTTAAAATTTGCAAAATTACAATATATAGAAAGAAAAAAAAAATGTAAGTAATTGCCCAAAACTAAAACTACTTTACGAAAAATAAAAAATAAAAATGAAATTGTTTGAAATAGAAAATAATTTATTTATTTATTTATTAATTTTTTAAAATAAAATTTTAAAGAAAACAAAGAAAACTATATAAAAAAAGTACAGAAACTAAACATAAAATATAATACAAAAAATAAATGAATTATAGAATTTTCAAGAAAATAAGACTCACAAACAAATTTTGTAGAATCTTATCTATTCATATACTTTTTGTGAATTTTTTTGTACTTCTAATTTTAAGAATGATATTGAAATAATTTGCACTTCTTACATTAGGTCCATCTAATAGTTTTAGCAGACACATGTAATAAATTTCATAATACAAAACATAAACAATTGTAAGACAAAGTATCTAAAAAAATTTATTAACATTCAATGATGATGTAGAAACACACGCGACGTTTTAATTGGAGGTATAACTAGATAAATCGTCATAGAAGAAGAAGACAACTTTTATTTTTCATCACAACAATTACATGACTCAATATATAATTTTAATCTCTCTCACTCTTCTACACGTCCAATTTCTATCAATATTAGAATGAATATATGAACCAAAAAAAAAAAGAACGTTTAAGAAGACAAAGAAATGTGGTTTAGACATTTCAATTGTTGAATTCTATTAATTAATAGTTATTAGGTTTTAATGGTCGAGTTTCTAATATTTGTTAGTCATTAAAGCTGAAATTTTTGGTTTCATCTATATTTACTTGATAATTTGAGAGTTGACATGTGTCAAGCGTTTACACAAATACTTAACACATTGTTTTGAGCATCATTAATGAAATATACAGTGTAATTTTTTTTTTTCTATTTTTTCGCAATTGCAACATGTTATTTTTTAAGATAAATTACAAATACACCTCTTGAGATTTGCTTAAAGTACAGATTGCCCCCTGTGGTTTAGGAAATTACAAATACCTCTTTGTTAGTATTTTTTATTTAACATAATTAACTAAAAAAATTAAATTCATAATTACTCTCCTATACAATAATAAAATTATCTAAATTATTAATTAAAATATATTTCTAACATCATTAAAAACTGTTAATTGACTTGGTGATTTATTAATAAAATGGGCGATTTGTTATGAAATTAGAAACCTCAGGGGATGGAATGTAATTTTCAAAACCACATATTCGTATTTTAATCAAACCTCAGGGGTGTATTCGTAATTTATCCTATTTTTTAATAAGAATTTATATTTGTTTTAGATATTTTTTTAATATACAAATTATTTTTTATAGTGTAATTTTTTTCTTTTGTTTTCGCAATTGCAACCTGTTATTTTTTAATAAGAATTTATATTTGTTTTAGATATTTTTTTTTAATACAGAAATTATTATTTTTAGATTTTAATGAAATGCACAATGTAATTTTTTTCTCTTTTTTGTTCGCAATTGCAACATGTTATTTTTTAATAAAAAATTATATTTATTTTAGATATTTTTTTTAATATACAAATTATTTTTTACAATGTAATTTTTTTTTTTTATTTCACAATTGCAACCTGTTATTTTTTGAAAAAATTACCGATAAATCTCAAATTTGGGAATGTTGATCCATTTGGTCCTATGTTTTTTTTTTATTTATGAACCATTTGGTCTTTTTTAGGTGAGAAGGAATCTTTTTGTTTGATTTTATATTAGTGGAGTTTACATATTTATCATGTTTTATGAGATTGAGCATATTATGGGGTTGATGTGGATTTTGTTAATTATTGGTAACGTATTTTTACATTTCCGTTTGTAATATACTTGATTCCGTGATTTACGGTCGGATTGGTTAGGTTGTTGAAGTGGGTTTACTGTTTGTGGGTTTGATTTTGATAGTCTAGGGAGACTGCATGTTGTGGGTTCCAGTGCCGACAGTATTCTAATATTTCTTTTTCACAAGGTAAGTGTATGGAAGGGTGGCGTGGGTAATGGTTTATTTTGGTTCTGGGGTGGGGTTGTTCCGATGGTTTCTAGATGCGTTGGTGGAGTCGGGGGGTACTGTGTGTGTGTGTCTTTTGTTTCGGCCAGGCAGTGGGGGTTTACGGCAACGTGGGGGTTGTTCTGATGGTTTCTAGATGTTTTGGTTTGGTTTGTAGACATAGAGGTCGCTATTTTGTTGCTTTGTACGTACGGCCAAACGAACGTTGTCAACCACCCGTTGAGGAGGCCAAAACAGAAGAGGATTCCATCAAGACGTGAGGTTGTGCAACGTATTCAGTGTAGCCGATGTGAAAAGATGGGTAACCATAATAGGAAGATATGCAAGGAACCGATTTAGTCTTGCCGCGTATTGTGCCACGACATTATTTGCTTGTATTTTTATTTTTTTTGTGCGTTGGGTGATGTCCGCTATGGTTGCATGTCTTTTTTTTAATTTGAGAGTATGTTGAACGTATTGACGTTGCAATAACCCACATCAAATTATATTCCACGCTCTCAAAATATTTTAACATTTGTGCATTCGGTTCGTTTTATATACTACAATAATGGCACAGTCACAATTCAATCGTATGTTGCTGCTACTTGTTACTTCGCACATGTGGTTATTACAATAATATCGTATGATGGTCAATGTTGACAGAAGCTGTGTTTCGTGTTTGCAACTATTGTGCTATTCGAGCTCTTTTTTCTTCTTTTTTTGGATGTGTTCCTTACATTCAGTGTATGAGTGTTTATGGTGTATTCTTCCATCCCCCCTATTTTTGTGTTTTTCAACCTCTTGTTCATAGCATATGTCGTGTGTAATGTAATCAAACTTACCAAACGTTTGTCAATATTCAGAAGTGGGAAAAAACTTATGTTCAGTGCCACACATAATGCATAATACAATTCACAACAACATTGCAAAACATAATGTGCCAACATTCAACATGCTAATTTTTCCCACTGTGTTGTTTGGAAGTAACACATTCGCCTAATTTCCTTCATACCTGTTTCATATTGTATGCAATATATCTATTTTGTTGTCATTGGGAAGTGAATAGTATTGACTTGAACAAATGGAAAAAAAATCAATCGTTAAACACGACGCAATCACATACAACAACCTATGTAGGCAACATATTACAAGACATAAAATTTGCATATTTTCGTACTGTGCCAAATGTGATCCACACATTATAACATTGCCATCCTTGTTTTTGGGGGATGTCATTGGTCTTAATTATGTTCTGTAAAGTCGATAATTTCAGTCAAACATACACACATAATTCGCAATGGAATTGCCGAGTTCGTCATGAAGTGGATAACATACACACATAATTCCCAATGGAATTACCGAGTTCGTCATGAAGTGGAAAACAATTTCAACAAACACAATGTCATTCTTATTCTAAGAAAAACTAAATTATGTAATAGGTTTAATAGTAAATAATCAAAAACGACCAAACTAACAAAATAAATATATATATATGTTCGTATCACGTAGCTGGCATGCGGTAGGTGCATCATAATGGTCTAGTACGCAGACCTCTCTTTGGATCATTCACAAATGTTTTCACCATTGCTGCCCAGTAAATAGTGGGGGTTAGGCCATCTATTGTGGTGTCAATTTCGACCATATATACATATTGCCGCATGATGAAAATACCATCATTGTACATTCGGCCCTAAAATTCAAAACAAATCATGCAGTCATTAATCGCAACAAGGTGGGGAATGTTGTCATGGTCTGGTGGGACTTACGTGTCAGGTTCTTACAAGGGGCAATCCATCACTGCCTCCAACGTGCCATCGATACTTTGTGCCGTACTATTGTTTGCTCCTGTTCCACTATCCACATTCTGATTCAGGTATTGGACCACCCATTGTTTTTGTCCAAAAACGTTAAATGTTTAGACACATACAACACAAACAACATATAATATCAACACACTACAAAACCATGTTCGTTGATGGTTCAACGCACCACATTTGTGATAACCCTGTTCCGTACCATGCTAATTGGTCTTTATTATGAATGTGATTATGTGTCTGATATGATTTTGTGTGCCATTTATGCGAATATATGTGATTTTGAATTTCTATCTGTTCACCGTAGGAAAATTTCTTTGACTTTCTGCTTTGGAAATTAAATTAAAGGCCTTATCGGCCACGAAACCCGAAATTGATTACAACATTGTGATTAGCGTAATTTTTAGAGCCTACAGTGAAATTTAATTGAAAATTGATTCGGATCAAATTAAATAGATTAAATCAATGATAAAGTGCCCAATTATTTAATATTCATAAATGTAATTAAGGGAACTTATATAAAAGGAGCACTAAACACTCAACTCCTCTCTTTTTATCCATTTTGGCTGAAATTACTCTAAGGAGAGAGAGAGAGGGTTGGCTAGAGAGGAGAAGAGGAAGAATTGTGCAAGTTTGGCTCAAGGCTTGAGAATTGGAGGTTGAACTCAGGAATTAACCATAGTTTGGAAGATTTGAGCCTCTAGGTGAGTAAATTCATGGATTTTAGTTTGTAACTTTGTAAATTCAAAGTTGAATGATGATAAAGAACATGAATTGAGTTGGTTTTGATGAATTGAAAGTCAATGTACACATGCTGTAGACGTCCCCGAACGTCCCGGGAGGGAAATCCCGTTTTGTTCATTTGGGCTCACTACAGTTCAGGACTCAACGTCACGGTCCTGTATCTAATCTCACAGAGTGCAATGCAAGACCGATGAATCATCAAAGAGTCCAAATCTGGCGAATCGTTTTTGAAAACAGATTTTTTTTGAAAGAAGTGTCAAACATAGACTGCTTTGCCAGATACAGAGTCGCCACCTAAATATTTTATTTTGGAAAATTTAGGAAACCCTGACTCGTTGCCTAAGGCCACGTGTCCGTCATCACCAAAGTTGCCTCGGCTCGGGAACTTGGGTACGATTGGGGAAGGTCACTTCGTGAGCACCCCCGCTCGCCCGATCAAAGATCGGCCTCTACTAACCATGATATCAAGTTTTGAAAACATTATGCATTCTTATTCCGGTTATTAGCCTAGATTTACTACGTGATGCGCACAGCATACAAGTACAGACTGAATCGCCTGAATTGGAACAACACATTTCATGTTTGTTTATGAAAACTGTTTGCTACTCACAAGTAGGCTAAAATGCGAATTTGTCACCCTCAGGTGGGCTTAGAAAATAAGATGATTTGCCACTCTCAAGTGGGCTTAAAACTCACAGTCAATGCATTGTTCCAATCCAAATAACCCAACCTTCATCCACAGGCATTCAGGTAGTTATATCATATAAGTACATAACCTCATGGTAAGCATGCTATCATGGCAGTCACTCACACACATGCAAGGATGCTAAAGCATAAACGCTTATCGAGTACTCCAAGCCAAAGAAAGAAGCTAATTAGAAAACATGCATGGATCCTAACTATGCTGAAATGCCTAATGCAACACATACAGGAATGCAACTACAATAGGCTCGGCTATTCTAAGATGGCATATGATGATACTACAGCTAACACGTATTCAACTTGAAATTGAAATACGATGCAGTCAGTATGATGCACCGAGCCCGGTGCATGCGATACAGATGAATGATGCAAAACATGCAAGTATAAGTATGCTAATTAAAACATGCCCTATTCTAACCACCATAAGCTGGTAAATAAAAGGAAGAAAGACGTGGGGTTGGAAAACATACATCACACACACGCACACTTATTACAATTGTGCCCTCGCTCGGAGGGTCCGAATGAATAATACAGTCCGAATAAATAATTACAGTCCGAATAAATAATACAGTCCGAATAAGTACAAAACCCTAATTAATTAACAAATTAACTAGGAAAACAATAAACTAGTATGCAAATTCATGGACCGCCTCAGCTCTGTTCCGAATGATGAAAGATACATGCTCGAGTTGCCTTGCACGGAAATCCATTGCGATGCCCCGATTCGCCTCTGTTTGCAATTGATCCCGGAATGCTGTGCAAGGCTTTAGGAAGTTGTTGATTTCTGATTTGCTACAACAGAGAGCAAGAAAGGGGCATGGCAAAGTATTTTTACATATGTATGCACACTTCGATCCTCGTGCCACCAATCACGCATCTCGATGCATGATGGCCAAGGAGTCGAATTGCACGACTCGATGTGAAATGAATGCACGTATAAACACAACAAGGCGTAGACTCCATCATGGTTAATCCGGAGTGTCGGCGACTGGGAATTGAAACACGTTTCGTCACTTTGAGTACGAAACGTCCCTCGTTTCCCATGTTTGGACTAAACCCTACTCCAAACACAATGCAATAAGCATGGCATACACAATGCACGATGGACTTACACCAATATGAGTGGACCTCAGCCACACTCACATCAGTGGCCATATGATGAAAATGAGACAACCGAAATTCATGCAAACATGCACGAATACAATGGACCGATCCTAAGGCACAACATGCAACTCTAACTAAGCATAACAGAGGATGAAACATGGCATAGAATGGGACATGATACAACTCTGAAATGGCATGAAAGATGGTCCCCGAGACATGCAAGTATGGCACACAATACAAGCCAGGGGGCCCGGGTACCGAAACTAGTGAAGTGCGTTACACTATAGGTACCCAAAGCAATGCACCAAAGGCAAAACCAACCCCAAACAGACCCTAGGCAGGTCTGAAACAGTGGGGAAATGGCCTAAAATAATGGCTCGGAATGCAAAGAAATGGAGCTCATTCAATGGTCCGAAAACAAAGCATACAAGCCCGACTCTCAAACGCATTTAAAGAGTACAAAACATGGCAATATGGCATTCAAACAAGCTCTGAAATATGATGTATAATGAGCCCAAAACACGAACACACCTCAGTATATGCATGGAATGAACCTCAAAACTCGAAGTTAAGCATGGGTATTGAACTACAAGCATGCGAAACCAACATGATTCAACCATGGGACCCAAAAATAGAGCTAGGGCAGTCCAAAATAAGCACATTATCAGTTTAAGGCATGGCCAAAAAGTGTTAAAATCAAGGGTCAACAAAGCATGCGAAATAAGCTAGTGAACCATGATTTACACTACACGTATATGAAGCACATGAGGGCTCACCAAACCAGCCAAAAATAGAAGTATGCCATGCCAAAATATGCCCAAATAACCACTGGAATTCAGTCAACACATGCAAGAATGAAGTGCTCCTTTGAAAGGCCAATAAGGGGGTTGTTCTATACATGCATGATGGACACACACAATGGAAAAACCACCTCTGGACAGAGGTTCTGAGGGTCCTAAAACCCACTAAAAAGAGTCTGAAATGGATCTAGGAAACATGCAAATAAAGGGCCCTTTGAAAGGCCTTGAATAGGATTGTTCTACACATGCAAAATAGACACTTCATATGGCAAAATGGGCTCTGGATAGAGCCAAGGCAGACCTTAAAACTCACCAAATAGGGCCTGAAATATGACTTCAAAACATGCAAAATGGGGGTCCTTCGGAAGGCCAAAAGGGCCAACAAACAAGACAAGGAGAGAGGGGGTCACCTCCCTCTGATTTTGGCTCTCAAAATAGTGTGATAGTCACTAAAAATCCACTGAATTTCAGTGGCTAAAAGGCCAAACAAAGCATGCAACAAAGGCCTAGATGCAAGGCTCAAAACAAGATGCAAACAAGCATACAAGGGGGTAGATGACCCCCAACAAAAAAATGTCCTTAATCAAACTTCAAGAGGGGTTCAAAAATAAGACACTTTTTAGTTTATGACAAATCTCGAAAATGCTCACAAGTAGGGCTAAGATATGAAGCAAAATAAGCCTACAAAGAGAGATGGAGCATACAAGGAGGTAGATGACCTCAAACAGAAAAGTGTCCTAATCAAACTTCAAGAAGGACTCAAAATAAGACACTTTTCAGTTTATGACAAAACCCAGAAATGCTTTCAAATAAGGCTAAACAATGGAGCAAAATAATACAAGAATGGGGGAAATGATGACTTACCCTTGTAGAGAAGACCTCTAGCAACTTCTAGACCAAGATGGTGAGCCTTCAACCTCTGCAAATCAGTTCCAAGATGCTTGGATGGATGGTGGAGGTGTTGTGCTAAGGGTTGGTGTGCAAATGGTGCAAGAACTATGGGTTTTTGGAGCTCAAGTGTAGAGATATAGAGAGAGAGGTGTATAAGCCTTAACCAAAATTGTTGAACCCTTGCAAATGAAGACCAACCTCTCCTTTATAGAGGAGAGGCTCTAAAGCTTCTCTTGGAAGCTTCTCTTGGAAGCTTCAAATATCCTCCATACACGTGTATGAAGGATGGTCCAAATGCCTCCCAGCTGGCACAGCTGGATTGCATTCAGAGAGAGCAAAAAGCAGAAGGCTGGCCAACCAGGTAAGGTGGTCGGCCGGCCACTCCCCCTGGTCGGCCGACTAGGGGTCAAAAGGTTCAATGAGAAATGCTGGTCGGCCATACCAGAAAGGTGGCCTCCTAGATGAGTGCAACACAGCTGTATGGTGGGAGACCAGAAAATGTGACCCAAGAGAGAGGAAAATCAGCTTTTTAGCAAGGTTCAAAAGGGTCAAAAAGAAATACTGGTCGGCCTACCCATATTGGTGGCCTCCCAGATGAGTACAACACAATGGTGGTATGAAAAACTAGAAATTGTGGCTCAAAAGTGAGAAAAACCAGCTTTCTGTCAAGAAAACCGGCTGAAGGAAAAAGAAAATGGTTTCCAAAAGAATTGCTGGTCTCCCACCATCCTACCACCTTCCTAGCAATGAAAATAGGGTCCATACCAAAAATGAACCCTAACCGATGCAAAACGAGGGTTCGGGGGTCAAAACGCGCAGTCTGGGGCCCCGAAAACAGGCTGTTAAGCACCAGAGGTGGCGTATGACCACAAAGGTGGTCTCGTGGGCCCACAGTGTCCCTCTGAGGAGAGGAAACAAGGTGTGTGCCAAAAATCGGAGCAAACGAAGGTAGTTAAGCGGTCCCGAACCGAGGCACACGGCCGACGGCTCCGAAAATCAGAAACGGGTCTCCAAACGGAAAAAAATGGCCTACGACCACGAAACATAGCCTATGGCCACTGAGAGATGGTCTACGAGACCTCTCCCTCCCTTCAGGAAGAGAAAACAGAGAACATAGGACCTGGTTCGCAAACCGAGGCAAAGCACAAAAGAGCCCCGAAGTCCGGAGACAAGGCTCGCAGCCGAGACTCCATAACCTCAGAATGAGCACAATATGCAACATCACCGAGCGCTCAGTTGGTGACGTCTGAGTCTTAAGGTCGGTCAAAAATGGGTTGTCTACACATGCATGTAGGAAATTGCCATGAATTTGTGTGTTTGAGTTTGAAGTACATGATCCATGTTGAATCTTTGATTGAAGTTCATGCTTTTGATCATCTCTTCATCATTTAAATTGAGAATGAGAGCTATATCTCACATGCATGTACAATTCATAAGAGTATGGGTTTTGAATGCATGAAATTGTTATGTTGGAAATAAGCTTGGTGTAAATTGGGATATGCATGTGATTGATTCATGAAATTGAGCTTCATAATGTAATGAATTTGGTATTGGATCATGTTGGTATATGTATATGTGAAGTTTGAGCCATAATATGCGAGATATGTTGATTTGAATGCAAGTTTGAAGCCCAAGAACAATTTTGGATTTCCTAGAATTTGGGATGTCCGCTCGAGCGGGGAAGGCGCCGCTCGAGCAGGAAATACGAGCTCCTAGAACTTTTTGCAGACATGATGTCCGCTCGAGCGGGGAAGTTCACGCTCGAACGGGGAGCTATGTAGAATGACCTTCAGCTCGAGCGTCTGAGTTCACGCTCGAGCATAAAAATGAGGCAACTAGTACTTTTGCAGACCTAATGGGTCCGCTCGAGCGGGCAAGTCCACGCTCGAGCGGAGACCACTGTTTCTGAAATTTTGTAAATGTGTCATGTGTTTCATTTTCCGTTCTCTTTCACTTCTAAGTACTCTTAGGTATGCATTAAGCATTGTAAATGAGTTAAAAGGATAAGAATGAAGCCTAAAGAGGAATATGTGAATTAAGAACGGATTGAATTGTTTGTGACCCATTGTGTTCATGGAATGTGTAGGGTCGAGCTCCAGGGCAAATCATCCAGCCGATCACTGTGAGTAATATCTTAATAAAGATATCTGAAGTATGTTATTTGTCCAATTACTTACTTCTATGTAAGTCTTATAAGTTCGTTAATTCGAATGAATGGGCCGAAGGCTAGTTTGACATGAATGAAAGTATGAATGGGCCGAAGGCTAGTTTGACATGAATGAAAGAATGGTTGGGCCAAAAGCCAGTCTAACATGAACGAAAGAATGGATGGGCCAAAGGCCAGTCTGACATGAATGAAAGAATGAATGGGCCGAAGGCCGTTTGATATGAATAGATTGGGCCCGAGGCCGTTCGATGTGTTTGGAACTGTAGTTACTTGACCTATGTATATATATATATTAGATAGAAATATGAATTGGGCCCAAAGCCGTTTGATGCATATTGTTCTAAGTACCGTTCGTGTAACTTCTTTATTTGATATTATTTACTGGGCTTTCACTCACGCTCATTCATGTGTCTGTAGGTGAGCCAAGGGAGGTCCAAACCCAATCTCAGTAAAGTTTGTGCGGAACAACCGAGGTTTTGAAGAGTCAGCCCATACGTCTCACGCACGAGACTCGTCTTCGCCCTTTTGCTATTTTGTTATATTTTGTCATGTTGGCAAGGACTTTGGGCTACGATTGTATATAAGTTTTGGATAGGCTGACTAAGACTTGGATGATCCTGTATGTGCAGAACTTTATGTTATTGCATATTTTGATGTGAGTTATTAACATATGTGCATGTGGTTTGTTATGACGTGCCATGTAAGCACAGCTCTATGGACAAAAGTTTGAAATTGTTTCCGTTTGGCCCCCTTTACTCTGATGAGTTATGTCTGGTTTGGTTCAAGGCCGTAGGTAATCTCGTGATTACTGGCCGGTTATGTCCTTAACCCATGGGAGCGGGTTCGGGTCATGACAACATTGGTCATATAAATACTCAGTCCCATTGCATTCACACCAGATTTTAATTTCTCACCCACTGTTTCACATGTTCCAAGTTCATTCATGTTGTGCACAACTATATGGAAATGAACACCAAGGGATATACTTACCACTTTCAAAGCCTCAGTGAAATGCATATCTCGAATTCCACGACGCTATCTCATTGAGTTGTAGTGTTTCCAAGTCCCACCTTTTGAATCATTGACCATGATGGACCAGTGGTTGTCATGGTAAATGGGGTAATGAATGAACCGGTGCGATTGCGCAGCCCTCACATTTGCGTCAAGGTATTTGTCCCTTGAAGCCGCACTCGGGGTTCTCATCATGTCCTATTCACGCACGCGGAGTATGTGAATAATGCATTACGCCGATCAACAACATGGCAACGTACTCAGGTATGCCAAAAAAAAAACAAAAGCTGCAACACCACATCCGACGTAGTCATATAAACCATAACAAAATACATTGACTGGCCATCGAAATACCACTGCACAACAGCTAAGGTCCTGCACAAGCATTTTGTATCGTTACGCCGCCAATGTGTACTTGTGGACCACTGCTGATGCAACATTGCACATACCATTGGGCTGTTATTCTCGTTACAATACTCCACAAATGAAACCCATCGAACGTATTACACACATGCAAAATTATGCCCAAAACTCATATTATGAAACAAATTGGGTACAACATTGACTATATCAATTACCTAAGCACCCAAACTCCCAAATCTCAAAAAAACACATTCAACATCATCAAACACATTAATCGACTACAATAACCAAAACTACACACCTTCGTAATAACCCAAACATATCTCATTTTCCTTAGAAACACCATGTTGACATGCCACCAAATATGACTCGATTGAGTGTAACAATCAACGGCATTTGCAACGCTACGAATTGGCACACCGATAAAATACCACTAAACACATTCGACATTGCATCACAACTACAACACATCAATCACACAAACATGGCATTATTAACATTTACAACCCGATACAAAAACATATCTGCTACACCCAAACCCAATACATTCACCCAACACCCCAACCATGACTGATATTGACAAAAACACACACCAATGTCACATTAACATCTACATTTACACTATCAATTAAAATAAACACACGTTAAGTTTGCCCTAACTTCATGTTGTGTATTACATTGGGGTAATGAGTGAAAACAACATCAAAACACCAAATCAACATACAAAACACAAAATACACAGTCAAAATTTCAAAATGTAATTAACAATTTCAGTTGCATAAATTGTACACCTGCGAGTTTCATTGTCATCTTTTGCAAATCCAAAAATGTCTTAATCGGCGACGTACGATGTAGCGAACATTGACGTCAGTTATTGTTAAACGAATCACCGGAGAAGACGAAACCAAGCTTTGTCGGTCACAGTCCAACGTGCTCCTACTGGTTGTGCGTCGTCTAGATGTGCCTCCGATTAGGGTTTCTCCCTAAACACGAATGTGAAATTCATATAATCTCTTTTCGGAAATCCAAAACCTACATTTAGGGTTTCAACCTACCAACATGGAAATGTTCAAATGTGGAATTGTTGATTACCAATGTTTGAACATTTACCAATAAAACAATGTGCCTCCGATTAGGATTAACAATGTTTCAAAGATTCGATCACAAAATGTGGGAAACCTATAAAAACCCACAGTGCGCTTTATGTCCATAAAAGTAATTTTAACGACACAAAACCCACATTGCCCTCAAATTAAAACGTAAACACGCACGTGATGGAGGGATAAATGTGCCATTTTGTACGTTTCAGGACTTATCAGTTCAACAAAAAAGAAGCAGGACTAAGTGGTGCACAAGTTCATAATTTGATATTTATTGATGCTTTACCTTTATTTTTTAATAAGAATTTATATTTGTTTTAGATATTTTTTAATATATAAATTATTTTTTATAGATCTTTTTATAAAAATAATTTAACAATCCCATTACTAACCATATTGTATGAGAGAAATTAAAAAAGATATGACAGTAAGTATAAGAGAAGTCAAAAAATCTTGTGAGTTAGAAAAAGTCAATAAATGCTAATTTTTTTTTTTAAATCAAAAAATTTAAAAATTAAGATTGAGATATTAAAACTCTTACAAGACTTGTGAGTTAAAATCTTTTTTTCCTTATATAATATATATAGATTGATAGATATAGATTATATATTTTAATATTTTTATTTAAAATTATTGTCTTTAAATTCTTTAAATTAAATAAAATTAGTATTTTTACATGTTTCAAAAAATACATGCCCTCCATTGCTTAGGGGTATTGCACATGCAATCAACTTTTGTTTGGAGAGTGAGAAAATAAAAGAAAAGGAAAGTAAAGAAAAGTACAGAAATGTAGTTGCAAAATTCCGTATGGATTCGGGCGATAACCACAAGGTGGGTTTGTTGTTAATATGTCAAAAAAGTTGTAACCGACCTCTTCAACCTGCCTCGACCCCTTTCCACCCAACCAAAAACCGATCCATGCGCTGCCCTTAACCCAGCCCCCACCTCTCTCTCTCTTCTCTCCTCTCTCGATCTCGAAGTCCCTTTGTCTGATCTTCTTCTTCTTTTTTTATGGGTTTGTTTTTGCTCACCGATTGATGGCACTGAGATAGCACATTTTCCAGAGAATATAATGTGGGTTTGAATTCATTTTCTCGAGAAAATTGGTGGTGCGAGGAAGTAAGGGTAATTCTTTGAAGTGTTTGTAGATATGATAAAAGGGGTCTTTGAAGATAGCGAAATGTCTGAATTGGTGGCCCGCACTGGTCGTCATCAGCAGCGTTATGAGGCTGGTTTCCGCCTCATCGCCGGGTACTCTCTCTCCTCTTTCTCTTTCTAGATTTTTTTTTGGTTTCCCCTCAATCGTGATTGTATTGCTGGAAATTATCTCTATTTCGTCTCTAGATTTCTTGGGTTGAGCTCTCATTTCATTCATTTTGGTTCTTTTCAATTGGGTTCTGTTTGGTTTTCGATAACAATGTGGGAAACGAATGGAAAATGCTGAAAAACTTTTTTTTTTTTTTTTTAAAGAAAAATCTTTATAAATTATTTTGTGAATCTGAACCAGACTGAGGGCAAGAATTGTGGATGGTTGTTGTTTTTAGGTTTGCCAATTAAAACAAAGGAAAAATTTTTAAATAAAAATAGAGGTTCAAAGTGTGAACAAAATACTGTTTATATTTGGGATTTGGATTTGGATTTGGATTTGGATTTATCTGCTCTGGTCATTTTCAGGTAACCCATTGTACCATGTTCTTCTCTTTTTTTTCTTTTCTTTTTTTTTTCTTTTTCTTTTTTTTTTTTTTTTGCCTTTATTTATTTATCTGTTTTAAATTTTTCTGACGGCCACTGTTTGACATTGCCTGTTAACTGTTTAGTTTTTTGCTTCAAGGGTTTGAAAGAGTTAGAATACTTTTTGAGAATGACAGAGTTTTCTGTGTTAAATTTGGATATTGACTAAAATGCAAGTGAATCTGGAGGGGTAAAGTATGCGGGTGACCGTCATTTCCTTTCCCTTTCTCGTTTTGAGAATGGTCTCAAAGCTTATGCAGATGCTCGTCACACGCCCCAAAGCTGGGAACTTTGTAAAGAAAAAGAAAAATCTTGCTTCTGTCATTTTCTTTTCTTTTCCCTTTTTTGTTTTAGGAAATGGGCTCAAAGCTTATGCAGATGAGCATTTTGTAAGGAAAAATCTTGCTTCGGTCATTTTCTTTTCCCTTTTTGGTTTTGGGAATTGGGCTAAAAGCTAATGCAGATGCTCATTACACACCCCAAATCTTCTTGAGGTGATATTAGGGTTAAAAGTGAATTTTGGTAAATTTGAGAATTATCCTTATTGGGGAGGGTGGCTGATGTTGAAAGTCTTGATCCTATCGTTGGTTGTAGGGTGAGAGTTCTCCCATTGTGTTATTTGGGCTTAGCTTTGGGTTCCTTGTTCAAAGCTAGATCAATGTAGGATTGATTTGGTTGTGAAGAGATTTTAGAAAATATTGGATGGATATTTATCCAACGTGGGGTGCCTCTTGAGTTTGTTTAGTTATTTCATGTCTTTATTTACAATTCCTTCATTTGTGTACAAAGTGATTTTCTTTGGGAAGAGTTGGGGGAGTAGTTTAAGGACATCATTTAGTGGACTGGGTTATGGTTTGCACTCCTTTGAGAGAGAGAGGTTTGGGTATTTGGATTTTGGAAATTGGAGATTTTTAATCAAGCATTGTTGGAGGGATGGCTATGGCATTGTGTCTTGCAGTTGCAAGTGGGAAAGGCATTAGAGGTGGTGCTGTAATTGTCCTACAATGGGTTTTTTTTTATTATTTGTTTATTTATTTTTACGAACTTATTGTTTCCCTTTTCCTACTCAAGCTTTGTAAGTCTTATGATTAGCCTTTAATAATTATACACTTAAGTCACACTTCGAATGTTTCAATACCCTTATCTACTTAAGTGTAAGGTTGGGTAGCTCATTGTCCATCCAATTTAAGTTTTTTACCTCAACCTAGGTCAAGTGGATTAGTTTGTTAAATTGCTTGTCTCAACCACTTCATCTTATGTGGTCACTCCTTAAGTCTATGATGGGTTGCAATAACTAATCTAAAATTCAATTGAGAGCAATCACTTTTACCAATTTTATAATAAAAAAGACTCAAAACATAAGCTCATTCAATATATCATCTTAAAAGCTTAAATGCGAATGAACATCAAGATTTTATAATGTTTCAGCCACTTCCCTAGGTCCACTCTAGGCTGTCCTTGTCGAATTTGAATCCACTAAACACAAAAGGGGTTTTTACTAGATTTACGTAAAACCTTTACTATAACAACTCTTCAAGAGTTTTCAATAGGTTCGACCCTTAACCATTGCCATACAAACATACTAGACTTACGTAAAACCTTACAACAACTCTTCAAGAGTTTTCAATAGGTTCGACCCATAACCTTTGCCATGCAAACACAACAATGGGTTTTCCAATTGGCTCACCCAAAACATCAACTACGATGCCACAAATCTGAGTCTCCACTAGATATGACAAATCTAGAATTTGGGCTTGAGAGAAGGGTATTAAAACCCTTTAAGCCCAAAGATGTCTTTAAATGAGACAAGTGTGGTGCTTTTGGAAGACTTATGTTGAAGATTGAAGGCTACATTCACTCACAAAGGTGGGAGCACTCTTATAACTGTGATTTTGAGGTTATTAAAGGTGTATAGTCAATCAACTAGTCTTCTCTAATCAAGAAATCCCTAAATGGGGTGATGGGGTTTAAATAGCTGTGCCTCCAATGGCTAGTTTAAAAGCCTTTTTTTTTTTAGGGTGAATTACACTAATAGTCCCTATAGTTTGGGACTTGTATCACTTTGATCCCTGACTTTTCAATTATGACACATTTGACCATGAATTTTGAATCTTGTTCCAAATAAGGACAATTGAGAATATCATTAGATTTTTCAAGGGTAAAATCGTCAATTTGATAAAATATAAATTAATTTGACAAAAATAAATGTCAAACAAATATTTTTGAATTTTTAAAGATTATTTCTACCCACTAAAAATAAAATTATGTAAAATTGATAAATTTTTTAGACATTTATTTATTTTTTTTACCAAATTAATTTTTATTATGTGTTTAGATGATAATCATGTAAAATTAATTTTTAAAAGTTAATCATGTAATTTTTATCAATTTTACATTATTTTATCATGGGTGGATAAAAATAATTTTTAAAAAATAAAAAATATTTTTTTGACATTTATTTTTATCAAATTAGTTTATATTTTATTACATTGACGATTTTGCTCTTGAAATTAAACAATGGTATCTTCAATTGTCCTTATTTGAAACAAGATTCAAAATTTAGGGTCAAATATGTAACAATTAAAAAGTCAGGGACCAAAGCGATACAAGTCCCAAACTATAGGGACTGTTAGTGTAATTTGCCCTTTTTTTTATAAAAAAAAAATATGTCAAAGTTTGGTTGACCATGATAGGAGTTGTGCCTGTGTATATTGGTTGACCAATATAGATTCCTAAAAATGATAGCTCTCTGGACTTGCTTTGGTTGATCATCATATTTGGTTGGCCAGCCAACTGTCTAAACACCGGGCTTGGTTGACCAACCTCCAATGTCTAACCTCCAATGTTGGTCGACCAGGTAACCTGAGTTGAACTTTTAAGCCCTCTTCTTGGTTTTCTTGGTCTGTGTCTTTTTGAAAACAATCTTCATGTTTCATGAATTTTCTCCTTGCACTCTCACATGAACCTTCAAGGCTTTCCAAGGGTTTTAAATTTACCAATATGATTCCGCGCGACAGTGTTTTAGGTTTGTACTTAAGGATACATACAAGTCATGAATTGCCAACATATGCAAGTGGTAGCACTAACAGTTGCATTCAAAGAACAATGGCCCATAAGGGGATTGGACTTTTGTGAAGGTTACTTATCTTATGGAAGGGGATCTGAAATGGCTGGACATTTTCTTGAATAACTCTTGATTTGTTGTTTGGTGGGGAGGGTTAAATTTTGGCATCATGTTTGGTGTAGGGAGCATGCTCTAAAGATGGCTTGCTCAACCCTTTATAGAGTTGTGGTGGATAAGGAGGCGGTTATGGTGGATTATTTTAGTAAGGGAGGGAATCAAGTTTCCAAGGGAATCTCATTTTGCAAGAATTTACAAGATTGGAAAATGAAAGGTAGCGTTTGGTTTACTTTTCAAATCTTAACTCTATTTTTAAAATCATGATTTGGATGAAACATGTTAACCAAACATATTTTTAAAATACAACTGAAAATTACTTTCAAAACTCCACGCTTCTCTTTTTATTTATTTTTTATTATTGTTATTAATCAATCAATCAATCAAAAAAAAAAAAGAAAAAAAAATTACAAATCATCCCAAAACTATTTTCAAAACTCATAACCAAACAAATTTTCTCTTTTCAAATCACGATTCAAAAACTCAAAACTTAAAACATAACTCCACACTTAAATCATTATTCTAAAACTAAACCAAACAGACCCTAATTTTTTACAAGAATTACAAAATGGTGAATATATGGGAGTGAGAGGATGCCTTAAGGTGTATGTTATCTCATATGTCCTTTTGATGTTATGTTCTTCTATGAAACCTTAGTAGGGCAACTGAAGGTTCATTTCTCATGGGAGAGTACTTGAGTCTCAAAGCACACACTCTAAGAGGGGTGTGTCTGTTTTCCTTCCCGCATGGCATCTTAATCGGTGTCGTATTTGTAAGCAAGATGGAGAATTTGTATGTCATCATCTTATTGATTGTCATGTTTGTTAAGGAATTGTGACATTTGGTTTTGACTCTTTTTGGGATGGATTCGATTTTCTCTAGAAGTTTGGCAGATGTTCTTCACAATTGGAGGGGAAGGAGTGGGGATGAAGAGGCAGAAAACTTAGGTTTTTACTCTGTTGTGTTTGTTGTGGATCATTTGGGGTGAAAGGACTCATAGATCTTTTGAAGGCAGTGAAGCTGCAACTTGTAAATTGAAGAGCATTTTTTTTGGCCATGTAGTGTAGTTGGGTGTTATTTGTTGAATTTTGTTGCTACCATGGAGCTAAGAGATGTATAGCTTTTTTTGTTTTTAGTCCTTTCTTGCATTCACTTGTATATAGGTGGCAGCCCAAGATCTGGCTGATTGTAATTGTTTAATAATGCACATATTTCAAATATAACCTCTGTATTCTGATCAGCATAGTTTTTGACAGGTGTATTCCTTTTAAATACATAAATTCCTGTGAAACTAATGGTGATACATCTGAGAAGGTTGTTGAGGTACTTATGATCAACTCAGCTAGTGGGCCAGGTCTTCTCTTTCCAAAGGTACGAATCTGACAATTGTACATATAATTTCTAGTTTAATGCCAGTTAACTTTCATGTTTGTCATCACTTACATGATCATTGGACATCATATTTCATTTAAAATTTAATCCTGAAACCCTTGGGCCCGACTTATACTTCACTGTCTATGGTGGTTAATGGTTATCATTTCCATTGGACACAAATATCAATTTCTTTTTCTAGTTCTTGTCACCCTTGGATCTTAATTAACTTTTTTTTTATTTTTAATTTTTTTGTATTGTCTATGGACAGGGCACTAACAGATTGCTATTGATTGCTTGAAAGTCTTTCACATAAATCATATGTGGACTTTATAGAGATTTTGCTTTAATTTGATTGAATATATCAAATTACACTCAGGAAGCTTTTCTTCACGCATCTAGACACAATTAATGCTCATGGAAAACTTGAAATCTTCTTGACTTGTTACCAAATTGGGGAAAGATCTTGGAGTGCAAGACACTCTTTACGGAGTTGCATGATGAATTGAGAGAAAGCACTCTCATAGCAATATTAGATTTTTAGGTAAACAAATATACCAGGGGCAATAACCGAAGCTTAAGATTTAGTGTTGCACTTTCTATTAACCTTTCTATTTTGCCTTTTTCTAATGCAATACCAGAACGATAGACAATTTTGAACTACGTTTTTATATAAAGAAAAGAAGGGTTGATATTGTTGGGAAACTTAGGATATTGTTGGGAAACTTAGGATATTGTCTGAGTTTGTTATTTTTTCTTTTCGTTAGTAATTCGTACACTTGTACCTAGGAGCGTACAGAATAAAAACACTCATTGACTGCATATAAAATATATTTATATACACCTAATCTAAGAAGCATGCACATGGACGTGCGAGATGACATGGATACGACATGGACATGCCGATACGCTAATTTTTAAAAAATGCAGGACACGATACGTGGGAGACACTCACGAAATATATAATTTTATATATTTATTATATGTTATATATATATATGAATATATCATTTGAAAATAATAAAAAATACAATATGACACTAATTCTTAAAAATTTATATTGTTTTTGTTTTTGTTTTATTATTGTATCGTAAGTTATTTTGTTCAAATTTATATTTAGTTTCACCTGTGTCTAATCGGTAAACAAATGTGTATAAACGATAGACACGTGTATCCTTCAAATGTCTAAAGAGTGTTCGGGGTCTTTAAAAAAAATTAAAAAATAGGACACGTTTTGAAGAGTGTCGAACACGTGTCGGGAAAGTGTCCAAAGAGTGACGGTGTCCAACATGGACACGACATAGATACATTACCTTCTTAGAATGATCTATGCTTCTTAACACCTAATATATGTGTTATATATGTTTTGTTTACTAAGAAAATTTCTAATTATTTTTCCTTGTGCTTTTCCATTCTAACTCCTAAGACAAATTTGGCATCATTAGAAAATACATAACATGTAGCAAAATGTTAAATAGGTGTAGTAGTGCTTGGTTGGTTACACACATTCTAATCATTTTTTTTCTTAATTGTTCGCTATAAGGATCATAAAATTCTAATCAAGAATCCCATTTTAGATTAATGAATTTACTTTTTATTTGTTTATCAAAATGCTTCATTATAGGGAGGATGGGAAAAAATGATGAAACTGTTGAGGAGGCAGCACTACGTGAAGCTTTAGAAGAAGCTGGAGTTCGAGGTGATTTACTGGTAAGAGGTTGAATAGTCTCTTTCAATTTCTTCTTGCTTGTGCCATAGGTTACATTAGAATTTTATACTGTACAATAATTAATCAATACCCTTGCTTAAAAGCCCAATAAGTAAGCATAGATACGAATATGACACGGAAATGCTGACGCGTCAATTCTCAAAAAATGCAAGACACGACATGCTTGGGACAATGAGATATGTTAAAATTTTATATTTTTACAAATTTATTATATGTAGATATGATGAGTGTTGCTGAGATGAGGATGCTATGGTAGATGTGTGGCAAGATTAAAAAAGGCAGAATTAGGAATGAGTATATTCGGGAATGGGTAGGAGTAGTACCGATAGAAGGTAAGTTTAGAGAGAATATATTGAGATGGTTTGGGCATATTCAATGGAGACCAACAAACGCAGTAGTGAATAGATGCGATGCGGTAACGATAGATGATAATGTTAGGAGACGAGGTAGACCTAGATTGACGCTGACTAGTGTAGTAAATAGAGATATGAATTCACTTAATTTGACAAACGAAATAGTCTTTGATAGAGCAGCGTGAAGAAGAAGAATTCATGTAGCCGACCTCATTTGATGGGACTTAAGGCTTGGTTTGATTTATTATATGTAATATAAATGAATAATTTATTCAAATATCATTGAAATATGTAACATACACTAATTGTATTTAAAAGCTATAAATTTTGTAAGTTGAATGTCAAAATATCATTCATGTAATATATACATTCTAAAGAATAAAAAATAATAGAAAAATATAATACATGTGATATTTCATGTTATAAATGTTTTAAACATATTTAGTATAAGTTGTGTGTGTTTTGAAAATGCAAAAATTGTTGTTATGATGGGATTCATCACATAAGACATGCGGAAGGTTCAAGAAGTGTTGGTTAAGTGTCCACAAAGTATCAAATATTATGAATTTTATTTTATTTAAGACATGTTGAAGAAGTGTTGAACGAGCTTTTAAGAGTGTCAGAAGATTGTTGTTGTCGGACACAACATGCTTACTCTGTAGATGTGTCTGCACATATTACCAAACTATCTCCCATAAATATTTGGTCGAGTTAATTATGATTCCCAAGGCCTGTGGTCCATGGTGATGTAATTTTTGCTGAATTATATTATTTGATTGAAATGGAAACTGTTATGTGTTTCAGCATTTCTTGGGGTATTACAAATTCAAAAGTAAGACACTCCAAGATGAGTTCAGTCCTGAAGGTTTGTGTAAAGCTTCCATGTTCGCTCTGCTTGTGAAGGAGGAGCTTCAATCTTGGCCTGAGCAAAGCACTCGGCAAAGAACATGGCTAACGATTCCCGAAGCTATTGAGCGTTGCCGGCATCCATGGATGCGAGAGGCTCTTGAGGACGGTTTTTCGAAGTGGCATGCTGATGGTATGATAACCACCATGACCGATGAGGATCATGTTGTTTCTTCATCGCCAGATCAGCATTTTTTAAATTCTTAGACGCTTAAGCGCACCTGTCTGAAGCTGATTGTGGTGCGTTTTTTGTTATTTTAATTTCTAGGATTAGAAGCCCCGGAGAAGATACACTGTTTTTGTGTTTCTGACTCTTTTTTTTTTAAATATGTTTCAATTAATAGATTAAATAGACATTTCAGAAAATTTTCCCAGTACCCATTTCATTTCTTGCAAGATTGAGAATTGTGGCAGAGAATCTTAGTAGGATTCACCTTTTGAATCTTAATTAAGAATCATATCCTCCGTACTAGGCTTTTGGATGATCATAGAAAAATTTTCATTTTGGTTTGTGAACCTTTTGGATTGAGTCTGGTTGTGTTGTTCTCAAGTTGTTGCAGTTTCTCAAGAAATTTTGTGATTGGATCCCTATTATTTGCAGTGGATTATGAATTTATGAGGATACTTTGAGGTTTTTTTTTTTTTTTTTTATATTTTTAAAATGTAGTGTTGCCTATATTATACAAATTTATTACTAATGTTTCTAAAAGAGTGCCTTTTTTTTTTTATCTTTTTAAATATAGGCATTACTTTATTCAATATTAACTTGCAATTTGTTAGCTAAAAATGGTTTGAGAGCTCTCATCAAGATGAAGTTGATATTGCCCAATCAGATTTATTGTAATGTTGAACATGTAATTTACATCATAATTTTACTGTTAATTGCTTGAAAAATGGTCTAATTATAATGAAATATAAGGAATAATTATCTTTTACTCTCTTCTTTTCTTTTTTTTTCCCATATTATATCTAAAAATAATTGTGAATTATATTTTGGACATGGTAGGCCCTATGTCCATATTGACATATATTGGCATTTGTTATCTGAATCCAAGTAGGAGGTGAAACATGGTGTTTAAATCTTGAATTTGTAAAAAAATATAATTCATTTGTTTTTCTTCTTCTTTTTTTCCCATTTTTTTCTACAAAATTACACCCAAATTTAAGATCTAAGCATAATCTAGAGTTACATTAGACATAAAAATATTACATGCCTCGAAAAAAATACTAAAAAAAATTATTCAAAATTTAAATTATGTAGACAAGTTAATTATAAGCATTGCCCACAACTCATTAAATTTGAATTTATATCACTTCTAAGTAAATTTAAAATTTATGTTTTACTGTATTTTCTAGCAGTTGGCAATTTGGCCTAGTTAGAGAACCATCTCTTTCAAGTTGATGAAAGAAAATCAAAAAAGTTGATGAAATGACATATGATATAGAAAGTTTTAAATGAGATTAGTCCTTTCCATAGCTTTATCTTGTATTCGTACATTGCAAGTGGCCATATGTACTAAATGCATGTATTTTGTTTTTTGAAAAAAAAAAAAAAAAAAATCATCTTGTATGCTGTTTATGTAATTTTTTTTTTTTAGAAAATTCATTGTTTGTAGACAAATTCATGGTGTTTGATCACCATTTAATCCGTATAAATTAAATATTCGAAGTTGAAATGTATAAGAAATGCGAGTCACTGAATTAAAAAATTTAAGTCCATTTCAAAATATAGACGTCTTAAAGACAAAAATTGACCCAATTCATAAAATGTGTCAATCAATTACTTCAGACTTAGAGATGTGGGTCCCAGAATAGTACATGTTCAAATTCATTTCTATTATCATGAAAGACAAATTTTCTTTAAAATGAAATCAATTAAAATGTAAATTTAAGGGATTATCAAAATTAACACCCATTAGCTTGAGTCTTGTTAACAAAAATTCAGTTTAAATTCAATTGACAATAATTAATCGAAAAATTTAAATCAATTTTAACAAACACAAAAAAATCAAATTTTGTGGTTGAATTTTATACCTTAAATAGATTAAGGACTTCTCTGGAGGTAATTAAGTAAAAATGGATTTGAACAGAAAACAATATATATTTATTCAATTAAATTGTCACTTGCTATCAGTTATAAAAACTCAAACAAGAACAACAAAACTGAAAAATACATCAATTGCCAAAAAGAAGAGAAGTGGGGGTTGGAAAAAACTATTTCTAATCTACTCCTAAAATGGCTAATTTAAAACTACTCCTAAATAATTCTTCACGAGTGTGATTAATGGTTGTTGATGATCCTTCTTCTACATTCCAGCTCCTTTTTATACTTGACTCTTGGTTCTGATCTCCCTTGATGCTGATCACCCTTGATTCTTTGCCTCTCTTCATGTTTATCCCCACATTTTAGGAACTGTTTTTTGATTTCTCCCTTGATTCTCTGCTATTATCTTTCGTATCCTTCTTTCTTCAACCCAACCTTATGCCACGTCAACTATTTTAGCCAATCTTGCCACGTCATCCTTGCCATGTCATCGTTATGTCCTATCGACAAAACTTCCTAAATTTTAGTATCAACAATACCCTCTTCATTCAAGGTAAAAAAATCTTTTGTCTTGAATGATTTTAGTCTGGAATTATGTTTACTTCTGGGCCCAATGTTCTTTAACTTCTTTGGGCCACTTAATAATTCACAGGCCCATCATTATTAAGCCCCTCTTCAGTTTCTCCATTTTATTATTTCTTATTTGGACCCCATGCAAAGGTATTTAAAGTTTTTCAAATTCTCCTTTTTCATTACTTTTTCTTCTTGCAAAAACTTTTCCTCTTCTTCTGAAACCAAGAAACCCTAACTTCCTTAGCCATGTCTTCTGACTCAAATTCCGACCAAGTTCGTCGATTCCCACAAGAGATCATCCAACTTATCGAAAGCAACAAGTTTGATTCCCAAATCACGACCAACCTTACTGTCTGTGCTAGGGAACTTGGCCCATGTGTTTTAAGCACTTTTCCAGATGGTCTGACTCCATACTATCCCATTGCTGATGGTGAGACTTTTTTTCTAGACCAGTTTTCACTTTCATGGCTGAACTGGTTGACGGGCCCTAGATCATGGTCCAAACCAACTAACGCCTAGATAGCTTGGGTAAAGAGGATGACCACTTTTGAAGAGGATATATGGCACAATTTGGGCATTTACCATGCCATTCAACTGTCTACCATCTCATTTGAGATAGATCCCTGTCTGATCAGCGCAACCATATGTTTTTGGTTCACATCTTGCAATTCCATGATGCTCAAATCTGGTATGGCCTCCCTCACTATCCTTGATATTATGCACCTTACTGGCCTTCCTACCTATGGCCAGTTCTAGACCTATAATCAAGGCTTCATACTTAGCTTGATTATTAGATATGATAAACTGTTCGTCTAGTTGGTATGAAAACTGATGAACTTGGCCATTGGGTGCTACCAACACAACACCAGCTCCAACACCTTCTTCTGTTTTAGAGCAATCAAACATTAGATGCCAAGGGGCATTTTCTACATAATTTACCTCAAATAAATCCTTATCGACAGAATAACCAAGGTGCTCAGCCAAGAAATCAACCTAGGCTTGGCTTTTAACAGCCTTTTGAGAGACATACTTGAAGCAATACTCTATTAGAGCCAACAACCACTTACATTGTCTTCCCCTTCTAATAGGTTTAGACAGCATGTATTTAATTACATCAGTCTGTGCTACTACACATACTTCTAAAGGTAACATGTAATGCCTTAGCTTGATGGTAGCAAAATATAAAGCCAAACACAGTTTTTCCATTGAACTATATCTAGTTTTTGCATCATTTAATCTTTTGCTAAGATAATAGAAGGCCTGCTCATGGCCATTCTTATTATCCTGAGCTAATAGGCACCCAATGGACCCTTCGCATGTTGAAATGTATAGCTTTAGTGGCTTCTCCTTAATGGGAGGCATCAACACTGGTGGATTCATTAAGTATTTCTTAATTAAATCAAAAGCCTCTTGCTGAGGCTTCCCCTAGTTAAAATCCGTATCTGCTCTGGCCTTTACCAGAGGTGAAAAAACTTAGAGTTTTCCCAGCCAAGTTAGCTATGAACCTCCTTAGGAAGTTCACCTTTCCTAGAAAGCTCTGCATTTTTTCCTTGTTGGCTGGTAGTGGTACTGCTAGTACAGCTTTGGCCTTATTTACATCTACGTCAATACCTTTTTGATGAACAAGGAAACCTAAAAAGTTTCCAGCAAAAGCCCCAAATACACATTTTAACCGATTCATTTTTAACTATAAGACCTCATCCTTTGAAAGGTCTGTCGAAAGTGGTCTAAATGTTCATCAAAACTTTTTGACTTGATGGCACATCATCTATATAGATTTCTAAAAATTTTCCAATCAGATCATGAAAGATTAAATTCACGGCCCTCTAATAGATAACACTTGCATTTTTTAGGCCAAATGGCATAACAACCCACTCAAAAGTGTCTAAAGCCCCAAGACACCTGAAAACTATTTTGTGGGTGTCTTCTGAGCTGATAAATATCTGATTATACCCAGCATGTCCATCCACGAAAGATAAGATTTCATGTTTGGCTGCTGAATCAGCCAACAGATCAACCACAGACATTGGGTACTCATTTTTGACAGTTGTAGTATTCAAGTTCCTAAAATCTAAGCAAACTCTTAATTTTCCATTCTTTTTCATGACAGGAACCACATTTGACAGCCACTCAACATACCTAGCAGTCCTTACGAACCCTGCTTTAAGCAACCTTTCAATTTCTTCTTTAACCAATAACATTACCTCGTTAGTCATTCTTCTTTGAGGCTGCTTATGAGGAACATAATTGCTTCGTGTTGGAAGCTTATGCTCAATTAATGATCTGTCTAAGTAGGTATTTCATCATAATTCCATGCAAAACAATCTATATAATTAGAAAGAAGGCTAACTTGCCTTTCCTTGCATTTATTAGATAACTTTGCATTAACAAAAATGGGTCTCTTACAAGCTTCATCTTTTAAGTTAAACTCCTCTAAGGGATCCTGTACATTAGCTTTGAGATCATCTAACTTAGCAGGTGCTGCCTGCAAATGTTCCAACTGAACCTCTCTATAACTAAGAGGGCTACTGTCAATTACACATTCAACCCATGAACATAAAAGTAAAATTCTAAGACTGACCTTATTTGCAAAAAAAGAAACAAAACAATCTAAAGAAAATAGACCTAACTACACTAATGTCCTCTTCATCATCAATCATTGTACTCATCATTCAACCATCTTGTTTAGCCACCAATTCAATGATTGGTTCACCCTGCCTCTTTTGCATCAGGCTAGGTTTGGCCAAGTCTTGGCCAATCTGTTGGAATCCCTCACTCATGTAGGCTTGAAACTCTTCAAAAATAATGTCCTTTCCTTGTGACTTCATGTAGCGATCCCGATTTTGACCCGATCAACTTACGGGGGTCAGCTCGCCGAAAACAGAAATGCAAAATGCATTCAAAATTGCTTACGGGAAAGTGTATTTCATACTCAAGCGGACCATGTTATATTAATCCGTAAGGAGAGATTTCAGATCACTTTTTCAGTTCTTTCTCTTTCTCTCTTAAACTCTCCAAAATTTCCAGATCTAGAGCTTCTCTCTCTAGAAATCATCTTCTCTCTTTGATTCCTCCAAATCCGTTGGGAGTTAGACCGAAGTTCTTCATCAAAGTTATGTAACTTCTCGAGGGCTTCATTGTGTGCGATGGAGATCGAGTTTCAACACCGTAAATTTTGGGGTTTTATCTCACTTCTTCTTCAAAACTTGAGGTAGGGATTTTCTTAGAGTTATATATATATTTTTACAAGACCTAGATGATTTTCGAAATCATCCTTGTGACTTCATGTAGCGATCCCGATTTTGACCCGATCAACTTACGGGGGGTCAGCTCGCCGAAAGCAGAAATGCAAAATGCATTCGAAATTGCTTACGGGAAAGTGTATTTCATACTTAAGCGGACCATGCTATATCAATTCGTAAGGAGAGATTTCAGATTACTTTTTCATTTGTTTCTCTCTCTCTCTTAAACTCTCCAAAATTTCCAGATCTAGAGCTTCTCTCTCTAGAAGTCATCTTCTCCCTTTGATTCCTCCAAATCCGTTGGGAGTTAGACCGAAGTTCTTCATCAAAGTTATGTAACTTCTCGAAGGCTTCGTTGTATGCGATGGAGATCGAGTTTCAACACTGTAAATTTTGGTGTTTCATCTCATTTCTTCTTCAAAACTTGAGGTAGGGATTTTCTTAGAGTTATATATATATATATATTTTTGCAAGATCTAGATGATTTTCGAAATCATCTTTCGATAGCTTTGAAAATTGATTGTTAATTCAAGAAGTTGAGTGATTTTGAAAGTGGGTTTGTCTCTCGTTCTTTTAAAATGATCTTATGGGTTTTGATCTTTGTTAATTGAAGAAAAGATGATTTTGGAAAGTTTTCTTTCAAAAGATTTGAGTTGTATAGTTTTGATGAAAAAACCTAGAATTTGGGGCATTTTTTTAAAGAGACTGAAAATCCACGAATGATATTATTATATTTATTTTGTGTGTCAAAATAAATGAATGTTTGGAAAATTTCTTATTTATATTTATATAAATGATGAATTTCAGGGATTATGAGAATTGTTGTTCATTTTGAAAATTATTGTTCAAAACATTGAAATAGTCTTGAAATGACTAATTGTTGAGGATACTTGAGAAAAGGGAATTGTGTTATTCCTTGGATGATGAATTTGAATAAAAGTATTTATATTCATCTTGTGTTATTGGCATATCAATTCATTTGATTACATTAAACTTTGAAAGTTGATTTGAAAACTTGCATTGAGAAAAGAATGTTGAGAAACAAGTTTCCATGAATTGGTTTTGGGGTAAATACGGTGATAAGTCTTGACAAGTGGTGTAGATGAAATTGAATAGGTGTCGAGCCTTCCAGTTAATACTGGTAAAAATGACAGGTTCTAGGTGTCGAGCCTTCCAATCAATGCTGGTAAAAATGACAAATTGGTAGTACTTGTATAGTCTACTTGCAGACACCAACCTAGGGATTACCAGAGTCGTATTTACCGCTCTTGAAATGAATTGTTAAGTTTTGAATAATTGAAATTGCATGACATCATTAAGAATGATGGTTTTCAAAGATGAAGATGTGATTTTCTTTCAAAATGGCATAGTATGGCATGTGCATTTCATCTCTTGAGACTTGTATAAAATGTATATATTTTGTTAAGGATTTCCTACTGGGCTTTATGCTCACCCTACGAGATTTTTGTGCAGGAAAAGATGTGGTGATGCCACCTAACTAGAGGCGGGGAAATGTGTGTTGAGAGTACGAGACTCTCATTTTGCTATGACTTTGTGTGTAAGCCAAGGGCTGTATGTGTGTGGGTTTGAATAACCGTTTTGTGTAACCAGGCTCAAGCCTTGGAAACTTGTAAACCCCTTGGGATATTTATTTGTTTATTTACTTGTTGTTGAATTAATGTATTGTTGCATGAATAACTATTGTATCATGTAATGTAAGTTTGGAGATTTATATTCGATTTTCCTTGAAAGAACCATGATTATTGTATTATCATTTGGGCTAGAAATTTGAGGCGTTACACTTTAGCTCTTTAGAAACCACCTCCACTGGTCCCAAGCTTTCTTTATATAGTGTCGCCTTAATGTTGTGTACATTTGCTATGAAAGGGTTAACATCAGCCCAGTAAACCTCCATGCCATCATGCGGCTTGCTTCCCTCTCGATTGGTCAGGAAGGTGAAAGCCTGATGTAATGAAGATGGTACACATCCATTCAGATGGATCCAGTCTCTTCCCAACAACAGATTATAGTTAGAGATAGAATCGATCACAAAGAAAGTTGTACTTATGGCCCTTGCTCCAATTTGTAACTTCAGGACTATTACTCCTTTGGCCTCGGATGAACCTTTTGCAAAGTTACTAATGAGATGTCAGTTAGTATAAAATCATCCACTATTTTTCCCAACATCCTCAGTGTTTTGGAAGGAATGACGTTAACAATGACCCCATTATCGACTAAGACCTATCGACAGGCACTCTGTCCAGGTGTACCTATATATATAAAGGCCTCAGATGCTTAATCAATTCCTTTCCAGGCTTTGTAGCACTACTTGGTCTCTATCGATAGACTTGACTACTTCGATTGATCTTGCTATTTTGGCCTTAGTTTTTGCTATCTGGGCCATTGCTTCTATAAAGTCTTCAATATCACCAACCAAATGCGTTGGTTGGTCTGATTTGGCCTGAAAATTTTTAGGAATGGCCATAACTACATTACAATCAATGAAGGGAAAACTATCAAATTGAATGGTCATTTTTTCTCCAAAGTCTCCAAAACTTTATGACTTAACCTCATCATTTTCCATGTCGACAGGCCCTATCATCTTGACCTCTAAGGCCATCTCTTGGCTACCCTTCATTGCCTCATCGGCAACTTGCAGTTCTTTCTCTAATTCTCTAATTCTTTGTCTTACCAAAGCCTTCTCTATGATGGATATAGGCTCCTTATATGCCATCGTCGGCTTGAGAACTTCCTTGGTTTCATTCCTTAATGTTAATACTATTGTTTTTTTCAGTGTATAAGTTTCATCATCTCTTTTTTCTCTGGACCAAGTCAGGTTTTGTGCCTTTGGTGGTTTCAGGCCCTAATTTTCCAGCCTGGACATCATTGCATAAAACCTCATCGGCTCCTTTCTTTTTATTCTTGTCTTAACCATAGGTCTCTAACCTCCTTTGGGAAACTTTGGATGCACCACCCCATGCCAACCATAATGTGGTGGTATTGGAGGCCTAATCATTCTAGATTGCTCCAGCCCTAACTCTCTATTTGGCCTATGTTCTACTGGGCCACTATATGGCTTGGCAACCGTGCCTTCCTCTGGCCTCTTTTCCATGCCATGCGAATATGTCCTGTCCTCTTGATTATAGGACCTCTAAGCCATAAAGCTTCTTGGTTGGTCATTCTGCTTCTGCTGTTTGCGCTGCTCAAATATGCTCTGATTGCACTAGTCCCTTCTAAGCAAGGATTCATTGGTACCCCTTTGTAAATGAAGGGCCCATCTTACTTTCTATAATTTGCTATCTCGATGGTATAAACTCCTAGGTCTACCCATCATACAACAATTCTGCACCATTGAAAATTTGCAAATCATCTTGGCCCATGGTGTTAAACCTTAGGTCACAATCCTTCATTTGCTTCTGCACTTTGTTGGCCAGAATAGCATGTGATTTTTCTCTCTCAATCCCACATCTGAAATATGCAAAGTGGTCTTAATGGACCATTAGCTTCTTTCCTTCAGCCAGAAGTTCTTTCCTCAAGTTGTTAACTCTTTCCAGCTCACTCAAAACACTCTTGGATTCTTGGTTTGATTATTCAGCCTGGTAGACACCATGTTTATGTCCACCACCTCTAACAAAGGATTCTCATCAACAGTCATAACCCCTTTGTCCTTTTCAGCATATTTCAGCATTCCTTTTTTAATCAAGTCCTACATATAGTTGCGAAAAGTTACACAATTATTAGTTGAATGCCTAAACGAATTATGCCATTTACAGTACTCTTTGTCAATTCTATCTTTTTCTTTTAGGATGCTATGGCTTGGGGACAATGTTAAAAACTTCCCAACCAATAACTCATCAAATAAAGCATCTGCCTTTGATAAATCAAAGAAATACTGTCGATGGGTTATTGGCACATTTTTTCTAATTGGATAAATAGAAGACATGTTTGATGGTTTCTCTGCCCTTTTTAAGGCTTCACAAGTCATTGGCATCTTGCCAATTATTTGAGCAATATATATGTCTATTTCTATTTCTAGTTCTATGTCTTGGTAATATGTTTCTAGGGCAGTAACCCTCTTTTGATGTTCTTCCCTAAGGATGGACTCATAACTGGTTGCCCTAGATGAAAGTTCAAACAAATCTCTAAATTTCATTTCTTCAAATTTATTCCTTAATTTGAAGTCAAGGCCATTCTAGGCCAATCTTGTCACCTCTATTTCGGGCATATAAACATGACACGTGTTTCTAGCTTTTTTGAACCTGTCGATGTACTGTTCTACAGATTCTCCCTACTGTTGTCTAAATTTAGCTAAATTCACCATATTAATGTCTGGCTCAGTTTTGTAAAATTGTATATGGAACTTGTTTTCTATGTCCTGCCATATGGGTACTAAGTTTTTTGGCAGGTTAATGAACCATGTGAAGGCTACTTTTGATAATGAATGTGGAAAAAGCCTAAGTTTCAGGTTATCTGAATTAGCCTCACCATATTGCATGGTAAACATTCCTATGTAGTCTATGGTCGATTACATCTTTTCCCCCAATGAATAAGGAGAATTCAGGCATTTTAAAATTACTAAGAAGAAAGGACTCATCTACCCAATAAGGCTACGACTTTTTGAACATTGGCCTGTTAGGCCTCCTTAGGCCTGGGCTATACATTTCTTGAATTATTTCCATGATCTGATGCCTGTTGACCTGGGCTGGTTCAAAATTTGGCTCCTCATGATAAGCATCATACCCCATCCCTTTATTCATTTGTGGCTGAAAGTTTGGTACAGCAAACTCCTCATATAGTTAGAAGTGTTGCTTTCGATGTGGGTGCAAACCAATACCTTCTTCCTCAAAATGTCAAGAGGGTGGTCCAGTCCCTCATTGTGGCTTATGGTTTTTAAAACCCTGTTCTTGGTATACTTGTTGCTTAGGTCTTTGGTTGCCCCTTAGTCTTGGGTTATCATAGTTTGGTTGTCTAAACCTCTGGTCAACAAAGTTGTATTGTCCTAGTCTTGGTCTGTCGATGACAAGTTTCTCATACCCAGGGGCTCTAAACTGCCCCCTTGGCATAGGCCTCTGGTCAGCAAGGTTGTACTACCCTATTCTTGGTCTGTTGACGGCAGGTTTCTTATACCTAGAGGCCCTAAACTGCCTTCCTGGCAAAGGCCTAACCATGTTATTTATTGGTTCCTCTTATTCTAAGAGCCAATTTTGTCCCCTTGCATTGGTCTATTATTCATTTCAAATGTTGGATTATAATCTGACTTCCCTTCCAAGGCCTCTCTTCGAGCAGCAGACCGAGAGGGACCAGACTGCCTTCCATAATTGATGTTAATTTTAGTTTCTTTATATGTCTGATTAGAGTTCATTTGAAACCTTTCTTGCTCCTCCTCTTAGAGAGTTGGAGGCCTATAACAAAAGGCACTACCCTGATAAATTTTACTTGCCTTACGAGTTTGAAATTGTACCTTAGTCACATGTGCTTCCACTTTGGCTAGTGGTAGAGGACTAGGGGTAGGGCTAAATCCCCCAAGCATCCTAAGCTTGGCCGTCATACTTTTTGTGAGGTGTTCTGGTCTCATTTCGAATGGTGGCCAAACTAGGCAATCATTTCCTCTATCTGTTCAACCGCTAGGCCGTGATACCGGCGTCCATTGGTTGCGTCCTAACCATCTTTCAATTCTACTCCATACCTGGCTGCCACTGATTAGCTATCCGCAATGACCTCAATGGCTTCCCCGAACTCAGGAGCTAGTAGGAACACCTGTATCTTCAGCATGCTTCTTACTTGGATTCCCAAGAAGGTCTGACTCATCAACAATTTTCTTACTAGCGTCAATAGTCTCCGTTTTTTCAGTTTTCTTTTTCACCATTACTCCAAGTTAGAATGGTCCCACTGGGTGTGCTAATTTATGTTAGTAAAAATTCAGTTTAAACCCAATCGACAGTGATTGATCGACAAGTTTTAACCAATTTTAATAAACACAAAAAGATCAAGTTTTGTGGTTGAGTTCTATACCTTAAACAGATTGAGGAATTCCCTAGAGATAATTAAGTAAAGAAGGATTTAAACAGAAAAGAATATGTATTTATTTAATTAAACTGTCACTTACTATCAATTACAAAAACTTAAATAAGAACAAGGAATTGAAAAATATATCAATCGACGGAAAGAAGAGAAGTGGGGGTTGGAAAAAGATATTTCTAATCTACTCCTAAAATGACTAATTTAGAACTACTCCTAAATAATTCATCACGAGTGTGATTGATGGTTGTTGATGATCCTTCTTCTGCATTCCAGCTTCCTTTTATACTTGACTCCTAGCCTGGCTCTTGGTTCTAATCTCCCTTGATTCTCTGTCTCTCTTCATGTTTATCCCCACATTTTATGAACTATTTTTTGACTTCTTCCTTGATTCTTTGCTATCATCTTTCGTATCCTTCTTTCTTTAACCCAACCTTCTGCCACGTCAGCTATTTTACCCAATCTTGCCACATCATCCTTGCCACATCATCGTTATGCCCTGCCGACGGAAGATTCCTGAATTTTAATACCAACAAACCTATAAATAAAAATTTTTATTCGAAAGACCTTTGCATGCCAAGAGTTCACAAGCATTTACTTCAGATTCTGCCCAAAACTCAATACTATTGTGTGCTAGATCAACAAGCAGTCCAAGGTTCTTTGAGACATTAAGCAAAACAATAAAATGAAACCTTATTTTGATGACCCTTAAAAAAAAATGAGGTTTGGACCAATAGAAATTTTTTAAAACTTTCTTGGGATCATAACCGATAAGTTAAGTGGCCTAATAGTTGAATCACCTCTGTAGAAGATCAACAAGCACTTTAATAAATTGTTAATTCTTTTGCCCGTTCTCAAGCTAATAACACTCTACTTCGTGGAGTTTGAAAATTGTTCAAGATCAAGTTTCTCGAGATCTCAATCCCTATTATTTTCTTCGGTCTCCTTGGTTCACAGACTTTTAGAATAATATCAAACAGTTCAATTCAACAAAAAAATCGATTTGAATTGAATTGCAACCATACTCGGAAATTGAATAAAAAAGGAAAAATTACTCATAAATCCTATTTTAGTAAATGTTACACTAATTGGTCCTAAATGTTTTTTATTAAACCATTTAGTCCTAAAAAACATCACCAACATCACTAAAAAACGTCATAAAAAATCAACATCATAAAAACATTAATATCATCAATTACATCGTAAAACATTATCAGAACAACATCCTAAAACATCACAACATCATTAAAAATAACATCATAACAAACATTCAGGACAAAATAACATATCAAATTCATTTAAACATAAACACCAAAAATCATTATCATTTAAATCATGAATGGAATCTCTGAAAAAATGCGATTTGAACCACTGACTTATCTTCTTCCTTTTATGGAGTCATTTTTCAGAGCCATGAAGCTTTCCAGGCCTTGGAATACCAGGAGTCAAATTATCGACATCATCATCTATTGAACTCAGCGGGTCCTTGGGAGACTCCCGGCGAGTCGTGATTCGGTTCAACCCCGTCGGAATACCGATCTCCGACGCCGACTCTCCTCCTGTTCGACGCGTTCCGTCCATTACACAAAACCGTTTTCACGCCCAAATAAAAACCCTAATTCTCCGTTTTCATACCTTCTTCACCAACTCAAAATCAACAACAGAAATCGCTCTCTATGCTCACAATCTTCTCAATTTAGGTTGTTCTCACAAAGATCCAATCTTTCGTGAAAAACAATAAAACCCATCAATTTTAATTTCAAATCGATCGCATTTGAGATCCGCGTCGAAAATCCCAAGGCAGTTCTGAAAAAAAAAGGTATTCTGGGGATTGGGTTTATTAGATGCACAATGACAAGTGTTTGATTAGTCTTTTTTTTTTTTTTTAATTCAAATCTGTTGGGTTTTGACGAATTCGAAGTTTGGCGACCACTGTACATAGTTGACGAACGTTTGATTATTCTCATACACTATGTTGATTATTGATTGATTATTCATGTACCCTTTGAACATAGTATGTATCTGTGATGTTGTTATGATGGGTTTTGAACTTTAATTTTTTCAGATCTGGGTTTGTGTGTTTAGGGCTAATAAATTATGATGATGTTTGATCAAATAAATTGTTATGATGATGTTTGATGAAAAAAAAATTGTTATTATATGATGTTTGATCAGAAACAAATTGTTTAATCGTTTTTTTGATGTGTGATATTATTTTAATCGTTATTTTGATGTTTAATCGTTATTTTAAAAATTGTTTAATCTTTATTTTGATGTTGTTTTGATGATGATGTTGTAATGTTTGACGTTATTTTGATGATGATGTTTTATGTTTGATGAATAATATTTAATGTTTGATGAATAATCCTAATGTTTAATGGTTCTGTTTGATGTTTGATGAATAATGTTTGATGTATGATGAATAATCCTAATGTTTAATGGTTGATATTTGATGAATAATCCTGACGTTTGATAATGTTTGATGTTGGATGAATAATTCTAACGTTGATAATGTTTTCACCGAAATTATACGAATAATCCTGACGTTGGTAATGTTTGATGTTGACAAATAATTCTGACGTTGCTAATGTTTGATATTTGATGAATAATGTTTGACATAAAAAGGCCTATAGTAAGCTTTTAGAGAAATAGGACCTATTAGTTCAACAAAAAACATTCGGGACTAAATGGTTTAACATTTTCAAATTTAAAATTTATTGGTGCTTTCCCCAATAAAAAAAATTACCATTTTAATCCGTGTAAATCATATAGAGGATTTTACCTATTTTATCTAAACTAATCGATTTGTATTGTATTATCGTTATTTATTAAAGGACACAAAATTTGTGTATACAATATCATAATATTGTTGTTAATATATGATACTTTCTCACAAAAAATGAAAATTACAAGTATTTTATACTTTCATTATTTTATTTCTAAAAATAAAAATTTACAAAAGGTTGAAAAAGTTCAATAAAAAAAAAAGCATTTACCAAACTTAGAAAGTCGAAATAATGAACGGAAGGGTGTGGGAGCCCAACCTTGCTGCAGACCCCCAGTGGGGGTCGCACCCCCAGTGAGGTGTCGCACCCCCACTGGCTGAAACTTAAAAATAAAATAAAATAAAATAAAACAGTTTTTTTTTTGTCCAATCACAGCGTGCCACCTTACTGGGGATCGACCCCCGGTGGGGGTCCGAAGCAATTTTCGAGCTAATACCATGCAAGGATGCATGCATGTTAGTACTACGTACACAAATATGAACAATGAACCTGATCATAAAATTTAGAGCACTGTATATCACTTATTTATTTACTTACTTATTTTTATATTTATAATTATATATTATTTATTTTTATTAATTATTTTTAAATAAAATAATAATTATAAGCATCTATTTAAAAAGTGATATAAAACAATAACAAAAAAAACTTGTGATAAAAATAAAGTTCTTGTTTTTTCATGCTACTCTGGTTGGTTCCCATCAACGATAAATGATATTTTTATAGAATTTTAATAAGTATAATACAATAGTTGTATTTTTAAATTAATTGATTTACAAATAGAACTTTTATGCATAAAATAAAGACAGAATTACATTGACATTGTCTCCGTGAAACTTATTCAATAACAAGTGAAAAATATCAAAAAATTAATTATTAATATTATAAATTTTTTTATTAGTTTGTAATTTTTGTTTCCTACTCAACTGTCAACTAATTGTCCCTAAAATAAAACAAGAATGATGCGACAGCAAAAGCGACATTTCTTGAAATACTTTGATGTTTAATTTGAAATGAAATAGTTTTAAAAGGTCACTTCATTCCTTAACTAAATTGTGTATAGAAATTTTTTTTTTGGAGGCCTAATATTATACTCCGATTGAATTTTGGTTTTGTTAAAAGTAATTGTTGCGTTTTACTGGTGTCTCGAATGTAGGTCCCTTCTTAGGGGTTGAGTCAAATCAGAGGAAAAAAAAATTGTGCATAGAGATCTCGTTTGTATGCAGTCGTTACTCTTTTTGGAAGAGTAGATGGGCTTACTAGACCAAATAGTTTAGTCCGTAAATTTCACTACATGTCTCACTTTTATTCAAATTGTTTATTTTTTTAATGTTTCATTTACAAATCAAATAAAAAATTCTAATTATTTTGAAAATTTTAATTAAATAATTTTATTATATTTATCTTTAGAAAAACACCAATATTTTAAAATCATACTTGACATTCATTGTCTTCTGAATATACAACCATCTTATGAATAGTTAACAAAACCCTGGGCAGCATGAAAAGAGACAAAAATGATATTGTCAAAAAGCAAAATTATTTATTTCCGATGTACCCAAAAAAAAAAAAAAAAAAAGCAAAATTATTTCATGGTATAGTGCAAAAGTTGACACATATATTAGCTAACTATAACTTAAAGTTGAAAAAAAAAAAATGGAAGTTGAAATAATTAAATCATTCTGTGTAATCAAATCCAATGAAATGAAAGCATTCTGTGTAATCAAATCATTTTGCTTTGTTTTCTCTCATCCTAATACAAGAATCTTCACTCCTGTAGGAGAGGGAGTGCATTGAAAATAATAATAAAAATTTTATATTTAAAAAAGAGAGAGAGACAGAGAGAGAGAGAGATTGTCTAAACTACAGCTTAGAGTAACACATCCCTAATAGTATATCCATCTTCATGAATCTTTCACTTCAAATGTGGGTGGCCCCATAGAAGTGTTTGGTTTCAGGGTTTGTTTTAAACCAAAGCCTAAAAGCAATTCCTCTCTAGGATATTCTAATTAGCACTTGTCTTTGTAAGGAAGAATATCTTGGGTCCCCAACACTATTTTGCACTTTTTAGCCCCTTCTTTTGGTTCAATTTCCATCCCATAGAATTTTTAACTTATCTCTTTGCCCCAAAATTAGGAGTGAGCATGGTCCGGATTGGATCGGATTGGAGTAAAATCAGGACCAATCCATTATCTACGGATCTTGAAAAATTGGAACCAATCCAATCCGTTTAAATCGTGGAACCAATCCGAACCAATCCATTTAAACACGGATTGGATCGGTTTAGGATCACGGATTTACATAATTAAATAACAAAAATACATATATAACACTTTAATTTCATAAAAATATAAATATAGCACCATATTAGTTTCACAATAGCAACATATCTTTTTATAATAGCAACAAACTGTTCTAGAATTTAAACAACCATAAGAAAACTAATTCCACCATAAGTATTTAGACCATTGCAAATTAATACTAAAAACTAGCAAACAAAAGTAATAAAAGAAGATACTACGCAAGTTTAGATTTGGATTTAAGTTTTATATGAAATAAGATAAGATATTATGCAGGAGGGTGTATAATAAAAATATAGACTATTTGTATACGGTCCGGATCGGTTCCAATCCGGAACCGTGGCGTTCAATCCGGAACCAATCCGTGAATTACGGATTTTTAATTTTTCAATCTAGAACCGAACCACGGATTCAAAAAATCAATCCAAACCTACTGGATTGAACTGGACTAGATCGGATTACGAATTTCACGGATTCCTTGCTCAGCCCTACCCAAAATCTTCAATCCCAAAAATTTCTATACACTTGTGCTTAGTTGTTCCTAAATTTCGATATACTAGTGTATACACCAAGAACAAGACAATACTAATTTCGTAACATTTGTATTCACTTGTTCTCAATTACTTTTAAATCTCAATATACGAGTGTAATTGGAACCCATTAAGAATAGGAGAATGCCGATTTCGTAACATTTCTATTCACTTGTCCTCAATTACTTTTAAATCTTGATACATGAATGTGTAGCTGGAATATATTAAAAATAAAAGAATGACAATTTTGGAAACACTTCTATTCACTTGTCATTAATTACTCCTAAATTTCGATATACGAATGTGTACCTAAAATACGTTAAGAACAGGAGAGTATTGATTTTTGAGACTGGGAATTCTGTCTAATTTCTTTTTAACTCCATAAATCACTTGGCCTTTTTTATGGCATATCAAAAAAAAAAAACACACTTATTTTAAAGGACTCTAATTATCTAAACGACTAGTAAGATCTCTCAATTTTAATATTTAGTGTGAGCTCTAAAAAAAATTTCACCGATTAATAGATCCAACCTATAACTTCTCTTTTTTTAAAAAAAATTTATGGAATACTGACTACAAATTGAATAGCAGGACACAAGTGAATGTTATTTACAACCATTGACTAGTAGATTTATTTAAAATGAAGATACCAACACAGAATTAATGAATTAAGCAATATTATACATAATCAGAATTATTTACCAGATTTTCGAGAAACACAAATTTAGTGAGATTCACTTTAATATATATATATAGGACCCATATCTTTATGTTTAAGTAATAAAAAAAAAATAGATGATAAATTCATTTATTTATTGCATTTTTCTAATAAAGTGAACACATCAAAGCTTACCACAAAATATACACTGCATCAAAGCCTGTGAACAAATCACCATCAACATCATCATCAAATTCAAAACAACAAGCTGGATGGCAAAAACCCAGAAAAATTCTCAATCATCTGAGGCATAAAAACATCATCGTACTGCTCAAAAGCAAGATCGGAGCTTTTAGCCACATCACTAGTAGTTGGTTCCATCAATCTTGGGACTTCTTCCAGTGCATGATCATGATCATGAAGATCACCACCACTGATCTTGATCTCATCAGAGACCACTTGATTGCCTCCAACACAGTCAATCTCAGAATACTTGGCATCTTGGCCAGTGAGTTCTTGAACCAGAGCTCTGAACTCTGAAGCTGTTGTATTGACCTTCATGGGGTTAGAGATGTACACAACTTTGATCGTTTTTTTCTTGGTTCTGTTGGTCTGTTTGGTTGGCTTCTTTTCATGGACACTCAGTAGTTTATCCATGTTTGGATGGTGAGAAAGTGAGAAACAGAGAGAGAAAGAGAATAAGGGTGTAGTTCTTTATGAAAAACTTGGATGTAGAGAGGTTATTGGAGGTGTACGGAAATGGGTTTTTGCAGGGTGAAGTGAGGATAGGAGGTGGTTGAGGAGAGGTAAGGAAAAGAGAGAAGATAAGAGAGAGAGAGAGAGAGAGAGGAAAATGAAGGAGAAAGAAAGCCCAGAACATCTGTATATCAAATGCTAGTCCCAAGCTCAACAGTGGCGCGTCATATGAAAAATGCTAAAGACAGGGGTCCTAACATTGCTCCCGTCATATATATATATATAACTTAGAAATCTATAATTTGAATTTTTAAATTTATATGTGGTAAGAGAGGTATGTCTTGTATAATTGAATGTGTAATAAATTAAAAATTAATATATATCATATTGATATGAAAAATTCCTGGTAGCTCGAATTCTGTGGCCCGAATTCGGCTCGAAATCCAAAACGACGTCGTTTTGGGTTTCGAATTTTTTTTTTTTTTTCTTTTTCTTTCTCTTCCTTTTCTTTCTCTCTTTTCTTCTTCTTCTTCGTTGAACCAGGCAACACAGGAGAGAGAGAGAGAGAGGAGAGGAGAGGAGAGGGGGCCCCTGCCGCCGCCGATCGTCGCAGCACGCCGCCAATCGTCGCAGCCCCGCCGCAGCTCGTCGCAGCCCCGCGTAGCCCCGTCTCCGGCCCCGACTCCTCCTCCAGTCCCATTTTTATTGCCCCCTCCCCTCCAGTCCTCCTCCTCCTCTCTCCTTCCTCCTCCATCTTTCTTCTTCTTCTCTTCTTCCTCTGCTCCGAATTCGAGCCAAATTCGAGCCTCCGAATTCGAGTTACGAATCAGAGCTGTATTGATATATTATTATGAATCAAACTGTAAAAGATCTTTTGTAATATTTATTTTTCTATAAATGTACATATATGGCATATGTTGTACTTCTAAGTGATGATCACATTTTTAACATTAAAAGTTTGACGATTAATATTTTAGTTATTTTTTTAAAATTTTAAAAAATTAATATATTTGATAATTCTTAAAAGGACTTTGTTATATATGTTAATAAGCTTTGGGGTGAATTACATTAACGGTTTCTATAGTTTGAGCCTTGTATCACTTTACTTCCTAACTTTTAATTGTAACACATTTGATCATGAATTTTAATCTTGTTTCAACTAAGAACAATTGAAGATATCATTACTCAATTTCAAGAGCAAAGTCATCAATTTGATAAAATATAAACTAATTTGACAAAAATAAATGTCACAAAAATATTTTTTAATTTTCAAAATTTTTTTTACCCACTAAAGATAAAATTATGTAAAGATAATAAATTGATTAGAATTTTTTTTTTTTTTTACCAAATTAATTTTTATTATGTGTTTGGATGGTAATCATGCAATGGGTGGTTATTTTTATTTTTATTAAATTAGTTTATATTTTTTCAAAAATCAAATATGGCGACAACTTTGATATCATTATTAAACCAATCCATTAAATCAAAAAATTCAAAGTTAAAAATATTTCATATATTAAATATATCAATAGCACATTAAAAACATATCAACCACCCATTATATGATCATATCCAAACACATAATAAAATTAATTTGGTAAAATAAATAAATAAATGTCTAAAAAATTTATTAATTTTACATAATTTTATCTTTGGTAGGTAAGAATTATTTTTAAAAATTCAAAAATGTTTTTTGACATTGATTTTTGTTAAATTAGTTTATATTTTATCAAATTGATGATTTTACCCTCGAAATTGAGCAATATTATCTTTAATTGTACATATTTATAACAAAATTTAAAATTTATGATCAAATATATAATAATTAAAAAATTATGAATCAAAATAATATAAGTCATAAACTATAGAGACTGTTAGTGTAATTCGCTCTAAACTTTTAAATATTATATGTTGGTGATAAAAGTGAAGTGCAATGCAGAATTACCATTTTAAAAAAATTTAGAATAAAAATTTAACTAAGGAAAAAAAATATAAAATAAAATAAAAAGAAGTTAAAAAAGTCAATCACATCTGTCCGTTAGGTTTCACAAACCTCCGGGCTTATTTTGGTAATACCGTTAAAAGTTAATTTTTTAATTTTTTTAAATCATTTTTCTTCTTCTTTTTTTGTAAATTTTTTTAAAAAAATGTCAAAAAAAATAACTTTTAACCTACATTCTAAAATAAAGAGTTGTTTAGAATATCCTAAATAAGTGTATTTTTTAACCTTTTAGACTAAAAAATTGAGAATAAAAAGATGGTTATTTGGAATAATTTTTTAATTTTTTATGAAAAAATATGTATTAAAAAATTGTATAAATTAGTGTATAGGAGAAGATTAGGATAGAATAGACAGTACGGTGGATGTCCTAGCTGGCGTGTGCAGGGTAGTGTATAGGAGATGGTTGCCTCCTTTTCAGGTATTGAATTGAACGGTGTTATTTAGCCCGTGGGGGCCCACCACAGGTCCCGTTTTGCTAATCGAAACCGTTCAATGTGTAAAACTTGTCGAGTGCTATATGCTGATAAAAAATCACGTTGATCGGATATCTATAGCTATCTGATCGGATTAGTTTTTTGTCAACCGTTAATTATAACACCATTTATTTTTTATACAAAACTGATTTGATCATATAATTAGCGATATCCGATCAATGTAATTTTTTTCAAGCACATAGCACTCGACGAATTTTACACATTGAACGGTTTCAATTAGCAAAACGGGACCCGTGGTGGGCCCCCACGAGCCGAACAGCACCGTCTTGTTTGCTTATCCGCTTGTTCCCTTTGTATAAACGGTGGGCAGCTAAAGTACAACTCACGTGACATGTGAGTTGTACTTTTTTTTTTTGTAAAATTTATTTTTTTATATTTTTTTTTTATAAATAATGATAACTTTTTAACTTTTTTAATAACTTTTTGACTTTTTAACTTTTTTTTTAAATATGGAAACTAGCCCTAAAGTCAAAATTGAGTTAGTTTGATAGTGTTTTTATTTTATTGTTCGCAAAGATAACTTTCATAAGCAAAATATTAAATTGTTCAAAAACAGCTATTGTTTTCAAATCATTATTTTTCTTTTTTGTGAAATTAGTTTTTAATAATAAATTTTGGTGTTTTTTAAAAATTAAATTGTTTTCAAGCAAAATTTGAAAATAATTGTCAAAAAAATTAGCCAATCAAAAAAAAAATTCTTTTTGTGTTTTCCAAAAATGATAAACAAATGACAAACAATTTTCGTTTTGGTTGGAATTTTATTCAAGAGTTATAGACTTGTAGTCTTCTAAATCTTATTGTTCATGTACCCCCCAAAAAAATGTTACATCTCGCCAAAATTTGTCACCATGTTACAAAAAAATTATTAGATGGTTTTAGAACACCGTGTGATAATATTTTCACCAATCATCAAATGATATATATGCTATTAGAATAATGTTTGAGAGCTCGAAAATCCTTCCCCCCTAATCCCCCTAATGCCCAAAACGACGTCATTTTGGGTATTAGGCTTTTTTTCTCTTTTTTCTTCCATTTTCAGTCTGCAGATGAAGAGGAAGAGGGAGAGGGAGAGAAAGAGAAGAGAGAAAGAGGAGAGGAGGAGAGAGGGAGAAAGAGAGAAGAGAGGAGAGAAGCAGCTCCGCCGCCGATCGTCCCCTCCTGCGCCTCCGTCGCAGCAGCTCCAACGTCGCAGCCCCGCTGCAGCTCGTCGCAGCCCCGCCGCAGCCGTCGCCCTGCCTCCGCCTCCTCCTCCCCCGAATATTATGCCCCCTCCAGTCTCTCCTCCTCCTCCTCCTCCTTTCTTCCTTCTTCCTTCTTCTTCTTCTTCTTCTTCTTCTTTTTCTTCTTCGTTCGTTCTTCTGATCTGCAAAAAAAAATAATGATAAAAATAAAAGAGCAAAAACGCCGTCATAGTGGGATTCGGGGGATTCGAGCTACGTAGCACTGATGTATGCTATTATTCTCTCATCACTCAATATAAAATAGTAGTGTGTCTTACTCTCTCTACCAATTATAATACTACTAAATATCATCTGGTCATGACCTAAGACCACCAACTAACTTCTCCCGTGCTATAATTGGTGTTTTGTTTAAAAATAATCTTAAAAATTATGAAGGCAAATAATATTTTCGTGTATCCACATATTATGAAAAGGTAAATATAAATAATAATAATAATAAAAGCCAGATGAACATGTAGCAATTTTCAAAGGCCTCTTTTGAAAAGATGGGTAAAAGTCAAAAGTCAATTTTAAATTTATTTTGAATCATATTATTTTCTATTTTTTTATGTTTTTTTTAAAAAGTCAAAAAATCAGTTAACATCCCAAAACAACCCAAAAACCTATTCTTTGTAATTTTGAATGAGATGAATTTGAATAATATTTTTATTAAGGGTAAATTACAAATACACCCACTGAGATTTGTTAAAATACAGATTACCCCATGTGATTTAAAAAATTACAAATACCCCCTTATTAGAATTTTTTATTTAACAGAATTAACTAAAAATTAAAATTCATAATTACGCTCCTATACAATAATAAAATTATCTAAATTATTAATTAAAATATATTTTTAACATCATTAAAAACTATTAATTGACTTGATGATTTATTAATAAAATAGACGATATGTTATGAAATTAGAAATTTCAAAGGTGGTATGTAATTTTTGAAACTATAGGAACGATTTGTATTTTAATTAAATCTCAAGGAGTGTATTTGTAATTTATCCTTTTTATTAATTACCGAAAAGAAAAGGAAGAATAAATAATAGTATGAGGAAGTGAGCTTCACGCGCCAAGAGAGAGCGTATAGGGAAAAAAGCTTAATTAAAAAAGCATGCATAAGTGTATCAATAATTCTACCACGTGGCTGTAACGGAGATCCAGTCCCGATCCATGACGTCACGATCACGTCATTTGATTACGTGCTTGATTTAAATTAGCCACCAGCTAGCTTAGGCTTGATTTGGGAAAGTGAGGTGATTTTTTGACTTTATAATTTTTTTTTAATTATTTTAGTTTAAAATTAAAAAATTTTATTTTGTATAAATTTTTTAACTTTTTAAAAATTTTATAAGAAAAAAAATATAATAATTATGAATGGAATATGATATCTTATTTTATTAAATTAAAAAAATTATTTTATATTTTTTGACTAAAATAACCTCAAATTCAATCCAACCAAACCCAGTTGCCAAACGAAGGCATAAGGAATCGGCTTGGCTCCGCGATTGGCTCGGAAGAGTGATCCAGTGCTCTTCGTCACCACCGTATAACAATACAACCTCATCACATCAATTGGAGACATGTGCTTTTCCACTAAAACTATTAAAGGGGCATATTGTTTGAGTAATGCAATTGATCTTTTTTTCAATCATATTTTGTTTGAGGCATGCATAATAATTTTTATTTTTGTAGATATGAATAAATTCTCTCTCAATTTTATTAATATCTGACTAATATGTACGTGTCATATGTTAAATATAATTACCGTTTAGCAAAAAAAAATTTAATTAACTTTTTGGAATTGAGATTTTTTTAGTTGGGGATTAAAAAGTTCATTTGGTAAATTTTTTTTTTTTTTTGACTATTTTGACTTTTGTGAGAGAAATAATAAAATAATTATAATTTAGATATAACATTTTGTTTTTATTTGGGAAAAGGTTAAAAGCCAGCTTTTTGACTTTTAATTTTTTTTGAGTCACATCACTTCTCTATTTTTTTATACATTTTTTTCAAAAAATCTCTAATTTTTAACTTACTTCCCAAAACAACCCAAAGTGTCTTATTGATTTATTAACTCATTTTGCCTTTTATACTTTTTTTAATCCCAACTGAAATAACAAAACGAAATGATAATATAGTGAGAGAATATTGTTATTCTAATATTATTGTATTAGTTTTCAAAAATGTTAGAAATTTTAAAAAAATTATCAAAATTTTTATCAAATATCTCACGTAGGTGTGGGTGTAAATTTCTATCAAATATCTCACGTGGATGTGGGTGTGAGTGTGAACGTGAGTGTGAGTCCCACATCCATATGAGATATTTGATAAATATTTTAATAAAACTTTTGAGTTCTATAGCATTACCCATTAATTTTTACATTTATCTCTTACAACATTTAATAGATAATGAAATTACAATCATGCGAAAAGTTCTCTATTTTCATTAGCTAAGACTGCTTTGGGATTGCTTTTTTTAGTTATTTTTGTGTCTTTTTAAAAACTAAAAAATTAGTGGGTTTGAAAATTTACTTAAAAAATTACTTTGTCATGAGTAATAAAGTTCAGTGGTTGCCTAGTGTTTTTTAATTAATGGCAAACAGGCTTTTAATTTTTTTAAACTTATCTACTTAAAAAAATATATATATTTTTTAACTTTACCCCAAATTTAACCCATTTAACCCCAACCTTTAATGGCCTGATGATTTTTATTTCAATAATTTGAACAAAAATATCTAAAAAATTAATGCTAGATACTGGGTTCAATTTCAGTATTAAAAGGTAAAATAAAAAAAAATTAGGAATACTTTTTCTATATTTTATTTACTTTACAATGTGGATGTTTGAGAAGTTGGTTATTTTATTAGGCTAAAATAGTTATGTTTGGAAAAGAGTTAGATTTTTTTATAGTGAGATGTAATATTTGTAAGAAAAAAAAAATAATTATAAATTTAATATAACATTTTATCTTATTAATTATTTTAACTTATTTTACTTTTTAACACCATTTTAGCTAAATAAAAAATAAAAACTTTTTCTTTCCAAACACCCTCCAATCATATCCCGATTCCTTTTTATGTGGTACTTGCAATCATGAGCACCACATTTGAATTTCTATATGTACAAAAATTCCATGGTTTTGAAAATATTGATTGTACGATTATGTTTTTGTTGGACCATAACCCATAAATCACAATGCAAAAGTAAAACGAAATTTTAGACTTTTGAATTGCCCAATATCAAAGTTGAATTAACCAATCTTGAATCACTAGGAAGATTAATTTCTTTTCCAACTTGTAAGTCTAATCATGAATTAACACCGCCCTAAATCATAATATTTTTGAAGGAGAAAGTCAATAAAAACATAATTTGATCTCAATTCTAAGATTGGGCAAATCCCTAGTTGATTGTCATATTATAAGATTATGAACTGATCATAGATCCTAATTAATTAAATGATATGTAACTGTGGGGACATAATTTTTGAATGACAACACGTGACCGAGGTGACACCGAAATGTCAGTCGAGGTGTCACGTGTCCTGATCATGATGCTGAAATGAACTCGGCTAGGCCGAGGTTATCTGCGAGGATACCGGAATCCGGGATAAGCGGATAAGGGACAAGAGTCTTAGAATGGGAGAATACTTTAGTTTGGGTAAAGACAAGACTCTTAGAGAGCTTATCTTAATCCTACTGGGAGTACAAGATTAGCAATAATCTTAAGTCTATTAGAACTAGGCTTCTATCGGGACTAGGATTGTGTTGGCTATAAAAGGGAGGCACCCCCATGGGTCTAAGGTATTCTTTTATGCTCTGTCTAGTGAGTTAAGCACTATTTGTTATCTTTGAGAGATATTGATAACTGACTTGATCGTCGGAGTACCACCGGGTGGACGAGCCACCGCCGGAATCCCTTCTTTCTATTGCAGGTTGTTCGGGCTTAATTTATTCTGCCGGTGTTCTCCAGCTGAGTACTAAGTTGGCAGTGTGGTCAGAAATTGACACACAATTTGGCGCCGTTTGTGGGAAAGAAAGGAGAATAGATGGCCAACGACAGACAAAAAGAGAAGGTTGGGGACGACACCCCTACTGAGAGTGGGAAACATATGAACCTTGACGTCGAAGAAGACAACTGCAACGAAGAGACTCGTGATAAGAATCACGGAGGAAAGGACGTTGGCCAGGAGGGCGGCGTACCGAAGAAATCAGACCGGAGCGGGTATTATAACAAGGACGACCTCCAAGTATGGAAAGATAGATGTGTGCGGAGGGTCGACGAGATAAAGGGAATGGGGGACAAATTGGCGGACCTGCAAACGGTCGTCAATTTCATGATGTAGAACAACGTCATGCAGCTACCATTCCCGTTACAAGATACACCAATTCCAGTAGCCAAGAAAGGTGCCCAAAAAGAGGGGCAGAAAACAGTTCCTGCAACCCCTCAACACGACAGGACCAAGGAACATTCTCACCAGCCTTCATGGGAGGCCGGGCATGGAGAATCAACGAGAAGAGAATCCTAGAAGACACGTCGAATCAAAGAGGGCTGGAGAATGATGTTTGGGGGTTGGAATTTACAAGCTAAGGTTGGGTTAACACTTGTTGAAATTTTAAGAAAAATTTACAAGTTGAAGTTAAACCGAGGACATGTTTAACACTTGTTGAAATTTTAAAAATTTACAAGTTGAAGTTGAACCGAAGTCATGTTTAACATTTGTTGAAATTTTAAAAATTTACAAGTTGAAGTTAAACCGAGGTCATGTTTAACACTTGTTGAAATTTGAGAAAAATTTATAAGTTGAAATTAAACCGAGGACATGTTTAACACTTGTTGAAATTTTAAAAATTTACAAGTTGAAATTAAACCGAGATCATGTTTAACACTTGTTGAAATTTAAATTTACAAGTTGAAGTTAAACCGAGGTCATGTTTAACACTTGTTGAAATTTAAATTTATAAGTTGAAGTTAAACCGAGGTCATGTTTAACACTTGTTGAAATTTTAAAAATTTACAAGTTAAAGTTAAACCGACGTCATGATTAAAGGAAGGAATGATATAGGTTCCATCACCTCAGGATGCCGAGGTAATAGAACCTAGGGGGCAGTTGTGGCGACATAATTTTTGAATGACAACACGTGGTCGAGGTGACACCGAAGTGTCAGCCAAGGTGTCACGTGTCCTGGTCATGATGCCTAGATGATCTCGGCTAAGCCGAGGTTATCTACGAGGATACCAGAATCTGGGATAACCGGATAAGGGACAAAAGTCCTAGAATGAGAGAAAACTTCAGTTTGGGTAAAGACAAGACTCTTAGAGAGCTTATCATAATCCTACTGGGAGTCTAAGATTAACAGTAATCCTAAGTCCATTAGAGTTAGGCTTCTATCGGGATTAGGATTGTGTTGGCTATAAAAGAGAGGCACCCCCATGGGTCTAAGGTATTCTTTTATGTTCTGTCTAGTGAGTTAAGTACTATTTGTTATCTTTGAGAGATATTGATAACTTACTTGATCGTCGGAGTACTCCCGGGTGGACGAGCCACCGCCGGAATCTCTTCTTTCTGTTGCAGGTTGTTCGGGCTTAATTTATTTTGTCGGTGTTATCCAGCTGAGTACTAAGTTGGCAGTATGGTCGGAAATTGACACACACAGTAACTTAAACATCAAGGTCTCAAGTAACTAATTATCTTCGGTTGCATCTTATAAATCAACTTTTTATTATTATTTATTTTTATCTTTAGTAAATAATTTTAATTAATTTTTAAAAAAAATTTTTAAGCCCATCCAGACTTGTCATCCGATTTTTTATTTTTTTAAAAAAATAAAAGTCCAGTAGTCACTTTTTTATTTTTTACAAAATTTGAGTTTTTTTTCTTTCTTTTTTTAAGAATTTTTTTCAATTTTTGCAATCCTCTAATCTAAAGGGATTTTTTTTTTTTAAATACTCAAATTTTAAAGAATATACTAAACAAAAATAAATTGAAAATGTAACTTAGGGCTCGTTTGGAAATATATTTTTTAAATTTTTTATGAAAAAGTATATAGAAAAGTATTGTGGTAGCTTTTGGCGCAAAAAAAAAAAAAAAAAAAAAATCTTTCCATACATGGCCTTAATACTACTCAAGGGGCCAAGTTTTTATTTTATTTTATTTTATTTTTTGTATCATGCAAAAACGAAAATAAAATAGGAGTGTTTTGAGAAGTTGATAAAAAATTAATTTTTTAATTTTTTAAAATTTATTTTATCTTTTTATAAATAAAAAATATAAAAATAATGTAATACAAAATATATAGAAAATTAAAAGTTGACTTTTTACTCACATCTCAAAAGACTCCACAGTAAAAAAAAAAAGAAAAAGAAGTAGTTAAAACTGACTTTTTACTCACTTTTTACTGACTTTTACTCCACTTCATTGTGTATGTGTGCAGTGTATGTATACCGAAAAGAAACCTTCACGCACGTGTATTGACTTGTGTGTTAAAAGGCGTGAAAAAGGTAACACGTAACTTACAAGATAGCCACAGAGGAGAAAGAGAGAAGTACTACAGTGTGGCCGTCCTCAAATGGCTGTACAATGGACACTGTTTTGTCGGCCATATTGGTCTCATAAAGTTGTTCCACCAATAAATTGTAACTTTTGGTACTACAGGCCAATCAATAAAAAAAAATTATATATTAAAAAGAAAGATGTATTTTGGATTATTTTGTAAAGATAAAAAAATTATCTTTTACTTTTTAAGTCATTTTGAATCATATTATCTCTTATATTTTTTTATATTTTTTTTTAAAAAATTAAAAAATTTAATTCTTAACTACCTTGTCAAAACAACCCTTTATATTGAGACAAGTGGTGGTTTGGAGATGGGAACAAGAATTAATTATAAAAAAGAAAGATGCATTTTACAGGAAGTCAGGGGTTACTTGGAGTTGGGATTGTTGCTGTGGTTGGTGTATAATTTAGGCCAAGTTTGGGAAGACTAAATAAGTGTACTTTTTGACTTTTTATGAAATATAGGTTGGATTTGGGTTGGGTTTGAAGTGATGTGTTAGAGAGGTGATGTGACTTAAATAAGATGATGTGACTTAAATAGGATAGTGACTTTTTGACTTTTTGGATTTTTTGGAGGATGCCAAACTTGGCCTTAGTTTTAGTGATGCTAGAGACCTCTAATTCAGAGGTTCTAAACACACCTCTAATGAGGTGGTAAAAGAAAAAAATAAAAAAGTAACAGACACAGCACTGACAGTGACAGTAGGTGGGACCCACTGTCACATCACTAGTGACACCTCTAATTAGAAGTTCCAAGCATTTTTGAATTTAGTTTTACTGAGGTTATTTGAATAGTTTAATATTATATGTCTGATTTTTACAGAGATTCTCACTAAATAATAATTTTATATTTTTACAAAATATAAGACTATATATTGCTAAGGAGATTTTTTTTTTAAGATCTCTGATATTAAGATTTTATAGTATAAAGAATACTCAATATTTTCATAATGTCTAATGTCCTTCAACATCGATCCGGAGAAAATTCGATCCAGAGAATTTCTCTGGACACATCACAGAGAAAATTTCAAATTTCTCTAGACATATCACAGAGAAAATTCCAAACAAGGCAGAGAAAATTAAAATTTCACTGGATTCAAACTCTTTTAACATATATTGCAAACAAGTCAAAATCCTTCAAAACTCAAACATCTGTAATCTCATGATGAGCTTAAAATTTACTCAAAACCAAACCATTGCACATCATGGTTGGTGAGCATTGAAACCAAGAAATATACACAAACTATAGATTTCCAAACCAGAGAATTTCTCTGGTCCAAAGAAGAGAAATTCAATCAAAAATTCAATCCACACCAAAGAAATTCGACTTCACTGAGAAAATCTTACCAGAATTTCTCTAGACTCACTTCAACCTAAAGAAATTCTCTCAGTCCAGAGAAATTTACTTCAACTCCTGAGAAATTCACAAAAACCCCAAAGAAAATTTCCCTGGATTTTTGTAGAACTTTTTAGTTCATAAATTTGTGGGTCATTTGATCAATGGTGAATATTGTGGTGGGTAATTCCAGTCTTGTTCAAATTTGATTTTTGGTTTGTTTTAACTTATTAACAGTTGTTGGAATAAATTTATGTAATGATTGGTTTTTTGAAGATGTATTCGGGAATTTCTCTGGATTTCATAAAATAATATGTCTTTACGATCCAAAGAAAATTAATTAAAATAAACTCAGAGAAATTTGAATTTTCTCTAATTTATAAATGAACCCAGAGAAATTTGAATTTTCTCTGGGTTGAACCCAGAGAAATTCTTTGAAAAGTCCAGAATTTATCTAGAGAGAATTTCTCTTAAATGTCCAAAAGCAGTTTTACCTCAAACACAAGAATTCAACAACAAAAACACTAAAATCAAACTCAATTCACTCACAAATTCTCATATGATCAAATTCAAAAAACAGAGACAGAGAGAGACTAACCAGAACTTCTCTGCAATTTCTCACATCCATTAAAGAACTTCACAGTGGAATACCTCAAATAACATCCAGCATTCAACCCTCTACCTTTCCTACTAGGCACACACCTTCTCATCTTACCCGTCGCCTTCTCCAAACACTCTCTACACCCACCACTACTCACACTCCTTCAACACTGTGCCAATCCATAAACCCTATTTTCTTCCCCCACCGTAAACCCTCTATTCACCACTGCTTCTTGAATTACATCACTAATTACCTTCCTAACCCCTACTCTCAAAACCCAACTCCCTTACAACATCAGTAGCACAATTCACAATGTCTCGAGCCAAATCGACGCTTTGATTGAAGAAATCAAAGCTCTCATATCGTAAAAAACAATCACCGAGGTAGATTCGAGTTGAGATTGAGGGGAGACAATAGGGGATTCGGGTCTGACTCACAGCGAAACAGAGGAGACAGTCGGTGTAAAAGAGGTCTTCAAAGCATTAGAATAGGCCAAAAAATGGTTGAATTGATAACGACATGCCGGAGACCGTGATGTTCACGTGGCCGGTGTGGGTGAACCCGAACTTCTTGAAGAGGATCATGGGGTGGTCGTTCGCGATAATTTTTAGGTTGTTAATCTCGCCGTGTGCGCGCCAGAGACGAGGAAGGAGATCAGGGCGGCCGCAAGGATTGCCACGAAGTGTGTTTTGACATTTTTTTTGGGAGAGAGAGAGAGAGATCGTAACGGTTAAAGGGTCATTGTAAGCGTGAGAATTTCATCGGAAGGAGAGAGAGTCAAATTTCTCTGATATGATATACGGGTGTGGGGTTAGGGACCCTAGACATTAAAAAATAATATTGTGGATCTCTTCTATTATTAAAAATATGAGAGGAACCTTAGACTAATTTTCCCAATTGCTAAATACCAACAAAATATAATTGCACAAATCATTATGTCAATGAAATCTCAATCACTCGGCTTAGTTTTGACTTTTAAAATTTATTTTTCAGAAAATTTTATTTTTCGTATTTTTTGTTTTCACTAATTTTTTTAATATTTTAAGTAATTTTTTTTTAATTTTTAGGCACACCTAACATAAATAAACTTTAAATGTATAATATTTGTGAAAAAAATCTTTAAAAAATTCACTAATACCAAAAATGTAAAAATATATATATAAAAATTCAGTACATTTTTTATATTTTTATATATTTATTAATTATTTAAAATATTTTTTTCATAAATATTTTACTTTTTAAATATATTTAAGTAAAACACATCTAAAAAATTAAAAAATTTGTTAAAATTTAAAAAATATTCACTAAAAATAAAATAAAATAACAAAAAATTCAATTTCCAAAAAATTGAATTTAAAAATTGAAAGAGGAGACTAGTGAGGGTCTTGGCCTCCCAAAAACTTTTAAAAAGCCACAAATATATTATATGAGAACTTCATTTAATTTTATCCACAATCTAGTGTGACACACACTCATTGGATAAATTAAACATGAAGGGCTTGAGTAACTTTTTTATTTTATTTGTTTTTATTGCAGTTTATAAATTGACTTAATTTTTGATATATTTTTATTAAGTTTTAGTCATTCTAAAAAATAAAAACTAAAAATATAAAACTTTTTATAAAGTTCTAACAAAAATAAGTCAACTTTTTAAGACTTTTTTTTGGAAAAAAGTTGACTTATTTTTATTTTGAAGGATTTTTTTTTTTTTTTTGAGCTTCCAAATTAGTCACATTTTTGTTTCTTTTTTTTTAGTGGCCTTTTTTATAATTAAGTCAAAAATTTCCGTCTTACGTAAGCCAATCTAAAAAAATAAAAAAATAAATATACCATTTTTTACTTATTTATTTCCTTTTCTAAATTTTTTTTCAAATTTTAAAAAACTTTCAATTCATCTCATCGAATAGAATCCATAAAGCTTTTAAAAAAATTAAAATAAATTTACTAAAAATAAAAATAAACCAAGCCCTAAACACCCACTTAATCGTAAAGGGTCAAGTATTGTTTTTTTTTTTTTTTTTTTTTGTAGCATGCGAAAAAAAATAGTAAAAAAGTTTTTATATTTTCATTGGGAATGCAAATAGATTAGAAAGAGAGGAAAGAAACAGGACGCACGTGTATAGACTTTGTGGTTTAAGGAGTGGAAAAGGTTACACGTAACTTATGAGCTAGCCATAGAGAAAGTCCAAAGAAAGGTTTAAGAATTCTTCAATAAAGAACTCGATTTGTTGGCCTGGCCTCCTAGAAAAAGACGAATTTTGCAAATGATCAAGCAAGAATTAAAAAAAAAAATTAATTTTTGTATTTTACTTTTAAAATATTTTAAGCAATATTTTTTAAAAAAATATTTTCTAAAAATATTTTTAAAAAAATTTTACTTTTTGTATTTTTTGTATTTTTATTAAATTTTTTAATATTTTAAGCAATTTTTAAAATTTTTAGACACATCTAATATAAGTACACTTAAAAAGTATAATTTTCGTGAAATTTTTTTTAAAAAAATTCATTAAATACCAAAAATACAAAAAAAAATTGAAAATTCAGTATCTTTCTCTATTTTTGTGTATTTATTAATTTTTTAAAATATTTTTCATAAATATTTTACTTTTTAGATACATCTAAGTAATATGCATCTAAAAAAATAAAAAAATACTTAAAATTTTAAAAATATTTATTAAAAACAAAAAAACATGAAAAATAAAAAACTCATTTTTCAAAAAATTGAATTCAGAAAATTGAAACCAAACACATTAAATGTGCTTACATTGTTCAAATTAGATATAAGAGTTTAAGGAGAATATGTAATATCTAAGAATAAAGATAACATATAATATGTTATACAATATAAGATAGATTATATATATTATGGATCACTTATATTATATTTGGTTAAAATATAGAATGAAATAAAAAAAAGAATAATTATTTTTTATCTTTGGATAAAAAATTCTTTATATCTGATAGTGAGAGATATTTAATATCATAAGATTGGTATTATATATCTTTTTTTACGTCATATACTATTCGAACTCTGTCTATCCGAAATAACTAAACACAAAGGGCTTGTTTGGTTTGTGTTTCAGAAACATGTTTTGGAAAAAAAAATACGAAAACATGTTTGGTTTGGTGTTTTGGGAAATTTGTTTTGGAAAATTGTTTTGAGAGAGAGTTTTGGAAAAAGTGATTGATTTGATGTGTGTGTGAGAGAGATTTGTTTGGAAAATTTGTTTGGTTTGTGTGTTTTGGGAAATTTTTTTGAAAAAATTTGTTTGGTAGAGAAAATTTCTGAAATTTTTTTCCCAAACACTAACCAAACAAGCCCTTATGTTTAAAAAATAAGAAAACATATAAAATCCATCTTATATTATATTCAATTCCATTCTTATATCCATCTTTTATATTGAAAAAGACAGGGACCCCACTGGGAGATCCTGGGGTGCTGATTGGTTTTTTTTTTCTTATCAAATCATCAATCCCCATGTATGTGCGGGGGTGGTGGGGATGGGGTAGAGTGAGGGTCTCAATCAAAGGCCCTTTTATACGGTAAACAAACAGTGCTCAATAGAAAAAGTACCCTACTGTACTGGTCGCCAAAATGCTTGTACAATGGACCCTCTCTCAAATTCTTGTGGCTCATGTTGCTCTCATAAATATCTTCCACCTATAAATTTCTAGTACTATATGTAAATCAAGAATCAAAAATAAATAAATAAATTCTAAAAAATATATCAAGCTCTATATGTTTGATTTATGAGATTTTTTTTTTAAGGTCTCTTATATTAAGATTTTATAGCATAAAAGATATCTAATATTTTCATAATATCTAAGGTCTTTCAAGTTGATTCAGAGAAAATTGGTCTAGAGAAAATTAATTCAGAGAAAATTGGTCTAGAGAAAATTAGTTCAGAGAAATTTTAAGGCTGTGTTTGGTTGTGCTTTGGAATCATGATTCTACATGTGTGTTTGAGCTCCATGTTTGGTAAGAGTTTTGGAATTAATTTTTCAAAACTCTGCCGAAAGCTCTGTCTTTTCTGCGTCTGTTCTGCGCGTTGTCTGCAATTTTTTTTTCCGTTAGGGTCGTCCGGCCGGTTGATCGGCCGGCTGACTTTTTTTTTTTTTTTACAATTGATATGTTAATTAATTTATAATCGAAAAAAATATTTTCTGAATTTTTTATGTGCTTTAAAATAATTTTGAGTTGTATGTTTAGTTATGAGTTGTAAATTTTTGTATCACATATCAAATGTCACATCAACAATTCCTCACTCAAATCAAAACTATTTTCAAAACTCTTTACCAAACAAATTTTTCTACACTCAAATCATAATTCCACAACACACAAACTCAAAATACAACTCATACTCTCAAATCACATTTACAAAACTCTACCAAACGCTACCTAAATTTCTCTAACCTCCTTAGCCTTTCATGAACTCTCCAGAGAAATTTCTCTACCTTCCATATACTTCCCACTTTCTACAGAAATTTCTATGCATTTCCACAACATTACCTCTCCAGAGAAATTTCAAAATCAACCCAGAGAAATTTTAGTTCAAACCCAGAGAATTTCTCTGGGGATCTGTAATAACCCTCACCACTGATTACTGGTTAACCACTGATTACTGCTAAACTGAGACTGATGATGATAAGTAATGGAATCGACTGATTGAATGTATTAGTTTACATGCATTTCTATCTGTTTGATTGTTAAATTATATGTCCATGTTTTGTGCTTTAAACTGCAAATTGAAGGCCTTGTCGGCGGCCGAATATGAAATTGATTAGTGCCATGTGTTAATTAGAATTGATGTGATTTTATGGTATATTTATTTAAAATGTGATTTGGTATGGTTAAATTAGATTAAATAAAGCTAAATTATAAGAGTTAGCCTTATTTACCATCTTGCCATGCTAGTGGGCCACTATGTTAACACACTTGAAGCCTTGTTTCATTCAAACAAAACATTTCCTTAGTCATTTCCTTGAGCTTAACCGACTGAGGGAGTGAGAGAGAGGAAAAACTTGTTTTCAACCAAATTGGCTTGGAGGCTTAGGGGGTTTGAAGAATTCTTTATAATTAAGCTCCCTTATCTTGCATTCTAGACTTAAGGTTGGTGTTTCATCCTCTCATTTATGTATTTGAGTTGTATCTTGCATAGTCCATGGCTAATTAGTGGTCTAAGTCAAGAATTTGCTTAAAATGTTGAATTGTAGCACAAATCATGCATGCATGTTGCCATCCTTGAGTTTTGAAGAGTATTGTTCATGAAATCCCACATGCATGTTCATAGTTTTGCATTGGACCATGAATTCATCTTGTTTTTGGAGAAATTAGCTCATTTGAGCATGTATTTAAAGCCTTGAATTGGCTTAAACTCATGCATGTTATGTTTTACATCATGTTCATGAGATTGGTTTGAAATTGTGTTTAATTGAACTACCCTTGGGTTTTGGTTTCTCAAATTGAGCTTTGAAACATGTTATACTATGAGTTTACAAGTATTTTCCAGAAAATTAGCCCAAGAGGATCGAATTTGGTGCATTGAAACTTGGTTTTGAGCTTGAGGTTCAAATCTGGAATTTCCAGAATTTGGACTCACGCTCGAGCGGGGAAAATGGTGCTCGAGCGTGAAATTCGTGCTCCCAGCACTTTGCATGTTTTGCAGTCCGCTCGAGCAGAAGAATGGACGCTCGAGCGGGGACTTGTGTCACACACTCGAGCGTGTGTCGAGCGCCCATCGAGTGTGATTTTCACACATCCAGTACTTTTGCCATGTTTTACAGTCCGCTCGAGCTTGGGAAGTGACGCTCGAGCGGGGAACCTTTGTCTGCATGTCCGCTCGAGCGGGGAAAGACACGCTCGAGTGGGACCCTGTTTTTCTGAAAATTCTGAAAATGTTTTTAAAGTGCATCTTTGCATCTTCATTTCATTCTAGGCATTCTTAGGCCTAATTTAAGGCATCTTAATGAGGATATTGATGTGGAACCACACCGAGGCAAATTAGGGATTAAGTTATTATTTTTCCAACTGTGTAACTTAGTGTGTGTTCACTCTGTAACTGTGTAGGGTTGGCATCCGGAGACGCCCTAACTTATCTATAGCCCAAAACTCTGTGAGTAACAACTGTGTAAAGATATGTTCAAATATGAATATCTTTTGAATGGTTAAACTGTACTATTTCTGAATTGATACTGTTAACTGAATGAATGTATGTCCTCTATTCTGAACTGTATTGTGACATCCATAGCAACTACTGTTACTGTTACTGAGATTTCTGTTAGTTCCTATCTTGGAACTTCTGTTTACTGTTATGATGGCCATCATTGACTGCTCGGTCTTTCAAGACCTACTGTTTACTGTATTGTTCTGCTAATGGATGTACCACATATGACTGTTATGACTGAATGACTGATATACTGAATCAATTGACTGTTTTCAATACTGAAAGGACATTCATTCTTAACCTCTTTACGCATTATGTTATTCACTGGGTTTTAGCTCATTGCTCGTATATTTATGTAGGTGTTCAGGCACTGGACCGCTGCTAGGGGCGTCAGGCCAAGCACTGTTTTGTCAAGCCAACCTTTGTGCCTTACCTCGAGGTCCCAGTACTGTTCAAGCCAAGGCTGTTTTGGGGTGTTTTAGTTCTCCCCATTCGGGTCTGTTTTTGTAATACTGTAAAGACTGAATAATACTGTTACTGTACTGTTATGGTAGGGATTTAGTCCCTAGCCTGTATGCCCGTAAATGATGTATGTACATACTGTTTGTTTTGAATGTATATATATAATATGAAAAATCTTTTTGCATACAGACTGTCACAGCTCATTGGACATTGTTTAACTACTGTTTTGGCTTCCGCCATGCCCCTATACTCTGTAATATTGTCATTTTGTTAAGCAATCCTTCGGTAATCACGGATTACTGGCCGGTTACGGTGCTAAACCCATAGGAGCGGGTTTGGGTCGTGACAGGATCCTTCATTTTTATTTTTATTTATTTATTTTTTTGTGTATCTGATCGAATACTTAAAATCACTTGCTCACACTAGGATCAAAATAAACGCTAACAATCATTGATTACAAGCAAGAGATGTATAACTACCTTGTTTGTCACCGTCCTAGCAGGTGTAAAAGGCTTGAGTTCACGAGAAATGGACAATCGAAGCTCGCCGAAATCAAAATTCTGTGAAGTGTTCTCGAAACCGTCAACATCTGAATACAAATAAGAATCATCCGTATGCTTACTAAAGCTCCTCATGGACTTGAGTTTCCCAGAAAATCCCGAATTCTTTTCTCGGAACTCTAGATTTTTCTTCATAGTCGTCCCAGCCGAGCAAACAACTCCCATTGTGCTTAGATTATCCAGAGAAATTCCGAAAATGGAACTGGAAAGGAAAGTTTGAAGCCCTACTCAAAGCGACGAAAGAGAAAGAGAAAGAGTAGAGAATCAGAAATTGGCTTTTACCAGTATCGAGCTTCGAGATCTCATGCCCATAAATTCCAGAACACGAAGCTCACGATAAGGGAGAGAGAGGGTTGTCCACAGTCACCTCATCTCAGATTGAAGCTTCCAGAGAGCCCTGATTTTCCCAGATTTTCTCACCACCAAAGCGCTTTCTCAACGCATATATTGATAAATTTTCCCGGAAAACGTTGACCCTCTCTCGATAGTTGCAATGCAACGACCGAAGAAGTGAACTCGGTGATGGAATGTTCGAAGAAGTCGCAGAAATCGTGGGCAAAGAGTCAAATTTCTCTGATATATGTTTAGGGACCTTAGACATCAAAAAATATTTTTGTGGATCTCTTCCATTACGAAAAGTGGGAGAGGGACTCTAGACTAATTTTTCCTTTAATTGCATTAAGTTCCATTAACCCTTAATTTTTAGAAATTATTTAAAAATATATTTATGTTTGTCCGTATTAATTTTTTTTCCACATTTTAGTTAACTTTTTATTTTTATTTTTTAGATACATTAAGATTATATGCATATAAAAAATAAACAATTTTAACTAAAATATGAAAAAAAAATCACTAAAAACAAACTAAAATCCGAAAAAATTACACAGATTTTTATTTAAATTTTCACTTATTTTTAGCGATATTTTTTCGTATTTTAATCAATTTGTTTTATTTTTTAGATGCATTTTGATTAGGTGCATTTAAAAGGTATAAAAAAAATTGACTGAATATAAAACAATTACTAAAAATAAACGAAAATTCATCATAAAAAAATTAAAATAATCAAAACCAAACAGACACTTGTCATCACTAATTCGTTAATTACATTAATAAAAAAATAATATTATTATTTATTTTATACTAAAATGTATGGATAAATTACACATTGTCCTCCTCATTTTTTATCACTTTTTCACTTTAAACTTTAAATTTTGATTTTTCGCATTTTGACGCTTTATATTTCATTTTTTTTTAAATTTACTCCTAAAGCTAACTTTAGTTCAAAATTAGACAGAAAATAACACGATAATTATTACATAACATAAAAAAAATATTATTATATTGGAATTTGAGTTTGTGTTAAATGTGTGAGTTATATATAATAAAATATTTTTATATTACATGACTGTCAATGTATCATTTTCTGTCTAATTGTTAACATAAGTTAGTTGTAGAAAAAAATTGAGAAAAACTTGAAATATGAAGGTCCAAAGTGAGGGAAAAAAACATTTAAGGGTCAAACTAACAAAGTGACCAACCATAAAAGGGACAAAGTATAATTTATCCAAAATGTATTTATTACCAATGTTTATCCTTCTGTCTACAACCATCTGGATTAGTTTCGATTATTTTAATTTTATTTATAAAAAAAATAGTATAATTAGGGTCATGTTATTATACACACCCTAAAAGAGTGTGTATCATATACAAGTGTTGATTATCACAAATGTTATTAATTAATTTTTTTTCAGTCATAAGTAAAAAAATAAATAATGAATCATAACCAAACATACTATAAAGTATAATTAAAGACTTTTTTTTTAATCATAACTAAAATAATAATCACAATAAATCATAATTAATAGTTCAATAAAATATAATCAAACATCATAAATATATGCAATACACACCCAAAATGGGGTGTATTATAGATTTTCTCAGAATTTTATATGTGAAATTTGAGAGGCACGAGAATTTTCATTCACACGCAAACAACCAAAAGTAAGAAAAAGAGAAAGAAATATAAAACAAACTAGTTGAGGTCAAATCTCGTGTTTCAATTATAATATCCAAATTTTTTATCAGAAATGCATTAGACCCCCAGCTGGGGGTCACCCCCAGTGAGTTGTCGGCCTGTGATTGGCCAGAAAAACTGTTTTTTTTTTTTTTTTTTTTTTTTTTGAGTTATCAGCCAGTGGGGGCGCGCCACGTCACTGGGGGAGCGACCCCTACTGGGGGTCCTTAGCACGATTGATTTTTTATATAGAACCGTGCTATACACCCCCAGTGGGGGTCGCACCCCCAGTGAGGTGGCGCGCCCCCACTGGCTGATAATTGAAAAAAAAAAAAAAAAAAAAAACAATTTTTTTGGCCCAATCAAGGGCTGCCACCTCACTGGGGATGCACCCCCAATGGGGTCTGAAGCAAAATTCTTTTATATATTCATAAATTGAGAACTGTCATTGTTATGTAAGAGTATTTATAGTTAGTGTTTTGGTGGGATATTTTTAGAAATAGAAATTTTATATCATCAACGTCAATTTCAATATTTATTTTATAATAATGTATATAGTATTTATAGTTACAAAAGACAAGTGTTTTGGGGGGATATTTTTAGAAATAGAAATTTATATCATCAACGTCAATGCCAATGTTTATTTTATAATAATGTATATAGCATTTATACTTACAAAAGATAAGTGTTTTGGGGGGATTTTTTGAGAAGAAAAATGCTTCGGACCCCACTGGGGGTCGACCCCCAGTGAGGTGACGCGTCGTGATTGGACAAAAAAAAAATTATTTTTTATTTTTATTTTTTTTTTTGAGTTTCAGTCAGTGGGGACTCGCCACCTCACTGGGGGTACGACCCCCACTGGGGTCTGCAGCATAGTTGTTTTTAGAAATAGATATTTTATAGGTGTAAAAAAAGGTATTGGAGAAAGGGAAGGAAACGTTTGTGTCACACAATAGTGAAGTTCCAACCCGAATTGTATATAAAATTACTTTTATATACTAGCCCAACTTTCCGTTTGAGAACAAATTTTTTTAGTAATTTTATAAATTTTTAATTAAAATATGATGTAAAAAAATTAATATGTTTAGGATGATTTTTTAATTTTTTACGAAAAGATGTGCAAAAAGTAGAGAGAAAATGAAATCTTTGACTTTTTAGTATGAATTGTTAGTTTTTTTATTTTTTTTAGTGACTTTTTGACTTTTAAGTTAAAAAATAATGTTGCCAAACGAGACCTTAATATCAAACAATTAAGGGTGGGTATATGAGTGAAGTTGATTAGATTAAACTCAAAATTGAACCTAGCTTGTTCCCTTTTAAGTTTTTAACTCAGGATTAAACCAACCATTTATAGAAGCCTAATCAACTCAATTTGAATAAACTCATCATTTGGTTGAGTTAGAACCAAGGTTCCACCTTAAATTGTTGTTATAGATACATATTTTTTAGCTTTCGAAATTTTCGGGTAATTTGCCCACCCTTACAAAATATATTTGTTCAAGAGGAATGTTGGAGATCTATAACATATTTTTTGGTACAATTGGGGTCGAAGCCAAAAGAAAAGACAGCAACCTAAACAAGATTAGTTCTAAAAAACTGACTCCCTGATTCTTCTTAACTGTTGGATATCTATAATTTAAAATCTACAATAGCAAGCGAATTATGCTTTACATATTGAAATTGTGATAAATAAAAAATTAACATATAATATTGCTAGACAATCTTCATTATATTTAAATAAATAAATTCTGTTTGTGGACTAAACAACAAACAGAATACAAAAGAAAAATAGGAAAAGAGAGAAATTGTTTGATTACAAAAATCAAACTAATAAAATTAAATAAATAAAAATAGATTTTATTTTGTTACAAAAACAAAATCAAACAAAATCAAAATCTAATATAAATAAATAAAACAGAAAATAAATAAACAACTTACTTGATTAAATTATTGAACAATATTCTGATCAAGTCCAGTGTTAGACACTGTGTCCTTAAGACAAATTCGTCCTCTCCACGGTACTTTCAGAAAATAGACGTCTATCTCCCAAAATAAAATGATCAATTAACGAAAAATAACAACACTACAAATTTTTCGTATAACGAACACACTAAGTGTTTATACTCTATCTCACAGAAATTTAGATACAGCAAAATGCAGAGAGCGGTAGCAGATTTAAGAACGAAATTGGAGTAAATATCCAAATGAGGGATTGCCTTTATATAGATAGAGTGGTGGCTGTTAATTTTGAATTAAACAGGTGCAAACCTGTTTGAATAGGTATGGTTTGAATTAAACAGGTAAGGCACTGTTTCAACAGATAAACTGTTTGGGTTTGAAATTTAAACAGATTTGAAATCTGTTCGGGTGGAATAGATTTGAATCTGTCCGAACCTGTACAAAATTTTGAAGAGGTGCAACAGTTGAATTTGAATTTGAAATTAGAATTTCGGACATATTTTATTTTACTAAAAAAAATAAAATAAAATTCAAATATTTTTGGCCAAAAAAGATAAGTATTGGGCCGGACAAGCCCAACCCTACCTCACACCACGCACCCGCACCCGCGCCCAAGCCCAGGCCCAGCCCAGCCGACCGGACGGACTGCGGTACACGCGTGTGGTGATTTTTGAGTCCAATGGGTCTAACTCATTTTACCCATAACCTCCCTCTTTACAAAACTTGGGTGCCCTTTGGGGCCTACCCCAAGTTTCAACTTCAAGCCTTATAAACCCATTCAAAGTTTCTTACCAAATCAATATAGGACAAGCCATTTATCAAACCTTAAGGAATTTTCACCAAAAACTTCATTTCTATGGAGCTCACTTTGGCTTCAATTTTCTATTCACCCGATAATGGTTTTGAGCAACCAAATATACCACGTGAATCACAACGCGGTATAGAACGCGTTACCACTTAGACCCGCCAACTTTGGCGCACGAGTCTCACCTAAAAATTAGACCAAAGTTTAAGAAAAATTCTGTTTTTCCAGAATTTTCAAAACCATTTCTAACAATCCCCTACATAAATGGTATTTGATGACAATGGAAATGTAACAATATGCAGAATTTGTCGAAAGAGTATAAATCGAAAATATCTTGCATCAGGATAGGTAGCTTTCGGCCTTGAACCTTCCCTAGTGATAACCTATTGGACTTACTAGCTAACCAATGGACGCGATACCTTGAATTGTTTAGCCGTTTGTGTAAGCCAAGACAATAGATTTCACGCAAAATATCTTCTAACACATCGTGGTTCGCACTGTTGTGTTCATTTTGGCCTTGACCGCTCCTGGTTTTTCATGAGTGCTTTCTAGAGAATTTGGCCTCTTTATTCTCATAGAACAGGCCCCAGTTCGACACTCATATAGGTGATTCTTATTGTGAGTATCTCCTTATACTCGTCTTGATTTTTATGCCTAAATCAAGATATAAGTAATCGTTCAAAGCAAAGCTTATTCTTAGACCCCTACAGACAACACATGTTGCAGATATCACTCTCATCATAGGAATGGATAAGGAATTTTAATCCCTTGGTGATTTCTGGCAAACCACACATAACTTAGTTGTCCCTTTGAACTTAGTTCTTGGGATCTCTAATCATATAAGTAGGGTTACCATTATGATGACTCTTAAGTAATAGGCTTTAATCTCATCCCCTTCGATGAACTTTACACTTGCTCTATTGTCAAACCTTTTGTTAACGGATCTGCAATATTCTCTTTAGATTTTATATAATCTATTGAGATTATTTCATTTGAGAGCAATTGCCTTACGGTATTATGTCGACAACGAATATGTAGTGACTTACCATTATACATATGATTTTGTGCCTTGCCTATTGCAGATTGACTATCACAATGAATGCAGATAGCTAGCACAGGTTTTGGCCATATTGGAATGTCTTCTAAGAAGTGACGAAGCCATTCTGCTTCTTCTCCAGCTTTGTTTAAAGCAATGAACTCAAATTCCATTGTGGATCATGCGATGCATGTTTGTTTCATGGATTTCCAAGAAACAGCAGCGCCTCCCAGAATAAAGACATATCCACTAGTGGATTTTGAATCTTTAGTATCTGATATCCAATTGGCATCACAATAACTTCGAGTACTGTTGGATATCGAGTAAAGTTCAAACCATGATCACGGGTAAATCTTAGATATCTAAGAACCCGAATGATTACTTTTCAATGGTATTCTCCAGGATTACTAGTGTACCTACTCAATTTGCTGACAGCATAAGCTATATCGGGATGAATACAATTCATTAGGTACATTAGACTTCCAATGATTTGGGAGTATTTTAACTGAAACACCGCATCACATTTATTTTTCGATAAATAAAGGCTGATGTCTGTAAGTGTTCTAGCTACATTCACATCATCCTTGATAAATTTACCAAGAATTTTCTCAATATAGTGTGCTTTGAGATAATGGATATCCGTCAGATATTTTTGTAATTTTCATTTCTAATATAATATGTGCGACCCCCATATCTTTCATATCAAATCTTCTATTAAGCATTTGCTTAGTTAATTTAATCATGTTTTGACTGCTTCCAATAATAAACATGTCATCCACATAAACAAATTATGACATATCCTTGGTCAGTGTTTATAACATAGATGCACTTGTCACATTCGTTTATTTTAAACCCATTAGTAAGCATAGCATGATCAAATTTTTCATGCCATTGATTAGGTGCTTGTTTTAATCCATAAAGAGATTTTACAAGCCGACAAACTTTCTTTTCTTGCCCCGGTACTACAAACCCTTCGGGTTACTCCATATAGATCTCTTCATTTAGATCACCATTTGAGAAAATTGTCTTAACATCCATTTGATGTATTTCTAAATTAAACAACACTGCTATAGCAATAAGCATGCTAATGGATGTTATTCTTCTCACAGGGAAATATGTGTCAAAATAGTCTAAACCTTCCTTTTATCTGTAATCTTTTACTACAAGTCTTGCTTTATACTTGTATATTGAACCATCTGCTTTCATTTTTCGCTTGAATATCTACTTATATCCAAGAGGTTTAGAACCAGGTGAAAGATCCACCAATTCCCAAGTATGATTTTGCATAATGGATTCAATTTTATTATTAACAACTTATTTCCACAAAGGTGCTTTAGGACCTGTCATTGTTTCCTTAAAGCTTTGAGGTTCATTTTCTATCAGGTATGTCGAAAAATCTGGACCAAAGGATTTTGATGTTCTTGCTCTCTTACTTCGTCTTAGTTCATCATCAGTTAAATCTTGTTGGTCGAGACCATTACTAGTCTCTTGTGTTTGATTGTCATTAGTCTCTTGACTTTGTGTACAATCATAAGTTCTTTTCTGTGAACTTAATTCCTGTCCTTTCTTGTAAGGAAAGACATGTTCAAAAAACACAACATTCCTTGACTCTATAATAGTGTTCACATTTATATCAGGTAATTCTGATTTATAAGTCAGAAACCGATATGCACTACTATTCTGAGCATAACCAATAAACACACAATTCACTGTTTTTGGTCCAATCTTAGTCTTTTTAGGAATAGGAACTTCAACTTTTGCCAAACACCCCCACACTTTTAAGTATTTGTAAGAAGGCGGTCGACCTTTCCACAATTCATAAGGAGTGTTATTAGTTTACTTGTGGGATATTCTGTTAAGAACATAATTAGCAAATAATATTGCTTCCCCCCATAAGTTCTGCCGTAAGCCCGAACTTAATAACATGGCATTCATCATTTCTTTTAGGGTTCTATTCTTCCTTTCAGCAATTTCATTTTGCTGTGGAGAATAAAGTGTTGTAATTTGATGAATAATGCCATGTTGTGCACAAAATTCATTTAATAATACATCATATTCACCACCCCTATCACTTTTAACCATTTTAATGGTTTTTCCAAGTTGATTTTCAACTCTGTTTTGTAGAGTTTAAACATTTCTAAGGTTTCATCTTTACTTCTAAGTAAATAAACATAACAATATCTTGTGCAATCATCAATAAATGTTATGAAATACTTTTTACCTCCTTTAGTTTGAATAAATTTAAGATCACATACATCAGTATGAATTAATTCTAGAGGTTCGGTTTTTCTTTCAATCGATTTAAATGGAGTCTTAGTTAGTTTCGCTTCTACATATATTTCACATTTATGATTATGATTAATTTCAAACTTTAGTATAGAATCCAAACCAATTAATCTACATAAAGCATTAAAATTCACATGTCCTAATCTACCATGCCATAAATTTGACTCAAAAATATAAGCAATAGATGTGTTATTCTTATTAATAACAACTTTTGGTACAACTATCATTACATTTAATTTGAAGAGACCATCACTCATGTATCCCTTACCAATATACATACCACTCTTTGTTAATACAAATTTATCAGACTCAAAAACAAGCTTAAAACCATTTTTACTTAACAAATAATCAGAAACTAAATTCTTCCGGATGTCTAGTACATGCAGTACGTTGTTAAGGGTCAGTTCATTTCCTGATGTCATCTTCAAGATCACATTTCCTTGTCCAGCCACAGTAAAAGTAGAAAAATTTTCCATGAAAAGTTATTTACCATTTGCAGTCTCATTGTAGGTAGTGAACATCTTTCGCACAAATGTGACGAGTTGCCCTAGTGTCAACCCACCACTCCTTGGGATTTTAAACCAAATTAGCCTCAAACACCACAACAGAGAGGTTGATGTCATTTACCCCATCAGAGATGTAATCTAATTCTGTCACATTAGCTTGATTGGTGGTCTTCTTGCTTGTACTTCCGCGATCCTTCTTAGGGCGACAGCAGTCAGAAGCTCGATGTCCAGTTTTGCCACAGTTATAGCATTTTTCTTTGAACTTCTTGTTGCCATTGTTGTCGCTTTGTTTAGGACCATCTCCAGTAAACTTCCTCTTTTGTTATGTGGTTTGTGAACTTGTTCAACCACATTAGCCTTCGACTTAATAGGATTTTTCCCATTCCTCTTTGCAGTCTTTCGGTTATCTTCCTCAATTCTCAATCTTACAATCAACTCATCCATGGTCATCTCCTTGCGTTTATATTTTAAATAATTTTTGAAATCTTTCCAAACCGGTGGTAACTTTTTCACTAAAGCAGTGACTTGGAAAGACTGGCTAAGAGACATATCTTCAGAATGAATATCATGTAAAATTATTTGAAAATTTTGAACTTGAGAAATTACCGTTTGGGAGTCTATCATAACGAAATCTAGAAATTTACCGACAACAAATTTCTTCGTGCTGGCATCATTTGTCTTGTATTTCTTCTCCAAAGAATTCTTTTGCTGATTTCAGAGGGCTGTAAACATTATACAACATGTTGTCAAGGGCATTAAGGATGTAGTTTCTGCACAGGAAATCTGAATGTTTCCAAGCATCTACAGCGGCAACAACTTGCCGATCACTTTCATCCTCTCTCAGTACTGGAGTCTCTTCATGGAGAAACCAGGCCAAATTTAGAGTTGTAAGATAGAACATCATTTTCTGCTGCCATCTCTTAAACTAAGTACCGTTAAATTTTTCTTGTTTTTCTCCATGATTTATTGGAACTTGAACATGGTTCTGGATAGGGACCAGAGTCGATGTAGCAATTGGAGTACCACTTCTAGTTGCAGTAGCCATAATATCTGATTACAAAAATCAGAAAAAACCAAAACACAAATTAATTTTCTAGTTACTAAAACCATAAAATAAATTATAACACAAAATAATTTTATTTTCCTTGTTACTAAAACTAGAAAAATAAAATGCCACAATAATTTTCTGTAACACAAATTAATATTCTGTAATTGTTAATGACACCAGTATATTGCTACTAGTTGTCAAAGAAAATAAACAGTATATTACTACTATCTGTCAAACAGTACATTACTACTATTTGTTTTCCAACCAGAATGTCATTTTTGTGAAAACATAAAAAATTAAATACAATGAAGACACCAAAAATTAATCTATTTTAAGATTGTTGGACAATCTTCACTGTATTTAAATAAATAAACTTTGTTTGTGTACTAAACAACAAGCAGAATACAAAAGAAAAATAGGAAATGAGAGAGATTGTTTGATTACAAAAATCAAACCAATAAAATTAAATAAATAAAAACAGATTTTATTTTGTGACAAAAACAAAATCAAAATCTGATATAAATAAATAAAAACAGAAAATAAATAAACAACTTACTTGATTAAATTCTTGAACAATATTCTGATCAAGTCCAGTGTTAGACACTGTGTCCTTAAGACAAATTCGTCCTCTCCACGGTGTTTGCAGAATATGGACGTCTATCTCTCAAGATAAAATGATCAACCAACGAAAAATAGCAGCACTACAAATTTTTCGTACAACGAACACACTAAGTGTTTATACTCTATCTCACAGAAATTTAAATGCAGCAAAATGCAGAGAGCAGTAGCAGATTTAAGGACAAAATTGGAGTGAATATCCAAATGAGGGACTGCCTTTATATAGATGGAGTAGTGGTTATTAATTTTGAATTAAACAGGTGTAAAACCTGTTTGAATAGGTATGGTTTGAATTAAACAGGTAAGACACTATTTCAACAGATAAACTATTTGGGTTTGAAATTTAAACAGATTTGAAATCTGCTCGGGTGGAACAGATTTGAATCTGTCCAAACCTGTACAAAATTCTGAAGAGGCGCAACAGTTGAATTTGAATTTGAATTTGAATTTGAAATTAAAATTTCGGACAAATTTTATTTTACTAAAAAAAATAAAATTAAATTCAAATGTCTTTTGCCCAAAAAGATAAGTATTGGGCCGGACAAGCCCAACCCAACCTCACACCCGTGCCCAGCTTAGACTGCCCATGTGTGGTGATTTTTGAGTCCAATGGGTCTAACCCATTTTACCCATAACCTCCCTCTCTACAAAACTTAGGTACCCCTTGGGACCTACCCCAAGTTCCAACTCCAAGCCTTATAAACACATTCAAAGTTTCCCACCAAATCAATGTGGAACAAGCCATTTATCAAACCTTAAGGAATTTTCACCAAAATCCCATTTCCATGGAGCTCACTTTGGCTTCAATTTCCCATTCACCCGATAATGGTTTTGAGCAACCAAATATACCACGTGAATCACAATGTGGCATAGAACGCATTACCACTTAGACCCGCCAACTTTAGCGCACGGGTCCCACCTAAAAATTAGATCAAAGTTTAAGAAAAATTATGTTTTTCCAGAATTTTCAGATTCTAACAATAATATGTTATGTCATTATGATTAAATGATGAGAGAGTATAAGTCTCAATATCTTTCTAATGTTCAATACAATAAACTACAATATTTGGTATGATGAGATGCCACTATCGCATTATGTTTAAGGTCTCGGCATGTGTTTTACATTTGTATCACTTGGATGGGAAGGCAACATGTATGACATTAGAGTTTTCGCTGAAATAATCAACAATGAAAATGTGTCGTTTCCACATTCGGAGGAAGGTAATGGAGAATTATCATGTTAAAATTCACTATGTACAAATATGCACACTATGTTCTATAACGTTATTTGTTCACATTCGGCACGGAAATATTATGTTGTTGATTCGAGCTATCCTAATCGAACGGGTTACCTCACTCCGTACAAGGGCCACCGTTACCACCAAAAAGATTTTCAGCGAGGTGCAAGGAACGCAGCGAACCCAAGAGAATTATTTAACAAGGCACACCCGTCAGTGCATAATGTTGTGGAACGAACCTTTGGGGCGTGGAAAAGTCGATGGGGTTTTCTGGAAAATATGTTTCGTTATGATTTTGCGACTGGACAGGTGCATTTAGTTGGTGCACCGATGGCATTGCATGACTACATACGGAGATATACGGGAAATCTAACCAATGTTCAACCCATAGTAACAGCGGCCGACGCGACAAACATAATCAATGCCATTCTGTTGTTTGCTCCTCCTGGGGGGGATGGAGTAATCGTTGGGGATGATGACCCATATATGGAACTTGTCTGAAATGTCATACCACATCGTTTGGTACACATGTGCAATCACGGCGTGCTGGGAAATATATAGGACAAAGTTGGGTAACCCACCACCAAGGGGCCATCCTAGTTGGTAAGGGAATATGCTCCTCTCCTTATTGACCAGGGTTCAAATTCCCTACTACTCAAGTGAAAGTCCGACGGTTTAAGTAGATCGGCTAGCTTCTCCTAGTTTGGCTTGTAAGGGAGGATCCTAAGGGTCCTGCCTTGGGAGTGTTCTGGGTATCAAAAAAAAAAAAAGTCGGTAACCCTAGTTCGGCCATTCTTGTTGTTTGTATGTTTCGGGAATTCTAGCACCACGTTTAGTATTTATGGTCTTGTGTATATGTACGTTATCTATTTAAGGTATGTACGTTCCCATTATGGTACGCCGAAGGAATTGGTTATTGTCGGAGATGTAATTACCAACGAAAGTTTGTTATTATGGAGTTAACTATTTTATTTTATTAAGGGTTAATTACACTAATAGTCCCTATAGTTTGAGACTTGTGTCACTTTGGTTCTTGACTTTTCAATTGTGACACATTTGACCCTGAATTTTGAATCTTGTTCCAAATAAGGACAATTAAAAATATTATTAAATTTTTCAAGGGTAAAATCGTCAATTTGATAAAATATAAACTAATTTGACAAAAATAAATATCAAAAAAATATTTTTAACTTTTTTAAAATTAGTTTTTATCCACCAATGATAAAATTATGTAAAATTAATAAAAATAACTTGATTAATTTTTTAAAATTAATTTTACATGATCATCACCCAAACACATAATAAAAATTAATTTGGTAAAAAAAAAATAAATGTCTAAAAGATTTATCAATTTTACATAATTTTATTTTTAGTAGGTAGAAATAATTTTTAAAAATTCAAAAATATTTGTTTGACATTTATTTTTGTCAAATTAGCTAATATTTTATCAAATTGACAATTTTACCGTTGAAAAATCTAATTATATATTCAATTGTCCTTATTTGGAACAAGATTCAAAATTCAGGGTCAAATGTGTCACAATTGAAAAGTCAATGACCAAAGTGACATAAGTTCCAAACTATAGGGACTATTTATATAGTTTGCCCTTTTATTAATGTATTGTCGGACATACTTTTGTTATAGAGTTGATAATTTTATTTTATTAATGTATTTTAGAGATATTTGTAAATTTTTAGTTCTCATTTTTTATTTTTTTTTTATTTTTTGGAACACTACCTTGGTGGAAATGGCATTGTACAGCCGTTTCACAAATTTTCCAAAGCATTTTTTTGGCTTCTTTACGTCCAGTTGGTGGAAGGAGTAATTGGCTTGTTTGATTGGCCATGATGTGAAGCAGCACCCTACCAAACCCTTGTAACATGAAGCAATTGAAAAAAAAAAAGGGGTTAATTACACTAATAGTCCCTATAGTTTGGGACTTGTGTCACTTTGGTCCATGACTTTTCAATTGTGACACATTTGACACTGAATTTTGAATCTTGTTCCAAATAAGGACAATTGAAAATATTATTAGATTTTTCAAGGGTAAAATCGTCAATTTGAAAAAGTATAAACTAATTTGACAAAAATAAATGTCAAAAAAATATTTTTAATTTTTTTAAAATTATTTTTATCCACTAATGATAAAATTATGTAAAATTAATAAAAATTACATGATTAATTTTTTTAAATTAATTTTACATGATCATCATCCAAACACATAATAAAAATTAATTTAGTAAAAATAAATAAATAAATGTCTAAAAGATTTATCAATTTTACATAATTTTATTTTAAAGGTAGAAATAATTTTTAAAAATTCAAAAATATTTGTTTGACATTTATTTTTGTCAAATTAGTTTATATTTTATCAAATTGACAATTTTACCCTTGAAAAATCTAATTATATATTCAATTGTCCTTATTTGGAATAAGATTCAAAATTCAGGGACCAAAGTGATACAAGCCCCAAACTATAGGGACTATTTGTGTAATTTGTCCAAAAAAAAATGTGGAAAAAGAGAAAATCAAAAAATAAATAAATTATTGGGTCATTTGTAGTTCACAATCTGTATAGAATTTGGAGGTGTTGTTGGATTTTGCCCACATGAGGGCAATTTAGTCATTTTACTTATTCACACATTATAATGTAAACAAGTCAAAAAAGCTTAACAAGAATACCAAACGAACAAAAAGTCCCAGGTTAAAAAAGTTAAAAAAATCAAAAAGCCAACTTAAAAAGTTATTGCCAAACGACACTTAAGATTAAATACATCTAAAACATAAACAACTTTAACTAAAATATGAAAAAAAAAAAAAAAAAAAAAAAAAAAAAACTAAAATCCGAATAAAAATACACGGGTTTTTATTCAAATTTTCATTTATTTTTAGCGATTTTTTTTTAATATTTTAGTCAATTTGTTTTATTTTTTAGATACATTTAAAAAGTATTAAAAAAAATTTGACTAAATATAAAAAAAAATTACTAAAAATAAACGAAAATTCATCTTAAAAAAATTAAAATAATCAAAACGAAACAGCCACCACTAATTCGTTAATTATATTAATAAAAAAAATAATATTATTATTTATCTTATACTAAAATGTATGGGTAAATTACACCTTGCCCTCCTCATGTTTGATCACTTTTTCACTTTAAATTTTAAATTTTGATATTTCTCATTTTGACCCTTTATATTTCAAATTTTTTTTAATGTACTCCTAAAGCTAACTTCTGTTCAAAATTAGACAGATAATAACACGATAACTGTCACATAACATAAAAAATATATTATTATATTAAGATTTGAGTTTGTGTTAGATGTGTGAGTTGTATATAATAAAATATTTTTATATTACATGACTGTCAATGTGTCATTTTCTGTCTAATTATTAACATAAGTTTGTTTAGAATTAAATTGAGAAAAACTTGAAATATGAAGGTTCAAAGTGATGGAAAAATAAAATTTAAGGGTCAAACTAACAAAGTAACCAAACATAAAAGAGGCAAAGTGTAATTTACCCAAAATGTATTTATTACCAATGTTTATCCTTCTGTCTAAAACCATCTGGATTAGTTTCGATTATTTTAATTTTATTTATAAAAAAAAATAGTATAATTAGGGTCATGTTATTATACACACCCTAAAAGAGTGTGTATCATATACAAGTGTTGATTATCACAAATGTTATTAATTAATTTTTTTTCAGTCATAAGTAAAAAAATAAATAATGAATCATAACCAAACATACTATAAAGTATAATTAAAGACTTTTTTTTTTAATCATAACTAAAATAATAATTACAATAAATCATAATTAATAGTTCAATAAAACATAATCAAATACCATAAATATATGCAATACACACCCAAAATGGGGTGTATTATAGATTTTCCCAGAATTTTATATGTGAAATTTGAGAGGCACGAGAATTTTCATTCACACGCCAAACAACCAAAAGTAAGAAAAAGAGAAAGAAATATAAAACAAACTAGTTGAGGTCAAATCTCGTGTTTCAATTATAAGTTGAGAAAGAAACATAAAACAAACTAGTTGAGAAAGAAATGTTTTCGGATAACAGTAATGGTAGAGGGCCACAATTTTTGTGGCTCAAATGGCTCGAAATTGCCAAAACGACGTCGTTTTGATTACAAAACAACATCAAAATTGCCAAAACGACGTCGTTTTAGCAATTTTGAGCCATTTGAGCCACAAAAATTATGGCCCCAAACATTTTTCTTCGGACAATTTGCCCACCCTTACAAAATATATTTGTTCAAGAGGAATGTTGGAGATCTATAATATTTTTTTTGGTATAATTGAGGTCGAAGCCAAAAGAAAAGACAGCAACCTAAACAAGATTAGTTCTAAAAAGTAACTCCCTGATTGTTCTTAACTGTTGGAAATCTATAATTTAAAATCTACAATAGCAAGTGAATTATGCTTTACATATTGAAATTGTGATAAATAAAAAATTAACATATAATATGTTTTGTCATTATGAATAAATTATGAGAGAGTATAAACTACAATATTTGGTCTAATGAGATGCCACTATCGCATTATGTTTAAGGTCCTGTTTTAAACCTTCAGAATTTCGGGATTAGGTGAACGCAAACTAGCTTGGATAGCTATTATTAAAATAAATAAATAAAATTAATTTCTCATTTTATGGTATATGAAGTCTTAATTTTGGAGGAATTTTTTTTAAATCGTTGATATTAAAATTTTATAAGATAAACGCCATACAAAATTTTTATAATAGTTGGGGTCTCTCACTATTTTTACAGAGAAAATTTAACATAGAGAAATTTCACTCCGACACAAAGAAATTTTAAATTTTACAGAGAAATTTTGAAATTTCTCTGATATGATTACAGAGAAGTTTATCAAGAGACCTTAGCTAATGAAAAAAATATATTAGACATCTCCTATTATCTAAAATTGGAGAAAAATATTTCACTTATTTTTTCCTTAATTTTGTCAGTATTGTATTGTATTTGTCTTGAGTTGATGGTTATCCAATTAGTTCTTATCTTTAACTGATTGTGGTTATGATTTGTAATTTGCGTGATGTGTTGATCTAAGCCATGTTTGATTACGAAACTATAACGGATGGGATTTTGGCAACCATAAAATTGAGTGATATGATTATTAAGTATTAAATTTTTTTCAGTTAATAAGAAATTAATTATAAATATAAAAAGAACAGGCCCGGTCCTGAGATTTTCGGGGCCCAAAGTCGATAATCAACTAATAAATTTCTGGGGCCCTTCACATTTTTTTTTTTTCATTGAATGAAAAAAAATTTTGAAAGTAAAGGACAAAAGATTTGTGTCAAAATCACAAAAAATAATTAGCATTACATTACAATAACTGATAAGTATCGCTTGATCCTCCCTCTTCTTGTATTTTTATAACCAAATAAATCAATCATACTTGCATAATCTAATTTTTTTACAAAATCATTTTCAATGAATAACAATGCTAATTATTTTAAATGGGTCTTTCAATTTTTTAATGGACTAATTTATTTTAAGTTAATTTGGGCCTTCTTTAATTTTTTTTGGACTTAAAATATACCTAATATATTAGACTAAACTATAATAAGAGAGACCCCTTTTTTGGGTTTATTTTCAATGGATAACAATGCTAATTTTTTTGAATGGCCTTTTAATTTTTTAATGGGTCAATTTATTTTAAGTTAGTTTGGGTATTTTTTAATTTTTTTAAACTTAAAACATACCTAATATATTACACTAAATTATAATAGGAGGGGACCTTTTTTTTAGTCTATTTTGAGAGGCCCTAGGCCATGGCCTCGTGGCCTATGCCCCAGGGCCGGCCCTAGAAAAGAATTATATCAAATTAAACAATTAAAATTTAATAATAATTAAAAATTTAATACTTACTAAGCCCGAGAACTACCACAATAAATAGTCCAAACTTAAGACAAAATGTTTTAAAAAAAAATTAAGAAGACAAAAATGAACTACATGAAACCTTGTAAGGGTTGAAAAATAAATACCACAAATGATATCAAACTTTTCTTTATAGGAATTGAAAACACATACAATAATTTGTGTTTGGTTATTCACTGGTGTGCTAATATTAGTTAGTTGATTTTAAATTTATAAAACAATGTAAAAGCTCCCATTATATAAAATGTGACTCCGTTATATATGTAAATAGGTAGACAAAATAGTATTTTCACTTCCAAATCCACCTTCTCTTGGGAATGATAATCCTATCCTAAAGGTCTTCCGTTGTATTTGAATAATAAATTTGATTAGAGATTTGAAAAAAGAAAGAGAACTGGAAAAAAAATTTAACTTATATTTGATGTGCATTCTTTTTCAATTTTTCTTTGACTAAATATCTATTCAAATTCATGATTCAAACACACGTAACTTTTATATGATTTTTTCTTTTTTGAAGAAAAAATAATTTAAAATATTTGAAAATATTTTTAGTGTTTATTTAGTCAAAATAATTTATACTATTTAAAAAAAATAGAAAACATATTTTGAAAAATCAGCCAAACAAAGTGAATAATTTAAAATTTTATTATATTTTATTTACTACTTAATGTGATATATTTTGTTGGATATTAATGGCATTTATGGGACCCAATAATGAGATTAAATGAATGGTCCACACAGACATGTATATCTACTATACCAAGTTTGAGTGGGTTCGTGAGTAAATGTTTTTTTATAGGGCTGCACAATATGGACTGGCAAGCCCATCTTACTGCTAAATTTTGAGAGCCCACTAAGTCAACTCAGTTCTGGAATGAGTCTGTTGGCCCAGATTAATCAACAACAGACCAAAGTAATAGTTGCTTAGGTTTTATTTGGGAATTGGTTGTGAGTTGAAAAAGAGTAACACCTTGTTTGGTTTCAATTTTTTAAATTTTTTGTTTTTCATATATTTTTTATTTTTAGTGATTTTTTTAATATTTTAAGTAATTTTTTTTTTAGTTTTTAGATGTACTTAAAAAGCAAAATATTTATAAATAAATTAATAAATACACAAGAATAAAAAAATTTATTAAATTTTCATATTTTTTTAATATTTTTGGTATTTAGTGATTTTTTAAAAAAATTACAAATGTTATGCTTTTTAATTGTATTTATATTAAGTTTATCTAAAAAGTAAAATTTTTTTTACTTAAAATAGTATAAAAAAAAAATCACTAAAAATAAAAAAACATGAAAAACAAAAAATAAACAATTTCCAGAAAAATGAATTCAGTAAATTGGAACCAAACAAAGTGGTGTTTGAGAATTACCTTTTTAATTGTATTGAAAATCGCTAATTATTGAGATATTTAACTTTTTTGTGACTTTTTAATTTTTTTTATTATTTTTGCTGACTATTTTAACCAAAAACTAAAGAACCTTAAAAATATTAAGCATACCCAAAATATATATAGGATTAAATGGTCTACAAATTCCATTTATAAAGCTTGTTAGTTTTTTTATAGGGAGGACATGTTATCAAGGACTATTTTGGGAAGTGAGTTAAAAATTACTTTTTAGCTTTTAACTTGTTTTAGGTTACATTATCTCTCACATTTTCTATACATTTTTTCAAAAGAAGCAAAAAAAAAAAAAAATTCAAAAAATTAATTTTTTACCATTTTCTCAAAACACCCATAAGAACCATAAAAAATATGATGGGCTACATGGGTAAAAGCAAGAAGGGAAAATAAAGTTTTATATCACATTTGACACTATTTATGTCATTATAAGAATGAGATTAATGACTCATTTGAAAATTAATTTTTTTAATAATTTTTAAATTTTCATAATAAAAAATACAAAAAAATAAAAATAAATAAAGAGAATGATTTGACATCTTGCAATGATTTTTATTTTTTTTTCTTTTGTTAAAAACCATTTTTCCCAAATAAAGCCTAAGGCTTTTAAAAATTAGATATTAAGCTTGAATTAACCTGCATACCCAAAGCAGGTAATCTCTTGGTATTGTTTCAATTTTAAGAATCTGACATAAAGGATATAATTTAAAGGGAGATTTACCAATAAATCTCAAATGTTAATCTTATGATCCAATTGATCCCATTATTATTATTATTATTATTATTTTTTCCTAATGATCCGTTTAGTCCTGGCATTTTTTTAAGACGTTAATGTCCTCAATTTACATATTAATATATGCGTTGCAGTTGTGTTTGGTGAGTCTAGGTTAGGCGCATGTGGCATAGGCGTGTGAAATTGAGATGAAGGTATGGTTTGTGTGGCCCGTGATACATAGTAAGGGTGTCACAAAAAGTTAAAGCGCAGTAAGGGTTTTGGTCTTAACTTGTGGGTTTGGTGGTTGACACAAGGCACATAACCCAATTTACGAAGAATTTTGAATTAAACCCAAGTCCATATCCACATACCCACATCCACGCAATGTTAACCCATCTTGTACATACATAGTCACACAACCATTGTGCTTGAATGGTTAGTAACGTCGGAAACCCTAGATTTGCGATTGCCAAAAATTTTGCAATTTTGATTGACCATATATGCCATTGCGTTATTCGAGGGTAGAGAGGACAAATTGTGGAAGTTGATTGTGTAACAACCTGGACCCATGATTAACCGTTAAACCATGATTAAGGATGCTAATAAGTAACTAAAAGGAAATTCTGAATTATTTGCATGTGCGTTACATTATTTGTATTTCTATCTATTTATCGTAGAAATATCTGTTTGTGTTACTGTTTCGTTCTACGAATTGAAAGCCTTATCGGCGTCCGATTATGAAATGGCTTGGTTTATGTGTTAGTTGAAATTTTAGAATTTTATAGTAGATTTAATTGAAATTCGATTCGGAACGAAATAATTAGAATAATTAGTGCTCAGTTAAGCTTAATTAATGAATTCTTTAATCCAAGCCTATATAAGGCACTAGTGGACCCTTGTATATACTTTACACTCTCATTTTCTTCCTTCTTGGGGCATCAAACGTGAGAGAGAGAGAGAGAGAGAGAGTGAGATCAAATGTTGAGTTTGGAAATCTAAGGAGAATAAGAATTATAGAAAATTAAGGTGTTAAACTAAGTGACTCAACCATTAGGACATCTAGGACACAATTAAGCTTCTAAGGTAAGAATTTTTATCTTCTAGTTTGTAATTTAGTTGGTTGCCACATGAAATCAAGTGTGATAGGTGAATTAACATGAGAATTGAGCTTAAATAGATGAATTCCATACATGCATGCATATATCATAGCATTTTGAGTTTGATTTCAACAAATTCTTACATGCAAGGACCTATTTTGTTCAATTATGGAAGCTCATTGTAGTTTTGTACCTTAACACTTCATTTGTGCATGTTTTGAAAGCTTTGAAGTTTAGAACTTATATGCATGTTATGTTTTTAAAGATTTGAGTTTTGCTTTGCACAATTGACATGCTTTTAGGCCTTGATTTTTGTGAAATGATCTCCAATTCGTGATATTCTACAAGTTTCTAATTGTTTTCTTGAGTTTTGGCCCAAGAGGATGAGTTTTCATGTGTTAAATTCAAATTTTGAGCTTGGGAGTGCAATCTAGAAATTCCATAATTCTGCCTCTCCGCTCGAGCGACAGATCTTGTGCTCGAGCAACCACTCTGTGTTCTGAACCTCCGCTCGAGCGACAGAAAGTTGGCTTGAGCGTAAATTACATGCTCCCAGAAGTTGCCACATATTTTAGACCGCTCAAGTGACAAAAGTTGCGCTCGAGCGAAAACCTCAGTCTCACGCTCGAGCGACCATCGAGCGTGCGTCAAGTAGAAAAATCAAGCAACTGGTATTTTTTCAAAGTTTACAGACTGCTCGAGCGAGGGAAGTTGCACTCAAGCGGCCGCTCACATCTTTGACCATTCGCTCGAGCGAAGAAAGCCACGTTCGAGCGAGGACCCTATTTTTAACATGTTTGGCTAAGTATTGAACAGCATGTTTTGGCATCCTCATTGCATCCTAAGCATTCTTAGGCTAAGATTCAGACATAATAATGAGGATAAGACTTACAAACACACTAAGAACGAAATGTAATAAGTTAGGTTATATCCGGATGTGTGTTTCAAGGATATATCTGTTATGTTTGTGTAAATCACACGCCATAAGCTCTTTGAATTGAATGCTTTGTTTGTCTACTTTCGAAGCCATCTGTGAGTAATAACTTTGTAAATCTATGTTTGATTATAAGTATTTTCTGACCAAAATGATATGATCTGTTTTCTAAAATGCTATTTTATGAATCATGAATGAATGTCTATTTTTCTGAAATGTATTGTGACATCCTTAGTTCACGTGGCCCTCGCCCGGGGGTAACAAAACCGTGGCCAATATGCACATGGCCCTCGTTCAAGAGTAACAATACCGTGGCTTATATTCATGTGGCCCTTGCCCGAGGGTAACAATACTAAGGCCTACGCTCACGTGGCTCTCGCCTGGGGATAACAATACCATAGCTACTTGTGCACAAGATGTGGACCTATGTGGTCATCGGTACCTATTATACAAATTTGATATGATATGACAGTTAAATGGATGTACCACATATAACTGCTATGATTTCTGGTCAAGTATGTGAATTTGAATTTGTTTCTGATTTTGAAATCTGTTATAGGACATCATTCATTAAATTCTTTATTCTGTTATTATTCACTAGGCTTTGCTCACTCTATATATATTATGTATGTAGGTGACCAAGCGTGTAATTAGGCTTAGAGTTGATGACCTGAAATTCCAATCTGTCAACCACCCTTTGTGCCTCCCGAGGAGGTTCCGGATTAAGTTAAACCTTGTGGCCATGTTTTGTGAATGTTTAAGACTTCGTTCTCTTTAAAACGTGAACCAACTTTTGTTTATCTGTATAACTGGCTAAGTCCCCTTTTGGCTAAATCTATAATGAATGAAATTTAACACCTCTGTATATATATGTAAATATATTTAAGTTTTAAATTTTTGTCCCATGTATGTCAACACAGCTCAATGGACCATGTATATTTTATATATTTGCTTCTGCAGCCCCTAATTATATGTTATTCTATTTAGAGGCATTTGGTAATCCAAGGATTACTGGCCGGTTACGTTACTAAACCTATAGGGGTGGGTTTGGGTCGTCATAGAGTGGTATCAGAGCACGTGTTATACCGCATACACGAGTCCATATGAGCTATAGGGTGTCCTAGAAAAGATTTAGGGAGATATCATCTGCATGTGTGAGTGTGTGAGTTAATTTTCTGTAAATGTAGAAACTGAACCTGACCATGAACACATGAAATTGAAATGAATACACTGAGTTGAATGATTGAACATTGTGAAATGGACTATTTGCCTATGTTTATAAGTGCTCTGTTTATCTATAGCAAATGGAAAATACAAGAAGTGATGGTACAACTGAATTCTTAGAGGTTTACATGAGACGAATTGAACATATGCTTGCAGCATTAACTGAAGCAATGATACAGCAACAAAGACAACAATCTCTGCCTCCACCTCCACTTCCACCACTCCCTCCAGTTCAAGCTGAAAAAGGATAACAATGACATTATAAACCTAACTCAGAAGTTTATGAAGATGAAACCGCCAACTTTCTTAGGTGGTATTAAACCATTGAAGGCAGAGACATTGTTGCTTGAAATGGAGAAATTATTTGAAGTGTTTCCTTGCTCCGAGACTCAAAAGTGCTATTGGCCACCTATACTCTAAAAGACGAAGCCCGAAGATGGTAGTTATTGATCCGAACTAATAATGGGAACATGACATGGATTCAATTTAATGAGATCTTCTATGACAAGTATTTTCCTCAGTATTTCCGGGATCGAAAGGTTTCTGAATTCCAAGAACTTAAACTAGGGAAGATGTCCGTAGCTGAGTATGAAGCTAAGTTCACTGAGTTGGCCAGATTTGCTTCTCATATGGTTGACACAAATTACAAGAAGGCTCAAAAATTTGAAGGGGGGATTATATCTGGATGTGTATGACCGAGTGGGCATACTGAAGTTGCCCACATATGTAGAAGTACTTGATAAAGCATTGATGGCAAAGGCCATTCTAACAGCAAATAAATAAGCTCGAACTCCAATAACTGAATGGAAAGGTAAAATATCCGGATTCAATTTCAAGAAAGGTCAGTTATTTTCAAAAAGGCAGAACACGGGATCCTCTAGTAGCTCTAGTCAAAGCAGTGGATCTATTCCAAACTGTCCCGAATATAGAAGAAAGCATAAAGGCACATGTTACCGTGCATCAGGTGCTTGTTTCCGGTGTGGCAAGACTAGCCACATGGTTAGAGATTGTCTACTGAGATCTGATGATGCTAATCGTCCTGCAACAAGTTCAGCAGGATCTGCTCCTGGATCAAGAACAAACGTGAGAACTAATGCGGGGAGAGAACCTTTGAGGCAAGGTAGAGTTTTCGCACTTGTACCTAGCGATGTATAGAATACTGAATCAGTGATGTTAGGTATAATCTCTATCTGTGCTTAGAATGTTTATGTGTTAATAGATTCTGGTTCCACGCATTCCTTTGTGTTGCATGCTTTTTCTCGGAAATTAACTAGGCCTTTAGAGCCTATGAACTGTTTACTATCTGTATCTACACCATTTGGAGGTTCTACGATATGTGCTTATATTTATCCGGCATGTGATATAATGATTGGTGATATGACATTGTACGTTGATTTGTTGCCTTTGGGTATTGATCATTTTGATTGCATATTGGAAATGGATTGGTTGACAAAGTACTATGCTACTATTGATTGTGTAAACAAATCTGTTGTGTTCCGATCTCCGGGATTACCTGAATTTGTTTTTGCTGGGAGTGGGATAGTTCCACCACCATATTTAATTTCTTTTATAAAAGCTAGTAAACTGTTGTGAAAGGGATGTCGAGGTTATTTATGTTGTGTTTTGACTTTAACCGTTGATCATGCTATTGTCGAGAACATCCTTGTAGTTAACGAGTTTCCTAATGTGTTTCCCAATGAATTACCTGGAGATTTTGATTGACAAAGAAATTGAATTTACTATTGATGTTGTCCCTGGGACACAACCAATTTCAAAAACCCCACACCGAATGTTAACCTCTGAACTGAAAGAATTGAAAAGCCAACTTAAAGAATTGTTAGACAAGAAGTTCATTCGATCGAGCACTTCACCTTGAAGTGCTCCAGTTTTATTTGTAAAGAAGAAATACGGGTTCTTAAGATTATGTATGGATTGCCGGGAATGGAATAGAGTAATTATTAAAAATAAATACCCGTTACCCTGAATAGATGATTTGTTTGACCAACTCTAGGGAGCACAAGTGTTCTCTAAGATAGACCTTAGATCCGGGTAATTAAAGGTCAAGGCAGAAGATGTAGAGAAAACTGCATTTAGAACTAGATATGGACACTATGAGTTTTTGTTAATGCCCTTTGGAGTAACTAATGCACCTGCAGCGTTTATGGACTTAATGAATAAGGTGTTTAAACAATTTCTTGATGAATTTATCGTTGTGTTTATTGATGATATCTTGATTTACTCCAAAAGTAAGGAAAAACATGAACATCACCTGAGAACTGCTTTACAGATTCTGAGAGAAAAGAAGTTGTATGCAAAATTATCCAAAGGCAAATTCTGGCTTGACAGCGTAGCATTTCTAGGACATGTGATTGACAAGGATGGTATATCGGTGGACCCACAAAAAATTGAAGTCATTGTAGACTAGCCAAGGCCAACCAATGTGTCTGAAGTTAGAAGTTTTTTGGGGCTTGCAGGCTACTATCGTCGATTTGTAAAAGACTTCTCTAAACTTACTTTGCCATTGATGCAGTTGACTTAGAAAAATACACCATTTGATTGGAACGAACAAATGGAGTTTGCCTTTCAAGAACTGAAAACTAGACTAGTAACTGCACCAATTCTGACATTGCCCAATGGAACCGATGGATTCCAAATCTATAGTGACACCTCTTATAAAGGCTTTGGGTGTGTTACTGCAAAATGGGAAAGCAATTGCTTATGCTTCTCGACAACTCTGACCTCATGAAAAGAATCACCCAACTTATGACCTTGAATTAGCAGTTGTGGTGTTTGCTCTAAAAATTTTGCGACATTATTTGTACATTGTGATTTGTGAGGTGTATACTGATCATAGGAGCCTCAAATACTTCTTCACCCAAAAAGAACTGAACATGAGACAGAGAAGATGGTTATAATTAATTAAAGATTATGATCTGCAGATTTTGTACCATCTAGGGAAGGCAAATACAGTCACAGATGCCTTGAGCCGAAAATCTATTGGAAAGTTGTCATGTTTGCTCACTGGCCAAAGGGAATTGTTATGTGACCTAGAGAGGAATGAAATTATAATAGTCCTGCGTGAATAAGGTAGAACCCTAGCCGCCATTTCTACTCAGCCTGCAATCATTGAGGAAATTAGAGAGAAACAACTAGAAAATGAGTTCTTGAAGAAATTTTTTGATGAGATTGACTCAAAACCGAAGCCGAGATTTGTGATTAAAGATGGTGTGTTGAAATTCCAGAATAGGCTATGTGTACCGGATTGTTTTGACTTAAGAAAACGTGTTATGATTGAAACTCACAATTCAAATTTTGCTATGCATCCGGGAAATACAAAGATGTATCATGACTTGAAATAGAACTTCTAGTGGCTTGGAATGAAGAAAGGCATTGGTGATTTTGTGGCTAGATGTTTGCATTGCCAATAAGTTAAAGCTGAGCATCAGCGACCCGCTAGATTACTTCGGCCGCTTCCAATACCGGAATGGAAATGAAAGCACATTACTATGGATTTCATTGTGGGATTGCCTCACTCTTCTCGAGGTATGGATTCTATTTGGGTCATTGTTGATCGTTTAACTAAATCTACCCACTTTTTACCTGTCAAATCTTTGTATAATGCGGATAAGCTGGCTAACTTGTATGTTAATGAGATTGTGAAATTGCATGGAGTCCCAGTTTCCATAGTATCTGATAGAGATCCTAAGTTTACTTCAAGATTCTGGCAAAGTTTACAGCAAGCTTTAGGAACTGAGTTAAGACTGAGTAGTGCATATCACCCACAGACAGACGAACAATCAGAAAGAACGATACAGACTTTGGAAAATATGCTACGAATGTATGCCCTAGATTTTCAAGGCAACTGGGAGGCGTACATACCATTGATTGAGTTTGTGTATAATAACAGTTACCATTCAAGTATCGGTATGGCTCCTTACAAAGCTTTGTATAATAGAAAATGCCGTTTTCTAATCTGTTGGGCTGAAGTAGGTGACAGACCTTTGTTGGGACCAAAACTTGTGCAAGAAATGACGGAAAATGTGAAATTAATTCAACAGAGATTGAAAACTGCACAGAGCTGCTAAAAGAGTTACGCAGATGTTTGAAGAAGAGATCGAGAATATGAAGTCGGGGATTACGTGTTTATCAAAGTGACTCTTATGAAAGGGCAAACACGATTTGGGTTGAAAAGAAAGCTAGCCCCAAGATACATTGGCCTGTATAAAGGTTTAGAGAAAATTAACCCCGTGACGTATCAAGTAGCCTTACCGCCAGTCATGGAACATATGCATAATGTTTTTCATGTATCGATGCTTCAGGAATATTTACGAGATCCACTCTATGTGATTGAGCCAACTCATGTTCTTCTAAAAGATGACTATACGTACGAAGAGATGCCAATTTAGATTGTTAACCGCCGAATCAAAAGTTGAGAAATAAAGAAATCCCGTTAGTGAAAGTTGATTAGCAGAATCATGGAGGAACCTATGTAACTTGGGAAACAGAAGAAGATATGATGAAGAGATATCCAGATTTATTTCTATTGGACCCAATGTTCTTCCAAAATGAAGGTAATTCGAGTTTGGAGGACTAAACTCTTTTAAGGGGGGAAGACTGTAACAATCCCGACCCATGATTAACTGTTAAACCATGATTGAGGATGCTAATAAGTAATTAAAAAGAAATTCTGAATTATTTGCATGTGTGTTACATTATTTGTATTTCTATCTATCTATCGTAGAAATATCTATTTGTGTTATTATTTCGTTCTGCGAATTGAAGGCCTTATCGGCGTCCGATCATGAAATTGACTTGGTTTATGTGTTAGTTGAAATTTTTAGAATTTTATGGTAAGTTTAATTAAAATTTGATTCGAAACAAAATAATTAGAATAATTAGAATAATTAGTACTCAATTAAGATTAATTAATGAATTCTTTAATCCAAGCCTATATAAGGCACTAGTGGACCCTTGTATATACTTTACACTCTCATTTTCTTCCTTCTTGAGGCATCAAACGTGAGAGAGAGAGAGAGAGAGAGAGAGAGAGAGAGAGAGAGAGAGATCAAGTGTTGAGTTTGGAAATCTAAAGAGAAGAAGAAGAATTGTAAAAAATTCAAGGTGTTGAACTAAGTGACTCAACCATTTGGACATCTAGGACACAATTAAGCTTCTAAGGTAAGAATTTCCATCTTTTAGTTTGTAATTTAGTTGGTTGCCACATGAAATCAAGTGTGATAGGTGAATTAACATGAGAATTGAGCTTAAACAGATGAATTCCATACATGCATGCATATATCATAGCATTTTGAGTTTGATTTCAACAAATTCTTATATGCAATGACCTATTTTGTTCAATTATGGAAGCTCATTGTAGTTTTGTACCTTGACACTTCATTTGTGCATGTTTTGAAAGCTTTGAAGTTGAGAACTTATATGCATGTTATGTTTTCAAAGATTTGAGTTTTGCTTTGCACAATTGACATGCTTTTGGGCCTTGATTTTTGTGAAATGATCTTCAATTCGTGATATTCTACAAGTTTCTAATTGTTTTCTTGAGTTTTGGCCCAAGAGGATGAGTTTTGATGTGTTAAATTCGAATTTTGAGCTTGGGAGTGCAATCTAGAAGTTCCATAATTCTGCCTCTCCACTCAAGTGACCACTCTGTGTTCTGAACCTCCGCTCGAGCGACAGAAAGTTGGCTCGAGCGTATATTGCATGCTCCCAGAAGTTGCCACATTTTTTAGACCGTTTGAGTGAAAACCTCAATCTTATGCTCGAGCGACCATCGAGCGTGTGTCGAGTAAAAAAATCAAGCAACTAATACTTTTTCAGAGTTTATAGACCACTCGAGCGAGGAAAGTTGTGCTCGAGCGGCCACTCACATCTTTGACCATCTGCTTGAGCGAAGAAAGCCACGCTCGAGCAAGGACCCTATTTTCAGCATGCTTGGCTAAGTATTGAATAATATGTTTTGGCATCCTCATTGTATCCTAGGCATTCCTAGGCCAATATTAAGACATAATAATAAGGACAAGACTTACAAACACACTAAGAACGAAATGTAGTAAGTTAGGTTATATCCGGATGTATGTTTCAAGGATATATCTGTTATGTTTGTGTAGGTCACGCGCTGTAAGCTCTTTGAATTGTCTATTCTGTCTGTCTGCTTCCGGAGCCATCTGTGAGTAATAACTTTGTAAAGCTATGTTGGATTATAAGTATTTTCTGACTTAAATGATATGATATGTTTTCTGAAATGCTATTTTATGAATCATAAATGAATGTATATTTTTCTGAAATGTATTGTGGTATCCTTAGTTTATGTGGCCCTCGCTCGAGGGTAACAATATCGTGGCCAATATGCATATGGCCCTCGTCCGAGAGTAACAATACCGTGGCTTATATTCATGTGGCCCTTGCCCGGGGGTAACAATATCGAGGCCTATGCTCACGTGGCCCTCGCTTGAGGGTAACAACACCATGGCTACTTGTGCACAAGATGTGGACTTATGTGGTCGTCGGTACCGATTATACAAATTCAATATGATATAACAGTTAAATGGATGTACCACATATAACTGTTATGATTTCTGGTCAAGTATGCAAATCTGAATTTGTTTATGATTTTGAAATCTGTTATAGGACATCATTCATTAAATTCTTTATTCTGTTATTATTCACTAGGCTTTGCTCACTCTATTTATATTATGTATGTAGGTGACCAGCCGCGTGACCAGGCTCAGAATTGATAACCTGGAATTCAAGTCCATCAGCCACCCTTTGTGCCTCACGAGGAGTTTCCGGATTAAGTTAAACCTTGTGGCCATGTTTTGTGAATGTTTAAGACTTTTATTTCTTTGAAACGTGAACTAGCTTTTGTTTATCTGTATAACTGGCTAAGTCCCGTTTTGGCTAAATTTGTAATGAATGAAATTTAACACCTCTGTATATATATGTAAATATATTTAAGTTTTAAATTTCTGTCCCATGTATGTCAACACAACTCAAAGGACCATGTATATTTTATATATTTGCTTCTGCAGCCCCTAATTATATGTTATTCTGTTCAGAGGTCTTTGGTAATCCAAGGATTACTGGCTGGTTACGACACTAAACCTACAGGGGCAGGTTTGGGTCGTGATTGATTGGGTCAATATTGCTGTAGTTGTGTTTCCTGTGTGGAACGGCTATGTCACATTGCAAACAATTGATGGCAACAGAGCCCTAGTGCACATATTCTGTGGTCGTTGCTCTGTAAGAGTTCTGCTATAGACGAAATGAGTATATTCTGTAACATTGTGTGTTGTTTCGTGTGTGTTAGTGTGATGCATTGGATTTATGTTGGTTTCCTGTTGATTCCATTTGTTTTATGTAATAATGTTGTGAATCATGCAATTATGGTGTTGAGTTTCGTTTTTTTATGATTGTTTTGTGTTTAGTGTGGGTGTTTGTTGGGGGCACATGAGGTGTGTTTTTTGGTGTGTGAAGGGGGTGGTGTGTGATGTGGGTTGGTGAGTTGTGTGTATGGAAAAAGTGGTCAAATAAGTTGTGGTAATGTGCCAATGATGGTTGGGACCACATATAGTGGTAAAAACTGATTTGGTGTGGGGTTGGGTATGTGTGGGGTTGGGATTTATTATTTTTTTGTACCGTAGGGGCATGAAAGTTTTTTTTTTTTTTTTTAATCTTGTGTGGAAGGTGTGTGCAGGTCATGGGCCATGGTTTGAAAATGTGACTTTGGGCTGAGTGGTTGGTTTTGGGGGGGTTTTGTTTTTTGTTGTTGTTTGTGTTTGTTACTGTGTGGTATGTGCAGTAGAGTTGTGGTGGTAGTCGGGGTGGTGTCAGCGACTGTGTGTGGTGGCATTAACGCATTGTGTTAGTGTGGAAATGGGTGAGGTGGGGGGGGTATGTAGTGTGTGGGGTGGGAAGGGGGGAATATAGTCCACAAATAAGTTTGTGTTAATGGACCAATGAAGGGTGGGACAACGGAAAGTGTTAAACAATATTTTGGTGTGGGGATTGGTATGTAGGGATGTGGACTTCATTAATTTGTTGTGTTGCAGGGGCATGAAAATGATATGTGTTGATTTTTTTTTTTTTTCGCCTGTGTGAAAGGTGGGTGTAGGTTATGGGCCATGTGTTGACAATGTGACAATCGGGTAATTGTGGTGGTTGGTTTTTAATTTTAATTTATTTTTTTTTGTCGTTTGTTGTGAAACCCCGTATTTTTTAGGTATTAATATTTTAAAGAGAGATATTGATGATTGTTTGGTGGTAAAATTTTTAGATGAGAACCTAATTCATTTTCTCTATTTGTTTTATCTCAATTTCATTATTATCATTATTCATGTCTTTTATTTATTTATTTATTTATTTTAGTTTCCTTTCTCTCCAAGTTATTTTATCTCCAAGGAAGTTTCTTTTCTTTTTCCCCAAGTACACCCCTTTCTTGCCCACCAAGTAAACTTTATTTTATTATTTTTCCTTTTCTTTTTCCCAAGTATCCTTGTCTATAAATTGAGCTCACCTCTCAACTTCTTTCTATGGTTTTTCCTATATCTCTCAATTTGTTATATAGATTTAGAGTTTAGATTAAGAATGTTTAAAGTGAGAGTAAGCATTTTCATAAAGGAGGAGAGTTGTAGATTTTGTGAAACCTTACATACCTTATGCCTTAGACTTTGGAGATCGATGGAGAAATATCGAGATTCGAGTGTTGGCGACGGAGGAGATTGATTTGAGGTAATTCAGATGGTATACAATATGTTTCTCTAAATCTCTTTGCAAAGAGTTTATTTTAATTACCGTAAATTTGTACTCCTCTTGATTATTCTAATCGTTTAGTAAATTCTGTGGAATTATTCGTTGTTGATTCATTTGATTACTCTAGTCATTTGATAAATTTCATTAAGTTATTCTATGTAGTCAGTATTGATTTGTTTAGCTAAATGACATGGAATTGCTCCGTACATAAATCGAGTAGACCTTGCCAATAGCTTGGACCAATAACTCGGATAAGCGGTTGTACTTGGATGAGGTCGGTGAGGCCGGTCACTGGTCATGTACTGAGTAGGACTGGGTATTTGGTCCTAGATAAATTATAATCTGTCGAGTTGACTAGTTTATGCAATTTGGTAAATTGCTTGATTATCGAATCTAATCGGTTGTGTAATTGTTGGATCCCTATAGATTTATTCTCTGTTCGAGCCTTGTTATTCCTGTTGTATTGTATACTTCCTGAATTAATTTATTTTTCAGGTGCGGAGGAATTTAGTGGAGATCAGATTTGAAATTCTAAAGAGATTATTTGAGTTGAAGATTTTTGGGCCCACAACTATATATTATTTTTGGAGACATTTGTGTTAATTATTTATGGAGACAATTTGTATATTTGAGATTATGAATTATCTGCAATTTTAAATTTGCGGTTAATTTGATTTATTAACGACCTGGAAGTTGGGGCGTTACATTTGTTGTGTGATTGTCAGTGTGGTACGTGCAGTTGAGTTGTGTTAGTAATTGTGGTGTGGACGTCGGTTGTGGGTGGGGTGGCATGAAGGCATTGTGCTAGACTAGAAATGGTTGGTGTGGGACGGGTTTGTGTTTTTTGGGGTAGGGGAGGGGGAGGGGGTAGGGTGGGCGTGTTAGTCGGGGGATGGTTATGTTGTGACGATGGTTGTGTGGTGGAGGTACGTTGCGAGGATAGGTTGAAGGAGGGTCAGGGCACATGTAGTTGTTCTTTTCCATTTTTTTGGAAACAATAGGTTAGGGAGGTATGTGCATGGCATGGCAACTTAGGGGGTTTGTTTGGGTGTTGGGCATTTTGTTGTTACGTGGTTTTGCTGCGTGACGTATGTTTTTTTACAATGGGTTATGTTTGGTGTTGTAGATTGTAGTAGAGTATGTAGTCAGCGGACGCGCTCATGTGAAAAGCGCCCGGCTGAGGAAGCATCTGGGTCAAAGGTAAATAGTTTGGGAGTGAAAATGCAAGGTCGCATCCTATTTAAGTAGGCTAAAGGTATGCACAATGCAATGGGTCGTATTGTGACTAAGCGTACAAAAGACCAACAGTGGCGGACACATACGAGGCTTAACTACCGGTCAAATGTTGCCAGGATAGTGAAACTTGTTAGCTTGGCAAATTTGAGGGAGGCACATTTGAAACAGCTAAGGAAAACACCATTTTGGATTATGATTGAGGCAATCCACATCAACAATTTGAACCCCAATGAATTTAGGAAGTGTGATGATTTGATTTTGAAGATTAAAAGAACGTACGATACGCGAGATAATGTGTTTCATATTGAAAGGGCCAGTGTGAAATTTGGTAGTAGCGACATGAGATTAATTTTTGGTCTGCATTGCTGGAAGAGGCGTTTGGATTTGTCTCCGAGACAATGGTCGAACTTCATTCAGCGTAGGTGCCGTGACACGTCGCGGTTAACATCGAAGCTCATAAAAACTTTGTTCCTGGAAACTGTGAATGGGCTAACCAAACAAGATGAGGAAGATTCAGCAAAGTTGTTGGCATTGTACATTTGTGGCAAGCTTTTTTTCGCAAACTCAGGCGAAACAATAAGTTGGGCATTTGTTCAGTGTATGAACGACTTGAACACTATGAGGATGTACGACTGGACTGGAGCAATACTAACAACATTGATGGGTTCAGTCAAAGAGTTTCACCGTAAGCCGGGTAAGGTGACGGGCTGCATGGTCGCATTAATGGTATGCGAATGTTAGATTTAGATGGTGGTTATAAAATATACTTGTTCAATTTGTTGGTATCAGTAATTGGTTGATATTTTGTTTTGTGTTTTGCTTAGTATTAGATATGTGAACATTTGACAATACTTGAGCCGCAAATCAACAACATGTTTCCCAGATTCCTGAAATGGGACATTGGGAAATTGCTAAGTAAAGCTCAAGGGGTCGATCTATCTGGTTTAGTTAATTTTTAGGTATAGGTGTTGACTTTTTTTGATACATGAATGCATGTAGTGTACTGTCGGAACTTGTGCTGAGTTTTTGTAATGTGAAATGCCGGTATGTTTGTGTATGCACAGGTAAAAGTTGACTGACTAAGGTCGTTTAATTATAAGCGTGAAGTTATAGGGCGCGGACGTTGTGACGTGGGAAAATGTTGAAATAGATGTCGTTGAGTGTGACGGAGGTGATGAGCATTTCGTGGATGAATTGAAAGTAGATAGGGGACGCACTGAGGCTGCGACGCATAGAGGCAACGTGGAATTCAGATGTGGTGATGGACATGAAGAATGTAATTCATGGGAATGGTAACAATTGGATAATAGTGTGGGAGGGGAATGGAATAGACGCTTTGTAGGGTTATACGGATGGAAAAGGCAATGAGAGAGTGAATGACAATAAACTGAATGAAGCAGTAAGTGCAATCGTAGCCCTGGAATTGCAGAATAAAAAAAAGGATGAAATAGTCGCGTTGCTTGAGGAAGAAATTGCTGGGCTGAAAATAAAACTTGAGGCGCAAGCTATGAACATAGTAGGGGGTTTTGAGTGTGTACTGGGAACTAAAAATGATGAGGTGGAGAAGTTGAATAGTGAAAATATGGAATTACAAAGGAGAGTAATGGTGCTTGAGAATCAGCTTGCAAATCGTGATGTGCACGATGTGACGCAAACGTTTCGGGACGTGGAAGTGCGACGTGACAGCGGGGGCGATGGGGAAGGAGGAGTTCAGTTTGGAGGTACAGTGGTAAGCAATGTGTCGCCTACTAGGGTCGTCGGTCATATCCATATCGGTGAGATTATTGGTGGTGAGAAGGTCGGAAGCATAATGGTAGGTACGGTTGGTGGGCAGTGTGGGAGTAGTCATGCTAATGGTGTGAACGTATGTGTGACTAATGTTGATGATGATTTAGCGGTAATGAGGCTGCAAACATCGCTTGTGCGTAACATTAAAAACAAAGTGAAACAAGTACGAAAATTGACAGAGTTCAAATACCTACTATTAGGTAGGCATAATAAGAAACCAATCACAGACAGTTGTGTTGTGGTGCGAGAAAACGACTGTGTCGTGAATGACGGAGTTATTGACGTGGACACAATGATTTTAACTGAGAAGAAGTGGTCAGGGGTTTGATATAAACAACAAGTTGGGAGTATGGAAAATGATGACAATAGAGGAAAAGTCGAGGATCACAAAGGGTTAAGATAAGCACGGTGATGGGCATGTATGTTTTTCATTTGTTTTTTGTTTTTTGTTTTTTTTTTTTTTTTGACCTGTTTGTGTGTAGATGTTTTTAGAATCTAAAATTTTTGTTATGTGTAAGACGGTCATGTGGAAGGATGCTACGACTGGTGTAGTAGTGTATTTCAGCGATGTGAAAAAACCTTATCTGCTAAAATTTCATTTGTGGAAATGTGAGTCTTTAAATGTTTCATATGAAAATGTGATATTCCTTCACACATGTGGCGAACTGAAGTTGTATGGAACAACATTCCACACTTTTGTTTTGTGTGAAAATTGTTGTTAATTTGGTTTTAGTGTTTGGTAGGTCATTAATGCATATGCGGAGTTGCTTAAAAGGAATTAGTTGAGGATGCATGGGGACGATGAGTTGGCGGACAAGTCATACTTCTTTAGTAATGTGTGCCTGGTGAGTTATGGAGTAGTCGTGCGTGCGCTGTTTGAGTTGTGTGCTTGTGTAACGTGTTGATGGTCGGTTTAATTTGCAGAATATGGTGAAAAACAATGATGTCCGGGCAGCGAAAAAGTTTGATTGGAGGAATGTGTCTACTGCAAGTGAGTGTTGGTTCATACACTTTCCCATGTGTCACACTGGTCATTGGACGCTGGTAGTGTACGATACGGAAGACGGTAGTTGGAAACATTACAATCCAATGAGGCAGCGTGGAGATAGAGCTGATGTGCATCACAATGAAGCTATCGTACTGGTATGATTTGAATAAGTATTTTCATACTTGTTTTGTGATTGCGTAATGGTTATGTGGGTGATGGTTTTATAACTAGTTTCATTATTTTTTGTGAATTATGGTAGAAAGAACGGGTGTCGCATGTGATGAAGCAGTCTTTGCGTAAGTTCGGGCTAGATGAGCAAAGCATTGTGGCAAATTTCAGCCACCTGTTGGAATTTGTAACCAAGTGTCCACAGCAAAAACCGGGGATGTAAGTGAATTTGATTTGCAATTTTATAGGTGGACTGTATGTATAACATTATAGTTGTTGCACATGTGGCTGATTACATGTAATTAATCCCGTTTTGCAGGCTCGACTGTGGGGTGATTGTGTGTGCCATTATGCAACAATATGTGTATCGGTATGACGTGGAACGTTCGCTGCAAGGGACTAATTGCATCGTGCTACGTGCAAATATGGTTAAGGCTTTTGTGAACACGATCTAGTACGGGGGTTGAAAGATTAGAAGTATGTAGGTGCATGTGGTTATTTGTTTTTTTGACATGGTAAGTAAAAACTCATAATGATTAATTCCTTGGGTAGGAATGTCGGTACCTATTTGACTGTGTTTTGGATATTTGTATTTATTTGGTTGCACTGCTATAGTGGAAGTTGAAATGTGAGTTTTTTGAATGTAATGATAACGGTTTTGCATTCTAGTCGTTTTGGAAAACATACGGTTTTAATTTGACCAGGAATATGTTTGGTTTTACAATGTGAGTTTGGTTTTTTCTTTCGTGTGATTGTGCATGCTATGTATGTAGTTGCTGAAAACATAGTGCAAAGTAGTAAGTAGATACGGTAAGTTGGTGGGACGTTGAAATAAGCTGTAGTGTGTTGTGCAGTAGGGTTTAGCACGGCTTAGGAAAACGTAAATGAGATTAAATATGGAATGTAATTTAGCCGTGGAGATTGTATGTATGGCACGGGTGGCTACGTATTCTGTGGGTGTGAAGGTAATGTGACGAAAATCGCGACATGATAGTAACATACACGTACATTTAAGTTGTGTGGCGGAAAATAGTAATATATGGTTGTAACGACCCTCGTACTGATTACTGAATAACCACTGAATTATATACTGATTACTGCTAATTGGAACTGATAATGACTGATAATTGAATTAACTGAAGTACTGAATGGACTGATTGAAATTGAAACTGAAATTGAATAAGTTTATCTATTGAATTGCATATCGCATTTGTTTGATTATGTGATTTGTCTGTTTGAATTTGTGTGTTTAACTGCTAATTGAAGGCCTTATCGGCGGCCGAATTAGAAACCGTTTAGTGTTTTAGAATCAGCGTAATATTTGTGATTTAACGATATATTTATCTGAAATTGAGTAGGAATGATTAAATTAGATTAAATCGAGTTAATTGAGAACTTTGATTTAATTACCATGTTGCCACCTTAGTGGACCCATTGTTTATTATTATTATTGAGCCTATACACTTAACATAACAATTGATCAGCCCCTTCCTTACACTCATAGCCGACCAAATAGGGAGAGTTAGAGTGAGAGAGTGATTTCATCTTGTGTATTGACTTACTCTTGAAGAATTGCTAAAGAACTTGTTGAAATTGCTTGAGACTTGGCATAATTGAGCTTGTCCATCTTGAATACAAGACTTAGGTAAGGATTATAACCTTTCAAATGTTAATTTTATGTTGTCTCTTGCATCATCCATGCCAATTGTTGAGTTAGAGTGCTAAGAGGTTGGATTATGTGGGAATTGTTGCATGCATGTTGCATTAGTTGGTTCTTGAGGTTGAATTCATGGTCAATTGGTACATGCAAGCTCATATTCATCTTAAGTCCATGATTTCATTTCATTTGCCAACTATTGAGCTCTTTGGAGCAAGATTTGAACATTGAGATTGGTTTAAAACCCATGCATTACATGTTTACATATTGTTATTAAAAATGGGTTTGAAATTGTATTTAATTGACTCACCTTTGGGGCTTGAATTCTCAAATTGACTTTTGAAACTTGTTGTATATTAAGTTGGGATGTATTCCCCAGAATTTGGGCCCAAGAGGTTGAGTTTTGGATGGTTGAATGCTTGGTTCGAACTTGGGAGACAAATCTGGAAATTCCAGATTTGGCTTACTCGCTCGAGCGAAGGATTCCTCGCTCGAGCGAGCTCTTTGGTTTTGCAAGCTCGCTCGAGCGAGCATCGAGCGTGGTATCGCGCGTAAAAATTGAGCAACCAGTACTTTTACTGTTCATGCAGATCGCTCGAGCGAAGGATTTCTCGCTCGAGCGAAGCCTTTGATTTTGGAAGCTCGCTCGAGCGAAGGAAGGCTCGCTCGAGCGAGGCTCCTATTTTCAGCAACTTTTGAAAAATGCCTTCCAAGTGTATTTTTGCATCCTCATCCCATCCTAGGCATTCTTAGGCCTAGTTTAAGACATCTTAATGAGGATTTAGACATAGAACCACGCCGAGGGAATTTAGGGATTTAATTATCATCCTTCCAACTGTAAACTTAGTGTGTGTTCTATTCTGTTTACTGTTTAGGGTTGGCTATCGGGGACGCGCTCTAGCTGCTATAAGCCTAATCTCTGTGAGTAACAGATTGTGTAAAGATATGTTCAAAATGGTTATATTCTGAATACTGAACCGAATTGTTTATTGAACTGATATTGTTTATTGAATGAATGTATGTCCTGTATTCTGAACTGTATTGTGGCATCCTTAGCACCCACTGTTATTGACTGTTACAGAGCTCTGTCGGTTTCCTTGTGAAACCATACTGTTTACTGAATGATTGGCCATCATTACTGTTGGGTCTGTTAAGACTCGGTCCTTTTGGACCTACTGTTATAGGCTATTGGATGTACCACATATGACCGTTTGACTGAAATACTGAAAGACTGAAATACTGTTTAATGAATTGTTTTCATTACTGTAAGGACATTCATTCATAACCTCTTTACGCTTTATGTTATTCACTGGGCTTTAGCTCACTGTTTATATATATGTAGGTTCTCAGCAGCCAGACCGGAGCTAGGAGCGTGGGTTAGTCCCCAGTTTTGTCAAGCCAGCCATTGTGCCTCACTGTGAGGTTCCGAGACGCCATGCCATGGCTTGGGGTGTTTTTGTCTTCCCCACTTGTCTCCTACTGTTTTGTACTGTTGTATAGACTGTCTACTGTTTTACTGCACTGTTATCGGGGGATTGAGTTCCCGTACTGAATGTCTGTAAATGATTGTATAGTATGTACTGTGTTGAATGCATGAATGTATGAAAAATGTTTTTGGCATACAGATTATCACAGCTCAATGGACACTAGTTATTGACTGTATTGGCTTCCGCCAGGCCCTGAACTCTGTTCTATTGTATTACTGTACAGCAGGCCTTTGGTAATCTCGGATTACTGGCCAGTTACGGTGCTAAACCCATAGGGCCGGGTTTGGGTCGTGACAGAGTGGTATCAGAGCGTACTTAACCACGAGTTATACCGCACACACGTGTCCAAATGAGCTATAGGGTGTCCTAGAAAAGTGATTAGGGCATCTCATAAACTTGAAAAGTGTGTGCTTATGATTGACTGAATATATGCTAAATGTTAAACTGTTTAATTGTACAACTGTTTATAATGATAACTGTCATAACTGCTTTATAGTGAAATGGATAATGCAAATGAAACTGAAGCATCATCCTCTGAGGCCAGAATGGCCAGACTTGAACAAATGATGGGACTGGTAATCGAAAGACTGGATCGACAACAGAACCAACAGCCACCTCCTCCTCCTCCGGTTCAACCGGAACAGAATGCACCAAATGTACAGAATGTGAATGCTAATGAGGTGGACATCATTGCACTAACTCATAAGTTCAGTAAACTGAAACCGCCGTCCTTTCAGGGAGGCCTTGAGCCGTTAAAGGCTGAAGCTTGGGTCTTGGAGACTGAAAAGTTATTTGAAATGTTTCCGTGCTCTGAAGCTAATAAAGTACTGTTAGCAACCTTCACCCTTCAGGAAGAAGCCAGAAGGTGGTGGATGTTAACCCGTGAAGCAAATGCTATTATGACTTGGGCTCAGTTCAAGGAGTCATTCTTTGAAAAGTATTTCCCTCAGTGCATCAGGGATAGGAAAGTAACTGAGTTTGAACAGCTGAGACAGGGCAAAACGTCTGTTGCCGAGTATGAGAAGCAATTTACCGAACTTGCTAGGTATGCACCACAAATGGTGGACACCGATTATAAGAAGGCCAGGAGATTTGAAGGTGGCCTTAGTGTTGCCATACAGGACCGCATAAATGTTTTGAAAATGCCAACTTATGTGGGTGTTCTCGACCGGGCATTAATGGCCGAGTCAAATATTGCAGCAGTGAAACAATCTGAAACACCAACCACTGAATGGCAAGGTAAAAGGCAGAATTTTAAATTCAAGAAAGGCAAGCACAACCCTGCAGCCAAGAAACAGAATACGGGGTCAACAACTAGCCCCAGCCAAGGGAGTGGGTTTACTCCACCCTGCTCCATATGTGGCAATAAGCACAAAGGGGTTTGCTACCAGATTTCAGGAGCTTGTTTCAGGTGTGGCAAGGTGGGCCACAGGATTAAAGACTGTCCCTCTGCCCCGCAAGCCAGTAGTAAAGCTGCACCAAGCGCAGCAGCATCAAATGTAGCACCAAAGCCTAACCCCAAAGCTACCGGGAAAGAGCCTATGAGGCAGGGCCGAGTGTTCGCCCTAGTACCGGGAGACGTGCAAAACACTGAGACTGTCATGTCAGGTATCCTCTCTATCTGTGCTCAGAATGCTTATGTATTGATTGATTCGGGGTCTACACATTCTTATGTGTCGCATGCTTTTTCGCGTAAATTGAATAGACCCTTAGAACCTATGAATTACTTGCTAGCTGTATCATCACCTGTTGGAGGATCCATGACATGTGCATATATGTATCCTGCTTGTGAGATTATTGTTGGGGATATGCATCTGTTTATTGATTTGCTACCGTTGAACATAGATCATTTTGATGTAATATTGGGGATGGATTGGTTACAAAAATATCATGCCACTATCGATTGTGTGACCAAACAAGTTGTTTTCCGACCACCTGGTTTACCTGAATTTGTATTTAGTGGAGTCGGAGTAGTACCTCCCCCATATCTGATTTCTTCGGTAAAGGCTGTCAAACTGATTAGAAAGGGGTGTAAGGGATATCTGTGTTCTGTACTGACTGTATCTGCTACTGATAATGTTAAAACTGATGTGAATTGCATTCCTATAGTTAGAGAATTCCCAGATGTATTTCCAGATGATCTACCAGGGGATTTGATTGACAGGGAGATTGAGTTTACTGTTGATGTAGTACCGGGTACACAGCCGTTATCTAAAGCTCCCTACAGAATGGCTCCAACTGAACTGAAAGAATTGAAAGTACAATTGCAGGAACTGCTAGACAAGAAGTTTATCAGGCCTAGTACTTCACCGTGGGGTGCTCCTGTTTTATTTGTGAAGAAGAAAGATGGTTCACTGAGACTGTGCATTGATTATCGCGAACTGAACAAGGTAACTGTGAAAAATAAATATCCATTGCCGCGTATTGATGATTTGTTTGATCAGTTACAGGGTGCACAAGTGTTTTCCAAGATTGATCTTAGATCGGGGTATCACCAACTGAAAGTAAAACCGGAAGACATTGATAAAACCGCTTTTAGAACGAGGTATGGCCATTATGAATTTTTAGTTATGCCATTCGGAGTCACGAATGCCCCAGCTGCATTTATGGACCTTATGAACAGAATTTTTAAACCATACCTTGATGATTTTATTGTGGTATTCATTGATGACATATTGATTTATTCTAAGACTGTAGAAGAACATGAACAGCATCTGAGACTTGCCCTACAAACTTTAAGAGAACAGAAACTATATGCTAAATTGTCTAAATGCGAATTTTGGCTTGATCATGTGATGTTTTTGGGGCATGTTGTTAGCAAAGATGGAATTTCTGTTGATCCGCAGAAAATTGAAGCTGTAGTGAACTGGCCTAGACCAACAAATGTGACTGAAGTCCGAAGCTTTTTGGGACTAGCCGGGTATTACAGAAGATTTGTCAAAGATTTCTCCAAAATTGCCTTACCACTGACTCAGTTGACACAGAAGGGGATATCATTTGACTGGACTGATCAGAGAGAATCAGCATTTCAGGAGTTGAAAACTAGACTTGTGACTGCACCAATTCTGACTCTACCTACAGGTACGGATGGTTATACTATATTTAGTGATGCTTCTCATAAGGGTTTGGGATGTGTTTTAATGCAGAATGGGAGAGTTATTGCTTATGCTTCCCGACAGTTGAGACCGCATGAAAAGAATTACCCAACCCATGATCTTGAACTTGCCGCAGTAGTATTTGCATTGAAAATCTGGCGTCACTATTTGTATGGAGCAACATGTGAAGTGTACACCGACCACAAGAGCCTAAAGTACTTTTTCACACAGAAAGAACTGAATATGAGACAGCGGAGATGGCTTGAACTGATCAAAGATTATGACTTACAGATTTTGTACCATCCGGGAAAAGCCAACACCGTTGCCGATGCCTTGAGCCGAAAGTCAATTGCCAATCTAGCTTGGTTGCTGACTGAACAAAAAGAGCTGCTTTGTGACCTTGAAAAGTCTGAGATTGAAGTTGTTTTGAAAGAACAAGGTGGAACCTTAGCTGCTATTTCTGCTCAACCAGCCTTGATCGAAGAAATTAAAGAAAAACAGCAACTGGATGATTACTTGAAGAAAATCATTGAAGAAAGGGATTCAAAACCGAAACCGGGATTCAAATTTGACAACAATGTACTGAAATTTCAAGACAGACTGTGTGTACCAAACGATTCTGAATTGAAAAGAAGAGTTCTGCAAGAAAGCCACAATTCGAAGTTTTCGATTCACCCGGGGAATACGAAAATGTATCAAGACTTGAAACAGAATTTCTGGTGGCCGGGAATGAAGAAGGAAATCGCCGATTTTGTATCAAAGTGTCTTCATTGCCAACAAGTCAAAGTGGAACATCAACGACCCGCAGGCTTACTGCAACCTTTATCCATACCAGAATGGAAATGGGAGCATATCACGATGGATTTCATTGTTGGATTACCTCGCTCCAGGAAAGGTATGGACTCTATTTGGGTTATTGTTGATAGACTGACTAAATCTGCACACTTCCTACCTGTCAAGACAATTTATAATGCAGACAGATTGGCTGTTATCTATATTGATGAAATTGTTAGACTGCATGGAGTGCCTGTATCTATTGTTTCTGACAGGGATTCGAAGTTTACATCGAGGTTCTGGCAAAGCCTACAGACTGCATTGGGTACTGAATTGAGGCTGAGTAGTGCCTATCATCCTCAGACAGATGGACAGTCAGAAAGGACCATCCAGACTTTGGAGGATCTATTGAGAATGTGTGTTCTTGACTTTCAGGGAAATTGGGAAAGTCATTTGCCATTGGCTGAATTCGCCTACAACAACAGCTATCATTCGAGTATTGGAATGGCGCCTTTCGAGGCATTGTATGGCAGAAAGTGTAGATCTCCAATTTGCTGGGCAGAAGTTGGAGATGGGCCGTTACTTGGGCCCGAGATTGTGTATGAAACGACTGAAAAGATAAAACTGATACAGCAAAGACTGAAAACTGCACAGAGTAGACAGAAGAGTTATGCAGATGTTAGAAGACGAGACCGAGAATATGAAGTGGGTGATCACGTTTTTGTGAAAGTGACACCAATGAAAGGCCAGACCCGTTTTGGAGTCAAAGGCAAGTTAGCGCCGCGGTATGTCGGACCATATCAGATTATTGAGAAAATCAATCCGGTGGCGTATCAAGTTGCACTTCCTCCTGAAATGGAGCATATGCATAACGTCTTCCATATTTCGATGTTGAGAGACTATCTTCGGGATCCGTTTCATGTGATTGAGCCTACTCGGATAGTGTTGAGTGATGACTACACTTATGAGGAACGGCCTATACAGATTGTAAACCGACGGATCAAGAAACTGAGAAACAAAGAGATTCCGCTAGTGAAAGTTGACTGGCAGAACCATGGTGGTATGTATGCCACTTGGGAAAGGGAAGATGACATGGCTAGGAGATATCCTGACTTATTTCCATTGGATCCTGTTTTCTTCCAGACTGAAGGTAACTCGAGTTTAGAGGACTAAACTCCTTATAAGGAGGGGAGACTGTAACGACCCTCGTACTGATTATTGAATAACCACTGAATTATATACTGATTACTGCTAATTGGAACTGATAATGACTGATAATTGAATTAACTGAAGTACTGAATGGACTGATTGAAATTGAAACTGAAATTGAATAAGTTTATCTATTGAATTGCATATCGCATTTGTTTGATTATGTGATTTGTCTGTTTGAATTTGTGTGTTTAACTGCTAATTGAAGGCCTTATCGGCGGCCGAATTAGAAACCGTTTAGTGTTTTAGAATCAGCGTAATATTTGTGATTTAACGATATATTTATCTGAAATTGAGTAGGAATGATTAAATTAGATTAAATCGAGTTAATTGAGAACTTTGATTTAATTACCATGTTGCCACCTTAGTGGACCCATTGTTTATTATTATTATTGAGCCTATACACTTAACATAACAATTGATCAGCCCCTTCCTTACACTCATAGCCGACCAAATAGGGAGAGTTAGAGTGAGAGAGTGATTTCATCTTGTGTATTGACTTACTCTTGAAGAATTGCTAAAGAACTTGTTGAAATTGCTTGAAACTTGGCATAATTGAGCTTGTCCATCTTGAATACAAGACTTAGGTAAGGATTATAACCTTTCAAATGTTAATTTTGTGTTGTCTCTTGCATCATCCATGCCAATTGTTGAGTTAGAGTGCTAAGAGGTTGGATTATGTGGGAATTGTTGCATGCATGTTGCATTAGTTGGTTCTTGAGGTTGAATTCATGGTCAATTGGTACATGCAAGCTCATATTCATCTTAAGTCCATGATTTCATTTCATTTGCCAACTATTGAGCTCTTTGGAGCAAGATTTGAACATTGAGATTGGTTTAAAACCCATGCATTACATGTTTACATATTGTTATTAAAAATGGGTTTGAAATTGTATTTAATTGACTCACCTTTGGGGCTTGAATTCTCAAATTGACTTTTGAAACTTGTTGTATATTAAGTTGGGATGTATTCCCCAGAATTTGGGCCCAAGAGGTTGAGTTTTGGATGGTTGAATGCTTGGTTCGAACTTGGGAGACAAATCTGGAAATTCCAGATTTGGCTTACTCGCTCGAGCGAAGGATTCCTCGCTCGAGCGAGCTCTTTGGTTTTGCAAGCTCGCTCGAGCGAGCATCGAGCGTGGTATCGCGCGTAAAAATTGAGCAACCAGTACTTTCACTGTTCATGCAGATCGCTCGAGCGAAGGATTTCTCGCTCGAGCGAAGCCTTTGATTTTGGAAGCTCGCTCGAGCGAAGGAAGGCTCGCTCGAGCGAGGCTCCTATTTTCAGCAACTTTTGAAAAATGCCTTCCAAGTGTATTTTTGCATCCTCATCCCATCCTAGGCATTCTTAGGCCTAGTTTAAGACATCTTAATGAGGATTTAGACATAGAACCACACCGAGGGAATTTAGGGATTTAATTATCATCCTTCCAACTGTAAACTTAGTGTGTGTTCTATTCTGTTTACTGTTTAGGGTTGGCTATCGGGGACGCGCTCTAGCTGCTATAAGCCTAATCTCTGTGAGTAACAGATTGTGTAAAGATATGTTCAAAATGGTTATATTCTGAATACTGAACCGAATTGTTTATTGAACTGATATTGTTTATTGAATGAATGTATGTCCTGTATTCTGAACTGTATTGTGGCATCCTTAGCACCCACTGTTATTGACTGTTACAGAGCTCTGTCGGTTTCCTTGTGAAACCATACTGTTTACTGAATGATTGGCCATCATTACTGTTGGGTCTGTTAAGACTCGGTCCTTTTGGACCTACTGTTATAGGCTATTGGATGTACCACATATGACCGTTTGACTGAAATACTGAAAGACTGAAATACTGTTTAATGAATTGTTTTCATTACTGTAAGGACATTCATTCATAACCTCTTTACGCTTTATGTTATTCACTGGGCTTTAGCTCACTGTTTATATATATATATGTAGGTTCTCAGCAGCCAGACCGGAGCTAGGAGCGTGGGTTAGTCCCCAGTTTTGTCAAGCCAGCCATTGTGCCTCACTGTGAGGTTCCGAGACGCCATGCCATGGCTTGGGGTGTTTTTGTCTTCCCCACTTGTCTCCTACTGTTTTGTACTGTTGTATAGACTGTCTACTGTTTTACTGCACTGTTATCGGGGGATTGAGTTCCCGTACTGAATGTCTGTAAATGATTGTATAGTATGTACTGTGTTGAATGCATGAATGTATGAAAAATGTTTTTGGCATACAGATTATCACAGCTCAATGGACACTAGTTATTGACTGTATTGGCTTCCGCCAGGCCCTGAACTCTGTTCTATTGTATTACTGTACAGCAGGCCTTTGGTAATCTCGGATTACTGGCCAGTTACGGTGCTAAACCCATAGGGCCGGGTTTGGGTCGTGACAATGGTAAACATGTTAAACAGTTTAACAGGTTAACATAAAATCATAAGCACCAAAAAATAAAAAAATTTAAATCCCTGTACGTATAACCAATATTACTGTGATGAATTGACATAACTTTTATGGTAACGAGGTATAAATTGTGAACCCTCAAACTGATAATTGAAAGCTGCAAATTGATTTAAAAAACATGTCCGTTGTGCATGACAGATCTATGGGTGTGGCACACCCAATTATTTATGTAAACAATAATTGAAAAATATTTAACTCAAAAATTTTGAAAGTAGGATTGTGGTTTTGAAGCTAAATTGGTTCTTTACACGTTGTTCTATTGTGGTTGCCCATGCGTTGACAGCGACCGCACCGAATTTGTTACACTTGTTTCCCTTTGGAAAGAAGACGTTTTTCTTGGGCCGCCCTGGTGATCGTTTGACCGCCGGTGGTCATATGACAAAATCTGCAGCGCTAAATGGTAGTTTCTCAACAGTTGGAATGGGGTTTATGTTTTGTTGGTATGAATTTCAGTAAGCAGCCACGTGGTAAAATTGAGCAACTAATTTGTACAGGTCGAGTCCGTTATTCCACATTGCTACAATTGTGTGTGCGCATGGGAATCCATTGATTTGCCACTTGAAATAAGAACATGTACATCTGTCAACGTCAATCATGACAGATGGGAAAGAATGGACCTCGAAGACATTGTCGTTAGATTGGCTTACAAGCTATGATCTGCTTTTATTATACACTTTGACCAAACGAGCTTCCATTTTCTGACAAATAACACCAAGCCATGCTTGTTCCTTATGTCGTCGTTTCGCCATCTGACGTATAATCTTCACTCAAATACTATCAACCAATTGAGTTATTGGTAGGTAGCGTGCTTCCTGTATCCACGAGTTGAATGACTCGACGATGTTGGAACTCATCTTGCCATAACGTGAACCACTGGTGTTAGAGGAATAAATTTGTGTAAGAACATAAATAAACAAGCAAATGTGACACGCAAGTGGCGCGTAACGAGGAAGACAGTTTGAATGAAAATGTAAAGTTCTGAATTATGTACCAGAAGTAAACATTAGCCCAGTACTGAGGGGGTAAGTCTTGTAAGAATGCTGGCACAACCTTCCGTCCACATTTGGTAAACTCTTCGACGTTGTGAGTAAATACAGCCACAATCGGTGTATGCTAACAAGCACGGAATTTGATTAATATCCCTGCTCGATATGAAATGTTGACATATCGCACCTTATGTTGCAAATTACGTTGCAAATGTTGTAAGCAAAATGCATGATGGGCTGTAGGAAATATGATGGGCATTGATTCCAATAAACCTGCATGTTGGTCCGAGACGAATGTAAGAGTCCTGTTGCTGTTGACCACATTTGCGAGGTGTCCCAAAAACCATGCCCAATTTGTGGTGTTTTTTGAATCAACAATTGCAATGGCTAAAAGAAAGAGACTTGCAAATAGTTCTTGTAAGTCAATTACACAAGAACTAAGATCAATCTTGCAAATAGTTCTTGTATGCGGTGTACGTGTGTGCACAAAAATTATGTGTGTGAGGCAACAGACGCTGAAAACATTGTCCTTGCAATCATTAATGAAATTATTATTGAACAACGTAAATGTTATGTGTGAACGTTATAATAATACCTTGGTTGCCATCCTTGGCAGTAGTGGCCAGCAAGTTCCTCTTAAATTTTCCTTTCAGAAAAGTTTCGTCCAAAAATAGCAATGGGTGGCAATGATTGAACCCGTCGGTACATGCTTTGAATGATATGAAATGCCTTATGAAACGGTTATTTTGTTCATCATACTCAATATTGATGTAACTCCCAGTGTTGTTCTCCATGACAATAGAACTGTACCACTGCAATTGGTCAAACGAAATGGAGTGTGCACCAAACATCTCACTACAAGCTTTTTCAACACCTAACCATGCAACCTGATAGCTAACTTCTAATCCGTAATCTTTTTTCAAGTCGTACACAACATCGGTGAGGGCGCGTGAGTGGCTTGTCATGTACCTGCTCTGAAATAACGTCGGGTACCAAATCTGAACCAGTCCTTAGGTTTTTCAAGGTCCGCACGGCAACGCTACAAATGTGCTCCATATTCCACCTGTGAAGGTAGAAAAATCCGTTGGCATGCAAAACATGTGCGTGTACCGACCACATGCATTCCTTCAATTTCATCATCATGCATACAGCTGTTATTCGTACAGAATCGTTTTTGACATATTTGGAGTGGAAGCCACACTCAACCGCATACTTGTGAAGAACACTACGGAATTCAGCTGCTCTATCTTCAAAACTTTGACTAACATGTTGAATCCTGTTAGTCCATTGAGCAGACAAAAACACCTTGTCAACATGAGGGCATAATTTTGCCAATAAATCATCTTCGTCATCCATGTCCGACTTGTCGGGTGGATCTTGTACCTGAATGAATACATCAATGCATTGCAGTCGGAGAGACCATCCAAGACACATCATGTTCTCCACATCAACATTGTTCTGTAATGTGAAATTATTATAACCGGGCAACTTGAAAAACAAACATACATCAACAGGTGTCAACCCATCAAACTTTTTGCACGCACGACTGACCACATTGTCAAATCGAAACGAAACTGGCAAATTAATAGCAACATTCATATTGCCGTAACAACATATTAACATAATTTGATTGTCCACCCCCTATGAATGTTAAGATGTGATTCATGAGGATTAAAAAAAAAAAACACAAACACAAACAACAGGGACAACATAAAAATAACATACCCCACCCACAATGCACAACACATGCATTTCCCTCTCTTTCCCCCAAACGACACATTCCATTGGGAAACCGTAACACTTGGCTGCTCGGTTTAACACCACACACAACAAAAAAAGGGACCAATAACAACAACACACCACACACAACCCCCACAACACACACCACCCAAAACCATGTCCTACTAAACACACAGAAACCCACAAATACGTAAAAACAGAAAAGAAAAAAAACAGGTGAAGTACAACATGAAACAACTATAATCCAGATCAAACATAAACGAACCCAAAACAGAAGACATACTAGCTAAACAACAACGTGCCGACGGTAGAAAATACAAACTCTGACAGTATGTTACATAACCGTCACCAAAAACGCCCCATCACATTTCACAAAACCCTAACTGAAAATGGCTTAAATGTTTTTATTCTGTATCATTTGAATTAGCCAAACGTCATCTGCAAACACGAAAGTGGTCCCGCGCGCAACACGTCCCACTAACACAAGGGGCACAAACGTCCACACAATCAAACTACAAATGGAAAATATAACCATAAAGGACCAAATCTCCCCATCAGCAGAACTTAACGGAACAAAAGAATAAAAGTAGGACTGATTAGTATAACAATTTGTGAAATAAGATTTATTGATAAATATTCCTAATTTAAAATGAATTTATATTTTGCCCTTCTAAAATTATTTTATTCGATTCCATATATGTTAAAACTAAAAATATGCAAGATTATTTTGGATATAACTTATAAGTTGACTTTTATTTATTACGAAAAGATATATAAAAATATAAAAAAATAATGTAACGTAAATAAATCAATAAACAACTTCTTTATGTATTGCCACATCAAGCCTAAATTGAAACAATTTATCCTTTGCCATTTTATTAACATTTCACCTTTATTATTTGCCATAACATTTCACCTTTATTATTTGCCATGATAAATATTATATTTTGTTTTGACTTTGTGTTATTAAAAGGGTAAAAAAGTCATTTTGTAGGAAGAACTTCTGAACCTTGGTTGCAGGCGGCGCAGGAGAGGGGAAGTCTTACTTGGCAACTACTCTGCTCCCATATGCACGATTTCCAATCAAATCAAATACCCTTCAAATTGTCTTTAATTACAACAATGCCACTTACGCTTTGGTTTTCTTTTGCTAGTGGGTTATTCTCTTACTGGCCCTATTGTAATTAATTGCCATGAGAAGGGTAATAAAAAATCATCCCAATCCACTTAAGACATTTTGCAATTATTGAAGGAAGAGAAGACATTTTGCAATTGAAGGAAGAGAAAATTTGTAATTTCATAAACTTGCCTTCATGTTCATGTAAATTTCATTTCCCTATTTATTTATTTATTTTTTACTATTTTAATTTGGAGTTAAAAAATCTCGTTTCGGATATTTTTGACTTTTTTTTTTGAAAAAAATATAAAAAAATAATGAATTAGATGTGACATTTTGTTATATTTAATTAAAATAGTCTATTTTATCTTATATAACTATTTTAACGTCAAGAAACATTCCAAACAAACTCTATATTTATTACATTCGCACCCTGACCTGTTGGAACTACGCCTACGCATGGGAATAAATTTTTTAGCCTGAATTTTTTATTTTTTGACTATTTTAATTTAGTTAAAAAAATTTTGTTTAGAAAAAACTTCCAACATTTTTTAATTTTGTGAGAGAAAAAATAAAATAATTATGATTTATATATGACATTTTGTTTTATTAATTTTTTAATCCATTTTATTTTTTAGTGGGCTAAATTAATCCAAACTTACTTTCCAAACGAGGCTACTTCTTTTTTAAGTTAAACCCCTAGGTATAATTGAAAAATAATAAATTTAACACATATAGTATCAAATACAGATTAAGACACATGTCTTACAAGGAATTAGTCTCATATGATGTAGTGTGTTGTATTTTGTGTTTAATTTATGTATTTTTAGTATTGTTGATTTAAAAATAATTCACATTGATGGTTTTTTTTTTTGGGCATAACCTTATGAATTTTTTAAAAAAAAAATTTTATCATGGGTTTTTTTAAAATTTGTTGGTGTAATAAAAAAGAAGTCAATTGTCACGCAATATTAATTTGTTAATTGTTAATGTATATTATTCCACGTCTTGCATTATGCCTCTATTGTATTAGGGGTTATTTGGGATAAACTAAATAAGTGCACTTTTTGACTTTTTATGAAATATGGATCGGGTATGGGTTGGGTTTGAAGTGATGTGGTAGAGAAATGATATGACTTAAATAAATGATGTGACTTAAATAGGATAATGACTTTTTAACTTTTTGACTTTTTTTTTATTATGCCAAACTAAGCCTTAGAATCATAAGGTTTTGGGTATGAAAGTGGTGACATTCGGATCAAGAAAATTTTCAGCCTAATGAGAAAGAATATCATTTATCTTACTAAAAAGTAAAATTTATTTCATTGAATCCATATAATTTTACAAATTTTTGATTTATCACTTTAAAAATCGTCATATCATAACTTGATGGTATTAAATTATCACCTTAAAATTGTTACTTTAAACTGTATTCGATACAAAATATGAGACCAGTTATATAAAATAATAAGAAAATGCTAATATATTTTGTGAAGAAGTGAAAAAGAAAGAGGAAGATTAGTCAAGTAAGAAACAACAATAATTTTTATTTATTTTTATTAGTGGCATTTAAATGCTTTAATTGAAAAGTTATATTTAAACAAGTCAAAAAAACTTCAATTTCCACTTTGACATTGCTACTACTCAAATTGATCTTATAATTTGGTACTTTAGAATAGTAAGAACAAGAAAAACGAAGAAAATTATTATTTTTTTAAAAAATAAAATAAAATATAAAAATATAAATAAATTATTTAAATTATAATAAATCTTACATGTGACGTTTGTTGGGTATAATCATATATAAAATTAAAAAAAGAGAATGCATTTATAGTTGATATTACAACAAAATCAATAAATTAATCCCTTGATAAAACAATTCTCATTTGTTTATTCATTAATTTTTAATAATAATAATAATAATTTGATATGTCGGTACGTAGCATGTCGACGAGTTGGGTCCAAAGCCTAATATCTGAAGATATATGGGTGGAATCTATAATTTATCAAATAATACACTTGAACTTATAAAAATATAACCATTTAACTCCTTTAGGCCCCGTTTGTTTTGGGTTATAGGAAGGGTATTGGGATTAGTAATACCAAGGTATTACTAAGCCCTTGTTTGTTTGGAGAGAAAGCCTTGGGACTATTAGTCCCTTGGTATTGCTAATACCCTTGAATGGGGGATTGGTAAGGAGGAGGTAGAGATGGTATTAGAAAATAGTGAGGGGATTAGAAATTTTTTTATTTTTTATATATTGGGAATTTTTTTTTAAATATAATGTTTAATTTTTTATATTTTTTTATTTGTTTTATTATTTTATATAAAAATAATTTAACAATTCCTCACTACTAATCCCCTCACTATCAATCCCCTCACTACTAATCCCCTCACTATCAATCCCCTCACTAACAATCCCCTCACTATCAATCCCCTCCATTCTATCTCCCAAAACAAACGGGGCCTATCCCCTCCATTCTATCTCCCAAAACAAACAGGGCCTTATTTTAGTGGAAGTTTCACTTTCAGCATAATAGTTCTACTATTAATAATTTGAATCTGGCTCTTTCGCTATTTTATAATAACAATAATCACATCCAATTCAACATTAGGATTTTGACAATTCCAACACAAGAAACAAATATAAAATAAAATACATATGTGATTCATATAATTTTTTTTTTTTGGGAAAATTGCCAGTTTTACAAAATTATTTTAAATTCATAAGTTTTTTTAATTATTAATAGTTATAAATTTTATCACTAAATTATAATTAACTTTCAAAATATACTCTGAATGGTTATTTCTTTCTTCTTTTATTTATTTATTTTAATTTATCTTAATAGTTATAAATTTTATCACTAAATTATAATTAACTTTCAAAATATACTCCGAATGGTTATTTCTTTCTTCTTTTATTTATTTATTTATTTTAATTTATCTTTGATCTGTCGAAGTTTGTATGCCATTTTTTTATTATTATTATTTTTTTTTTTGTGTGTGTGTTTAAAATGCTAACAATAGTTTACTATTAGAATGCAATTATAAGTCTAAAATTAAAATTAAAGAAATTAAATTTTCAAATATTAAAAGACAAGTGCTAAAGGGGGTATCTTTGTTTAATATTGGTATTAAATTGGAAAATGCCTTGAAAATAAGTAAAATTGTTAGAAAGTATATTAATTTCTGTAAAAAGAATATTAAGGTCTTGATTGACAACATCACTTTTTAGTCTAAAAATTAAAAGTTACTAAAAAATTAAAAAAGCCAACAGCCTATATAAAAAAGTGAAAGATATTTTCTCTTTACTTTTTGCATATTTTTTTCGTAAAAAATCAAAAAGTCATCCTAAACATACTAATTTTTTTACATCATATTTCAGTCAAAAAGTTACTAAAAAAGTCTATTCCCAAATAAAGCCTAAATTTAGTAAAAAGTGTGTGTTTAGGACTTTTAAACAAATCAAACTACTCCAATTGGACTCATGGTTAAGGCTTCGTTTGTGAAGCGACCGGTTTAGTCAAAAAATTACTTAAAAAAATTAAAAAACTAACAACTCATATAAAAAAGTCAAAGATTTTTTCTTTACTTTTTGCACATCTTTTCGTAAAAAGTAAAAAAATCATCCCAAACATACTAGTTTTTTTTACATCACATTTTAACAAAAAAATCAAAAAGTTGCTAAAAAAATCTGTTTCCAAACGAGAGCTAAATACTCATTTGAAATCGACAATTTATGTACATAAATAAAGTTTAAACACAATTTTAAACTCATTAAATTTAAAACAAAACTTTAACAACTCACTGCTTGACTTAGTAAGTTTATATATTATAAAAATTAAAGTTACTCGAGCTCGGTTTATGTTCAACTTGTTGAAGTTTGCTCAATAGTAGACAAATCAAGTTTTAATATAATTTTAAGTTTATTAAGACTCATTTTGGAAAGTGGGTTAAAAATCACTTCTTAGCTTTTAACCCACTTTTCTCTCTCACAAAAAAATCAAAAAAAAAAACTAGAAAATAACTTTTAACTATTTTCTCAAAATACTCCTAAATTATCAAATTAAACTTGAAAACTTATAATTCAGCTCGACTCTACTTGTTTTCAATGATATTGATGCTCTTCAATTTTTTTTTTATTATCTAATAATATTTGTTAGCAAGATTTAGGTTTTATTTGTCAAAATATAAAAAAGTTAAAAAGTCAAAAAATTACTATAATATTTAATACATCACTTTTCTACCACATTACTTCAAATTCAATCTATATCCATAAACAACTCATATTTCATAAAAAAAATCAAAAAATACACATATTTAAATCATTACCAACCATCCCTTATAATAAAATAAATTATTTCTAAAATTGTAAAATAAATTATTTCTAAAATTGTAAGAAACAATGTGGTAATAATTCAAATATAAACAAAAGGGAAAAGAATATAAAAATGGTGGTTTTGGAAAAGTTTGAAAAAAGCTCCAGACGAAATTGACGTAAGGAGTTGCTTGGAATCATCTGAATGAAGAGCCTTTTTCTCTTTCTCTCTCTTGCCATTTAAAGAAAAGAGCTCGAAATTCGAGGTTGGTCTGTTGAATTTTTGTTTTGAGCGAGAGCATCTAGAGAGAGAAAAATCGTATAGTGGTTACAATGGTACAGTAACCCAACACAGCACAAAGTCAAAAAGAGTCGGTTTTCTTCAAAAGCTTCAAAATTAGGGCTTTCTGTGGATTTTAGCTTCTGGGTTTTGGTCAGTTTGTTGCAAAATCAGTACTTTTGAGAGGTCATAAGCTGAATATTCATCTAGTCTTTGATGAGGTTTGTGGGTTTTTTACTCTAAATATAGTGCCCTTTTATGTGATTCTGATTCTGTTAATTTTACCTCTTGATTAAAAGTAGTTTGCTTTTGAAGAACTAAAGGGTTTTTTTAGGGTTATGATGTCTTGTTATGTGCGGTTAGCTACGATCTTTAGGTGATTATTTTTATTTTGAAGGTTTGTTTTGGTTTTGGAGTTTTTTTTTTTTTGGTGGGTCTGTAGTTACTGTGCTTTGATTGAAAGTAGGCTGCTTTGGAAGAACTAAGTTTTTTTATTTTTAGGGTTTTTGCTATCTTGGTATGTACGGATAGCTATGTTGCTTTGGTGATTTATTTGATTTTGAAGGTTTGCTTTGCTGTTTGATTTGGTTTTGGAATTGGGTTTATAGTTTTTGTTGATTCTATAGGAAACTTTTTATTTTATGAAATCGTACTGAATTATTGGTGCTTAAGGTTTTATAGTTTTGTTGTGTTTGTAAGATGATTTTTTTTTTTTGAAAAATTGTACTGAATTATTGGTGCTGGAGAGAGACATCTTTGATTCTGGTTTGTTTGGTGGTCATGGTTTGTGATTTAGAAGTATCTGTGTTTTCATTTCAGTTGCTTTTGTGTTGTGTTTTGTTAAAAGGGTTTGAAGTTTTCTGTGTTTTGGTTGTGGCATTCAAGGTGGTGATGATGATGACTTATGGGCAGCACAACATTGAAGGATAGTGCAGAAGATGACACAAGGTTCTCTGCTGTGATGCCGAGCTTTGTTCCACAGATGCCTATTTCAAATACCGTGTAAAATTTCTTGTCAGAACTATCTTGTTGATTTTTTGGCTGCTCATTGAAGTATTTTTCTTAATTTAAGTTGGGTAATAATGATTGTTTTGTTTTTTATTGTTCTGTTTCCATCTTTATTAGTTAGTTTACCGTTGAAACTTTGAAGAACGTTTTCATTTAGTCAGTATAATCATGATTAATATTATTGTCGTGTAATGGACGTGCTGAACTTGAGTGTGCCTCAAGCGGTTGTAACTCTAAAAGTCTAGAGGAAGGTTTGGAGTTCGAACTTATGGAGAAGCCTTGAACGCCGGGTTGTAGTGACTTAACTCACTAACACGTTAACATCCCACCTAGTGCAAAAGAAAAGAAAATAAAAGGGATGGATGTGCTTATGGAGGACAGCTTCTACTTTTGAGTATTAGACAATATTTTGTTGGTGACTACATGGGTAGGCTAGAAAAAGAATAATGTTGAGATAGCCAATTGATGCGGTCCATCTATATATATATATTTTTTGTTATAGTGAAACTTTTGGAACGAATAAAGTAGTAAAGAAATATATCTTTAATACCATATTATTAGAAGGAAACAACTGCCATCCCTATTCCCAATGAATTCCATATAACATAGATGTTGAACTTTGAATGTTGTTGAAAATATACTTTATTTATTTATTTTATGGATCAATAAGTAATGTAGGGAATTGTCTACTTAAGAGAATTTGCAACAATGATTTTGAGTACTGGAAACTACACCCATATTGAAACCTATTGATTGACTGAGAATATCAGCATTAAAGACATCGAAAGTTAGCTGATTCACAAATAATACCCAAAGTTGGAGAGAACTATGGATCTCACAATAGTAACTGTCCCTTTTGAGTTTTGAGTCGATACATCGTTGCTCATAGGCCAAGACTACTAACCAATTAAGAAAATTTACCAATAAATGGTAAAAACTAAATGAAGTAGGGAAAACAATTAATTAAAGATCCTAGAATCAAGATTGAATCTACAGAATCAGATTTTGACTTTTAATTAAGAAAAAAAATTCCAAAAAATGTAAAATTGATTAAATTGACATCCCAAGCAAAGGAAATAGCCCCAAATCTGGTAGGATCCATGGTGAAGTCATGGATCCTAATCTTCAACATGTTGCCATTCAAGCTACTAAATTTCAAGTGATTATGACCTTGGACAGCTTGATTCCTTCTATTGGCTTTTTCTGGCTTGTCCCACATGCTTGTCCACTTATTCCATGAATTGTAACACCAAACACGCCGCGTCAGTAAGTTTATAAATGGCAGAATGCCACAAAAGAGAGAGCCCAAAAAATAGGGCTATCCCCAGGATGCATACCTCTTGCCAAAACAACTAGCAGTCAAGCTTTGCTCGAAGATACAAACAACATATAAATAACAGAACCTACAAAATCAAGTTCCTCTTATAGAATGCACATCAAGATTAAAGCTTTCATTTTATCAAACTATCTTCTAGCCAAGCTTTCCATCTATATGAAGAATTACAGTTTTCACAAATTTCTCATGCTAGCTGAGAATTGTTGATAATTCAACATTATGAGAATGTATCTCCAACATCACATGAAATATTAAGAATTAAGCCCCAGTTTGGTTTTTGAGTTGGGACTAAATAAGCACATATGGACAAAAAAAAGCTACAAAATCACAAAATGACAAAACAGTTGACTTTTGATGCAAAATTACCAAATTGACCCATATACAAACAAAAAGTCAAAAAAGCATCATTTCCAAGTGGAGGCCAATTTTGTCATTCCAATGCAACAAAGTCAAGAAAGCCAAACAAGAAACCCAAACGAACAAAAAAGTCTCAAGCTAAAAAAGTCAAAAAAGCGAAAAAGCCAACATTGCCAAACGAAAGGATTCTTACTTGGAAATCACTCTAAAATATTCTTTGATTGTGTTCCCAAAAATATGTGCATTTAGCTCATAAAAACTACTTTTGTAACCAAATATGGAAGCATACTAAGCAATAATTGAATCAACTTTTACCCCAATTAATGTGATTGATGCTGATTGACACCCTGTATGGGACAATGGTCATACTCTGTTCGGTAGATGTGCACATTGAGCTTTAGCCTAGTCAATTATTTACAGAATTTTAGTGATTCTATCACAAAATTGAAGTGTTTCTCTTTGTGCACACGCGTGTGCAGGCGCTCATGCTGCATGCCTGCCTGCATGGATTAAGCTGTTATGCTTGAACTTGATTTAAGACTATTTGCATTGACTCTTTTTTACGTGCCTCAAAACATGAACACACACAGTGCAGTTTGAAGTTTTGGTTTCTACATTGTTTTTGGTCCTGATTAATATAAAAAGATCCAAAACACAACCCCAAATCTGGTGTATAAGTTATTCTAAGTGTTGGAAATTGAAATATAGAATTGAAGTCTTGTCTTCAGTTATCCTAGAAATGAAGTTAAAATATTTGCTGCATTGGGATACAGGCATATGTCTGTGCAGGGAGCCATTGATATATGTCAGTAGTAATTCATACGGTAGTATTCGAATTCACTCTTTCCTTTGTTGACTAGGGAAGAAGGGTTAACAAAAAACTTTGATTTTCTGAGTTGTATTATTCTGTTGTGACAATCTAATGTTTCTGATAACTTGTGGATTTTTTCAGTGGCGCAGAGGGGGGCACTTCCCATTCTTCTCGAATTTCTGACTTTGGGGCCCTTGAACAATCTCTTGGATTTCGTGTAGCAGATGCTGCTAACAGTAGTAGAAGTATGTATTTATAGTTCTAATATTGCCTGGAAAAAAAAGCTTCTATGCTAGCATTTTTGCATTTGGTTCTTTGTCAATAACTAACTTTGAATTTTATTCATTTCTTGGTTGTTTGAACTCTGAATTCAGTTTACTGTATAATACGTCATTATGTTACCCATTGAATTCATGCAGAGAACTTGGCAGAAATAGTAATGTGGTTTGGGTATTAGAGTCCAAGATACAAATTTTGTCGTTCATGTTACCTAATTTTCTCTGTGGATTTTCTTTCAGTGTCTCAATTGTATCTTGTTTTTATTTATTTGTATGTATGACTGACATAGAGATCTTGTTTTGTTGCTTATTATTTGACTGACCAACTTATTGTCTTTAGATCCTGTATCCCAACCAACAAATTCAATTAATCCAATAGGAGCCTCTGATTTCCAATTTGGCTCATTCAATAAGGTGATTTAGGTTTTCTTCCCCATTTGTACATGATCTAAACTTGATTAAATTATAAGTCGTTTCACAATGTGATTGTATCTCTTTTGGATATTCAGTCACTTGCTGCCTTCAATACAAATTTATCTGCTGTTATTGCGGGGTCTCAGACATTACAGTTGCAAAAGGGACAACAGTTGAACTTAACTTCTGTATCGGGCAGTCATTGTGAGAACGGTGGGGAGGCAAATATGGCAGCTGCCAGTCCTCTAACTGATACCTCAACAGACGTGGATACAGATGAGAAAAATCAAAGGGTAATGTATCTTAAACATCTAATATCTTAATGTTTAGCTTTTAATCACGTAATTGTGGTATGGCACATGCGATAAGCATAAAATGTTTGGTGTATGCCATACATGTATTTATTCATTTCTTTCTATTTTATTTATAATTTGGGAAACAAAAATAAGGGTGGGCAGTGCAAATGATATTTTACGTATAAAATTTACTTGTTTGTAAGGGTCAAAACCGAAAGCATTTATTTTCATAAAAAATCTTTTTATCTAAAAAGTGAATGCAATTGGTATTTCAAAGAGATGGAAATTGGGGAAGAATTCAAATAATGTTTTAGTTCTCTTAGAATATTTTGTTAAATAAGGGTGTGTTTTAGTGGCTCAAGTCTCCTTAAAAATACAAAGCCAGGAATGGGGTGAAGTAAATTTGTTAAGACACTTTTTTAGGTTTGCCTGATACTTTCAAAGGAAGAAGATGAGAGCATTATTTGGCAATTAGAAAAGGGTCAATCATTCACCAAGTGCAGGTGTTAATTAAAACTTAAAGTTACCAAGGTATTTAGTCTCGTCGTAGATATATATCGGATTTAGTAATTACTTACTATGTTTATTTTTCTAAATTTAGGGAGTAGGGGTACTTTTGGAGCAAAACTTTGAAACCAACCTCACTTCCTTTTTTGTACTAGTGTAGTGTCTGTGCAAATTGTTTCTTTACCTTGCAGCGTTCTGATTTCAAATGTAGTTTTTTTATTGGTCATGCATTATCCCAATAAATAAGTAAATGAATAAATCTTCATTGTATGGAAGAGTTGGCTGTCGACATATTTTGGTTGTGAATTAAAATTTTGTACTTCCCTGTGCAGTTTGAAATGGGTCAATCGAATGCTCTTGTGGCCTCTGATTCAAGCGACAGATCAAAGGAGAAAACATTGGATCAGAAGGTTATACACAATTGAGACTAGTAATGTTTATAATATCTCAAACGATACAATAATTTTTGTTAATTTTTTTCTTTTTTTCAAAATGATTACTTTCAGACGTTAAGGAGGCTTGCTCAGAATCGTGAAGCTGCCAGAAAAAGCCGATTGAGAAAAAAAGTAGGTTGTGTTACTTCAATTGTCAATTATTTGTTCTGAATATTATATTTCCTGTATTTGTAGAAAGCAAATGCATATTGGTTAATAATCTGTTGGAAACATTGCCTTATTAATTGATCTGTTTAAAAGTATGAATAATGTTGCAGCAGTTCGTGTTAATAAAAAGTTGAATTTAACTTGAATCTCTCTTTTTTTATTTTTCATTGTTTATTCAACAGGCCTATGTACAACAGCTGGAGAGCAGCCGGCTGAAGCTGACCCAACTTGAGCAGGAGCTGCAGCGAGCCCGCCAGCAGGTTTAATACTTTTATCCATTTCTGAATATACATGTTTTGTATATTAAGTATTTTATTTTTATTTTTTTCTAACAGATAAAGTACTATTATGTGTTTCACTCTCTTTAGATCACTAATTTGTTCTTTTGTCTTTTTCTTTTTCAGGGAATATTCATTTCAAACTCAGGAGATCAGTCCTCCCATTCATCGGGTGGAAATGGTATGCATACCTTATTGTACTGCTTCTCTTTGTTTTCAACTTGTGCTTCTAGAGACTCTTTATGAGTTCCTCTTTTTTCTTTTTCTTTTTTGTTAGCAGTTTGCTAAAAAATTGATGTGGAGTTTGTATTGTAAATTACTGATTTTTGGTACGAAATATGAAAGCTTTTGTTTTATGGTCATGATGAAAGTTACCGGTGTCTTTATAATTGGATACAAGACAATAAACATGTTGATCTGGCTTTTGTTTCTCCATGCTTTGGTAGACTAGTAGTCTCGGTGTCCGGCTTTCTTTACCTCGTCTCTTTCTATATATATTGTGCAGTGATGGGTTACTTGCATGTCAATGATGATCAATAACTATCGTTATTCATTAGGATTATTAGGTTCTCTGCTTGTGTTTCAGAGTTTAAGGTTATCCATTAGCCAATCAACTGTTAAACCTGGTTTTGGGAGGTACTCATAGAACTGCTTTGATTATGTACCTAGTCTTAGTTGACTGGTTATTTGATAGTGTTTCTTACTGCATCTCCATGCACTTCATTGTGAATTTTTTCTTGATTTGTGCCTGTGGATCCTGTCAGTGTTGGCAGTATCTTATGATTCGATAATTTTAGAAAGAAATCTTAAATTAAATGTATCTTACGATACATATATATAATACATGATCCGGACACCCCAGTGCCAATCAAAAAAAAAAAAAAGGCGCAATTCATGCTACAATATATGCAATACATGAATAATTAAATTTCTTTATACTTGTTTCTAGTAAATAAATATTTTTACAAAATTCTCATTAACATATTATAAAATAATACTTTTTAGAAGAGAATGGTTATTGTCTTATATTTTCTCTACTTTGTTGATAAATATCTACTTATTTAGTGTTATGTATCTTGTGCGGTTGATTTATGCCTACTTACACTGATTAAAGTTTAAAATTTTCTACTATGGACAAGCTCTTTGAGAACTTAAAATTCGCAAATTATATAGTAAATCCTAAATGGTGAATTAAGATAGTATCTTATACATATTTTAAACATGATACGATGCTATACACGATTCAGAAAAATAGAAAAACGATGCATGATTCGTATCCCGATTTGACAACTTACAATGACTGATTACACAGTTTTTCCTTTGTAATTTTTCCTTCTCTGTTTTTATCTTTCTGTTTCTTTGTGCGGCTGTCCCTATAATTGAATTGAATTGAATTTGCAAAAAAATGGATTTTCTGTAGAAAAAGATAGCCTTGCTAATTCCTCCTCCTTTTTTTTTTTTTTTTTTTTTTTTTTGCAGGGGCCTTGGCATTTAATGCAGAATATGCACGATGGATGGAAGAGCACAATCAGCAGATAAATGAGCTTAGGGCAGCGGTCAATTCACATGCAAGCGACACTGAACTTCGTACTATTGTGGACAGTGTCATCACACAATTTGATGATGTTTTCAGGCTGAAAGGCAATGCAGCCAAGGCTGATGTTTTCCACATATTGTCAGGGATGTGGAAAACACCTGCAGAACGGTGTTTTATGTGGATCGGTGGCTTCCGCTCCTCTGAACTTCTCAAAGTGAGATTCTTTATGGCTCCACTCTTTTATAAATATACTGCTGGTGTAGGGAAGATTTTAGTGAATGTTTTTTAGATTTGAGTTTCTCTCTTATTCTTCAAAAATTCTTTAGCAAGAGGCCGTGGTTTTAACCCCATGGCAGATGGCTTGGTTTTTAAGCTGTCTTTACTGAAGATTGCTGAAATCTATTTAAAATTAAAGGTAAACTTTACCCCCATGTTATGGTCCCAGACCACTTTATGCTATTGTCTTTTAAAAATAGCCCAATATTCCACATATGGTTTTGGACTAAAGTGTTGACATTACATTTTCCATCCAAGTTAGCAAAATTTGTAGTACGCTTGCTTGTTTTGAGAAGGGGGAAGAAATTTGTTAGTCAAAGTCAAGTTTTAATGTGAAAAGACAAGATTGCCCTTGTCTTCATCTTCTAAGAAAACCATAACCCTAACTCCACACTCCAGCCACCTCACCTGCCACCTTCCCCAACTCCTCCCCCTCCCTCCTCCCCGGTTGCTTGCTTTGTGCTAAAATGTTTTGAAAATGTCTTGAACTCCTTGGCAGAAAATGTTTTCAACAAACTTGTCACTGCAAAATCATTTGATATCTGCCATTTATGCAGTCAACACTACATGTTAAATATTTTTACATGTTCCAAACACTGTTGTAGGCTTTTTTCCCCTGTTTTTTATTTGTTTTATCATTTTATTCAGTTTGTTTTGTGGATTGAATCAAATGTCACTGCAGCTCCTCGTGAATCAATTAGAGCCTCTGACGGAACAACAATTAATGGCCATCTACAACTTACAGCAATCATCACAGCAAGCGGAGGACGCACTCTCTCAGGGTATGGAAGCATTGCAGCAATCTCTGTCTGAGACATTGGCCAGTGGATCTTCTTCGGGCCCATCAGGATCATCAGGAAATGTGGCAAATTATATGGGTCAAATGGCAATGGCCATGGGGAAGTTAGGAACTCTTGAAGGTTTTGTCCGTCAGGTAAATTTCTCTTCTATTGATTTTTTTGGTGATCTTTTGTTAATCTTTTATATCTCCTGTGCTTGGATTTCTTACTGACAAAGCTTAATTATAGTTGTGGTAAGATTTCAAGTTTCTTTTCTTCTTTTCATTTGATGCATCATTGATAGCTTGTATATTTTACCGATTATGCAACCATTGTTTTATGTCTTTGTTCCGCTTGATAATAGAAGTGAATGGTGAACGTCCAAATGCCTCCCAGTGTTCCGGCGTGTAAATCTATGTTAATTTGGGCTATATGTGAAGTATCATTTTATCTGAGAAGGTGATGTGTCTGTGTTGGACATGTCACGTTGGACACTTCTCAACATGTGGGAAGTCGTATTATTTTTTAAAAAAAGCTTTAGACCCAAACACGCTTCGAATACTTGGGGGAGATGTGTTTATTGCTTGAAACACATTAAAAGTTTGAATGAAGTAACTTGGGGTCCAATAATTTTTAAAAAATTAAAATGTAGATTTCTGCCTAATAATCCCTCCTTTAAGTTTTGGATATCAGTGTTTGTTTTTATTAATGATCTATGAATGAAGTATTTATATATATGACATATAATATATGAAACTTTATATTATTGAATGTGTCCCCCATGTGTCACGTCATGCATATTTTGAAAATTGTCATATTGGCTTCTTGGTGTTGTGTTGTGTGTCTGTGTCCTTACTTCTTAGCTTTTCTTTGTTGCTATTGATAAATCTGGATTTCTACAGTTGATCAATATTTGTCATTGCGTTTTCTTTTTGGCAATTACCAGGCTGATAGTTTGCGACAACAAACGCTACAACAAATGCATCGTATACTGACGACCAGACAATCAGCCCGAGCCCTCCTTGCGATAAATGACTATTTCTCCCGACTTCGAGCCCTTAGTTCTCTCTGGCACGCCAGGCCACGGGAGTGATGAACTGTGCACTCCTTTATCATACCATCTTGAAGATTGGCTCCAATCGGTGGACCAAAATTCACCGACAAGTTTTCAAATGGATCAAAACTATATATATTCCATGTCCGGTGGACTGCATGTGGCGGCCGAGTGCTGTGGGACCATCCTGTTTGCGGTGCAGGGAGGGAGCTTGATTTATTGTATTTACGCCCCGATCTGCACATGTAAATTACATATGTTAGGTGTTGTGCAAAAATTCCTTATGTATGTGCCAATAATAATATGAATATGTTGATGTATCTACCAGAACTAGGAAGGGATTGTAGAATGGTTACTTGGGTTTTAGCTATAGTTTGTAATACCAAAACCAATTGGAAAGGAATTTTATTTAGGGTTGTAATGTTCTAGAATTTTCTTGTAAGAAATGTCTGTTGATTCTCTATGTTTGCTTTTGTGAAATTATATGCATGTTTTCTGTCAATAATGATTAATGAATAGGTATTGATGCACAATGGTCTAGTTTTTGTGTTTTGCCTTGAACAACAATAATGCTATTGGTTTAGAATTGCCACCCTTATTTTAGTGGTGCATGTTAGTACTTACTGATATGCTGATATGCTTATAGATTTTTTTGGGGTGTAAATTTTAATAATTTTAAATCAATTTAAAATTTTGAGTATAATATATGATATTTTTTTATTGACTTGAACACTCGATTATAAAAAAATATATATATATATATAATTTAAAATTTTTTGGAAGTGCGGTCACACCTTCTCTTTCCTTATCCATCCTTGTATGGTAGCATTTCCATTATATTAAATATATAAATGAATTAGTATTTTATAATTTGAATAGAATACACCGCTAAAAACAAATATGTAAATAAATAAATGAAGTAGTATTTTATAATTTGAATAAAATCAAAACATTAAGGGTTGGTTTGGAAATAAGTTATTTTAGTAATTTTTTGATTTTTTTTTTGTTAAAACATGAAGTGAAAAATATTAGTATATTTAGGATATTTTTTAATTTTTTATGATAAAAATGTGTAAAAAATAAAAAGAAAAGAAATTTTTTAATTTTTTGAATAATTTTTTAAGGGAGACTTATTTATAAGTCCTTTTTCAGAACCTTGTGCTAGGCTAAGTCTTGTGTAATTTCTTATAGAGTCTCAAGTCCTATTTTCATAAAAATGTATTCCACAAGATCCTAATCTCTTTACTCCTCATTTTCACACCTTATGCTTCGCCTTTCACTTCCTCCCTTCTACTTTATTATTAAATATTATCGCACACCGATGCAAGCATGGACGCTGTCCAGAGACGTCTCATGTTTGAAGACGAGTAAAAATATTTTATATATGCTTTATTGTTTTTTATTCTATGGATAGATGTGCCGAACCTTGATTTGGTCGTTGAGAAAAACGGAGTAAAAGGGTCGTTTGGGTGAAATCCGACATTGATTTGGGTTTTCTTCCCCTTTTCACCTGGAAAACAGAGCAACATTGATTTTATATTTAGATTAAATTTTTTTTCCACCACTATAATTTTGTCCTTTATCACAGACTGTGAAAAAGGTCTCTCTCTCTCTCTCTCTCTAATGCACACATGATTTGACGAGATTCTTCACATATATTATTAATAATTTTTTAAATTTTACAATTAATAATACAAAATAAAAATATATTAAGATTATATATTTATTTCAAAACAAACGGATTAAAAAAATAAAAACTTATTAAGTTTGCGAAACGTAACGTGACACATTACGTTACGTTTATGTAAATGTCACATTACGTTACGTATATATAGGTGTCACGTTATGTTACGTTTATGTAGGTGTCACGTTACGTTCATATTGGTGTCACGTTACGTTACGTTCATATTGGTGTCACGTTACGTTACGTTACGTTTATGTAGATATGTCACGTTACGTTTATATAGGTGTCACGTTACGTTACGTTTATGTAGATATGTCACGTTACGTTTATATAGGTGTCACGTTACGTTTATGTAGGTGTCACGTTACGTTACGTTTATGTAGATGTCACGTTACGTTTATGTAGATGTCACGTTACGTATAGGTGTCACGTTACGTTTATGTAGGTGTCACGTTACGTTACGTTTATATCAATTTCCCTATATATGGTTTTATTATTAATTATGATATTAACAACTAATATTGAGGGTAAATATGTCAAGAAACTTCTCATAGGACTTATGGGAACATAAGTTTTTTTGTGAGACCAAATGTAGCACAAGTCTCCCTAATAGGACTTCTAAATAATTTTCCCATTTTTTAACATTTTAAACCCACCCTAAATGCACCTCTAAAAACAAATCTGTTTGTAGGAAGAATACAGCTATGTTGAGACCATAAATTTTCATAAATTTTAATTTTTTAAATATATTTACATTGGGTTTAGTTGAGAAATTTAGAAAGAGATTTAGAAAGGAAAATGAAAAAAAGTGTGTGAAACTAGGTGAAAGATAAGTATATTTTATTTATATTTCACTTATTTTTTTCATTTTTCTTTCCAAATCTCTCATTAAATCATTTAACTAAACACGATTAAATAAATTTAAAAAATAAAAAATATTAATTAAATATTTTTGAAAAATACCAAGTAAAAACCCAAAAACTTGTCCATAATTTGATTCGAAGCATGATGTTGTATAACACGACTTGTGTTCGATTGCTGCAATACAACCGCCGTAGTGGCTGAAATACCGAATTTGAGAGAGAGAGAGAGAGCGCCTTGTCTTCCTCCTCAGGTAACCCTTCTCCTTTTTCTCGACCTCTATGCTTAAAATCACACAACTATATCTATATACAAATATATAGTTGTTGTTGTGCTTATTAATCAAAATTGTGGGTTTAGGCAGGGAGAGAATCATTTGATTGTTTGCAATTAAGTGGTCCATCAAGTGTTTGTGAAAAATTCTCAATGGGTAGATCCCATCTTGTTGTGAGATCCCTTTTTAGTTTTCTTTATTTGTGTCTCATGACGCTGTATTTTGATGGATAATAGATGTTTTATATACAAAAGCTAGGATACAATAGTGAACAGGGAGTTGTTACTATTTGCTTCATTATTTTTTTTGGGATGCTTTATACTTACTCCACAGCCATGAACCAAACACGGCCTTAGGAAATGGATACATACTAATCCCATTAAAGCAAGGCTTGTTGAGTTGAGTTGTATTTTCATAACTGACTTGCTAGCTTCAGCTTGATGTGATACTTGGCAGCACTATTATTATTACTATTATTATTATTATTATTATTATTATAACCATTGTCGTTCGCCATCATCATCGTTAGTGATTGTTGTGTTTCTTGCTCAGTTTTTGTAATAAATTTCGACATTGTAGTGGGAGAGGCTTGAATTGGGCAGCCACACAGCTCAAATCACTAGATTTTATAAACTTAACTTAAGAGGGGCAAACAAACTCCCCTTAATATCCAAACACAACTCACACCAAGAGAAAAACAAAAGCAATATTAACCAGCATGCTCCTTGGGGCATATCCTAGTCAAAACAAACCAAAACCAGTGCAAAGAGAAGCGGAGAAACTGAAATCTAGTACTTAGTTGCTGGGATAAAGATAGTGTCAGGAAGCCCAAACTAGAAGCATAGGATCAAGTCCTAGTAGATATTGTCAACACCTATGCAAGTACTAATTTTTATCTGGATAGCTGAGATAATATCCCTATAAGTGGTCTGAACCATGAGTAAGTACAGGTTTAGCTTGAAATCTAGTTCTCATTTTCGTTTGCTCTTTCCTTGCAACAGCTATTTTTAAGGGTTCTTGTTGACTGTTTTTACATCAGTTTATTTATTGTTCTCATTTTGCTTAAACATGCTTTTCTATCTAAGAGTTTGTACTATCTATTTTCTTACACTGATTAATATCTATATTATGTGTGGTTGTAGGCGAGAAGCTTAAATTAAAGAAGGATGCCACATAGAACCCAGCCTATGAAAGCACTCTTAATGTTTACTGGTCTCAATGTTATTTTGGTATCAACCATTACTCCAGTCTGTGATTTTGTTTGCTTTCTTCCATATTGGGAAAGAAGGGTAAGTTTCATATCTTCATTTTTTTCTTTTGTTTTTGGCCTGCAAAATGCATTATCCTTTAAAGTAATAGCATTGAAAGCACCAAAACGGTGTGTAACCCCAAGCAAATTTGACATGCAGAGAGATTTATCTACAACTACCCTGAAAAAACTGTTTAAGTATCAAATTAACTACAACATCTTAATAAGTCTAGGGCACAGCTTCATCCATCCATTTATTGTTCAAGGTAGCTTCAGTTTAATTATAAGCCCGAGGGCTAGCTAGTTGCTTTAGAAAAGTCTTTATTTAAAGCCTTAAACTTTAAAGTACCTGTTGTAACTGTAAATGTGGCCACAACACCCCATTAATCCAACAATCCCATGTGAGGGCCATTGGTCACTCAGGCGCTTCATAACTACAAGTCTACAATGCCACATGAGGTTGTGTCACCAATGGGGTTAGATTGGTCTAGGTGTCAGCTCAAGAGGCTGACACGTGGAACCAAGGGTCAAGGAGGTGGTGGTGTGGCAATACGTGGCACCAATGTGGGTGTGTGGGCTCATGTATGTACAATTTTCATATCTGACCAAACTGATATAGGCTACAATTTTCCATGACTTTTGTGTCATGTGACGTCCTCCCGTCTTAGATTTTCTGCAGTCTGCAGCACCTGCTTTTCCTTTATTTAGGTGCAAAGGAAACTATTGGACTTGAAGTTCCTTTAGGAAGTAACAGTGCATGACCAATGTTTCTAATAAGAGAACTAAGAATTGAAAATAAAAATTATATTGATACTGTGTGCGCACTTTTTCTTTTATTGTTGTTCTCCTTTTTTTCTTTTTTTCTTTTTTGGGCACAACAGGGGTGGAGATTAGGTTGGAAGTTAGAATCCTGAACCAAATAAATGTAATAGAATGTACAGTAACTGGGAGAACTAACAGCATATATCAAAACTGGGTTAACAAGGTTTTTTTTATTACTTTCAACATGGTTTCCACTTGATATATTTAATAGAAATGAAAAATTCATGTGATGATACAAGTACTGGGTGAATTTATTTCTGTTTCTTGATGCTGATTTTTGGTAATTGATTCATTCAGAGAGAACATCGTCATCAAGAATGCGAAGCTGCTTTGGCAAAGGGATCTGAATCAACATAAATGGGTCTCCAAGTTTAGGGCCAAGAGGTAACAAGTTATTTGGTTAGGCTGCATAGCTAACTGGTGTTTATAGGTTGCTGATTCATTAATATGTAATGAAAAGGCAGTCAAAAAGGCCTTGTATGTCCACCTTAGACGTATTGTTGTGAATCATTGAAACAATTTTTACCCGAGGAATTGCTATACTAGTTTTTACCTCTACTTTTGATTTCTAGCAATTGGAGGGCAATATGCAATGTGTAGCTTGAGATGTTTATTTCACTTTGTTTTTTCTTTCTTTGGTCTCACGTATCTTGTAATTTTTTTTTCTTTTTTTAATAATATTTTTTCCTTCTGTTAACAATATTTAATATTTAACAAGGTTAAATTTTGTATTTGTTGAAAGATTGGGGCAAGTGTCTTAGATTTCACATGGAAATGGTAGAATGTTATTTTTGTTTGGGAGTTTCACAAACAGTTTAGAATTAGAACTACGCACCAACTTGTCCAATTGTTTGTGTTTTAACAGCTGATGCTCCCTTTTGAGCAGCAGAGAAAGGGGATGTCATGCGCAAGCCGTGTCAGAAGACCACACATACCTCTGTTCTTGATCAGCAGTAGTCAAAGTTGTATAACCCATATTTACAGGCAGCTTCTTGATGCCTGCATTGAATCAAAATCACTCAGAGAAGCCAAGATAGTCCATCAGCATCTCCTCAAGAATGGCAACACCGCCACCAGCAACAACAGTGCCATTGTACTGGATAAACTAACTCGTCTGTACATTACATGTAATGAACTTGAGCTTGCTGGTCGGGTCTTTGATACAATTCCAAACCCAGAAAGGAAAAATAATGTCATATTGTGGAACCAGATGATCAGAGCTTATGCGTGGGAAGGACCGTTTTACCGTGCCATCGAATTGTACTACAAAATGATTGAATCTGGGGTCACACCCACCAAATTCACGTACCCATTTGTTCTTAAAGCGTGTTCTAATTTACAGGTCATAGAAGATGGTAGGAAGATTCATGATCATGTGAGGAGACTTGGGCTGGAGTCTGATGTCTACATTTGCACTGCTTTGGTTGACTTTTATACTAAATGTGGGTGTTTAATTGAAGCACGGAAGGTGTTTGATAATATGTCTAATAGAGATGTAGTAGCCTGGAATGCAATGATTGCCGGTTCGTCTCTTCACGGGCTGTATAGTGACACGATAAGAATGGTTATTCAGATGCAGGAAGCAGGATTAAGTCCCAACTCTTCTACGGTTGTGTCAGTTCTTCCTGCACTTGGCGAAGTGAACGATTTGAGGCATGGGAAATCCGTGCATGGTTACTGTGTGAGGAGGAGTTTTCACAGTGATGTGGTGGTTGCAACTGGGCTTGTGGACATGTATGGCAAATGTCGGTGCCTAGTTTATGCAAGTAGGATTTTTTATATAATGGGGGTCAAAAATGAGGTTACTTGGAGTGCTATGATTGGAGTGTATGTTTCATGTGATTTTGCGAGCGAGGCATTGGAATTGTATGACCAAATGCTTCTCAGGGATTGTATATGTCCGTCACGAGTTATACTAGGGATTGTACTGCAAGCTTGCTCAAAGCTGACTGATCTGAGAAGAGGGAGAAGGGTACACGGTTACATAATTAAATCAGGGTCTATTTTTGATGTAATGTTGGGTAACACGCTGCTTTCAATGTATGCAAAGTGTGGAGCTATAGAGGATTCGATGAGATTATTTGACGAAATGGATTCGAAAGATTCGGTTTCATATAATGCTATTATCTCAGGGTGTGCACAGAATGGCAAGGCAGAAGGGGCTCTGGGTATTTTCCACAAGATGCAATTGTCAGCGTTCGAGCCGGAATTGGCAACCATGGTTAGTTTCTTACCTGCTTGTTCACACTTGGCTGCTCTGCAACTCGGAGCTTGTGGCCACTCTTACTCTATTGTGCGTGGATTTACAACAGATACCTCAATTTGTAATGCTCTTATTGACATGTACTCGAAGTGTGGTAAGGTTGATATAGCCAGACTAGTTTTTGATATGATGCGTAAGAGAGATATTGTCTCATGGAATGCTATGATTTTCGGGTACGGTATTCACGGGCTCGGTATTGAAGCTGTTTTGCTATTCCATGATATGCAGACTGTAGGCTTAAAGCCAGATGATGTGACCTTCATTTGTCTCTTATCAGCTTGCAGCCATTCAGGACTTGTTGCCGAAGGGAAAAAGTGGTTTTGTGCTATGAATCAAGAGTTCTTTGTAGTTCCAAGGATGGAACACTACATGTGCATGGTTGATCTTTTGGGGCGTGCTGGGCTCTTGTATGAGGCTCGGAGTTTCATTGAAACGATGCCATTTGATCCTGATGTTCGTGTATGGAGTGCATTGCTTGCTGCTTGTAGAAACTATAAGAATATTGAACTTAGCGAAGAAGTATCAAATAAGATCCAGAGCTTGGGACCTGAAAGTACTGGAAATTTTGTTCTGTTATCGAATATATACAGCACTGTTGGGAGATGGGACGATGCTGCAAATGTTAGAATCGTGCAGAGGAATCGAGGATTCAAGAAAAGCCCAGGATGTAGTTGGGTTGAAATAAATGGGGTTGTCCATGGATTTGTTGGTGGAGATCAATCACACCCGAATTCAGCAGAAATATACAAGAAATTGGAGGAGATGGTAATGGAGATGAAGAAGTTGGGTTATCATTCTGAATCTAGTTTTGTTCTTCAAGATGTTGAAGAGGAGGAGAAGGAAAGCATTCTCCTCTATCACAGTGAGAAACTAGCTGTTGCGTTTGGAATTCTTAGTCTGGGCCCTAACAAGCCCATTCTTGTAACGAAGAATTTGAGGATTTGTGGAGACTGCCATGTGGCACTGAAGTATGTCAGCGTTGTTGCCAGAAGAGAGATAACTGTGAGAGATGTGAGTCGATTTCATCATTTCAGGGATGGGATTTGCAACTGTGGGGATTTCTGGTGAGAAGAGAATGAATGAGAAATCACAGGTGGCTAAAGATTCTTGTTTTGTAGTTGTTGTGCTTTAAATTTTTGGATTGCGTTTAGAGGCTCCCAGAAGTTTGGGTTTATGGAGTTGTGTTAACCTAAAGTTACTAATCTACTAACATTTTCCGAGTGTAAAAAATAAAAAAATAAATTCACATGGAAATGGTAGAAAGTCATTTTTTATATTCCCTGACTGGGTTCTTTCAATTGAATCATCCCCTTTTTGTCTCGAAATGTTGTCTCTCTATTTTTAAGAATTACCTCATAAGTACTACAAAAACAGTTAAAGATCACACTTTAACAAATAAAAATATCCCATTTTTATTAGAAGTGTGATAAAAAAAAATTAGATTGATATTTTAATCACACTTGACTTGAGGGAGTGTGATAATATTTATTTTTAATATCACTTTTTAAATAAGTGTGATTATATCTTCTTTTTTTTAATCACATTTTCTAAATAAGTGTGATTGTATGTATTTTTTTAATTTTAATTTTCATTTTATATAAAATAATTTCCTATTCTCTGATCCGTAAAAATTCAAACCGCCCATGACTTTTTTCTTTTTTTTTTTTCTCCCTCCTATTGCACAGTAGAGCAGCCCACACACACAACACAACACAATTCAATTCATTTTTTCTGAGATTCCCAAACCTATCTCTCACTCTTCTCTCCAAACCCTAACCCTACATCCTTTGATCGGCGGCGACTACAAGCAGCAGCAGTGGCCTGCAGCGGCGGTGAGCGACTGAGGTATTCACCCCCCAAAAAAAAGAGCGACTGAGGTATATCCTTTCTCTTCTCTTCTCTTTTCTTTTTTTCTTCTATTCTAATATTCTAAGTTTTGTTGAAATCAGCCATTCTAAATCGATTTTTGTTCATTTCATTTCAGATCTTAATCTTCTCATTGATTTGGGTTTTATTAGGCAAAAGGAGGTAATATTTATTCCATCATTTAATATGTATTTTGTTTGTTTGATTGGTTTTTATTGTATATTTTCTTTGTTTGTTTTGTATATGTATCTGGTTATGAATGGTGTTTTTATCTTTGTTGTTTGTTTGATCATGTTAGACAAAAGAATTTTTAAAATCTATACAAGCTGTTAGCTTCTCTGATTTTGCTTCTAATGGCATTGGCTGGTAGCTTTGGCAAGTTGTATAATGATATTGGTTTCGCTCATCAAAAAAATGAGAAGAAGATGAATAGGAATTTCTAAAAAATTTGAATTTTTTTGTGTAGTTAACAAATGAAAAATATTCAACTAATTTTATTTCCCTTTCCTTTTTCTAACCCTCAGCAAAGAAACATAGCTTGAGGGAAAATGACAAGAATCATCATATCTACATTTTCTCTTATGTGAAATCTTTCTTAATTATTATTGGATTTTTGTGTTTGCTTAGTCCATATGACATATGTTCCGGTGACCAATTCTTTGGTGTTGCAGAATGACTGGCTCTGGCCCTTTCTGTATTATTTTGGTAATGACAAACATAAAAACTTTATTGATTTTGGTCAAGATACTTCTTTTGATGAGAAAGTTAGGTTTCCTTGTTCTTTTTTTCTCATGCCCTTTTTTTTCATCGTTTTATATATATGATAATTCAGCACCAAGACACACTACTTGTCATTGCCTTTTGATATTCTTTACATTTCAATGCAAAAAATTTGACTGAACTTTGCTTGTATACATTTTATATGAATATATGGTGATGAGTGTTATTTGCTTGTTCAGGTTAATGGAAGGTGAATATGAGATACTACTTATTATATTTTTGATGGGAATACGATAAATACTTTTGCCTTCAATTTTTACGTTGATTCATTGTTTGAATTTCATTTTATAGCCAGAACAATTATGGCTTTTACTCGAGCAAAGTACAATTGTTAATTGCTTTAAACAACTGTATTCTGCTTTGGCAAAAGCCACTATTGTTCATGCAATAGGGCTGCCCTATTGCAAACGTAGTGACACTTATTTTCATTTGTTTTAGTTAGAATTCTCATGCCTATTAGTTAACGTGAACACATAACTACAAAAGATTATATAGAAATCAACGTTGGTTGCTTTTGCATCCATCCGTACCAGTGTTCTTGTAATTTGTTATCTGAGAGACTCAGACAATCAGCTATCAGTTTATAGCCTTGGACTTATAGCTCTGCTCAAACGTTGAATGGTAGCTTGGTAGGATGGATTCTTTGGATTTCTCCTTTGGTTCACATAGTTATAACATTTTTGCATTACTTTTATTGTCTTCCAAAGACTTCATTATTTGTACATTTGGAATTAGCTTGATGGTCAAAAGCACAATTTGGTATGTTATTGATGTTTAGAAAGAACTAAATATTGATTATACGTGATTTGATTAAAATTCATATATATTGTGTAGGTTTCAATGTGGAGAAAGTGCAGTATAAGAATTTGGTATTCATTCACAGTGTGGGATGTAGGCGGACAAGAGACATTAAGACCACTATGGAGGCATTACTTCAATAACACCGATGGACTAGTAACAATAAGTTCTTCTAGTCAATGTTGCTGATATATCTTCTCTAGTTATTAATTTTTTTACATTCGCTGTCCCTTCTTTATGAACTGTCTACATGCTTTAGCTGGATTTATGCCTTTTAATATTTGATTTGTGGTGGTGGCTTTTTCTCAATGGCTAGGTGGCATAGCATTAATTTAGTGCATCATAGTTGTGTTATTTACATCCCCCCACCCACCCACACACCGAAAAAAGGGGAAAAAAAATGAGAGAAGCCCCTTCTTGTCTAGATACAATTTTTAAAATTTAGGATATCCACTTGCATAGGTTGACGACTTCCGTCTTCCATATTTTCAGATTTATGATTGTGTGCTTATAAGATGGATGTATATGCTGTTTCAGAACTTTGACTAGTAGGATTGTTTGTGTTGGTAGGGGTGGATGGGAAGCCGTACGCATATAGTGCAGGCTCTGGAACTATAATTGATTCTGATGGTACTATTTTAACTTGTGCTCATCTTGTGATGGGTTCTCATGGCAAAAAAGTTAAATACGAAGGCAAGGTTAGTGGTTGAACCCTTCATATTGCTAGTGTTCTTCAAATTTTAACAAATAAAAAGAGATTTATTTCATAAGATAGTGTTGTCATCAAGGCATTGTGTTATGTGGCACGTTTTGTGGCAGTATGATGTACACTCCATTCTATGATTTCTGATTAGTTATATTTCCAAAATGGTTAACCTTGCAGGTTGATGTGACTTTGCAAGATGGCCAAACATTTACTGGTACTGTGATATATGCTGATTTACATACTGATATTGCTATTGTGAAGATCAATTCTGGAACTCCTTTCCCAGCAGCAGAACTTGAATTTTCACATAAGCCATGTCCTGGGGACTGGGTGGTGGCCATGGGCTGTCCCCTTGGTTTTGTACTTCTAAGTTTTTTCATTTTTTTAATATATATAATCACAATTAAATTTTTTTTATTAATTTCTTTGTATATACTTTTGAACATTCAACTTTTATTTATGAAATATATGACGTTATTCCATTCATTGTGGATGTGATTGAAAGGATAATATATAGTGTGTATTACATTCTTTAAATACGTACAAAAATAATATTGATTATTTGTCAAATATGTCGAACCCTTTTTTTATCACACGCATTAACTGTGATGAGAAATGCATATAACGTGTGGTCTTATCTCATTATTAATCACGCTTAAAATATGTGATCTAAAGTGGTGTTTGTTTTGAGGGATTGAGCCATGGGATTGGACTAATAGTCTCTCCGAACTAATAGTCCGTTGTTTGGTTCAAAATTTTTGCTCTGAACTATTAGTTCCAAATATGTTGGACTATTGTGTCCCATGGGAGAGGTGGGACACAAATGGGAGGATAAGGGGGATATAGGATTATGTTGTGACATGGCCATTTTGACCCGCTACTATTTAATTATGTATTATATTTAGTAAAATTTAATAAAATTTAAATGTCTCAATTTAAAAATAAAATAATTTTATTTAATTTTTATTGATGTTTTATTTATTTAATTTTTTAAAATAATTTTTTATAGATATTTTATTGATGTTTTATTTTAAAATTTTGTTTATATTTTATTTAATTTCATTAGTTAAATTTTAATAGATGTTTTATTTAATTTCATTATTTCATTATAATTATTTTTTAAAATAAATTTATTTAAAATTTTAATTAAAAAAATAACATTTTTTTATTGATATTTAATTTTTAAAAAATAAATTTATTTAATTGTGCAAAAAATAAAATACATTTTTATTTAATCTAGCTAAAATTATTAAAATATTAAAGATATTTCTTAATATTGCTATTACTTAGTGGGTGTTTGGGAAGTGAGTTTTTATGTAGATTTTAGGAGATGTAGGTTTTTATGAGATAAAAAATTTTTAGTGTTTGGGAAGATAGTTGGGTTTTTATGTGGTTGGATGTGATGTTTGTGAGAGAAAAAGTGAAATGATTATGGGGTTGGATGTGATATTTTGTTTGGATGTGTTTTTTTTGGTTTTGTAAAACTTTTGTCTTTTAGTGGAAAAAATGAGAAAAAAATTTGGGAAGTGGCTTCCCA